>CM029020.1:138766196-139966196 GCA_016801055.1 Panax notoginseng
GCAAGTTCTACTTTAGCAGAAATAAAATCTAAATTCCTAATTACTTTGCACATACTTCTTAAGTGTTAACTCATCTAAAATCAATCTCTTCTTTGATTTTACATCATCGATTACTACTTTCTTGAATAATTTAAAGATCAAACTTTAAGTTTTAAAACTCTATTTTTCCTTAATAGTTTAACCAACTATAAAATCTCATTTATGGATTTCTTTCCACCAATAACACAAAATTCAAAATATATAACACCTATATATATTCTTATTCAAACCCGACACATCCTATAATAAGAATTTTATTTATTAAATTCTTATTTTAATAGTTTTGAAAATTCGGGTTATTAAATTCTCTCCTCCTTATAAGAATTCCGTCCTCAGAATCACCTAAACCTCTCTACTCAATCCTTTCTGGAGATTACATATATCAGACAATTGTGCTTGGACAAAGGGAAGCTTTTCAAACTGAACTTGATCATCTTCAGTGGTAGAGTGAAGGGACTTTACGATCATGCACTTAGGTATAATCCTTCTGCCATCTGAACCCACTCTACAATCGTAGGGTATGTAGTGGTTATCAGTATGTCGATAGACCTTGAAGTGAGATTGGTCTTTAATCATCTTTGTTGCAAATTTTTTTACTCTTGGAAAGTTTTGAGACACCAGCTCCAAGTACGAAAACTGTGAGTAACACCAGCTGAAGTAACTTCCATCTTTTTCAGTATATGCCTTTAACCAGGGCATCCATGGAAAGAACCATCTCATCAGAAGGTCATCAGGATTGTACAGAATTGTAGTGCAGTCTAACTCCATGTTGTTCCAGTTATTTAACACATCGTATGCAGTCATCCTTATAACTTTGAGTTGTTCATTTCCATAGCTTATCCATCTTTCTGTTGGTACATCTGGTGGTTCGTCACAAACTTCCACTACTATTCTTCTGTGAATTCTTGCTGGAGAGAGAACAGGATAGTCTGCTGATTCCTCTGATTCTTGATTTGTAGAACTAGAATCTTTTTCTATTTCTTCACCTTCTGAGCTTGAATCATGTTGACTTCTTTCATCTGATTCTTCAGTGAATCCTTCATGCTGATTTTCATCACTAGTACCTTCTTCAGCATTTTCTTCCTTGGATTCAGACTTATCATCACTTAGTTCAATGATAGCAGTAGAAGATTCTCCTTTCTTCTTTGGGATAGATTTAGCAAGCAGTTAGTTGCTCTTTCTTCTCCTTGGAGGGTCAACTATAGGAGAGTCAGACTTTTCTTCTTCTTAGAGTCTGAAGCCTCTGTATCATCAGATAAGCTTCCTTATTGTTCAAGAACAGTCAAAATAGGTCCTTCTTTCTCGGACTCAAAATCTTTTGAGCCATCATATGAACTTATTGGGACTTTAGCAGTAGGAGATGCAGTTGTTTCAGCTTTTAAATTTTCTTCAGCAGCAGAGTTGCTATTCTAAATGTTAGCCATAGGACTTGTACATTCTTCTTCACCATCGGATTTAGCTATTCCTTTCATAGATTTAACTTTTTCTTCACTGCTGGACTTGCTCTTTGAGGGTTCATTCTTGAGGCTTTCAGTTCCCTTCTCATCATCTGACTCTACGTTCTCTTCTTTGGTCGATAAACTTTCTTGGGGAACTGGGACTGACTTCTTTATCACTTTTTCTTTCTTCTTGGATGGCCCTTGGAGTGTTCTGTTACTCCTTCTCCTTTTTAGGGTTTCTACAGTTGCTATTTTTTCTTCTCTTGCTCCATGTCTCTTTTTATCAGTGGAGAGACTGCTTGGTGGAGCCTCTGTATTATTCACACTCTTAGATTTCTTCTTTTCTTGAGTGGCTGCTATAGGTAC
The DNA here is from genome assembly GCA_016801055.1 of Panax notoginseng. Lineage (NCBI taxonomy): Eukaryota > Viridiplantae > Streptophyta > Magnoliopsida > Apiales > Araliaceae > Panax > Panax notoginseng. Next base: position 138,768,041 of record CM029020.1, read on the forward strand.
AGAGTCATCAGATTGAGATAGCTTTCTTTCACCTCTTGTGCCTTTCTCTTCTTTACCGAGACCTTGTTGCTGCTGCCAGAAGTTATTAGCCTCTTGTTTTTCTTAGAATTTTTCTTCCAGTTTTCAAACAGCTGTGGGGACATCACTTTATGAACATTCAGTGGTTCTCCCTCATCATCCTTTATCTTACTTTTCAGTTTCTTCTTCAATACAATGCTCAAGAGTCTTCCATGAAAAACCTTTGTGAGTGGTTTATCTATACACTTCTTCATTCAGCCTTTTCCAGCTATTTGGTCAACCAATCAATTATAAAGGCTCCAAATTTCATCTGCTGCTTTATGATGATTGTAGTCATGACTATCAATTATAGATCACTCACATTATCATGTGCAATGTCTTTGCATAAGATGCATTTTCCTATAATCTCAGCCAGAAATTCAAACTCATCAAGAAACTCCCTCTTCTTCATATCTTTCAGATTTACGTTCCTCCTGTAACACATTAACTTCTTGCCTTCTTCAATGTCAACTTTCTCGAGGTTTATCAGACCTTGGTTGGGAAACCCTGGGCATTGGTTGATGTCTGATGCCTTTATCTTCAGATTTACTCCTTTGACCTTTGTAAACAAAAGTCCAGAATCTATCGATGCATTGGAGTAGAATTGCTTCACTAGCTCGGTATAGACGGGAGTGTTAGCTTCCAAGCATTCAGAAAACTCGACATTCTTTACAAGCTCAAGTATATCCTTGAACTTCATTTCTGATCTTTCGAATTTCTTGAAACTGAGCTGGATTTCGGTTATAACACACCATTCTTCCATTTTGGGGGTTCGAAATATATGGGTATTTAGTTTTAGACCTCCTATAAGAGATAGATGAATGCGATTTGGGCGAATCTAGAGGTTTAATGGATTCAGGCTTTGAAGATGATTTTAGGGTTTAAAAAAGGGAGGGAGAGAGGTTTGATAGCTTCTGATAACTGTTTAGAGATTTTGAATTTATCTTTATGACAGTTCCTTCTGACTCTGCATAAGCTGTGATGTGTCAACCAGTCATTGGTAGCACGATGCCCAGTAAGAAACTGTAACTCCCCATAAACTGAATAGTTTTTTAGTTTTAATTTCTTTTTAAGAAAATAAACATTACTGACGTAGATTGAACGTTGACCTTTTCAGTACGTAGAGTAGCTTGGTGAAGTAGCTATGGACTCTATATTTTTCTTTTTTGACTCAACGATTGTCTTCTAAGAGATGCTTCAATGGATGATTTGACACTAATCCTCATCTTGAAGTTGCATGGCTTAACCACTGATGTGCTCCGAGATAGTTAGGGCACTGAAATTCTGAGGTGAATTTGTAGGGCATCTTTCCAAACTATTTTTGAACTTATCTCCACATGATCTGAATAGTTGGGCATGTGTCTAGTTCTTTCAAGCTCCCCATGATCCTCTGGGAAGACTGCGATCGTCGAGCCTACTCTACGATCGTTGAGGTTGCACTACGATCGTCGAGTTTACTTCAGAATCTACTCTACGAACATTGTCTTTCCTAGTCCTTGAGATGAACTTGACTAAGCATTCCTTCTAGGTTAAGGTAGCTCAGGAAGGGCCAACCTCTTAGAGTGAACTAAGGGTCAGGTTTGTCCCTGAGGCGCTTTCTAGATGAAAAACTTTAGAGGTGATTAGCACTGATCTCTCATTTGACCTTTTCTGCTGGGGAGTTCATTTACCAACTGTAGACATTTGCATTTGGTTGTAATCGTGGTGTTCTCCTGCTCTTACACTACGATCAGATATTTGATCGTAGGCACTCCATAATTTTAAGTCGGGTGGTTGACAAGGTTAACAGTGGCATATTTTGAGACGTTCCTACTGACTATGGATCTTCATTTGGTTCGTCAGTCACAAAGTTTTGGGACTTTGTAACTGGTATATTGCTTTATAGTGCACTTATGATATTTTTAGTGTTGTTGTTCTTTAACATATCACTGCTCCCCCATAGTTGATACTATCTTCTCAGAGAGGTGTGAGTTCTTCTTTTTCATGTGCATTAAAAGGCAACCTTGCATATCTCCTTCTTGGATCATAGAAGTAGATATCTTCAGGACTGATCACTCTACGATAGTTTGACAGAACTATGAACGTAGTCTTCTTTGATAGTTTGTACTTGCAGAGTTCTGCTTCTCTAATGAGTTCCTTGAGGGTTCTTCTCAGATGATATGCTTTGCCTGATTGAGCATATAAGACCCTTTTCATCTTAGCATGAATGGTTTGCTTCCATATGAAGATCAACAACCATGTAGGCTTTATTCATGTTAGCTCAGCAAGTCTTCAAGAACAGGCTTTGATAGAGAATGATTTTGTCTTGAACATTTCTGATATGTCTTTAGCCTCTAGCTGGTTGAATCTTCTTGACTGAAGTCATCTGCTTCAGTATTCCTTAGTGCGGTCAGATAGACCAAGTACCTACCGGTTAGATAAATTTTTATTTTTGGTACCCATGATTAAATGGGTCCTGTCAGGTTAGTTTTCAAAATCCCTATTCCTCATATACTTGAATTTTCATCATGTTAATCACCAACAGTCATATTCATGCATATCTCCAAATTTGATATGACAATTTAAGATGTATGATGATGATTGTGTGTAAGATTAACTGCTTTAATAAAACATTCTTTTTCTTTGATGGTTTCATCATTTACTTGGTTATGTTCATAGAGTTTAAATGTTCACAGAGTGAGAATCAACTCTATCACTTATTTGTATCCGGTTGATTCATGGAGGTGATTAGTTTCTATGAATCTTCAAGATACTCTTGTAGAACTGATCATACTCTATGTGTTATCAAAAACCTAGAACATAAGTTTGTACATACATACTAACCCATCAGCAAATATTACTCCACTTAAGATTAATTAAATTATGATATGCTTATGATCTATTTCAGACCTCTTTCAAGATGTTATCTTCAACCTAAAACTTGGATGGAGAGAAAGTTTGTTAGCATTTGAGTTTCCAACCTCAGTGTACTTTCTCTCTTCCCCTTTTTAGGTAGAGTATGGTCTCTTGATAGAAAACTGTTATAGTGCATAAGGTGGTGCAATATAATGTACACATTTATATTAATGAGGAACCGTACCTTTTCACTGTCAATTTCTTGACAGTCATTTATCTTGATATAATGAGGTTAGGCATTGATGTGCATATTTTTCATTCATTTCTGACAACTTGTTGCTCCAGTTGACCTTCGATCAATCAATCATAGTCTTGAAGATGTAAGCTAACAAAATCTTGGCATCCTTAGTTCTTTGATGACCTTGAACCTCAAGGTTCACATCCAACTGCTGGTTAGCCAAATACATATTTGAGAGATTCTTCTTTCTTCTCTGAATAAGTACTTCTTAGCATTTATGTCCTTTCTATCTTTCAGACTGGTGGATACTTGATTCTTTGTTGTTGATGCCTCTTGAGCTCCCATATCTGTTCTTCAGACTACAAGATTGACTGTGGTCAAGGATTGGTCTTGTTGTTATATGTTATGGCATTTAAGAACATGGACCAATCTGAGCAGCTTCAAGTGTATATACACATTTACCTGTACACAACATTTCCAACGTGTGAGCTCATCTGCATTTACAAGTGACTTACTACTAAACTAAGTTTAGAACAATGTTTGTGCCTAGGATCAGACTCAAAACGATTTGTTTTTGAATATAGCATGAGAACCTGCTCTGATACCAATTATTAGTTCCCAGTAGGTACACAATAGATCTAGAAGGGGGGGTTAAATAGATCATTTTTAATTTTAAATACTTTTCTCAATTATTTGTATTGCTAATGACTTAGCATATGACAAACATAAGAATCTTTTTAAGCACAGCGGAATAAGTAAAAGATTTCCTTCATTGATATATTCATGAACATACATATATTGTTCGTAAAGTTAGTTAAGTCGTAACCAGTTAATACATACATAGCATTTATAGCAGTTAGGTACATAATGTAAATGACAGAAAATAAATGACTGAATGTAAAAGAAACAAGGGATTTTAAGTGGTTCAGAGACTCAAGCTCCTAATCCATTCTTCTACTTTAACTAGCAGGATTTCCATTAAGGAAGGGCAGCACCCTAAATCACTAAGATTCCTTCAAGGTCAGCAGCATTGGAACTTTAGTTCACTAAGAACTCTTCAAGCCCAGCAGGCTTGGAACTCCTCTAGTTCCCTATGAACTCTTCAAGCTCAGCAGGCTTGGAACTTCATTTAATCCCTCCGGACAAGGACCCTTCAGGCTCTGGCTACTTGTTGTTGGTGGTGTTATTGTTGTTGGTGCCTTGCTGCTAAGATGTCTTTAAGCTTGAACATCTTCTGTACTTAGCAGCTTGGAGTGGTCCTCTTTGCATTCTGCTTAGAGTCTGGATCACATCTTCTCTGGTGCAGTTGATCTTCATTCTATTCTACTCATCTTCATCTAATTCAGCTGTGCACCATCACCATTTAGGTTTGCTAAGTGTTTGAGCTTTTGGTAGACTTCGTCTGGCACTTAGCATTCCCTGAACCCTTCTTGAATGGTTTGTAGACATGGTTCCGTATCTATTCTGTTTCAGCTTTTGGTTCATGGTGATTCATAGAGTGGCTCTCTGGATCTTCTTTGTGCTCTGCCACTTTTCTAAATGCTATCTTCTTGGCCTTCTCGACTCTCAGCTTAGCTGCCATCTTCAATGGCATTCTCATCTTTGTTGAGTGAAGGTTTAGTCTGTTCAAGTCCTTCTTCAAAGCAGCTTCACTTCCACCTTTGTAGTCTCACTATCACTGAGACTTATTCTATTTAGCTCTGGTGGAACTCGTAGAGTCAACAATATAGCATTCCAACAACTCTACGATCCTTCAACTCAGTAACTCTTGATCTTGGAAGCTATAGTTGATATATACTCCTTCCCAATCTTTCTGTTGGAATATAGCCGTTGAAAGTTATTTGAATTGCTTCACAGATCTCGAGTTATTTGGTGTAAACTGCAGATGTGACATGACATCCCCTTTTTCATCTTTCTAACACTGCAGTCTACTATTTCACCTACCCCGTAAGAGATGTCACTTTGATGTCTCGGGCAGGTAGTCATCTTTATTTCTTCTTTCTGACTCCTCGATTAGAACATCAAAAATTGTCCTTTTGCATCGATGCTCTCAACTAGCAATGTTCGAATATCAGTCTTCAGATTGAACCGTTGTCAATGCTTTAATCTTAAGATGATCGAAGTCTACGATTCTGATACAGATGTTCTTAAACCTGATCGTAGTGTGTCTTGTTGAATGTTGCTCATTAACTGGTTGAGACAACACTACGATTCTGAAGAGTGTTCATTGGATCTTCAATGTAGAACACCTTTTCCTTCTCTTGTGCAGTGCTTCAACACAACTGTTTGCCTTGACTGATCTCAGGAACTAATAGATTAACTTCTTGTTCTGGCCTCTTTTGAATAGCAAGACACATCAGATTTGTGGCATGCCTAGTTCGCTTTCTCCTTGTGATCTCCCGTTCACTTATCATCAGTGGACTGACCCATGCTTAATCACTTTAGCCTTGTTCTTCATAGGCTGACCAGTATCTCTGTGTACACTTCATCAGTTCCTGCTTTGTTTGGCAAACACTACGATCCTGGTTGACCCCAAGATCGTTGTCTTCTATTCTCTTGATAGCTACTGCACTTGCTGACTTTCCTTAGTCAGTCACTTTTACTGAAGTCTTCTTCTGATCAACTTGTGGAAGACTTCATCTTTGAATGGCTTCACAACTCAATCTAAATGTTGATTGGATTGGTGCTTAGACCTTCTATTAGCTTGCATGCCATTCGTTGAGTGCTCTCTGGTTTCCTTTAGGTGAAATGTATCTTTGCAGCTCAGACCAGAGGCTTCATACTTTGGATATTCTAGGAGTGCTCATTTGTTGAGAATCGTGTTTACTCTACGATTCTGCCTTGGCGTTGTGAGTACCTCTGTTGAAGCCTTAGTTCTACACTCTACGATTTGGCTTTGGTTCTGCAGATACTACGACTCCGAGATCAGATCTTGACACTCTACGATTTCTATCCTTAAGCTTGTTGTCTTCATCTGATCTGGCCGACTACGATCTTTGCCTCTTATATGATCAGTAGACTCTACGATTCTGAGTGTGGTCTACGATTCTTGACTTGGCTTTGGCAGATGCTCGTTCGGCTCTTACAGGGGCGGATCCAGCCCATTAGTTCAGTGGGGTCAATTTTTTTAAAACAAAAATTTATAAAAATAAATAAAATACAATAAAATAAAGACGTCAGAATGCGAGGGATATTACAAATAACTTGTGAGCTATCATATAAAATTGATATTTTTTATGTAATTGAATACACTTCGAATCCTCGATCTTATGTGATATATAAAATGACATTTTATAATTTTTTAAAACACTGTTATTTATAAGAGACACTTCTTGTGTCCTCTAAAATAAATTACAAAACTAAATAATATTGTTAAAATATTATTTATAATAACATTTTTCGAGATTTCATTGTTTGAAACTATCGTAATGAAAGTTTCATTTCAATAAATGCAAAAATATCATGTTCAATGTAAGTTACTAAGCAATATAAAAGAGTGGAGTGTTTATGTTAGTAGAAATTTGAGACATTTAATAGTCTTTTAGTCTGAATTTTTTATTTTCACTAAACATTTTATAAAATCAAAATCAAATTAAAAATTAATTCCCAAAAATTCAGTGGGGTCAATTGACCCCACTGCCCTAAGGTAGATCCGCCCATGGGCTCTTAGACAAGTTATCTCTACGATTTTGAACATGACTTCCTCAGCAGACTATGGCTCCGAGAAAGTTCCTCTCGACACATTACGATCCTTCCTCGTCTCTCCTGACAGTCTACGAACTCCAAGATCTACTATTTTGCAAACTACGATTCCGCCTTGATAGTTCTCGAGTTTTTTTACTCTCCTGGCATACTACAATTTCTGGTGCAGTGCTTGACGATCAGACAAGTCTATCTATTACATTATAAAATCAACCTAACAAACTTGATCTTTCTATATTTATAGTCCTTGTACATCATTTTTTTGAAGGACTTTACAAAGCTGTTTTGCTTATGTAGGATCAACCTAACATATTTGATCAATTCATTCTAAGTCCTTGTACATATGTTCCTATTATCTATCAAAGGACTGTACAACTTTTCTTAATGCAAGCATACTTGCATATTCATTCATTTATATCATAATCAAATCATAGATAAATAAGAATATTATTCACATGTTTATTCCTAACAAAGCTCATAATCTCAACAATAAAAATATTAGGCTAGCCATGTTTGGCTTTTCCCTAATTCCACGTTATTTTAATATTCATTTAATATAAGGTATGGGTGACACACTGTACTAAATTATTTAACCACCTTAAAAAATTATACCCTATGAAATTGTAATCATGACATCCTTATTTAAAATAATCATTTTCTTTAAAATAATTAGTATGTATAATACCAATATAATATAATTCCTTAATTTCTTTTCTTCCATAAATTGTCCCAAAAAAATTCTATTAGCCACATCTTAACACATTAACTTACTATATCCATCTCTAACCAATATTTAGTTATAAATATAATGGTCATCTTATTTGTCAAACACTTATTATCCATTAACATCTTTCAACTATCAAATCCTTTCATATATTATCATACTATGTAATATATTAAAATTCCCATTTAATTAACATATTTCTTCCATTTTCTTTATGTTAAACACATATATTAATTCACCATCTTATGTAAGTGAATTAATCCTTTTTATTCAATTTACTATCATGCAACTGCCACACCAGACTTATAATTATAATCTTACGTAATATAACTTAATTAACCAATATTTATTCCGAATTAATTAATTCCATAACTAATTCTCATCCAATTCATGTTTTGCTATCTCAATCCATTCTCGGACAGCTTAAACACTAATTATGACTTTTATTACACATATTAACCATTAATATACATGTCTTGAAATTCAAATTTCACTAACTTACTTAAAGCTTTCTATAGACCAGCGCAACTGCACTGGCCTTAGGCTTGGAAGTGGCGTAGCTGCGCCACCTCAAGTTCAGACGCAGACAATTTCTACTTTAGCAGAAATAGAATCTAAATTCTTAAATACTTTGCACATACTTCTTAAGTGTTAACTCATCTAAAATCAATCTCTTTTTTGATTTCACATCATCGATTACTACTTTCTTTAATAATTTAAAGATCAAACTTCAAGTTTTAAAACTCTATTTTTCCTTAATAGTTTAACCAACTATAAAATCTCATTTATGGATTTCTTTCAACCAATAAAACAAAATTCAAAATATATAACACCTATATATATTCTTATTCAAACCCGACACATCCTATATTAAGAATTTTATTTATTAAATTCTTAATTTAATAGTTTTGAAAATTCGGGTTATCAAATTAGTGACTCAAAAGAATCTAAGTGATTCAGGGGTTAAGAGTGCCCTGGTTTGTGTGACCGAACTGCTGAGACTCAGCAACTTGAAGGAACCTAAATGATTCAGTTGTAAATGGTATGTTGGGCCTATATCCTTTAATGGATATCATATTCGATGGAGTAGAAAAGTGGATTAGGAGTTGTTCAGCCTCCTAACAACTTAAAAATTATCTTATGTTATTTTCTTTTAGTCATATAACTGTCATATCTGCGATAACTGTTGTATATTTGTTAAGTGATAGTGTTTTATCGAACCAAATCTGAACTGGTTTTTGTGATCAATCTTTAAAGAGAGCTTTTCAAACTAATATTTCGTTGTGCTAAATCAAATTGCTCAAATTAACTATCCAGTAACGACTCTTTAAAATAGGCAAAAGTTTGTAAAGATCTATTCAACCTCCCGCCCCCCTTTAAGATCTCTATTGTGCCTTTGGGAAACAGCAAGTTGTTCTTTAGAGAGATTGTTAGATTGTATGGCATGCCTAAAATATTTATTTCTGACAAGGATACTAAGTTCTTGAGTTACATTTGGAAGACTTTGTCGTGTAAGTTGGGTACTAAGTTGTTATTCTCTACTACTTGTAATCCATAAACTGATGGTCAAACAAAGGTAGTTAATAGAACTTTGTCTTCATTGTGAAGGGTTGTACTTAAAAAGAATATCAACTCTTCCGAATAGTTTTTGCCTCATATTAAGTTTGCATATAGTTGTTCTATTCATTCTGCTACTATTTTTTCTCCATGTTGTTCGATTTATATAATAATAATTCGCCCAAGTATACACGGTCAATCAAGTAATATAGAATTAAGAAGGATGTTGAACCCATAGAGAACGAATACTAACGATTATCTTAATTATCCAGTATCCACTTAAACGATCAACAATGTCGATTTCGAGAATAATTTAAAGTAAAACTAAAATTAAACTAAACTAATAAGAATCGATTACCAGATATGTTAAGTCTAGGAATACAATTTCCCCAATTAACTTACAATAATTACTTTACCCTATTTTCACTTATTTAATCCAATGAGTTATTAACTAGGATTGCCTATCTGTTTATTAACATCTTTCCATGATTAATAAAATACTTGTTTCAATTATATTGTTATTTTTATGCAAGATACTTAAACAAATTCGTTAAGCACAAACTCCCAATTAAGTTACGCATGACATATAGGTATTTTCATCCTATATACTATTATGTTATTCTAAAAAGAATCAAAAAAATTCATACGTTATCACATTCAGATCTAATCATAGATTTCCTTTATCAATTCTATCTAACATATCAGATTAATTGTTGGCCAAACAATTAATAACTTAAGAATAAGATATGATAAACAACTCAAACATGATCAATAAGTGAAAATACATATAATTAGATTAAAGCATAGCAAAAGGTTTCATTGTACTCCTAATTGAAAACTTAGTTCATCATCCTAAAGCAAATCATCGTCTCAAATATAGATAATATTCAAAGTTACAAATAAGAAATTAAAGAGAAGAATAAAAACTCTTGTAAGAATCTCCAATCTCTTTAAGTTTCAATCTTTGACTCCAAGCCTCCTTAGGTGGTTGTCAATCCTTACAGTCAAAAGTCCCCCAAATCCCAGATATAATCAAGTATTTATAGTACCAATGGAAACCCTAATTAATTAGGCATCCAAAAATCTTATTATAACTCCAATTAGTCACCATAACATAAAACTCAGTGTAGACACTCGAAAATTTTGCATTCCTGTTACTAACCTTGCAGGAGGGAAAAGTCTTCTTCTAGAGATAACCCTGGAAGTCAAAGCAGAATCGTCCTGGAAATAATCCCGGGATACTCAGTTTGCCATCTTGGAGACAACCCCGAGATATTTCATCCAGTCCCGGAGATAACCCTGGGATACTCAGTTTGCCATCTCGGAGACAACCCCGGGAGATACAGTTTCAACCTCGGAGATAACCCCGAGGAATGCAGTTCCAGTTTCGAAGACAACCCCGGAATCTTCAAGTTCCATCTCGGAGACAACCCCAAGATATTCAGTCCAGTCCTAGAGACAACCCCGGGAGATACAGTTTCAACCTCGGAGACAACCCCGAAGCAGGCAGTTGCAGTTCCGGAGATAACCCGAAAACGCATGTTTCAAACCCCTGTGATCAGCTTCAACACTTGGTGATAGCCCCGAGGCACTCAGTTCCAAACCCAGAGATAACCCCGGGAGGTCAGGCATACCTCAGAGACAATCCTGAGGATGCTCAACACTTGCAGCAGCCCAATCTCAAAGATAACCTTGAGCAACGACTGCTAAATCAGGCCAGAACCGGAGATAACCCATGTGAGGGGCAAAATTATCATTTTGCCACCTCAATCCCCAACGTGTCGTCTCAACAATATTTCAACATACATGCTACACAAAAATGTCCTACCAGAACCATAGCTCCAATCCCGAGTGACAACTGCACAAGACAGCACACCGGATAGAATTTGAAGCTTGAAGACCTGGGCATGGTCCCATCTTCCCAACTTCGTACAACCTCTTATCCCATGTCATTGTGTAGCTCTTGACAACATCATGTCATAAAATGTCTTATACACCTCGATCGGAAGCCATGATTGAAGTTCTAAAAGTTCGAGCGGACAACGCATTGCACGCATGCACATACTTTGAGATGGCGGGAGCCGCGAAGCCTGGGGCACCCCGGGTAGCCGCAGGTGCATCTGCAGCTGCCACAGGTACACCTGCAGCTCCCCCCTCTATAAATAGAGGGCTTGGGGCAGCCATTTTAAGAAGAGAAAAAGCGAGGAAGTCCTGTCCAATTTGCTCTGTACACACTATAAATTAAGTGCTTTCTCATTTCAAACACTTGTGAGCTTATATTTGGCTATTTTTTACTGGCGGGAGCCGAGTGGCTATTCTTTGGCAGTCCACTATAAGCCTTCGTACATCATCTAAAGTCTTTTCTACACTTCCTGCACACATTGTTATTCACGCTAAGAGTCGTGTTGTGTGCGTGTGCCCGGACTTCGGTCCGTGACTTTTTATTTCTTTTGTATATATATATATATATATTTATATATTATATATATACTAACTTTATCGAGTTATGCCTCGATTGAGCCTGGATTTACATCCGGAGCGTTTATTGCTGTTATATATATATATATATATATATATATATATATATATATATATATATATATATATATATATATATATATATATATATCCTCGAACGCGAATTAACGAAACGAGCCTGGATCGACATATATCTAGTGCGTTTACCGATATATATATATATATATATATATATATATATATATATATATATATATATTTACATTTCTGTCAGGCCTGGAATTCATTTCATGGCCTTTTACTGCTTTCTTTATATTAAGTCCCGCCTGGAGTATACTTCGTAGCGGTTGATTGTTTTTACTGTTTTATTTACATTTTTCAATCCCCCATGGAGGTGCTTCGTGGTGGTTGATTGTCTGTATATATATATATATTTACATCTTATATATATATAACTGTTTACAACTTTCATACAAATTGCTACATTATGTGAGCCTAGGAATCGTGTGATCACAGATTCAGTCTACTGAATCTAAATTCGGTTCCCATGATTGACATTTTCAGCTGTATATGGCTTGTAAATTATTCACGATGTCTGAATGTCCTTAGACGGTTTTTATACCCATAAGGAATTCGGCACTGCTTTTTATCTTGTTTTCTCGAAAAGATGCTTCGCATCTCGAAAATAAAAGTAACCCAGCCGAACACATAATAAAATGGAAGTATCAAAGGCCTCAATTACTATTGAGCACAAGGGTTTAAAAAATCTCTTTTACAAAATGTCATTGCTATATCTTGTTAAAACTGAACTTTTATACAAAATTCAAACCATTTGTATATAGGTGCAAACGAGGCATAGCACTACTTCCAAAGAATTGCACATTGACCCACACGCACACATGCATTCATATAATAGTTTAAATTGAAAAGTGGCGGTCACCGTGGCAACACGGATGTTGGGGGGTGCCTAACACCTTCCCTACGCATAATCAAGCCCCCGAACCCTAACGAATCTTGATTTCACAGACTAGTTAAATAGTGTCACATCACTAGGTCAATGTGCAAACCTTTTCTCGGTTGAGTTGGTGCAGCCATTTAAAAATACCAACTGGCGACTCTTACAGTCCAAATCATCGACATATACACGTCGGACCTTTTCATAACTTATTTTTTCAAACAAATCTCACCTAACATGAGAACACCAAAAGACAAGAACAGAAAAGGGACAAATAAAAATCCCAACGTCGACAGGTGGCGACTCTGTTGGGGACATCCAGTAAAGAGGGCTTAAGCCGCTACTACAAACTTTTCAAAATTGTTATCTGCTTGCATGTGGATGTTGCATTTACATTTGAATGAATGTGTACGAATGCATTTACTTATTGCACTTAGTGCTTCACACTATATCTGCTTGTGATATTAGTGCATCGCACATGTCATCATTTTCATAAACGGTGAGACACGTTGTATGTGAATGTGTGTTGTGTGGTTCCTCCACCAGATGTTATCCTGTCGGTGTTTGATTACTTGACTCGTAGGGAGACTAATTCCAACGAGGCTCATGAAAGGCACCACCCAGATTCGCTCCAGTTGAAAGATCGGATTAACTTTCCGTCAAGTAGATTGCAGTGATCTGGGAACCTTCATGCGAAAAAGCCGCGAGAATAGCCTAAGATAGGTTAGCCTTTGATAAACCAAAACGCGGAGGAAAGTCTCTTCATACTTTCTATTTCAATTACTTGTAAAATCAAATTACTTGTAATTTCATTTCCATGTCAAATTTAATGTAATGGAAAATATGAAGGAACATGTGTACATACATTCCCTTTTATATCAAGACTTGACATGCTATATTGTCATACAAACAGCTAACAACCGTTTTGCAAGATAATACTCCTAAAACGGATACATCACATAGCATGTAAACATTTCCACATTCCCTAAGACTAAACTACATAAGTCTTTTTGTAGGGAAACAATTGGACCTATTACCCGGTCAAAGTCCAAAAAGGCAACAAGCCTACAGCCAAGCATGGCTTCATCTGGTCAATCTAATCCTACTCCTGTCTCCCGTGAGGAGTTCGAAGGATTAAGCCACCAAATTACAGAGTTGGCTGTTCTGCTAAAAGAACTACATCAGTCTACTCAGGATCCACAAATACCCGTACATACAGAATCCTCTGCACATGGAGGAAATCATGGTCTGGATAAAGAAATTCCCGCACCTAAGTTGGATACAACCAACAAAATTCCTGACATCACCCATCTCAAAGAAGATCCAGACACCGGTGATATCAGGAAAAAGGTCCTACATATGAAAGAGACCATTCGGTCTACTAAAGGGATTGGACCTCATGGGAGTGTGTCATATACAAACCTTTGTATATTCCTTGGTATGCATTATCCATAGAAATTCAAGACTCCCGACTTTGAAAAGTATGACGGGTTGGGAGATCCTTACACACATTTGAAAGTCTTCATTGGAGAACTCGGATCTTATGCCGAGGATGAGAAGCTTAGAATGCAGCTATTTCAAAAAAGTGTGACTGGTGAAGCTAGATCATGGTATACCAGATTGGACAACTCCAAGATTCATAGCTGGGAAGAGCTAGCATATGCTTTTCTCAGCCAGTATAGTTTTCAAACTCAAATGGCTCCTGACCGGTACCAAATTACTAAAGTCAGGAAACAAACCAATGAATCTTTCAGAGAGTATGCTCAAAGGTGGAGGCGCCTTGCACCTCAAGTGGTTCCTTCTATGATTGAGTCTGAGATGGTGATGACCTTCATAGACATATATGAAGCTCCTTTCTATGAGAGAGTTTTAGCTGGCATAGACAAGTCATTCTCTGAAATGATTAAACATGGGAAAATAGCTGAAATGGGTTTAAAATCAGGAAAGATTCAAGACCTAGCCACTCTGAAAGCTGTTGTTGAGCACATCCAGTCCGAAAATTATGGAAACAACCCCCGAAAGGTCCATAAGAAAAAAGAGGAGAATGTTTCCTTGATACTACAAGGTCAGAAAGGCAGTCAGAATATGCCTATCCAGAGGAAAAATTACTCCCCCTTTCAAGCGCAATCTTCAAACCCTTCATTGCCAAAAGGTGGAGAAGTCAGACGCACTCTAGTATTCACACCCTTAGGGGACTCGCTCGAGAACATTCTCAATCTTCTGACAACTCAGAAGAAAATTACCCATATTCTTCCACCAGCAAACCCGAATGGGAAGGGTTTTAATGCTAGCCAAAAATGCGCTTATCATGCTGAAGCTTCAGGTCATGATACTCAGGATTGCTGGGCCTTGAAACATAAGATCCAGGATTTGATTGATAATGGTGAGATCATGGTGACTAAACCCGACCAACCCCATGTGCAAGACAACCCTCTTCCTCAACACAAAGAAGAGGAGGTTAACATGATTAATTGGAGTAAGGGTCAAACTTCCCATTATAGTGGTGGATCCTCCCAGACCAACAAGGATAGTGCTGACAAATGGGATTTTACATAGTTCCGGTTTACAATAGAACAGAAAATGAAGACTCTCTGTGAGCAAGTTGACTAGTTGGCAGAACTGGTGGTCCATCAGCACCAAGTCACATGCCAATTATTTAGTCAGGAGCATGCTAGCCTCCTTCCTTTCGTTATAGTTACTCCATCATTGACATCAGAAGACAAATTATTGGAGGATAAAATTGCAAAAAGAGCAAATGCCAAAGCCCGTTGGGATTTTGCCAACAAAAGGAAATTTACATACCTAGGCCAACCGATGGAAGAGATATTTCAGATGTTGATCAATGAAGGAAGAATCACAGCTCTGTTACCTCCAATTAACCCTCGTTCAAGACGGTTCAATTCTAATGGAGTATGTCAGTATCACTCCCACTCTCGCGGTTACAACACTAAAGAATGTTAGGCACTCCACCACCTTATTCAGAATTTAATTGACAGCGGTGTCCTGCAAATGGCAGACGATAATGTTGTAGTACTAGAGAGTGGGGACGCATTTTCTACAAAATGGAAGGAAGTCGTAGCAGTCATATCTTCTTAGACCAATTCAGCTACCCCCTCACATATAATTCAACCTATTCAACTCAAGGGTATTGAGATTCCTTTAAAAGTGGTTTCACCAGAGCCAATTATCTTACCATTCAGACCACAATATCCTGTTGTCAGCCTACAGAAAGTTCCATGGAATTATGGAGAGGTTGAAGGAGCAACATCTCATATAACTACTGCAGTGTCAAAGGATAATCCACTGTATCTTCCCCAACGGGTGATGAAACCTACCATCAAGTCAAAAGGGAAAATTCCCATGGAGAAAATCGAAGAGTTCCTCCGTACTATGGGTTATAATGAAACCAAGGTAGTTTTAAGCTTAAGAGAAGCTCCACGACAAATTTTCATACTGGACTTGGTTTTCTCTTCTGAAGATCACAGGAAGGTCTTACTCAGGGTTTTGGAAGAAGCCCAACTGCCTAAGTCAGTAGATGTCGAAAAATTCTAGCATCTGGTGGATCACATTTTTAACAACAATGTGATTTCTTTCACTAACGATGATATACCTCCTGAAGGGATGGGACACTGCAAGCCGTTGCACATAGCGGTAATGTCCTCCGGATACGTGGTCGCAGGAGTATTGATAGATGGAGGATCATCCTTAAATTTCTGCCCTTATGCCACTCTGGAGAAGATAAATATCAATCTCAAGAGATTCCAAAGCAGCCATACGGTTATCAAAGCTTTTGACGGATCCCGACGAAATTATGTCGGAGAGATTGAACTACCTGTGGAGATTGGTCCACATATATTCAGCATATCATTACATGTGCTCAAGATAGATATAGGATACAACCTGATCTTGGGAAGACCGTGGATTCATATGGCTGGAGCCGTCCCGTCCATCCTGCATCAACAGCTTAAATACTTCATTAATAATAACCTAGTCACTGTTAATGTTGAGCCAGAATGTCCTAAAGAAGGTGACATCCTGCTCATCAGTTTCAATTCAGAAGTTGAGCCTGTCAGCTTCCATGCCCTAGAGGTGAGCAACACTCACTACCATCCCATTGGGGCACCCCCTCTGATACCCAGAGTTTATGCCAAAGTAATGTCGGCCAGCCAAAAAATGGTATCTTTGGGTTATCAACCTGGACAAGGGTTGGGCAAAGATCATCAGGGCATCAAGCACCCCATTCAAGTTCCCAGTTAAACAGGGATAGCTGGACTAGGCTATTCTGCTAGCTCCAGTCACAGGAATCCGTATAGACACAAATAGGTTCCTTCATCTTCAGTCATAGATTGCCTGCACCTAAAGGAGCTAAATCTATATAGACTTCAGTAAAGGTTCCTGCGCATGTGATGACCATGTTATTTCCTAAGCCGATACCGGTCAAAGGAAAAGAAATCTTGATACCGGATCCAGAGGCAGAGGAAAAGGACCGGAGGCTTAAGCAGGACATTGCCAGACGCTTATCAAACATACGCAACATCGTCCATACGGACAGTACAAATAGAATCACCCCAGACGATGATTGCCCAGATATTATGGTTAACATTCGAGAGAAGGAGGATGACAGCAGCCCCTCCATCACAGCCGTCCACCAGGACTTCACCCTTAGCAACTGGAGCAGCACTCCTTGCATTTGCCGACGAGGGTAAAAAAGGCAGAAACTTCCTCTACCCTGTAGATAACAATAATTGCTTACTTTCAGTACAGTATTAACAGTTGTTTTGTCATTACATGCTCACACTTTGTATGATTGAACGGTTTCATATATAATAAGTGAAAGCATTTTGTTTCAAGACTCTAAAGTTAGATGTGCCTGTGCTTGCTGATAAGGTGCCTTTTCTACACAAGGACTATAACTTTGATGAAAAGTTGGACTCATACTTGATGGAAATACAAGAGGACATTGAGATACCTCAACAGATCAAAGAATGGGTCGAAGACACACCCAAACCAAACCTTGATCAAACCACTTCATTCAATCTTGGAACCTTAGAAAGCCCTAAACTAATCCAGATTGGTACTAACCTCACTTTAAACCAAAGGAATGACATGGTTACACTATTAACCCAATTCCAGGATGTGTTTGCATGGTCTCATGAAGACATGGTGGGTTTGTCCACTAATATAGTCATTCATCGCCTTCCCATAAAGGGATTCAAGCTAGTCAGGCAGAAGCTCAGGCGATTGAAGCCGGAGTGGAGTTTAAAAGTTAAAGAAAAAATTGTGAAACAATTTCAAGCCGGCATCATCATGGTGTCCACATACCCTGAATGGCTATCCAACATAGTCCCCATGCCTAAACCAGGAGGAAAGGTGCGAGTTTGCGTGGATTACCGGAATCTGAATAAAGCTTGCCTCAAAGATAGCTTTCCCGTGCCATTTATCCATATTCTCATTGACAATACTACCCAATACGACATATTCTCAAGAGATGTTATCAATGCCAAATTCATGGAAATGTTATCCATGCCCCTCCAAGGGAACCCCACAATATGAGTTCGCCCTGGCCCTTTTCAATGTGGGGAATGAACGTGATCAGGCCCATCGAGTCCAAAGCCAGTAATGGGCATCGGTTTATCTTCACCATGATCGGCTACTTCACCAAGTGGGTAGAAGCAGCCTCCTTCCCCAGAGTTACCAAAGAAGTCATCATTGCTTTCATCAGAAATAATGTTATTTGTCGATACGGACAACCAGAGGTAATTGTATCAGACAATGCTAAGAACCTCAACAACAAGATGATGGAGGAGTTATGTAGTAAATTCTACATCAAACATCTCAACTCCATTATCTACCGTCCAAAGATGAATGATGTTGTTCAAGCGGCTAACAAAAATATCAAGAAGATCATGCAAAAGATGACCGCCAATAATAAAGGATGGCCTGATTTATTACGTGTGACTCTGTTAACCTATAGAATATCAATGCGCACCTCCACTGAGGTAACCCCTACTCATTAGCCTATAGGATGGAAGCAGTACTCCCCATAGAGGTGGAAATGGAATCTCTCATAGTGTTGATAGACGCTCAGCTGGATGAAGACCAATGGGTACAAGATAGGTATCACCAATTGTCTCTAATAGACAAAAGGCGAAGTGATGCTATTTTCCATGGTCAGTTATTCCAACAGAGGATTGCTAGATCCTACAACAGAAAAGTCCAGCTACAGCAGTTCAAACAATACGACTTGGTTTTGAAGAAGTTCATTAACAACCAAGATCAGTCCAAGGGAAAATTCGCCCCAAACTGGGAAGGCCCGTTTGTTGTCAATGAGGTATTGAAAGGAGGTTCTCTCAGATTACAGGAAATAGATGGCGATGAATTTCCACATCTCATTAACTCAGACACCGTGAAATGGTACTATGTTCGATGTTACCCTCAAGCAAACATCCTGGTTTTGGATCACCAGATCCCCAGTAATTTTAGGTTTTCTAACCCTTCACTACATACAACCTTTCTTTACACTCTTCTGCCCTATCAGGGACAAACACGTTTTCCAACCAGCAACCTGGTTCTGGATCTGTATATCCTTCACACAACCTTGCCTTCAAAACTTTTCACACCCACAATTTTGTCCCATCAGGGATTAAAACTTTTCATACTTGCAGTTTGTCATGTACATGGAATCAAACTTTATCCCCCGCAGTTTGTCCTAAACATGGGATCAAACTTTTCATTGGCTGCAAACCGTCCTGAACATGGGGCGAACTACACCGACCTGATCTCCTTGATATACGGGAGTTGTTGACGTTGGGATTTTATTTGTCCCTTTTCTGTTCTTGTCTTTTGGTGTTCTCATGTTAGGTGAGATTTGTTTGAAAAAACAAGTTGTGAAAAGGTCCGACATGTATATGTCGACGATTGGACTGTAAAAGTCGCCAGTTGGTTTTTTAAATGGTTGTACCAACATAACCGAGAAAAAGTTTACACATTGACCCAATGATATGACACTGCTAAACGAGTCTGTGAAACCGAGATTCATTAGGGTCCGGGGACTTACTTATGCGGAGGGAAGGTGTTAGGCACCCCCCTGACATCCGTGTTGCCACGGTGACCACCACTTTTTAATTAAACTATTATATGAATGTGTGTGTGTGGGGAGGGGGGTCAATTAAACTGTTATTTGGAAGTAGTGATATGCCCCATTCGCACTTATATACACAGGGTTTGAATTTTATATAAAATTCAGTTTTAACAAGATATAACAATGATGTTTTGTAAAAAAAGATTTTTCAAACCCTGTGCTCAATAGTAATTGAGGCCTTTGATACTTTCATTTTATTAAATGTTTGGCTTAATTGCTTTTATTTTCGAGATGCGAAGCATCTTCGAGAAAATAATATACATAGCAATGCCGAACTCCTTGTGGGCATGAGAGTCATCTAAGGAAATTCGAACAACGCAAATAATTTACAAGCCATGTACAGCTGAAAATGTCCATCATGGGAACTGAATCTAGATTCAGTAGACTAAATTTGTGATCACATGATTCCTAGGCTCACATGATGTAGCAATTTATATGAAAGCTGTAAGTAATTATATATATATAAGCTGTAAATATATATATATATATATATATATATATATATATATATATATATATATATATACAGATATGATCAACCACCACGAAGCACCTCCATGGGGGATCAGAAATGTGAATATATAAAAGCGATAAATATATATATAAAGCCATGATCAACCACCACGAAGCACCTCCATGGGGGATCAAAAATATAAATACAATCAACCGTCACGAAGTAAACTCCAGGCGGGACTAAATGTAAATAAAGTAGTAAAAGGCCACGAAGTAAACTCTAGGCCTGACAGAAATATAAATATAAATATATATATATATATATATATATATATATATATATATATATATATATATATATATATATAAGCAGTAAACGCTCCGGATGTAAAATCCAGGCTCATCGAATAGAGTTCGACAATAGTTCATATATATAAGTATATATATATATATAATATACAAAAAGAAATAAAAGCCACGGACCGAAGTCCGGGCATACACACGCAACACGACTCTCAACGTTCAGAATTGTGTATGCACAGTAGTGGAGAAAGGCTTTAGAAAGTGTAAGAAGGCTTACAGTAGACAGCCAAAGAAGACTTCAATGACTTTAAATGGATGAACACTCGGCTCCCGCCTGTAAAAATATAACAATATAGAAGCTCACAAGTGTTTAAAATGAGAAAGCACTCAGTTTAGGGTGTGTACAGAGTAAATTGGACAGGGCTTCCTCGCCTTTTCTCTATGCAAAATGGCTGCCCCAAGCCCTCTATTTATAGAGGGGGGAGCCGCATGTGTACCTGCATGCGTGCAACGTGATGTCCGTTCGAACTTTCAGAACTTCAATTCGGACATCTGATCAAGGTGTATAAGACCTTTTATGGCATGTTATTGTCGAGAGCTACACAATGACATGGGATTAGAGGTTGTACGAAGTCAAGAAGATGGGACCATGCCCTTGGTCTTCAAGCTTCAAATTCTATCCGGTGTGCTGTCTTGTGCAGTAGTCACTCGAGATTGGAGCTATTTGGTTCTTATAGGACATTGTTGTGTAGAATGTATATATGAATGTTGAGACAGCGCAATGTGGGATTGAGATGGCAAAATGACGATTTTGCCTTTCACCGGGGTTATCTCCGATTTGAGCTATTTTTAGCGGTCGTTGCTCAGGGTTATCTTTGAGATTCGACTGCTGCAGGTGTTGACCGTCCTCAGGGTTATCTCTGAGGTGTGCCTGACCTCCCGGGGTTATCTCCGGACTTGGGGAATGAGTGCCTCGGGGCCATTGCTGAGTGTTGAAGCTGATTGCATGGATTTGAAACAAGCATTTTTGGGGTTATCTCCAGAACTACAACTGCATGCCTCGGGGTTGTCTCCGAGGTTGATACTATCTTTCTCAGTGTTATTTTCGGGACTGAGACTGAGTATCTCGGGGTTATCTCTGTGAAAATACGGTATTCTCCGGTGTGATTTTTGGTATTTGAACTGCATTCCTCGGGGTTATCTCCGAGGTTGAAACTGAAACTCCCGGTGTTGTTTCCAGGGTTGAGGTTGAAACTTTCGGTGGTATTTCCGGGACTGAATTAGATGTCTCAGGATTATCTTCGAGATGGTAATACTGAATATCCCAGGGTTGTCTCTGGGATTGAACTGAGCTGTCTTCCAGGGTTATCTCTAAAAGACGACTCTGCCCTCCTGCAATGTTAGTAACAGGTATGCAAAAAATTTCGGGTGTCTACAGGAGTACGTAGGCAACCATTTTATATAGTTCGGTCGCAATAAAACAAAAATAACAAAAAACATTTCTACACCCTTCTCACTACAAAAATAAAAACAAAAACACATCTCTACACCCCTTTGCCACATACAGCGTTGAACCTCTTACACCAGGTTCGAACTACGCAGACCTGATCTCCTCTTCAATAGGAGTACATAGGCAACCATTCATGGTTCGGTCTTGCCCCTACCAAAACATAAAAACTTATCAACGGTACTGGGATCATCCTTCAATCCATCACATTTCATCGGCTTCAGACCAAAGGGATGGAACTACTTGACCTCCCCATGTAAACAGGAGAATCGACGACCATCTAAGCTGTGGTTGATTCCTCAAAGAGAAACCCCAATCCATAAGAGATGGAACTAACTGGGCTCCCCCATACAAAGGAGTACCGGCGACCATCTGTGGCACAGTCAACCTCAGAGAGGAAAGCCACACTTCTCTCTACATCTCCATACACCAGTCCCAAGACACCGAAGATGGTAGAGAATGCACACAGATAAACGATCCATTCTGAAAATCCTGAGACATCTCAATGTCCATCCACCAAGGAGGAGTTCAGAATACATCAAGATCACAAGCCCTGGAGAAACAGGCAAATATCAACCAAGTAACAAGGCACAACTAAAAGGGAAGTGAATCAAAATCTATTTCCCTGCCATATATAATGATGTTTGATATATACAATATGTACTGTACATGACAAAATGGCTAAGCTAGTCTGTGCATAAAAATACAAGCCCATCTACAAGTCAGTATGTATGCGAGCTATCAAGCCTAACATGGCACCCCTCTCAGAAGAAGGAGGTAACGTTGTGATCTCCTGGCCAAGGGCCTCTACACGAGTCAACAGATCTACAGCCAACTGCATGGTGGCACTGTGCTCATCAATATAGGTGCTTATCTCTGCAATGATGCCAGAAGTAAGGAACCTCACTACATTACTATCTGTAACAACGATATCTTGGGCAGATATAGCGCTATCCCGCTAAATGATCACTGCATCTCTAGATGATCTAGACTCATCCTGCTCAGCAACAACGGTATCTCTATGTGCTAAGGCATCATCTCTCTTTAATAGAGTGGCATCCCTCCCAGCAAGAGCTATCAACATCAAGGCCCTAGCCTGATCTCTCTCGAAGGTCATCAGATGAAGACTCTGATCAAAATACTCTGCTGAATGCTGGATCACAGTGGCAGTCATGCTGGGAAAATCTACAAGAGCTGCTGGCAACCCAGCGTATAGCTCCTCCTCGATGCGAGAATCAATGTCCTCCATGGGCTCTCCACCATCTAACTCAATCCCTGGCACTGTGGATACTACCGCAGCCGATGTAGTCTCTGTCTCCATTCATGCAGAATACTCTGTCGAACATCCCGAATGGCTAACAGAAAAATCAAAACTCTCACGTTGATCCCAACAGGCATAAACCCTGGATCTATCCTCTGCTGACAAATGGCGAGAAGCCAAACGTTGGCCTAATGCCCCTTCAAAAGGATGCACATCCTAAAATTGGTCAAACTATGACATCACAGCCAGTGGGTGATAGGTGGGTCCTACCCCTCCGGCACGGTACAAGTTGTGTTGCAAAGGAGGTCTCACAAGTTGAAAAAATCAAATTAGGAAAAAGAATGCTACGTGATTGAGTGGAAAATCCTGAAATCCTGGTTTTCATGGACCAAACTACAGATCTACATGTCACTCATAGGTATTCTCCTGGACACAGGTTTACTATACTAATGATCACAACTGTTGCAAACTACGTTCGATAATACCTCACGAAGGTCCGATGCCGTCAGTTTGGGGTCGCAACTCTAAAACACTTCTCCCCAGTGGGAACTTCATACAATTCAGCCGTTGATGCACATGTCAACGAAGGTCAAGCAACCTTGACAACACTCAGCCGATGGTAAGTAAATCCATCGAACCATCGAAAGCCATCCGATGATTTCAGCCATTGATGCACATGTCAACGAAGGTCAAGCAGCTTTGAAGTTATCCCCAGCAAGGATTTCATCCGTTGATGTACATTTTAGCGAGGGTCGGGCAACCTTGACAAGCACAAACTGTTGGCAGTAACTCCAACAGAACAATGGAAAGACTTGGCGATACAAACCAGGGAAGAACATCCTCATCGAGGAGGACTGATGATGGAATATGTTATACACGTCTTCAACAGACAGAATACATCCCCACAGGTCTCTCATACATGAGAGGTACATCCTCAATGGGAAGTCTATCTCAAGGATTAAGGACTTTGGTGATAACCCCAATGTCAACTTCCAAGAAGTTCCTGAGAACTTTGGAGCACACATCCAAGCAGTTCATCAGGGATATATGTGATAACTCCAATCCCCATCTCAAGTTATGGGAGCAAACGATCATCACATCCCGTTAAAAAATGGTCCAACACATACATCATGCAGTTGCATCATGTTGTAGTACATTGCATCATGAATATCTTGTCACATTTCAAGTGTTTAATATTCTTTATCATATCCATGTCATTACATTGCATGAATATGATAAAGAGGGGCATCTGTAGACACTTGAAAATTTTGCATTCCTGTTACTAACCTTACAGGAGGGCAAAGTCGTCTTCTAGAGATAACCCTGGAAGTCAAAGCAGAATTATCCCGAAAATAATCCCGGGATACTCAGCTGCCATCTCGGAGACAACCCTGAGATATTCAGTCCAGTCTCGAAGATAACCCCGAGAGATACAATTTTAACCTCGGAGACAACCCCGAGGCATGCAGTTGTAGTTCCGGAGATAACCCCAAAAACGCTTGTTTCAAACCCCTGCGATCAGCTTTAACACTCGATGATAGCCCTGAGGCACTCAGTTCCAAACCCGAAGATAACCCCGGGAGGTCAGGCATACCTCAGAGACAACCCTGAGGATGCTTAACACTTGCAGCAGCTCAATCTCATAGATAACCCTGAGCAACGATTGCTAAATCAGGCCAAAATCGGAGATAACCCCGATGAGGGAAAAAATCGTCATTTTACCACCTCAATCCCCAACGCGTAGTCTCAACAACATTTCAGCATACATGCTACACAAAAATTATCCTACCAGAACAATAGCTCCAATCCCGAGTGACAATTGCACAAGACAGCACACTAGATAGAATTTGAAGCTTGAAGACCTGGGCATGGTCCCATCTTCCCGACTTCGTACAACCTCTTATCCCATGTCATTGTGTAGCTCTCGATAACAGCATGTCGTAAAAGGTCTTATACACCTCGATCAGATGCCCGAATTGAAGTTCTAAAAGTTCGAGCAGATAACACGTTACACGCGTGCACGTTCTTCGAGACGACAGGACCCGCAGAGCCCGAGGAACCCCGAGCAGTCGCAGGTGCATTTGCGGCTGCTGTAGGTACACCTGTGGCTCCCCCTCTATAAATAGAGGGCTTGGGGCAGCCATTTTAAGAAAAGAAAAGGCGAGAAAACCCTATCCAATTTGCTCTGTACACACTATAAATTGAGTGCTTTCTCATTTCACACACTTGTGAGCATATATTTGGCTAATTTTTATCGGCGAAAGTCGAGTGTTCATCCATTTAAAGCTATTAAAGTCTTCTTTGGCAATCCACTGTAAGCCTTCTTACATCATCTAAAGCCTTTTCTACACTTCCTGCACACATTGTTATTCACGTTGAGAGTCGTGTTGTGTGTGTGTGCCCGAACTTTGGTCCGTTGATTTTTATTTCTTTTGTATATATATATTTATATATTATATATATACTAACATTATGGAGTTATGCCTCGATTGAGCCTGGATTTACATCCGGAACGTTTATTACTTTTATATATATATATATATATATATATATATATATATATATATAAATATAAACTGTTGTCGAACTTTGTTCGATGAGCCTGGATTTAAATCTAGAGCATTTAATGCTTTTATATATATATATATATATATATATATATATATATATATATATGGAATTCATTTCGTGGGCTTTTACTGCTTTCTTTATATTAAGTCCCGCCTGGAGTATACTTCGTGACGGTTGATTGTTTTTACTGCTTTATTTACATTTTTTAATCCCCCGTAGAGGTGCTTCATGGTGGTTGATTGTCTGTATTTGGTTTCCGTGATGGACATTTTCAGTTGTATATGACTTGTAAATTATTCACGGTGTCTGAATGTCCTTAGACGGTTTTCATACCCACAAGGAATTCGGCACTGCTTTTTATCTTGTTTTCTCGAAAAGATGCTTGGCATCTCAAAAATAAAAGCAACCCAGCCGAATACATAATAAAATGTAAGTATCAAAGGCCTCAATTACTATTGAGCACAAGGGTTTAAAAAATCTCTTTTACAAAATGTCATTGCTATATCTTGTTAAAATTGAACTTTTATACAAAATTCAAACCTTTTGTATATAGGTGCAAACGAGGCATAGCACTACTTCCAAAGAATTGCACATTGACCCACACACACACACGCATTCACATAATAGTTTAAATTGAAAAGTGGTGGTCACCGTGACAACACGGATGTCGGGGGGGTGCCTAACACCTTCCCTCCGCATAATCAAGCCCCCGGACCCTAACGAATCTCGGTTTCACAGACCAGTTAAATAGTGTCACATCACTAGGTCAATGTGCAAACCTTTTCTCGGTTGAGTTGGTGCAACCATTTAAAAATTCCAACTGGCGACTCTTACAGTCCAAATCGTCGACATCGACACTTAGCTTCCATCCCGTGCGTCTGGCGTGCCATGTGCTGCTCTTAGGCCAGATTGGGCGCACCCAGCGCTACACTAACAGAACTTTCTCTCAGCCTAGAGCGCCCTATGCTGGTTAATTTTCTACTACGGTGTCCTTTAATAAAATAACCATAACTTTTTCATATAAACTCCGATTGTAACGATTCAAGATGTTCCGAAAAGCTAAGAAGTAGATCTACAACTTTCATCCTTTAAGAATTGAGAGATTTTAGGTGGATCGAGGTAGAAATTGGGCTTCAAATGGAAAGCTGAAAATTCAAACATGATAACTCTGAGCTTTGATTTCTGTTGATAAAAATGCCATAAATTTTGATTCGAGAGGAATTATGGGGTGTGCCACCTATAAAATTAAAGCTCTCAACTAGATCTACACTAAATTCCAAGTTTTAAGCC
Source organism: Panax notoginseng (assembly GCA_016801055.1). Taxonomy (NCBI): domain Eukaryota; kingdom Viridiplantae; phylum Streptophyta; class Magnoliopsida; order Apiales; family Araliaceae; genus Panax; species Panax notoginseng. The sequence goes on from CM029020.1 coordinate 138,795,113, forward strand.
AAGAACATGCATCCAACTTGGCATTGAAAGCCACTCAATCTTCCCTTCTTGTATTTACTTGCATATTGTACTCCAAAATATGTCTGAAGTGTGTTACCTTACTTCTTCCAACAAAATAACATAAAAGCACTATATATGCGTAATAATAACTTAAAATACTTAAGAACTCACAAATTATCAAGTTAAAAATATTTAAAAGAATGGTATGAAACCCACTCATCACTCCATTTGAGATTGTATATGGTTTTAATCCTTTCACACCATTGGATTTATCACTAATACCTGTTTCTTAATATACTAACTTGGATGGAAAGAAAAAGGATGATTTTTTTAGAGCAAATACATGAGAAAGTTAGACTCAACATCGAGAAGAGGACTGAGAAATATGTTAAGCAAGTTAATAAAAGGACGTCGTCAATTGATATTTGAGCCAGGAGATTGGGTTTGGTTACACATGAGAAAAGAGAGATTTCCTGTGACGCCCCCAAAATAGGTCAACACAACCCATTCCACTACAACAAAAAGGCTTATCAGCGACCGCCTATCAGCGACCGTGTCCGGTCCCAGATTGGTATCCGTGACCGACTGCGGTTGCTGATAATAGTCGCAGGTAATCTGGTCGCTGGATGGACACCAGCAACCAGTAATAGCGACCGCTATAATAGCAACCGCACTCAGCGACCGTGTCCGTCGCTATTATGACTTATGCTGAGTCAGTTGTCAGGTGTGACGTGGCACACGAGGCAGCGACCGGTAATAGCGACCGCAACGGTCGCTAGCTTCCAACAAGGTTAGGCGGTCGCTGATATAGTGTTAGCGACCGCATGCGGTCGCTGATGGGCTTTTTAAAATTTTTTTTTTTCCTGTTTTCTTGATTTCCCAAAAATAACCTGTTGTACCTGCTTTCAATCCCAACACAGCAGTATATACAAGCATCCATATTAACATCCATCCATGATATAACTACTATATAATAAACATTGATCATCCATGAATAAACATTCATCCAACACAATATAATTATAAATATTCATCCAACACAATACAATCGATATCGTAAACATCCATATAAACCAATACAATTGTCCAAAGAATGAATCTAAAAGAGTACAAGGCTTTAAAAATCTAAAAAAACCAGTCTAGGCGCTCTTCATGGATCATCCAAATTATGATCCTGTAATTAACAAAGTAATAACACATATATGTTATATGTGTTGATACTGCTACGACGTACTTAGGGAATGCTAAACAATAGACAATATATATACCTGGTCGTCATTCTGCTGTTGTGCTGCTGCTGCTGCTGCCGCTGCCACTGCGTTGCCGCCACTGCCGCTGCCGCCACTGCCTCCGCCAACTCATCATGACTCAGAGACTGCAGATGCCCACCCAGTATACGAAGAAGATCACGATCCTGACAGATCGCTCTCATACATTCAGCAGGAGTATGATAGGCTGGATAACCTGATGACTGTGTAGACTGGGTGGCAAAGCTGCATGTGCCACTGATGGTCGGGCGCCGTTTTTGTCCTTGGCCTTTGACATAATTTTTCTTCACGATGGACGCCCTCTCCCATAATTCTTGATCAATCGACAGACGCGGGGTGCCTTCAGGATAGCGCTCATTCATTAAGCCCTTATAAGTGTCATATCAGAAGATGAACAATTAAATAGTTAAAAATAAATTAAAAAAATACCAAAAAAGTCGTCACAATATATAAACAACATATTAGGATAAAGTGAACTTATTACGGCTATCTGAACAGCCTCAGGCAGGCCATCGCGGGTGGCCACATACACATCCAACTAATTGATAGGTTGACCTTGAGACTGAGACTCCTACAGTTCATTTTCTCATATTATTATGTAAATATATGATATTTTAGTTTACAAAAGATGACTGTAAACATAAAAACAAATAACTAAGCCAATAAGCTTGCTATACATACGTACCCTAGCAGTAATATGTTGCAGCTGTGATATACTGCCGCCCTTATACGTGCCTTTTGCCTTCAGATACACCTGAAGATCTGTTCGAGGCGGCAGTCTTGCGTCTCTTGACCCAGGACTCATCTCTCCACTGGTCACACATCTGCACCCATATGGGATGTGCGCACCACCAGGGACTATGCTCATGCATATACTGCTCACCCTGTCCCGGATGGTCAATCTCAGCATTGTGCAGGGCTTTTTGTCGTTCCTTGTTCAGATTATCTTTAGTTCGGACGGCGCACTTTTGCCAGAATAGTGTCTGAATAACTGATGCATGTGCGTCGTCCCATCTATACCGCTTCTGCAAATAAAACAACAATAATAATATTAAAACTGTTATATTATATTATCATAATCCAACATTAATAAACAATATTATTTGATTAACTATGTATTATCTATCAAAGTGATAAAAAAATATACCTGAAATTTAGCCCAAACTGCATCCTTATGGGCGAGAGGTGTGCTCGCCCATGTAATCACTGGCGTAGGCCAGTTCTGTAAGCATAATTATGAAATGCACTTCACAATTTTACTATCTTGAAAATCACTACAATATACAATAATTTACAGTCATATATATTTATAACAATTGAAATATTAAACCCTTATATATACACGATGTTTAACTTACGTGCTTTCTGGAGGAGGACAGATCTGTATAAGAATGCGATCATTCGGATTAGCCGGGGCCTTCGGCACATGATTAGGGCCCCAACCCAACCCGCGCTTTCGTGCTGCAGGTTCAGAAGACATCTATAAATAAAAAATTTAGGACGTTAGTATGAGTTATAAATGAAAGATACATAAACGCGTCAAGGATATAGAGAACATGTACATATGTAATTGTATATTAAAACTAAACATACATTTTATATAAAAGGACAATAATGACAATTAATTGTATGAAATAGTTAACTACGACAAAACTAAACATACATTTTAATTCATTGTAATACGATTAAAACATGTCAAGGATATAAAGAACATTCCTATATGTAATTTATTGTAATACGATTAAAACTAAACATACATTTTAATGAAAATCGTTGTCAGAGTCAGAAACATTTTGTACAAGTGTCGAAGATTCATAACCAACTTCTTCTTCAGATTCTGTGTCAGTGTCAGTCAATAACTCTTCCTCAGTATCACTGTCATCTGGCACAATAACTGTCTCGAGATCCAATTCATTAGGTTCATCTCCACCCTCTAACTGGATTACATCATTGGTGTCCTCTATATTTATTATAGGAGGTCTACAAAGCATCTCCTCTTGGTAGAAATTCCCGTCAATTACTTGGACACGACCGCGCACAGGAGTATGAATTATAACTTGCCAATCTGTAGGCGGTCTATCTCTTTTCCTAACAGGACTAGGAGTGTAGTATACTTGTACTGTTTGAGTTGATAAAACAAACGGTTTATTGGAGTAAGTCGTTCTATGTAAGTCAATATCGACGATTCCATGTCTGTCAACACGTATCTCTTTTTCTGAATCAAACCAATAACACTTGAATAAGTTAATATGACCCCCGTATGTGCCCTTGTACAACAACTTTACGATTTCCTCCAACTCCCCATAAAAGGCATGACCAAGTACATTGTAACAATCTCCTTGGACACACACTCTATAGTTCGTTGTTCTTTTACCGCGCCCATATGCCTTTGTATAAAATTCACAACCATATATTTTGTAACCATTGCGACTAACTTGGTCCCTGTCTGGCCCCATAGCTAGGATTTATACATTAGCCGGAATCGTTGATCCCTCAGTCAAACCCTACAAAAACTCCATCTTATTAAATGAAGTCATAGTTAATATGGAGTGTATATATATATATATGCCGTGCTTAAGAAATTGAACTTACTTTGTCCTTTAGCCAAAGTGCAAATTTTTTATCACGATTGATTTGAATATCTTTATCAGTTATGTCGGGATGCTTCACTTTTAACTCGTCATCGTATAATCTATACCATGTTATAAGCATTAACATATTAGAATAAATTTTCAACTTACAGGATAAATTATCATGTTTACATGTGTACCTAACAAATTCGTCAATCTCCTCGCAATTGAGAAGAATGTAAGTATGTGCAACATGTAATTCTTGCTCAGAGAGGAATATGTGCTTCCCTTTTCTATAAGCGCGACCCGATAGACCAAATACAGAGGCCCGACCATTTAGTTCAACATTTCCCCCATCATCATGTCTCGATACTCGGTTGGCCTTTGTCAAGATTTCGTCCGAAAAATAATCTGAGACAAACGTAGATATCTCATCGAAACTGTATGCCTCATATATCGAACCCTCGACATAAGCTCTATTCTTCACCTTTCTCTTAAGGTTTCCCATCACCGTCTCGAAAGGGTACATCTATCTATATTGAATTGGACCCCCAACACGAGCTTCATATGGAAGATGGATCTGCAAATGCTCAATGGAGTCAAAAAAACCGGGTGGAAATATTTTTTCTAGTTTACACGTCATCTCTATGATGTTCTTCTCAAGTACAGACATGTCCTTCTCATTTAATGATTTTGAACACAAGTCTTTGAAGAAACGACTAAGATCCGTCAAAGCATCCCATATTGGTTTATCAAGCTAATCCCGAAATGCTATAGGCATGAGTCTCTTTATGAACACATGACAGTCATGGCTCTTCATCCCTTGCAATTTCCCACCAGTAACACACCTTGCAATGTTTGACGCATATCCATCTGGTAGTTTCAAAGACTTAACCCATGTGCACACATCTTCAACTTGCTTTTTGGACAATGTGTTCCTTGCATGTGATTTGATAATCTTACCATTAGGAGATTCATAAAGTTCTAATCTAAGACGCTTACAAATATCTTTCATGTCCAAACGTGCTTTATTGTTATCTTTTGTCTTTCCCGTAACATTCGTCACAGTGTTAAACACATTGTCAAACACATTCTTCTCAATATGCATCACATCTAGATTATGACGAATCAAATTTGTAGACCAATAAGGCAGTTCCCAAAAGATGCTTCTCCGAACCCAGTTATGAGATTTGCCAAACCCATTGATTATGTTTGTGGCATCAATCTTACCAAATGGGATAACCGGATATCTCATCACATGATCTCGTATCTCCGTTCCCGACAATCGCGGTGCAGGCATATCATTGTCTACTTTCCCTTTCCTGAAGTGTTCTCTATTTCTTCGAAACGGGTGATCTACCAGTAAGAACCAACGATGGCAGTCAAACCAGCAAGACTTTCGACCTTTTGATAGATTAAACGACTTTGTATGCTCCATAAAATACGGACTAGCCAACTTCCCGTGTGTACTCCATCCATCTAACATACCATAAACTGGGAAGTCACTTATAGTCCACATAACCGCTGCCCTAAGGTTGAAATTTATTTTCGTTGCAACATCCCAAGTCTGTACTCCATCCTCCCACAATACCTTCAACTCATCTATAAGAGGTCTCAAGTAAATATCTAAGTTCTTTCCAGGACTCTTAGGACCAGGAACCACGAGTGAAAGAAATAAGTATGGATGTTTCATACACATCCAAGGAGGCAAGTTGTACAGAGTAACAATCACAGGCCAACATGAGTACGGAACAGCTGAGTGGCCAAACGGATTAAGAGTTATACTTGATTTTTTTGTAGTCACACCCTCTTTATTAGGCCTAAACCGATCATGACTGCAAAATGTACACCTTGTCATCTGTTCATTTTCCTTATAAAACAACATGCAATCGTTGGGACATGCATCGATCTTTTGGTATCCAAGACCCAACTTCTTCACCATTTTCTTACAAAAGTAATAGTTACCAGGTAATTTGTCACCGTCAGGCAACATACTTTTAATGGCCTTCAAGAGCGACTCAAAACACTCATGGCTCATGTTGTGGTCAGCCTTGATATTAAGTAATGTCGTCACTGCAGACAATGTAGTGTGTTTGGTGCAACCATGCCACAATGGCTCACTACCCTCGTCTAACAACTTAAAGAAGTCTTTGGCATCAGAATTCATAGGTTGCTCTCTGCCTTGTTCCCAATCAAAATATGGCCCTGCAATATCATGAACAATTTCATTCATACAATGAGTACTACTGCCCGAATTGTGTACTTCTGTGATGCCACCATCTCTTCTCTGCCCATGTGCCCGCCAGCATTCTTCATAATTTTTTATGAACCCGAAAACAAGTAAATGATAGTTTATCGTGTCTCTGTGCATATAATTTACATTCTTACACTTCAAACATGGACATCGTATCTGCGACTGACCATTTATACATTCCGGGTGACTATGCGCATACTCCAAAAACACTTGGCAACCAGCTCTAAATTCAGCTGTAGCACCTATCTGGGCACTTGACTTTCATCGTGCAATCCAACTACGGTCTAAATAGAGGTCCATGATTCCACGGTACCTATGTTGACACGAATTATTGTATTCCCTTATTAGAGATTTACAATTCAGCTCAATCCCATTTATGATGCTTATAAATACATATAGATGTATATGTACATATATAACATGAGTGTGCATCATATATGATTCTTCGGGAATTGAACAAGGATACATTCCAAAACAACCTAAAGACAATAGATTCCTAGGGGTAGAATATGAATCATTGCATCATGCATGGTCTACATATGATAGGATATTAGGTGATGAAAATATCTTGATGGTCAAGTTTGAAGAACAACCAATGGAATTTGAAACGTGTTCTAGAAACTATAACGATGCGTATATCAAGATTGCAGAAGAAGGCATATTGTTAGCCCCTGTGAATACGAATACATATATGGCCATTTGACTTATATATGAAGATTTAGACAAGTATGTCTTCTCGACTGTGAATTATGGATAAACTTCTTTGAACCTTCTTCTTGATTGAATTATGGATAAACTTAATTCCTAGTTATGTTTTATGTCATACTCATGTTCAAGTTATTGGATTGGTATAAGTATGATCATATATTGCAACCAAGATTTTGGGTTAAGCCCTAATGTTCAAGTTATATAGCCATTTGACTTATATATGAAAAAATTTCGGCAGAGTCTCCCCTATAATATGGACTATCCACATGCACGAGGGCATGCATACTTGACCAATTTCAAGGCATAATTTAGGAGAATCCAATATTAGTAACAACAATAAGAAGCCCAAAAATTGTCCCAATTTCAGCAATATCAACAAAAATTTATCTAAATTTCAGCAACAATATATTCAGCAGTAATGTTATAATCAAAATTTTTCCAAATTTCAGCAACTATAATTCAGTAATAAAAAATTATCCAACTTTAGATAATCTCATATTAAAACATGAAACCTAATCATGCATGTTCCCAAATTATTCTTGTGGTGTAAAGTGTGTGTATATACTTACAAAATTATACATATATGATGTATGTGTGTATATATATACATATAGGTATCAATCAACTAATAAAAGAATCTCTCTTTTTCAAATTCATTGATTATCCCAAAAGTTTTCATACCCATTAGGGTTCTACCCATTTTGAACAAGACACTGTAAATTTACCCATTTTGAACAAGACACTGTAAATTAAACTGGATTTTCAGTCAAACCCATTTGGATTTTCAGTCAAACTCAAATTAAACCCAAAAAATTCAAGAAAATGGCATCTAGAAGTAGAACATCAACACATTCACATCTTCAGAAAAATAAATCATGCCCATTCAATCAACAATAACAGAAAAATAGTTTAATTTAGGGATTAATTAAAGGGGTTTCTGGCGGTGGTGAAGGCGTCGACCGGTGATGTCGGTGGTGAAGGCGTCGGCGGTAGCGACAGTTTTCCTCCCTCTTCTCTTCCCCTCCTACTCCCACTTCTCGTCAGTGTCTCCCTTTTTTTTTTTTCTTCAGTACTGATCGAGCGAATTGCTAAACCTGATTAAGTTCATGAGAATCAGCGACCGCCATCAGCGATCGCATGCGGTCACTATTTATTAATGATGTGGACATATCAGCGACCGAAAGCGGTCGCTGACAGAGAGTGGTCGCCCCGCCAAAGTTTTGCACCAAATTTTAGGAGGGAAATTCATATCAGCGACCGCATGCGGTCACTGATATGAACTAGAAATTAAAATCCATCTCGGTCGCAGATAGCAGTCGCTATTACTATTATCAGCGACCGGATAGTGCGGTCGCTGATATTATTGGTCGCAAATGGCTCTTTTTCTTGTAGTGTTCTAAGTCGCCAAATACATGGTACATAATTCAAATACAACTATTAATTTTCGTGTAAAATATGATAAAATATACGCTGTGAGTTTTAATACAAATATTTTCTCGTAGACAATATCCAAACTTAAATAAAATACTCATTACAAGTCTTGTCACACTATTTTAAAAAATAGTGAGGATTACTAAAATAACCATCTTGGACCATTACTCCACTCCCCGACTAGTCCCAGCTACATTCTCGCCTCTTGAGAAGAACAATGGAACCAAAAGAAAAATGGTGAGCTCAACTAGCTCAGTAAAGAATATTATAACTAAGATAATATAGAACAAATTATCCTTAGTCCTCAACGGGAAAAAATCTGATAGAATACAATAAACAATAAGTTTTAGAATAACAACTGCAGCAGAAACAGCAATCCATTAAAAGAGTCAAGTAGAGCATGATGTCTACTATCTTCTATGATTTAAAAGTTCATCATCAATATTTTATCCATGTAATACCAATCAATAATTATTTCCAATCAACGAATTATCTATGCACTACGGGCCAAAGATAATTGTTAGCATCGCCAATGGTCATGATCATGCCAAACACATGTCCATCTATGCACTACGAGCCAAAGAGGACTTTCACCACAAATCTTATCTGTAACATTAAAGGTTATGATTATACCAATACACAATTCTTGGTCATAATCATACCAATCAATAGTCCATCTTTGCACTACGGGCCAAAGATGACTTCCAGTGCAATATAAGCATGAAGATGATGACAATGATATAAAGAATCAATCAAGTGAGATCAAAGATAAATATTAGAAAATTCTAATTCAATTTATCATGAGTTCAAAAATGTCCAAATTGTCAACATGATAACTATTTGTGAAGTAAAATTCAAGAATGATATTCATATATCAAAAATAATTTAGACAGAAAAGAAAATTAAATTATGTTGTGAATAGTACTCGCAAATAGTACCGTATGAATAGTGCCCATGAATAGTACCGTATTAATAGTACCCAGATATGAAAAGATTAAAATTTAATAAGAGAGTTCAGACCAATATTACAGTGAAATGATATTAGATAAATAGCAAAACTTAAAGAATTTCTAATTATTTCAGGAATTATAGAAGCAATATTTACCATAGTAAGTTTAAATTTAGGAATATGAAATGAAATAATATCCCTTACATAATATGGAGTATGAAAGAAAATAATATCTCTTACGAGTATTGAAATAAAATAATATCATTTACCTTAGTAGAAACTAGATTTGACTTGGAATATCGGATATTATCTTGAGAAAATCTTTCACTAAAAGCTACACTCAAAGTATTCTTATACTTAAAAGTAATACTCACAATATTATAGAATAAGAATTTCTAATATTGATGTTGTGTTAAGGAATGAGGGGTAACCTCCCTTTAATAGTGCAACGGAGGGAGAAAAAAAATTAAGCAGGTTGCCTAATTTCCTGCCTTACTCCCATTCTTTCTTCTCTGCCTAATTCCTCCCATTTCGTTATGGTGAGGGCCCACACTTAGAAAACAAGCTTTGTAGGCATTCAATCAATCCACCAAAAAGAAAAAGAATGTGCAGAAGTGCACGGAAGGTTTTTTAAAAGAATACCAAATCAAAATGATAACATTCACTCCACTTTTATTCACATGTTGAAAATTATATATAATAATAATAATATTACCATTTAAATTTAAAAAATTATATTATTATATTATCACATTATTATAATGTAATATTATAATAATATATTTGAATGAATATTTTATCAGAGAAGATAATTGCCAAACTTTTAACAAATGTTTCATGCTTAATTCCTTTATTTATATCAAAATTGAACCAATATCCACAACATAATAATTATTCACAATTAATATTATAAGCTCGCAATATTAACAACCGGATCATTCACAGGAAATAGGGAGATTTCCGATAAGGATTTATCCTTACTGGCGCACAATTATATAACTTAACCCCTTTTCTAGACAGAATTTTTTATACATTGTCAATAATGCTAACTAATAATATGAATAATTGTGTCGTGTCAATTATTGATTTAATAATATAAAATATTGTGCAGATGATACTGTGACAATAATTGAATCAATAACATGAGATATTATGTAACAATTACTGTGGTAATTATTGAATGAAACTGATTGACTTCCTATGTAATCAATAATCAGAAATAATGTACAATACCGTGTGCTACTGTGCAACCACACGTATTACTATACTTTTATCACTGAGTAATTCAACAGTTAACGGTAAAAGTTTTACCGTAATTTTTATAAAAAGGTTATTTATGTTACTTTCTATATCTGACAGTTATTCTATTATGTGGTCCACCAATGATTGCGTCGTCGTACGAATATTCCCTGACAAAAAGAATATTCTCCGACCAAACGAATATTATATGACAACTTTATTATATGACAACTTGCTTACTTTGTAAAATTTGCACATATCACTCATAACCAAAGCATTATATCAAATCAACACCTTATTATTCAAAATAATAATTACAGAAATTAAATCTTTATTCATAAAAAGTTGGGGTCTTACATTTTCAGCTTAAAGGCGTTCTAAATTGCTTCCTATGGGAGATGGTCCTTTTCAAGTCCTTGAGCGCATCAATGATAATGCCTACAAATTAGACTTACCATGTGAGTATAATGTTAGTGCTACATTCAATGTTTCTTATCTAAGTCTGTTTGATGTACATGATGATTTGAGGACAAATCTTTTTCAAGAGGAGAGGAATGATGAGGACATGTTTAGCTCAGACGTGGATTAATGAAACAAAGTTTGTGCTAATCAGATTCAAGTTCCTATCGGTCCAGTAACAAGGGCAAGAGCTAGAATATTCAAGAAATGACTTAATGGATTAGTCCAAGTTTGGGCCAAAAGTTCATACTACAATCATAGAGTGTCATTAAACAATCGCAGAGTAATTAACTTATTTCATACTACGATCATATAGCAACATCCAACGATCGTAGAGTGCTCTAGTTCTTAAACGATTGTGGAGTTCATACTACGATCGTAAAGATCGTCGAGTATTTTGTTTCTTAAACGATCGTATAGTGCTCACTCTTTACACTAACATTATGATCGCAGTGTGACATTACGATCGTAGACTGACTTGAAAATCGTATAGTGCTTCCAAACGTAGAGTATCGTAGAGTGCTTCTAGACGCGGTTTATTCTAGACGCGGCAAATCCAGACGCAGTATAGTTAATCAAAATTGGCACCGGATTTGAAGTATCTACAATCAGATTATGGAAGGAATTAGATTTTTAGAAAGTAATTAACAATACTAATATAATTAGGAATTTGATTAGTTAGGTTTTCAATTCCAAAGTCAAATTAGATTGTTATGTAATTTGTTACTTTTACTTTTAGGATTAGGGTTACTTTTAGTAGTATAAATAAAGAATCAAACTAATGCATTTGATAGACTATCTATTAATAAAATTACATGTGAGATTGTTTCTTTCTTTTGGTTCTTTAAGAACTCCCGAACTGTTCATAGTTCACTGTGAGGTTTAACTTGACTTATCATTTGACAATTCACAGTTGGGTGTGGCGCTTTTTACCTATACAAAGGTTCTTCTCTCAATATAAGCAACGGATAGAGGTTCTATTCAACACAAAATTCATTATAATGTCGATTGTACCAAAGTTCTTGCCTCAATATAAGCAAAGTGTAGCGGTATCGTTGGTGTTCCACCAATAGAACTCTGTTAGAAAATATCCGGACTACGACTACCTCACGCAAGTATGATGTGGAGTCTATCAAGGTGGGTCTAAAAACAGTGATATGAAGCTTTTAGCTAGGGAATTAAAATAATATTTTATTTTTTAAAGTTTTTAATTCGGTTAACCGGTCAGCGGAATAGTTTAATTTTTATACCTGAATTGAAACCAAATTGTAAAATGGTTATATCTGAATATGTGATTAGGTTCAATTTTGCTCAACCCTACTTATTAGGTGATTGAATCCCTATATTAATCCGACCCAAACCAGCCCTTTTACACAATTTTATAAACCCGGCCCGAATTTTAAACCAAGGCAACAAGGAGTAATGTTATTCATAACTCGCCCTATTTATTAGGTCTATGAATCCAATATTAGTCCGACATAAACCCGCCCTTTTACACAATTTTATAAACCCGGCCCGAATTTCAAACCAAGGCAACAAGGAGTAATTTTATTTACAACTCTAGGACTGATTGGTCTTTTTACATGGAAACCTAAATTAGGGTTTCCAAGTCTGTGTCTATATAATTGTAAGCTTACGTAGCCTTCGTCTAGGATTTGAACGAACTCACAAAAGTTAGTGAGAGAATTTGGAGAGAGAGATTCATCGGAAAAATGGGAGTTTATACCTTTGTTTGCCGGAAGTCAGGCGGCGACTGGACTGGAAAGCAGCACAAGGAAGGTGATCTTGAAGCATCTGCTGAGTCGACGTACGAGCTGCAAAGGAAGCTTGTGCAGACCGTTCTCTCAACCGATTCCTCCGGCGGAGTAAAGTCTTCTTTCTCGTTTGTCTGCCCCGATTCCGCTATTTTTCAGGTTTTTCCATCTCATTACGCTATATTCTCTTTTAATTATGTTTTATTATTAATTATTATTAGATCTGTATTCAGTTCTCTGTTTTGAAGTGTTTCAGTTTTCTTATTTATATATCTGTTGGTAATTGGAAAATGTTTATAGAATCTGGATATGTATTCATGCAATACATATATTAATGTAGTATATATTTTGGGATTGATGTTTGCACAATTGTGTTTCTAATTCATAAGCAGAGTATGCCTTTTGTAGAACAGTATACCGTATTTATTCAGCATTATAACAAATATAATACAGTAACATTTCTCATATTTTAATTTTTTACTCATTTTTATGCTGAGTCCTGTGAGAATATTCTCCGCTCATGTGCGTGTGTGTGTGTGTGTGTGTGTGTGTATATATATATATATATATATATATATATATATATATATATATATTTGTTCTCCATTACTTCCCTTCGATCCTACAAATATGGGTTAGGTAAGTTAATGTCAAAGTTGTTTAAGAGCTCTTGATTCACATGGCAAGTCAAGAATTGGGTGATATATCTCCCTTTTTCCCAATTAGAGGTTGATGATGAATATGTTTTGGGATTTTGATTATTATTTTTTTGTTGAAGGCCCGTTTAACACGTTAGTGGATCGGGTTGACCCGGCTAGAGGTTGAAGATAAGGTTTTGAGGTTTTAACTTTTGAAAATTTATTAAGACCTCAAACCCTTAAAGCAATCAAGTACAACAATTTTTTCTTCATTTTTCAAGAAATAGTTGATCCATTTTACTCAATTTAATGCCACTCTAACTCCGACCAAATGATGCAGAGTGGTTAGAGGACAATCAATTTGTTGATTATTCATGTTAATTTTATGATGGTTGTTTTGCAGATTCTTTTATGATGATTGTTTTATTCATTTTGCAGAATCGGTTTGTTGTTGCTGCAATTTTTTAGCAGATTCATATCAATTCGATTTAGGGATGTTTATGTTTAGATTTTGGCTGATTTGAGTTTGATCTAATGTTGATGCATTTAGATATGCTTTTCCTCGACTCATTTAGCCAGCAATAGCAAGTAGCTTCATCAATTTTCGTGCAAGTAGTAGCAAGAGTAATATTGTTATTCAAGCAGCTACATGTAGTAGCGGTTTGTTTTTTTTAATATAAAATATTACTAAGCCGCTACATGGTGTTGAAACTTGGTTGCTATGAATAGTGTTCTGGCACATTGTCATGAATGGAATCCTTATATATATATATATAGCATCACACATTTAACTTTTGAATACTGTTCTGGAAAACTTTGAGATTATGAAAACTTCATTGAAGGAATCATGGAAAATACCATCTTTGTTATCTTTGAGTCCAGAATTTTAATCTATATTTTTATTAAATTTAGTGAATTCTAGAGCTTCCGGTTTAAGGTGACTGTTTTCCACTTTTAATGAGATCTATTTTCCATGGTCTGTTTCCCCCACTTACTATATTACTTCTTCCTTTCCAAAATTAGAAATACATTTTGACTTTTTAGAGTCAATTTGCGAAATCGTAAAATTCAAAATTTATAGGAAGATATTTAGTTTTAATAAAACCAAATATAACAATTGTAAATTATTTATAAAACACAACTAATTATTATATTTGTTATTTTTAAAACTTGGATGAAATTATATCAATTTTGAGTTTTAGGATTTCTCGAATTGATTACTTAAAAAAGTCAAAATGTATCTTTAATTTTTGAACGGAGAGAGTACTATTTAGGTTATTTTTTTGGAGTGTCTAAAGGAAACATTGCTGTGTAATTTTACATATTACTAAAAGATGGCTGGATGGAAGAATTGTTTTGGGTTAATTTATGTTTTAATTGGTTAGTTTTTGCCACTTGTTTGGAGTTAGTTGTTGATATATCAATGTATTTTTGGATTATCACTTCAGCATAGGATTAGTTTAGTCTTTTTTGCTTTTAGGAATATGTTCAGAACAGCTGTTCGCTTATTTTCGCAGCAATAGACAATGAGAATATTCATGTTTTTAGAATTACATCATATATGATTTGCAAAATACTACAAATTTCTAGATATTACAATCATTTCAACCCCCTACAAAACCAAGGAATATATGGAAATATTAACATGGGCAACAGATGCCTTGAAGGAAAAAACTTGTTCCATATCCAAGTGAAGATAAAGTATTCGACTGATTTGTTTTATTTGGAGGTGGATTTCAGTTTGCATCTTACATTTGTGTTAAATGACCTTCACTCTTGTCATATGTACTTTAGGCCAGCACTTTTCCTTTCTTGTCTTTCCTATCTAATTTATGAATTATGGATTTTCATTGATAAGTTCTGATAATGCAGGTGATTGTTGGTGGTGCTGCCCTTGTTGGAGGAGGTGGAGTAGCTGCTGCGGCTCCTGCAGGAGCAGCAGCACCAGCTGCTGAGGCAGCAGCTCCAGCTGAGGAGAAAAAAGCAGAAAAAGAGGAGAGTGAAGATGAAGACATGGGATTCTCACTCTTTGATTAGTGTCATCCATTTGTATCTCTATATAGAAAGTTGCTATTGAATTTTAGCTTGTATTGTTCGTACTTTAGAAGTATTTGATGGAAATGGATCATGGATAATATGGTTCTAGATTCAATGCTTAAAATATGTTCCTTAGGATGGAATGACGAATTTTTATGGCATATTTTTGGTATTTTAAATATTTTTGTTTTGGAGTTTGAATCTGTCCCAAAAAAGGAAAGGTTTATGATCTCTCTTGCATAAAAGTTTTGGTATCAATACATATCATCTTATAAAAGAAAATATAATTAAATGAAGTATGAGCAGTAGTATTGAAAAAATAAGGTCTGAAGTAGTATTAAAATAAGGTTTAAATATAAATTAATATCTTAAATTATTACTCTTTTTTCACTTAAGTGATTGATTTTTTAATTTTTTTTCAATTAAGTTATTAAACTATTAATTTTTTTTCACTTTGGTTTAATTAAGTCTGTCACGTTATAAATTGATGATGTGGCTCGCTGACTAAGTCAATTAAAGCTTACGTGTAAAAGAAATATATATTTTTAATGATATAAAAATGTAAAAATTACATAATTAACATAAAATAAAATTTTTTACAAAATTAGCAAAAATGAGTTAAGCAAATGACATAAAAATTAAAATTAATTATATAGTTAACTTAAATAAATTACACAGATAATATAATTAAGAGAGGTGGACATAACAATGTTTCAATAAACAACAATTAATTCTATTAAAAAGTTTTATAAATAACAATTAATTCTATTAAAAAGTTTTATATACTAGATATAGGACAATCAGAACAATGAAAATAAAAAGGAGAGAAAATCAGAGCAAAATCAGATAAAGCATAAAAAATGGTGAAAAAAGCAGTGTTGATCGACTTCAATTACAAAGGAACCAAGGCGGAGCTAAAATGCTACATCAACGACGTCCAACGGATGCATCGGTGCTTGATTGAGCTGGCGAGGTTTGCGGCAAAATTCAATGAGTTGGCGAGGTTTGTGCCGTATCAGGTTAACATAGATGAGCGCAAGGCAAGAAGATTTGAGCAGGGACTGAAGCCCTGGTTGTACAACAGAGTCTCTATGTTTCAGCTGAAGACATTTACATCAGTACTTGAAAAGGCGATTATTGCGGAAGGTGGAAGCGATGCCTTAACAAAATACAATCAGGAACAGAGGAAGAATGAGAATGAAAGCAAAGTTGGTGGTAGCAGTGGCGGGAACAATTACCCAAAGAGGAAGTGGAATGAGAGTGCAGGTGTTGGAAGTCAGCAGAGTAGCTAGCGGAAGAGGAAATTTGAAGCGTGTGCTACCTGTGGAAAAAATCACATTGGCATGTGCTTGAGAGGTAAGCGGGTGTGCTTCAACTGTGGCCAGGAGGGCCACATTGCTTTGAATTGCCCTAATCTGAAGAAGGGTGCTTGTTTCACATGCGGGTCGAAAGATCACCTAGCTCGCGAGTGTCCTAAGAAGACAGCTGGAGGTACAAGTGGAGACAAGGGAGGTGGCAGTGGAGGTACTTTAACTATTGATGGACCAATGCCGTCAAATAGACCCACAACCAGAACCTTCAACATGACCATGCAAGATACTGCGCATTCAAAAGATGTGGTGTCAGGTATCATTACAATCAATGATATAAATGCATATGTATTATTTGATTCAGGTGTTGCTTGCTCATTTATATATGATGATTTTGTTAAGAATTTGGGATTGCCTAGTGAAGAGTTAAATTTCCCTTTGAACATAGAAATTGTGAATAAGGAGGTGATTCCTGTTAGATTCGTATATAAGAACTGTAGGGTGAATATTAAGGGAAACGTAATGATAGTAGATTTAATCCCGATTAAACTTGGGGATTTTGATGTTATATTGGAGATGGATTGGCTATTCTGTGACGCCCCCAAAACAGGTATACAACACCTATTCTGAGTTGTCAATAACATGGTACAGAAACAACTACAACTTTATTAATACAACATAAAAACTGTGAGTGTAAATATAAATATTGTCATCTAGACAATATCCACACTCAAATAAGTCCTCATTACAATTATTGGAACAATATTTTACAAAAAAAAAAAATGGTGAGGACTACTAAAACAACTTCCTAGAACCTTCATTCCATACCCCGACTAGTACCTGCTACATTCTCGCCTCCTGAGAAGAAAATGGAACAACAAGGAAAAGGGTGAGCTCAACTAGCCCAGTAAAGAATATTATGACTAAGATAATATACAACAAATTATCGTTAGTCTTCAACAGGGAAAAATTTAATAGAATACAATAGACAACAAGTTTTAATTCAATATTCGCAGCGGAAAATAATAATTCATAGAGAAGTTACGTAGAGAATGAAATATACGATTATCTATGAATTTAAAAGCCCATCATCAACATTTTATCCCTGTAATATCAATCAATAAATATCTTGAATCAAATAGTCATCTTTGCACTACAGGCCAAAGATATTCATCAGAAATCATTCATCTTTGCACTACAGGCCAAAGATATTCAATTATATCATCATTTAGGACTGAGGATGATGAAAAATATTTTAAAGGAAACGAATCCAGTGAAACAAAATAATAAATATTAATGATTCGTATTTCAGCTATTCCATGTCCAAAAATACCTCATAAATAATCATAGTGGAGTAAAATTCAAGAATGATCAAAACATGGATACAATCAAAGCTAGTATCCAGAATAGATATTTTGGACGAAAAGAAGAAAATTTTATTTTTCGGTGAATATTAACTCGTGAATAGTAACTCATGAATAGTAACCCCGACATGAAAAGTTCCAAATTTGATAAAAAGTTCAGATCAATACTTCGGCATAATGATATTGAAGAAAATAATATCATTTAAGAAGAAATAACATCCCTTACAATCCCTTACCTCAAAAGAGCAGTACTCCTGACTGGAATAACGCTGAACGAACTTGCACCGTATAGCAACACTCAAGATATCAAAATACTCACAAGAATACACTCGATAATATAGAGAGAGAAATAGAGAGAAAACTTCAGTTTCTGGTGTGATTTTCAATTCTAACCTAAGCACCCTATTTATAGGAAAATGCTTAGAACACCAAAGCAGAAAATTTAATATAATAATAATAATATATTTATCAAATTTTCCTTAGCTCACCTCTAGACATCTGATCTCAGCCCATTTATATCACATGTTAGCCCACTTAAATGCCAAAAAAACGTTTTTCTTCAAAATAATAAATAAAACTTCCAAAAATCAATTATTTCGGAACTTCAGAACTTCAATAATTCGTAATAAATAGCCCTTTTATCAGAAAATTCGAATCTCGCGAGTTTTTATAGGAATTTCAATTCTCTACAACTTTGCAGAAGAAAGTTTTTCCAAATTCCAAACAGAAATTGACCGAAATTCATAAACGGGCGATTTTACAGTCAATAATTTATTTTCGGTCAAGAATTATGTCCACCAACACACAAAACATGTGTTAATCATTTAATGCTACAAAAATACTCTTCCTCCTCATATACTCATATATCCCACATTCATTGTAAAAATACCACCATCAATATATTATTAAAATAATATATTTAAATGAATTATTTTATCAGAAAAGATAAAATATTAATTTTTAACAATTGTCACATTAAATTTTTTCTCTATCTATATCCACATAAAATCACTATTTTTCTCATCATATAAATCAATAATTAATTATACACAAATAATATTACAGAACCACAGTACTGGCAACCAGGTCGTTCCCAGGAAAGAGGGGGCTTTCCAATAAGGATCTCTCCTTACTGGCGCGCAATTAGATGACCAAACCTATCCTTAGACAGAACTTTCTAGACATTGCCAATAATGTTATCTAATAATATTATTCAGATAATATGAATTATTGTTCCGATAATAGAAAATACTGTGTAGTGACAATTATTAAAACAACAGTAATATAAACTATCAACGTAGTAATTATTGAATCAATAAAATACAATATTGAACAGTAATTACTGTAACAATTATTGAGTAGTGCCTTCTTACGTAAGAATTAATAATTGGTGCAATACCGTGTGCTACTGTGCAACAACGCGTATTACTGTGTTTTAACCACCGGGTATTTCAACAGTATTAACGGTAACAACTACGCCGTTATTTGTAAACAACTTACTCTTGTCGTTTTCTTCATCCAATCGCTTTCCGTTATGGGGCCCACAAAAGGCTGCGCCGTCGTATGAATATTCCCCGACAGTAAGAATATTCCACGATCAAACGAATATTCACCGATAACAATGAATATTTTATAACCACTTGTGTATTTCCAAAAAAAATTCATATATCACCCTTAAATTTAATATTTATCAATTTAACCATTTACTGAATAGTAATTATAAGAAAAATTGAATACTTTTATTTCATAAAATTCGGGGTCTTACAATCTCCCCTCCTTATGAAATTTCGTCCTCGAAATTTACATACCTGGTATTTCAAAGAGTTGAGAATACCTTGCTTTCATTTCGGATTTCATCTTTCTTGTTATCATGATTTCTCCATTGTTCATCTCCTGTATTTCAGATATCATTCTAGAATACAGCTTCAAAAACAAAGGTTAATTTAACAAATTAACATATCACATAATATCCCGATATTATGACTGACCAACAAATAAGCTTAGGTAGGACACACTAGCGAAGGATTTACTCGTCTCTCCCCTCCTAATCCTATTCCCCGATCTCCGCCAGAGATCATATCCCTAAGCTCTGATACCAACTGTAACTCTCATGGTGCTTCAACCACAGCACCTCACAATGGTACCTATCAGTTTGTCACCGCAGAACGGCGTCCCCTACGGAGAGTCTGGCTTCGGTGCATCCCCCATCAACAGGAAGTCACCAGCGAGAGGCTCGGGGCTCTTTACTTATGGCTCTGATACCAACTGTGACGCCCCCAAAACAGGTATACAACACCTATTCTGAGTCGTCAATAACATGCTACAGAAACAACTACAACTTTATTAATACAACATAAAAACTGTGAGTGTAAATATAAATATTGTCATCTAGACAATATTCACACTCAAATAAGTCCTCATTACAATTATTGGAACAATATTTTACAAAAAAAAAATGGTGAGGACTACTAAAACAACTTCCTAGAACCTTCATTCCATACCCCGACTAGTACCTGCTACATTCTCGCCTCCTGAGAAGAAAATGGAACAACAAGGAAAAGGGTGAGCTCAACTAGCCCAGTAAAGAATATTATGACTAAGATAATATACAACAAATTATCGTTAGTCTTCAACAGGGAAAAATTTAATAGAATACAATAGACAACAAGTTTTAATTCAATATTCGCAGCGGAAAATAATAATTCATAGAGAAGTTACGTAGAGAATGAAATCTACGATTATCTATGAATTTAAAAGCCCATCATCAACATTTTATCCCTGTAATATCAATCAATAAATATCTTGAATCAAATAGTCATCTTTGCACTACAGGCCAAAGATATTCATCAGAAATCATTCATCTTTGCACTACAGGCCAAAGATATTCAATTATATCATCATTTAGGACTGGGGATGATGAAAAATATTTTAAAGGAAACGAATCCAGTGAAACAAAAGAATAAATATTAATGATTCGTATTTCAGCTATTCCATATCCAAAAATACCTCATAAATAATCATAGTGGAGTAAAATTCAAGAATGATCAAAACATGGATACAATCAAAGCTAGTATCCAGAATAGATATTTTGGACGAAAAGAAGAAAATTTTATTTTTCGGTGAATAGTAACTCGTGAATAGTAACTCATGAATAGTAACCCCGACATGAAAAGTTCTAAATTTGATAAAAAGTTCAGATCAATACTTCGGCATAATGATATTGAAGAAAATAATATCATTTAAGAAGAAATAACATCCCTTACAATCCCTTACCTCAAAAGAGCAGTACTCCTGACTGGAATAACGCTGAACGAACTTGCACCGTATAGCAACACTCAAGATATCAAAATACTCACAAGAATACACTCGATAATATAGAGAGAGAAATAGAGAGAAAATTTCAGTTTCTGGTGTGATTTTCAATTCTAACCTAAGCACCCTATTTATAGGAAAATGCTTAGAACACCAAAGCAGAAAATTTAATATAATAATAATAATATATTTATCAAATTTTCCTTAGCTCACCTCTAGACATCTGATCTCAGCCCATTTATATCACATGTTAGCCCACTTAAATGCCAAAAAACGTTTTTCTTCAAAATAATAAATAAAACTTCCAAAAATCAATTATTTCGGAACTTCAGAACTTCAATAATTCGTAATAAATAGCCCTTTTATCAGAAAATTCGAATCTCGCGAGTTTTTATAGGAATTTCAATTCTCTACAACTTTACAGAAGAAAGTTTTTCCAAATTCCAAACAGAAATTGACCGAAATTCATAAACGGGCGATTTTACAGTCAATAATAAATTTTCGGTCAAGAATTATGTCCACCAACACACAAAACATGTGTTAATCATTTAATGCTACAAAAATACTCTTCCTCCTCATATACTCATATATCCCACATTCATTGTAAAAATACCACCATCAATATATTATTAAAATAATATATTTAAATGAATTATTTTATCAGAAAAGATAAAATATTAATTTTTAACAATTGTCACATTAAAATTTTTCTCTATCTATATCCACATAAAATCACTATTTTCCTCATCATATAAATCAATAATTAATTATACACAAATAATATTACAGAACCACAGTACTGGCAACCAGGTCGTTCCCAGGAAAGAGGGGGCTTTCCAATAAGGATCTCTCCTTACTGGCGCGCAATTAGATGACCAAACCTATCCTTAGACAGAACTTTCTAGACATTGCCAATAATGTTATCTAATAATATTATTCAGATAATATGAATTATTGTTCCGATAATAGAAAATACTGTGTAGTGACAATTATTAAAACAACAGTAATATAAACTATCAACGCAGCAATTATTGAATCAATAAAATACAATATTGAACAGTAATTACTGTAACAATTATTGAGTAGTGCCTTCTTACGTAAGAATCAATAATTGGTGCAATACCGTGTGCTACTGTGCAACAACGCGTATTACTGTGTTTTAACCACCGGGTATTTCAACAGTATTAACGGTAACAACTACGCCGTTATTTGTAAACAACTTACTCTTGTCGTTTTCTTCATCCAATCGCTTTCCGTTATGGGGCCCACAAAAGGCTGCGCCGTCGTATGAATATTCCCCGACAGTAAGAATATTCCACGATCAAACGAATATTCACCGATAACAATGAATATTTTATAACCACTTGTGTATTTCCAAAAAAAATTCATATATCACCCTTAAATTTAATAGTTATCAATTTAACCATTTATTGAATAGTAATTATAAGAAAAATTGAATACTTTTATTTCATAAAATTTGGGGTCTTACATATTCAATTATGGAGCGATAATTGATTGCCAAAAGAAATGTGTAAACCTTGTGACTCCAACAAAGGTAGTTTTCTATGGTACAAGTAGCCTAGAAAAGCGAGTTGTCTGACGATGATGCAAGCCAAAAAGTTATTGAGACAAGGCTGTGTAGGATATTTAGCTTACATAGTCGATACTCAAAAGAGGGATACGAAACTGAAGGATATACCAGTAGTTAGGGATTTTATGGACGTATTTTTGGATGATTTGCTAGGACTTCCACCAGATAGGAAAATTGAGTTTGTTATCGACTTAATACCGGGGACTGCTCCGATATCGAAGGCCTCGTATAGAATGGCTCTGCTGAAGATGAAAGAATTGATGGTACAACTACAAAAGATGTTAGACAAGAAATATATTCTGTCGAGAGTATCGTCGTGGGGAGCACCGGTGTTATTCGTAAAGAAGAAGGATGGGTAAATGCGTCATTGCATTGATTATAGGGAGTTAAACAAAGTCACTATTAAGAATAAGTATCCGATAGACATTACGAGTTTCTAGTAATATCTTTTGGTTTGACCAATACCCCCACATCATTCATGGATTTGATGAATAGGGTGTTTAAACCATTCTTAGATAAGTTTGTGATGGTGTTCATCGATGATATTTTGATGTACTCCAAAACTCATGAGGAACACGTAGAACATTTACGCTTGACGTTGGAGACGCTAAGAAGAGAATAGTTGTACGTGAAATTCTCTAAATGTGAATTCTGGATAGAACACGTGCAATTTCTTGGGCATGTGATTGACAAAGATGGAATTTCAGTATATCGATATTATACTTAATTTTTTCTTTTCTTAGAATTCACTTTCCCTAACCCTTAGATTTTTAAGCCCTCGGGCGAAAATTTCGTTTGCCATAATTGAAATATTATTGGATATTTCATCTTGTCTCAGAATTCTAACATTACGCGTTTCTCGAAAATTCAAAAATAATTCCCAAGTAGTTTCGGATGAATAGTGATTTTTCAAAAATTTCTCAGAAAACTTTTATTTTCGTCTTGGAAATTCAAATCATTTATTTCTAGCATATAACCAGAATCCTACGATCATACATTCATCCTAGGTCAAAGAACGACCTTTAACCAGCTTACTCAGATTAATAAACATATAATTTCATTTATTCACTATAATCAAATAAAAATAATTCACATAATAATCCGATTTTTTCGGTCGTTACAGAAGTTATGTCAAATCAATTTTTTTTTGTACGAATTCAAATGAATAAGTCTAAGGTGAACAAACCCCGGAATTAAGGGTTATATGATAGGCTAATCACCTAACTTATCGAAAAAGGTAAATTACCTTCTTTGTGATTGTAAATGTACTAAGTAAAGAAGAATGGTTGCGATGAAATACCGTTAAATCTAGTTGAGAGTTCATGGTTTATATGACCCCTCAGCAAAATATGAAATATTTTAAAGGAAATCTTTATATTTCCTAGTTATTCATTCTACTTCATAATTACTTTGTAAATTCTGTAGACTCTTGAATGTTTGGAAGGTAAGAACTTCTTCGAAGAGAAGTTATGGTAAGGTATGTTAAAATTTTGAGGACGAAATATCTAGAAGAAAGGGTGAATGTGATATCCCGAAGAACTGGAAGTATAGTTAAGCATGATGTTTAACTAATGACGATTATTTCAGAAAATAATCCTTAGAAAAAGGAAGTGAATGAGTTAAGGAAAGAAATAATTAGGTAATACCTAATTGAAAGAGTAAGTTGAGATTATTCAACAAGAAAGAGAAGAAGGAAAGAAAACCTTTGATAAAGGGTGTAAGAATAATGCATCTATATATGAATGTAATTATGTAATGGTGATTCCGAGGATGAAATCGTTATAAGGAGGGAAAAATATAACAACTCAGAAAATCGGATTGTCCAAAAAGTTAAGTTTAAAGAATTATTAATTAATAAATTGGATTTTTATTAATAATATTTTGTGTTATGTGTTTATTAGTCGTTCTATAACCTAAGATGATTATAAAACGGGAGTATTCTAGTTATGAGCTAGAATAAATGCATAAGAATTTTGAAGATGAAAATAAAAAATTTCTGAGAAAATAATTTTTCTGAGAAAAAGACGAAATAGGCATTATTTATTCGATGAATAACTTAAGTCTTTTTGAGAGATTGGTATGTCGAAATGACGTTCTGTTTCAAGATTTGACAATAATATGTCGTGAAGAGTCATATTAGCCGATAAAAGTTTTACTCGAAAAACGCGCAGGAATCACACGAAATAAAAACGACGAAAAATATTGTTACGTACTTTTCGATCGTTTAGTTATGTTTTAGAAACATGTCGCGGAAAATACTATTCATCAAAAGGTATTTTTTAATTTTTCAGAATTTCAAAGAACACGCTAACGTTAGAATGACGAGGAAAGACAGAATGTCCAAAATGATTTGGAATCCGAGAAACGTAATTTTTCAACTATGTAATAATTAAAGAGATTTAATACTAGTATAGTACGAGAAGAATATGCGTATAATACGAATTATTATACAATAAGAATACAAAAAGTCAAAGTCAAAAAGTGAAGTCAACAAAAGTGGCTAGTTTTTGCACTTTCCCACCATTTAACCACACTTGGTTTAATGTTTAATCAGGAATGGTTAAGTAGGAAAACTTAGAAACATTTTTCAACTTCTGACGAATGCGAAAAAATTAATTTGTAGAGGAAAGATGAAATATCTAAACAAATTTAGATTCGGATAATGCAATTTTTTAATTGTCGGGAGAATTTTGAAACACAGAACAGCGAAGCTTCTAAAAGAAGCTTGGTTGATATTTATGAATACTAAGGAGGTGTGAATAGTGAAAGTAGGGGGTGTTTTATAAATTTTGCAAACTTAAAGGTTTGGACTATACAAGACCAAAAATTAAGTGACCAAAATGTAAACTGGTGAAAAGTTATATAATGACCAAAGTGGCCTCACTCTTGATTTTCAATATAAAGCAAGCCATTTGTGTGTGTTAGTTGATTTTGATCAACTAACACATTTCAAAGAGAAAAGAAAGCAATATTGAGAGAAAGAGAGCTAGAGAGCACATATTGAAGAAGAAGAAAAAAGGAAAAGCTAGCAAATCGCAAGCTTTATCTAGAGAAAGAAGAATATTGAAGAAAAACAAGAAGAAAGGTATCAAAACATATCCTTAATCCAATTTGAAATTTAAATAGGCACACTTAGAAGGGGGGTTGAATAAGTGTGGGAGCAATCTATGACCAATTTTTGAACTTTAGATCAAGCTATCAAATTCAGGCTACTATATTGATGAATTCAGCTTGCTGAATTAATATGGCCTACTGAATTGACTAATTATTTTACGAAAATATCCTGCTGAATTTATAACTTAAATAAAATACTTGGTGTTAAATAATTATCTTGAAATAATGCAAATATTCAAACTTTAATTATTAAGATAATTAAATAGCTTATGTGAGTAATTAAAATAAAGCAAGTAATAAAATCAACACCAAGATTTTTTATGTGGTTCAGCTATTACCCTCTATAATAATAGCCTAGTCCACGTCCAATACCAATTAGTATTGGAGACTCACTTTATTTATTTCTTTATAAATAAACACTGATTACAAAACAGATTCTTACAACAAATTAATAATATTTAATTTCTCTTTAGCACTTCTTGCTCCTTGTGCACCTATGCACTCTTCAAGCACCTTTGCTTATTCCTTGAACCTGTTTGTAAACCTTTTCCCTAATCCACTAGGATTAACACTTTTAGACTACACTTAGTCTAAATAGAAAATTCAATACAAATATAGAGGTCTATGATCAATGCAAGAATAATCAATTTAACAATTAAAGGCTCAACTATATGCAATGATCAATTAGCACAAAAAGATATACAATTAAATCTTACCAAATACCAGCTAAAAGAATATCAGTAATTAATTGCTTAGCTGCTCAAAGTTTGCATCGAATAAATCAAATTCCTCAATAATCTCAGTGATTGATGCAAATAGTATTCTGTGAGTCCTCTTTTTCCATACATGAAAATACTGTTTTTATAGCCCATAAGAAATTACCGTTAATTACAGATATGTTCTGTTTGTTCAAATCAAACGCATGATTAGAGGTGGCAAACGGGCCGAAAATAGCCCGGGTTTTGGCGGGCTGCTAAAGTGAGGCCCGTGGCCTGGGTTGGGCCGGCCCGGCCCGGCCCGCGGGCTTCTTCCTCTATTTTTTTTACAAAATCTTACTACACCAAAAATAGTAATAATAATAAATATTAAAAATAATAAAATAATTTATAATAAACAATAATTCTAATTACCTACATTAACTACATATCTCAATCAATTAAAATTTTAATAGTATTATAAATTACTTTCAAAGTATATAATCAAATTTGATTTTTTAAAATTATACTTTAAAATTAATATAATTTATTTAACTTTTAAAAATACATTCATGACTCCACAAATATTGTTCCAAGAGATATCTAATTAATTTCCAAGATTTACACGGTTGGAACTTGGAACTTGGAGATGCCAAGATTTTAGCACTTTGAATATTTAAATTGATTTTTAGAAGATTTGCATGACATGATTTTAGGCATTACCCAATATCTTATTATTTAATCAATTAGCTTGTTTTATGGGACTTATTAACAGCCACATCAATTAAGAAATTTCAAACTATAATTATTATTTACTACAACTATAATAGTTAAATACCGTATTAGCATATGATATTTTTGTATAAAAATATATTTTTATATTGAAGATTGCATTAAAAATAAACAGTTATTGTAGCTCAGTTGGTTTTAACTCTTATTTATTTATTTACAAGTCTTGTGTTCAAGCCTCATAACCCACAAGTAGCAAATATTTTGTTAAAAAAAAAAAGAGACGCAAGCCACGCCCCGGGCCGGGCTAAAAAGGCCCAGATTCTAGTGGGCTAAAAAAATGCAGCCCAAAGCCCAGCCCATGGCGAGCGAGCCGGCCCGGCCCGCGGGCCTGGGCCATCTTTGCCAGGTCTACGCATGATAATATCTCAACGAAAACTCACAACGGTAAAGAAGGTGAATATTTATCCGGTTTTAACAAATCAAACTTTTGTTAGTTATACGGTTTGGATAAAATTAAAAGACCCCTTCAAATACAACCCACTAACAAACTTGACTTTATCTCTCTATACATAACAAGTGGCGTGTAACAGTAATAGTGATGTGTAACATCACTCTTCTTTTCCAATACTCAAAGTCTTAAAGTTCCAAGATATCCATAATTACTACTCCTTGAAAACCGCACATGTACTCATCATATTACACGGTTGTATAGCTATCATCTTTTAGACTTTCTAGGCATGCAAATACATAGATATCCACGTGTAGTTAAATTCAGTATATAATCCAAGTATATGTATACCAATAATTAATAGCATGCATACGAAACATATTTCAAATATATACATGTAACATATATCAAGTAATAAAATATTAATTCCTTTTGTACTTGATGATATATATTAATCTGATCTCAATTTATTAATATTTAGAAAAACCTTTTTCATTAGATTTTAAATTATTTTTTATTTAAGACATATAACAAAATGCAAATGATATGTCCTAGAGCCTTTAAATAAAAAAAATCAATTATTATACAATTGATCTTACACTTTTGTTTCCTAGTAAAGAAAAATTCTTCAACCACTTGAATATCCAATTAATGTTCCTTATCATCAGATACTTGAAATGCCATAAAATAATTTAGCATATGAACAATTCATCATCAAAACTTAAGGATAAAATATGACTAGGTCAACATTCTCCCCCTTTTTGATGATGACAACCAAAAACCTTTTAATCCCCATTAGCTCCCCCTATGTTCATGCATACAATATAATTAGCTCCCCCTAAATTCATGCAACAATATTATTTTAGGAAACTCATAATAGCTAACTGAAAGTCAATTTCTGTGTATCTTAAATTTTAAACAACCCCTTATGATCTGTGCATGTACCTGCATTTAGCAAATATCAAACTACTAACATAACATTTAAAAATTTTTAACAAAATAAGTATGTGAAACATAAATCCAAGTCAAAATCTTTTCAGTCTACCCAAAATAAAACCCATAAATTTCTCCCCCTTTGTCATCAAACAAAAAGGGAAATAACCATCACTCGAGTTCTACCACTACTGCACGCTGAGCATCCCTCTGTGTGAAGTAAGGGCGATGATTGGCACAATGAATCTT
Source organism: Panax notoginseng (assembly GCA_016801055.1). Taxonomy (NCBI): domain Eukaryota; kingdom Viridiplantae; phylum Streptophyta; class Magnoliopsida; order Apiales; family Araliaceae; genus Panax; species Panax notoginseng. Next base: position 138,824,168 of record CM029020.1, read on the forward strand.
TTCAGCAAGGATAAAATCAATAGTAAATTGAGGAGGACGAGGAATATAAGTTGTATTTGGCAATGGTACGTCTAGGAGATCACCCATGTATTTGGCTAGCCAATTACAATGAACCCATTTCGTAACTGAAGAATATTTACGCTGCATATGTAACTTCGAACTGATGTCATTGAAACGCAGAGTAGCAAACTCAGCCAATTCACCAACTTGATTGCTGACAAACTTGATTTCCTGACTTAATTGACAAGCATTTTGGTTAATTTTCTTTTGCATAACCTCTGTCAAGGTAGTGGTTTGCAATTCAAACCCAGCTTGTAAATCAATAAATTCATCCTCAATGTTCTGATACATTTTGTTAATCTCGGGAGCACCCAAAGGCAATTTGCCTTTCTCCAACATAGCCATATGATTGTTGAGACCAGACATCTCAAGTTGCATTTTTTCTTGATTACTAAGAACAAGTTTCAACAGTTCAACAATTTCAGAAGAAGATTGAGTAGGGGGCACAATAGGGGAAGATGGAATGGATAGTGGAGGAATAGAATTATCAGAATGGACACGAACAAACTGACCATCAATCAAATTAATCTGAGACAACTTTAGAGTATGAACACTGAAGGAATCATTCACAACAACAGAAATTTCATTTTCAAAAGAAATTTTAAAATGATTGGAGAAAGTAGTGAGACTAGCACTATAAGGCAGACAAGTTTTTAATTTTCACAAACAGCTCATCATTTGATGAAGCAGCAGTTGAGATAAATTGAAAGACACACCTTTTAAAATCATAGCAACAACAATCAAATCTTGATAAGTAAAATCAGCACCTCCACCTAAGTGGGGTAAAAGATTAAACCTTATCAGATGATGAAGAACACAAGCAATAGGAGAGCCATCTACTATTTTTGGAGTAAAAACATCATTCAACAAAGGGTTATCCATAACAATCTGTAATTGTTCCAAAGGGGTGAATGGAGAATGGACAGCCCCTTTTTGAGTAAATGGACAATCACCAGTGAATGGGATGTTTAAAATACTACCGAAATCCATAACAGTGAAATACAAAGATTTTCCTTTAACAAAAGAGGTGTAAAACTCCCCATGACATTCCAGATTAGTATAAAACTGTTGCACAAGTCTAGGATATGCAACTGAAGGAGGAAAAAACATGGAAGACATACCACAAGATTCAAACAAAGTTTTCAAAGGAGACTCTTGATAACAGATTTGATCCACAAATTTTTCATAAACCAACTATTTTGGAAAAATCACAGTCTTAAACCGTACCTCATATGCATTACTTCGAAAGAAATTTTCAAGAAGTTCAGAGGCAAGATTAAGGTTTACAGAAACCAGTGGAGGTGTGAACTCAGCCTTACAAAATGGAATTGTTGAATGTCATCGCCGAGAGGGTCCAGATGATTTCAGTAAGGAGGGACTGAAAGTTGATTCGTCAGAAGACGAAGAATCCACATACTCCGTTTCCTCAGACACGACCTTCTTCAGTTTTATTTGCTTTCGTGAAGGTTCGGCAGTTGATTGGGGAGGTACTGGTGTCTGATCGTCGTCAGAGTCCATCATCGATCTCTTATATGTCCGGGTTCTCATGATGTTGAAGGTAAAGTTTAGAGAAGATTAGCGTATATATAGAGAGAGAGAGATTCAAAAAAACAAAGTGTTAGAGAAGTGAAGAGAGATAGATTGACAGAAGATTAAATAAAAGGAACGGATGCATGTATGAAGTACACCCCTACACACTTACGTCTTCCCAGAAACTCAGCCGTCCTGTCTTTTCGATTTTCAAAAACTCATTATGACAAATATTTAGAATACCGTGCCCACGATTTAAGGACTTAATGGGAAGCTAAAAAATCACACTATTGATTATCCCAAATTTTAGCAGTTATTAAGATAAGCATGAATAATAGGATAAAATAACGATAATGCAGATTTTAAATGAGTTATGCGATACACATTCCAAGTTCTCTTCACAGCATACAAAATCTGTCTTCACTTAAAGGTTTAGTAAAAATATCTGCTATTTAATTTTCAGTAGGAATAAAAATTAATTTAATTAAGCCTTTTGACACATTATCTCTTAAAAAGTGATGTCTTACTTTAATGTGTTTTGTACGTGAGTGTAACACATGATTTTTAGAGATATCTATTGCACTAGAATTATCACAATATATAGGCACACATTCATATAATATATCAAAATCGCATAGGGTTTGTCTCATCCATAAAATTTGAGAATAGCAACTTCCTACAGCTAGGTATTCCCCCTCAGTAGTTGAAAGAGCTACTGAGGTTTGCTTTTTACTATGCCATGATACGAGACTTTATCCCAAGAAAGTACAAGCACCACTCATACTTTTTCTATCAATTTGACACCCTGCATAGTCAGCATCTGAATAACCCATTAGTTCAAAGTTATTGCCATTATGATAAAATAACCCTAAGTTAATTGTTCCACTTAAATATTTCAAAATTCTTTTAACAACATTTAAGTGTGATTCTTTGGGTTTAGCCTAAAATCTTGCACACAGACAAACGCTATACATTATATCGGGTCTAGAAGCAGTTAAGTATAGTAAGCATCCAATCATACCTCGATATTTTGTTATATCAACATCAATTCCTTTCTCATCAGTGGTGAGCTTTATTAATGTGCTCATTGGTGTACCTTTAGAATTAGATCCTTCAAAGCCAAATCTTTTGAGTAATTTTTTTGTATATTTGGTTTGATGGATATAAATTCCTTCCTTTGTTTGCTTGATTTGAAGTCCCAAGAAGTAATTAAGCTCTCCCATTAAGCTCATGTCAAATTCTTTATGCATGCACTTGAAAAACCACTCACAAAGAAAGTCATTAGTAGCATCAAATATTATATCATCTACATATATTTGAACAATAATGATATCTATATTTTTATGCTTAATAAACAATGTAGAATCTATTTTACCTCTAACAAACCCGTTTGATAAGAGATACTTACTTAACCTTTCGTACCAAGTCCTTGGAGCTTGTTTCAAGCCATAAAGAGCTTTCTTTAATTTGTAAACATGATTAGGATACTTTTCATGCTTGAATCCAGGAGGCTGTTTGACATATACTTCTTCATTGATGTATCCATTAAGGAATGCACTTTTTACATCCATTTGATGAAGTTTAAACTTTTTGTAGCATGCAAATGCTAACAAAATTCGGATTAATTCTAGTCTTGCTACTGGTGCATAGGTTTCTTCATAGTCGATCCCCTCTTGTTGATTGTATCCTTGGGCTACTAACCTTGCTTTGTTACGAATGATTGTCCCGTGCTCATCAAGCTTGTTTTTGAATACCCATTTAGTACCAATAATGGAAACATCTTTTGGAGGAGACATAAGGTCCCACACTTGACATCTCTCAAACTGTTGAAGTTATTCTTGCATTGCCAATAGCCAGTTCTCATCAAGAACTACATCCTTTGCATTCTTTAGCTCAACATGTGACAAAAATGCAGAGAATGCACAATAATTTTGTAAACCTCTTCGTGTGGTTATACCTTTGTTGATATCTCTAATAATATTTTTTGGAGGATGATTCTTGATATATCTAACTGTTCTTGGCATTTAAATATTATGTATACCTTCCTCTTTATCATGAGACTCATTTTAAGCATCCTGCAAATTTTCAGGTTCACGTTCATGCTGGTCATCTATTTTGGTTTCCTAAAACTGTTCATTCGGTCTCCTGTTTTATTCATTTCGGTTTGCTGAAACTCTGACTGTCTCCAAATTTCCTACATCATCTTCACTTTCTTTTGGAAAATCATTGTTAGTCTCATTGAAAGTGATATAAACATATTCTTCTACACATGACTTTCTAATATTGAAAATGTGATAAGCCTTACTATTTTGAGAATAGCCAATGAATATTCCTTCATACGACTTAGCATCAAATTTTCCAAAAATGTCACTTGTATTTAAGATGAAACATTTAGAACCAAATATTTTGAAATAACTTCGGTTTGGAATTTTATTATTTAAAAGCTCATATGGTATTTTTAAAATAATAGGACGAATGAGTACTCTATTTAAAACATAACATGATGTACTTACTGCTTCGGCCCAAAATTTCTTTGGAAGCTTACTTTCTTGTAGTAGAGTTCTTAATGTCGCTTGTAAAGTCCTACTCTTCCTTTCCACCACCCCATTTTGTTAAGGAGTCCTTGGTGCTGAGAATTTATGGCTAATACCTCTTTGATCACAAAAGGTTATGAAATCTTTTTGAAATTCAGTACCATGGTCACTTCTAATTCTAATGAGTTTGTAGCTATACTTTGTTTCAAGATTCCTTATTAATCTTTCAAACTCTTTAAATGCTTCATCCTTAGTTCTCAAAAATAGTACCCATGTGTATCTTGAAAAATCATCAACTATTACAAATGCATAAAATTTACCATTAATACTAGAATGTCTTTCTGGTCCAAATAAATCGAGATGAAGTAATTGCAAGGGAGAGGAGGTTGATACCATATTCTTTGTCATAAAAGAAGTTCTTACTTGTTTTCCCAGTTGACAAGGAATGAATATTCCTTTCTTTTTAAACCTTATTTTTGGCAGTCCTTTTACAAGATTCCTTATAGATAACTTTTTGATTAGATCCATATGAACATGTCCCATCCTCTTATGCCATAGATAAGCTTCATCTTGTACTGAAGTAAGACATAATTCTTCACCCTGTTGCTCAAAATCAATAGTATATATATTTTCTTCTCTTTGTACAACTAGAGTAGTATTGTTAGTACCATGAAATATTGTGCATTTATCTTTTTCAAAATTACCTTGATGGCCGTTATCCATTAATTGACTTAAACTTATTAAATTAAATTCAAGACCGTTAACAAGGTGAACATTATTTATACTTAACTTGCCATTACCAATTTTACTTTTTTCGATTATTTTGCAGGTTCTATTGTCTCCAAACGTGACCGTTCCATTCTTTTTCTTGATATCTAGTTCCATGAACTTTGATTTATCACTTGTCATGTGACGAGAACATCCGCTATCAATAATTCATTTTTAAGATGGAACTCTTGCTTTTAAATATACCTGTCAAGAAAAAATAATTCATCATTTTGGTACCCATATCTTTTTGGGTCCATTTATGTTAGTAGCAAGTAAATCACTCTTTTTAATCCATATCTTTTTAACCTTATTTCGTTTCTTAAAAAAATTTATATCTAAATGACCTTTAATACCACAATGTTTACAAGTTGTGAAAGGAGAGCAATAATTTAAACTAAAACGTGACTTTGATTTTAACATTTTCATATTACTCTTTTTATGCATAAAATTAAAACCAATTCCTTGTCTTTCAAAACTAGGTCTTTGTTTACCTAATATGACATTTATATTTTCTTCACCTTGAACAAATTTAGTAAGAGATGATTTTAATGAGTTTATTTCTTTTTGAAGTTCATTATTAGGAAACGTTTTAATAGGAGATTTATCAGTAAATGCATCAATTCACACATCTCTCATTTTTAGCTCATTAGTCAATTTTTAGACTTCATTATTTAAGAATTTTACCTTATTAAAAAGTATTTTATTATAATTATCTAAATAATCAGTCTTTGCAATCAAAACCTTTTCTTCTTTACATGTAGATTCCTTTTCAATTTCTTTCTTTTCATTTATTAGTGAATCTACTTCATCCATTAATGTACTAACTAAACCTTTCAAGCATGCATTCTTTTCTCTTAACTTCTTATTTTCTTGTTCTAATGAGTTTAGTTCATTAAGAGATACCTGATTAGATTCACCTTCAATTCCCACGAAGCATACTTGTGCTATCTCATCTTTAGCATCGATCTCCACTTCGAATTCCTCATCACTCCAAGTAACAAGGACTTTGTTCTTCTTGTTGTCTTTGTAGTTTGTCTTCCTTTTATTCTTTAATTGAAAACAATCTTTCTTGAAGTGACCAGGACGTCCACATTCGAAGCACGTCTCTTCAGTTTGCTTTTCTTTGAATTTATTCGAATGAAAAGTGTTTCTTCTCTTGTTTTTCCTTTGTAGTAACCCCTTGAGTTTTCTTAACATCATGGCTATTTCTTCATCGGAGTCATCATCAAGCTCCTCCTCATTATCTGCAGTAAGAGCTAAGACCTTTCTTCTAGGAGTTTCCTCCTCATCATCATATCTCTTTAACTGATGTTCATATTCTTCTAATTCACCAAACAAAGTTAAAGTATCCATGGAAGAAATAGTAGCAGAATCTTGAAGAGTAGTGATTTTATAAGCAAACCTTTTGGGCATAGCCCGAAGTAACTTACAGTTGATCTCACTTTGAGGAATAGTCTTGTCCAACAATTTCAAGGAGTTTATAAGGACTCTTGCTTGAGCTAGATTAATGGTTTCATCTTTTTCGAGCATGAACATTTCATAATCGTGCATAAGCATGCTTAGCTTGACTTCATGTACTTTAGAAGTACCTTCATGACTTACCACTAAAGTATCGCACATCTCTTTGGATGTGTTGCATGAAGAGACTTTATCTATCTTGAATTGTACCATGCCGCTGAGAAGTGTGTTCATTGCCTTTGAATCATATGAGACCATGTAGATTTCGGTTGAATCCATTTCTAGCAGAATCTTTGGTGTCCCATCATCTCTTCGTGGAATAATTGGTCTGTTCTCCATAACCCACCATTCCCAAGGATCTCTTTTAAGATAGATCCTCATTCGGAATTTCCATAAGTTGTAATTTTCTGTTCCAAATAACAAAGGAGGTCTATTGGTTGATTGTCCTTCTTGATTGTTGTTCCCGAACTGTGCCATGTCAAAATCTTTCCCTACAAGTCACCTTTAAGACCAAGATAAGTAGAGCCAAGTTTTGATACCAAATGAAATTTAAATAGGCACACTTAGAAGGGGGGTTGAATAAGTGTGGGAGTAATCTATGACCAATTTTTGAACCTTAGATCAAGCTATCAAATTCAGGCTACTATATTGATGAATTCAGCTTGCTGAATTAATATGGCCTACTGAATTGACTAATTATTTTAAGAAAATATCCTGCTGAATTTATAACTTAAATAAAATACTTGGTGTTAAATAATTATCTTGAAATAATGCAAATATTCGAACTTTAATTATTAAGATAACTAAATAGCTTATGTGAGTAATTAAAGTAAAGCAAGTAACAAAATCAACACCAATTTTTTTTACGTGGTTCAGCTATTATCCTCTATAATAATAGCCTAGTCCACGTCCAATACCAACTAGTATTGGAGACTCACTTTATTTATTTCTTTATAAATAAACACTGATTACAAAACAGATTCTTACAACAAATTAATAACAATTAATTTCTCTTGAGCACTTCTTGCTCCTTGTGCACCTATGCACTCTTCAAGCACCTTTGCTTCCTTGAACCTGTTTGTAAACCTTTTCCCTAATCCACTAGGATTAACACTTTTAGACTGTGCTTAGTCTAAACAGAAAATTCAATACAAACATAGAGGTCTATGATCAATACAAGAATAATCAATTTAACAATTAAAGGCTCAACTATATGCAATGATCAATTAGCACAAAAAGATATACAATTAAATCTTACCAAATACCAGCTAAAAGATTATCAGTAATTAATTGCTTAGCTGCTCAAAGTTTGCACCGAATAAATCAAATTCCTCAATAATCTTAGTGATTGATGCAAATAGTATTCTGTGTGTCCTCTCTTTCCATACATGAAAAACTGTTTTTATAGCCCATAAGATATTATCGTTAATTACAGATATGTTCTATTTGTTCAAATCAAACGCATGATAATATCTCAACGAAAACTCACAATGGTAAAGAAGGTGAATATTTATCCAGTTTTAACAAATCAAACTTTTGTTAGTTATACGGTTTGGATAAAATTAAAAGACCCCTTCAAATACAACCCACTAACAACCTTGACTTTATCTCTCTATACATAACAAGTGGCGTGTAACAGTAATAGTGATGTGTAACATCACTCTTCTTTTCCAATACTCAAAGTCTTAGAGTTCTGAGATATCCATAATTACTACTCCTTGAAAACCGCACATGCACTCATCATATTACACGGTTGTATAGCTATCATCTTTTAGACTTTCTAGGCATGCAAATACATAGATATCCACGTGTAGTTAAATTCAGTATATAATCCAAGTATATGTATACCAATAATTAATAGCATGCATACGAAACATATTTCAAATATATACATGTAACATATATCAAGTAATAAAATATTAATTCCTTTTGTACTTGATGATATATATTAATCTGATCTCAATTTATTAATATTTAGAAAAACCTTTTTCATTAGATTTTAAATTATTTTTCATTTAAAAACATATAACAAAATGCAAATGATATGTCCTAGAGCCTTTAAATGAAAAAAAATTAATTATTATGCAATTGACCTTACACTTTTATTTCCTAGTAAAAAAAATTCTTCAACCACTTGAATATCCAATTAATGTTCCTTATTATCAGATACCTGAAATGCCATAAAATAATTTAGCTTACGAAAAATTCATCATCAAAACTTAAGGATAAAATATGACTAGGTCAACACAATTTTTCTTTAAGTTTCTTATGTTAAAATACATAGCTTAATGAAAATGGAAGTAAAAGATGTTAAAAAATGATTTTCGTAGGGTTTAATCATAAGGAATTGAAGAAGTAAGAATTTGACGTTTAGTTTATAATTTTCTTTTAAAAGCCTTCATATGAAGTATGAATTGCTTGATGTTAGTGGACGATCCAGATGAATCATAAGAACAATACGGGGTAATAAGGAAGGATTGGTGTTTTATAACACTAAAATCCATGAAAAAGTGAAATTGTAATCAAAATATCGATTAAAAATAAAAAACGAACGAAGAACACGAAGAACACGAAGAACATTGTTGATTGATAAATTGAAAAACATCCTAATTAGAGCTTGTTGTTGATGGACAAGTTTAAAATCATCATATATATAATTTTTGATATATGTTTGGTTAGGAAATGTAGAATTGAAATAAATGTTCCTTTGGAACAGATTGAAATTAGCCTATAACGAAGTTATGGCGAAATTTTGTAAAAGTCGAACGAAATGTTGAAAGTAAGTTAATGAACTCTAATTAATGAGGTTTCATAAGAATGTTAGAGAACATTGAAAACTTGAGTCGTGGACTCAACAACGAACGAATTATGAGTTTGGGTGATCGAATTATGGACGAAAGAACGAAGAACGTTAATAACATAAAATGAACGAACGATGAAATTTCAGCTAATGGAAATCCTCGTTAAGGACTTAGAATAAGATTCTATCCGAGGGAAATTCGAGTATGTAATGAAAGTAATAAAATAGCGTTGGAATGAATCCATTCTGAGTTATAACAAATGAGTTACGAGATTGCAAAGTAGGCGATTCTTACGTTGGAGAATTCTGTAGAAAATTTACAGAATTTATTAGTGTAACGGTACTGGCGCTACAGCGCCAGTTTGTACTGGAAATGTAGCGCCGCATCGCCTAATTCGGGCAACAGTTGCTGGAGAGTCACGCTACAGCACGACAATAACAAAGGGAACCAGCACTGCAGCGCCGGTGCAGGGTGATTGTGACACACCCAAATCCGGGAACTTCAATTTCCACATGATTTGGTGTTCACTATACAAACATCATATGTCTATCTACCCATAAATAATGAAAACATAAATAGATAGAAATAAATCCTCTCCTTAAAGAGTTACATCATCTGAAATAATTATATCAATCCCAGGTCATACTAACCTTAAATCTTAAATGCGGAACATAAACAATTAATAGTCTTACACAACATTGACATAAGTCTGAAATATAAATACATAACATAATCACATAAACAACAAGTCTTCATCACTTGTTAATCTTTCCCTTGCCTTTGCTAGTAGAAGGCTCGTCGGACCTTTTGTTCTTAACTGTAATGTTATTATTACGCAAGAGTGAGCACGATTGCCCGCAAGTATAATAATGTAACAATAAGTAATAACATGTGAGTGAATCAAAGACTTCTGGAATAAGAAACTCAACTTTTTAATCAAGAATGAATAACAAGAATCAAAAGAACTTCTGAAGGTCATAAGACCTTGAACTACGTCCTAGGTTGTCAAGTGTTTATACTCGAAACCTTTAGCAATCATAAGACTATGGACTCTTCTTCTCGTACTTAGGGGGATCAGCCCTTAGTACCATATTGTGCACTATTAACGCTAACACATAAGTAATCCCCTATATAGGGTTGTTCATCTCAGTTTGATATTAGAGTCCGCACCAAAGGAAGTTTGGTTTGGATAAATTCAACAAGGGTTCTGAAATTTAGAACGTTCATCAACTATGGACTAGTCGAATTAATAAGGGTTCACTAGTCTTACAAGGTTCAACGATAACTGATATTCGAATTGAATAATAAACTCAAGAAGTATACAATGGAATAAGTATTGTATAACAGAATTCATACTTTGAAAAGATTAATAACCTGTAATATAACATATTAAACTTGATAAATAATAACAAGAACTTGCTCGATATAGACTTTAAGTCTAGAATTTGCTCAATGTAAAAAGGTAAGATTTATAAACTTGTATATTAATGACGAATAGGGTTAGGAAACTTGCTGAACAATAATAATTTAGAAATAGAATGTTTGCTCAATATAAAAGTAAGGTTTATAAACTTGCCTCTTATACAAGTTACGATTAATTCACATTCTTTATTAAATCATACATATCAATACATTCACAATACCCATTAATCAATAGTTCGATATACCTATCGAATCCCAACATTAGTCTTTGAATATGTTATTGGACTTCTAAGTCTTATTAATTAATCACATAACGTAAGTTAACTAACATATTATTATATGCTTGACATGTCTTCATATTCATTACATTAGGTTTTAAAAACACATTTTCAAAACTTGAACACTTAGAAAAATTTCTGAAGTTCTACAGGTAGGGGCGCGAGCGCGCTACCTTTGTTCTCTGAAATGGCGCGAGTGCGCTGTACGGCGCGGGCGCGCTCCATTTGTTCTTTAATGTGGCACGGGTGCGCTGCACGACGCGGGCGCGCTGCACGACGCGGGCGCGCTGCACGACGCGGGCGCACTCCATTCGTTCTTTGGAGCGGCGCGGCCTTGTTGGTCGATTTTGCAACCAATAAACACGCGCAAGTATACGCGGTCAACAAGTAATATAGTGATAAGAAGTGTGTCGTACCCACGAGGAACTATGACTAATATTTACCAAATACCGACTATGCATCGCTAAAGTCTTATTCGAACAGCAGTAAATGGAAGTGTGATTAATCTAGTTAACTAATTAACAAAGCAAGTAAATGGATAACGAATGATAATCGAAGGAAATACAAGCTAAGGTCACAACTTCACCCCACACAGGCATTCTGTAAGACCCCAACTTATTAATAAATGAAGTTAAATTTCCTCTATTTATTATTTTGAAATAGAAATGGTTGATTTGATTAATGTGGTTAGTTATGGGTAAAATGCGCAAATATTTTAAATAAGCAAGTGGTTATAAAATATTCATTTTTGGTCGGTGGATATTCGTGTGGTCGTGGAATATTCTTTCTGTCGGGGAATATTCGTACGACGGCGCAACTATTTGTGGGCCCTATAACAGAATAACTGTCGGATGAAGAAAACGACAAATTTGAGTTTTTAAAAATAACGGCGTAATTGTTACCGTTAACACTGTTGGAATACCTGGTGGTTAAAATACAGTAATACGCGTAGTTGCACAGTAGCACACGATATTGCACAGTATTTTTGAATTATTGATTCTTACGTGAGAAGACACTACTCAATAATTGTTATAGTAATTACTGTTCAATATTTTATTTTATTGATTCAATAATTGCTACGTTGATAGGTTATATTATTGTTGATTCAATAATTGTTACTGCACAATATTTCCCATTATCAGATCAATAATTCATATTATTTAAATAATATTATTGGATAGCATTATTGGCAATGTCTAGAAAGTTCTGTCTAAAGAGAGGTTTGGTCATCTAATTACGCGCCAGTAAGGAGAAATTCTTATTGAAAAGCCTCCTCTTTCCTGGGAACGGCCTGATTGTCATAAATGTGATTCTGTAATATTATTTGTAAATAATTAATTATTGATTCATATGATAAGGAAATATTTATTTTATGAGGATATAAATGAGGGATATATTTTTGTGGTTAAAAATGAAGGAGTTAATGTTGAGGTTTTTATCAGTATTTTTATCGGAATGGAGGTATTAAAAATCAGGGTTTTTGAGATATTTTGCGGGGGTTATAATTTTTAATCCGACCGTTGGATCGTGGTAATTTTTGGATATGTTATACATATATAAGTTGAGTATATGTCCACAAATTTTGAACCGTTAAAAATGAACGTATGATTTGTTATGAATTTTACGAGATGACTGGTTCAGAAATTGTTAAATTTTCGGAGTTAATCATTTTGGTAAAAAATTGTAGAATTGGTGGGCCCCACTCTTGGTTGGTGAAAAAATATGCTGAGATTTTTATTCAAATGTGGTGGGTGAGAATAGTAGCAGGTAAAGCCATCAGGTTGCAGGTTAAGTCTGCTTCGGCGTGCTAACATTTTCCTATAAATAGAGGGCTAAGTTAGAATTGAAAATCACACCAGAATTCATAAGTTTTCTCTCTTTCTCTCTCTAGATTATTGAGTGTATTTTGTAAGTATTTAGATACTTTGAAAGTTGCTATTCAGCACAAGTTTCATTCAGCCTCATATCCGATATTCAGTCAGAAGTACGGTTATTTTGAGGTAAGGGATATTATCTTTTTCTTAAATGATATTTTTCTCAATATCATTATGTCAAAATATTGATATGAACTTTTTATCAAATTTGAAACTTTTTGTGTCTGGGTTACTATTCACGTATACACGAATACGACACTATTCACCGAAAAATAAAATTTTTCCTTTTTGTCCAAGATATCTATTATGGTTACTATCTTTGATTGTATCTATGTTTTGATCTTTATTTTTGAATTCTGCTTCACAATTGATTATTATGAAGTAATATTGATCTTGGATAAACTGTTATACGAATCCCTACTATTTGTTCTCCTGTCTCACTGGATTCATTTTCTTTAAGATATTTTTCATTATCCTCAGTCCTAAATGATGATAATACTAAATATCTTTGGCCTGTAGTGCAAAGATGTATGATTACCTGATGAATATCTTTGGCCTGTAGTGCAAAGATGAACAGGTGTTGAGATGAACATGACCGACTGGTGATACAAATGAATATCTTTGGCCTGTAGTGCAAAGATGAATATTTGGTTAAAGATGATTATTAATTGATGTTACAGGGATAAAATATTGATGATGGACTTTTAAATCTTAGAAGATAGTAGAATTCATTCTCTACTTGACTCTTCTAATGGTTTGCTGTTTCCGTTGCAGTTGTTGATCTAAAACTTGTTGTCGATTATATTCTATCAGATTTTTCCCTGTTGAATACTAATAATAATTTGTTGTATATTATCTTAGTCATAATATTCTTTACTGGGCTAGTTGAGCTCACCCTTTTCATTTTTGTTCCATTTTTCTTCTTAGGAGGTGAGAACATAGCAGGATTTATTCGGGGTATGGAGTGATGGTTCTAGAATGATGTTTTAGCTGTCATCACTATTTCTGTAAAATAGTGTTTGAATAATTGTAATGAGGACTTATTTGAGTGTGGATATTGTCTAGAAGACAATATTTGTATTTAAACTCACAGTATGTGTTGTCGTATTTTGCACGATAATTGTATTATTGAAGTTGTAGTTTGCTTTTTGTACCATGTATTTGGCGACTCAGAATGGGTGTTGTATACCTATGTTGGGGGCGTTACAGTTGGTATCAGAGCTTAGGGATATGATCCCTGGCAGAGATGTGAGACAAGAACTAGGAGGGGAGAGACGGGGAATTCCTTCGCTAGTATGACCTGAATAAGTTTATCTGGTAATTATTTGGTCGGTCAGATATAGGGATAATATGTGACATTTTGTGGCAGTATTTGAGAATGGCAGCATTGAACGTTAACAATGTAGTGAATGAGACTGTGGAGACACCTTTAATCACCACCAAGGGGAACGTGCAACAGGAAGGCAATATTCCTCCTGAAAATAACGTTACCGAGCAAACGATGAATGATGGAATGTTTAGGAGTTTTTTGCAGTTCATGCAAAATCAGACGAGGGAGACTCGTGTGCAGAATACGGGTGAAAATGATAACAACGCGCGGTTTGTTACAACCAAGCAGTTCAAAGAATTGGGACCACCAGAATTTAAGGAAAAGTCGGATCTGATCATGGCGGAAATGTGGGTCAAGCAAATTACCAAGATATTCGATGTCTTGGGATGCACGGAGGAACAGAAGGTTCCATTCGCCACCTTTATGTTTCGCGGTGAGGCAGACTACTGGTGGGAGTCTGTGAAGCGTACCCAGCCTGCCGCACTCAACATGTCCTAGAAAATATTTCAGAAACTATTTAATGACAAGTACTTTCCTGAAAGTATTCGTCATATGAAGGAGGTAGAGTTTATTAGACTGGAACAAAACAACATGACGGTGTCCCAGTACGAGGCGAAGTTTGCAGAGTTATCCAGGTTTGCACCTCATTTGGTCGAGAATGAGGAACAAATGACAAGGATGTTTCTGAGAGGTTTAAAACCCGAGATTCGACAATATCTTATCGCTCATAAATTTTCTTTATATTCAGATGTTGTAAATAGGGCTCAATTATTAGAGCGAGATAATGAGTATGTTCAACCGAGGGACCACAACCAGGGTCATACTGGTGACAGCAGTCATCGGAGCGATGAGAACCAGCGAGGAGGGAAAAATACAGACAAAAGTGGTAACCACTCGGGTGGTCATCATGGCCATGATAATAGGAGAGGTGAGTCAAGTGGAAATTTTAAGAAGAGAAGATTTAACGATGATAGGAAGACGTCGACAGCAGCACCAGCACCAGGAACAAATTCTAGGGGAGGAGAACGACCGCCAGTTAGATGTTACTGATGCGGAGAGGAGGGACATATAAGTCTAAACTGTCCACAACAGTTCAAGGTATGTTATAATTGTGGAAAGAAAGGACATATCGCTCGAGATTGTACTATAGCGAAACCAAGTCCAGCTGAGACGATGACACCAAAGGCGGATACGGACAAAATAAAGTCGGTGATTTCTGGAAGAGCGTTTGTCGTGACTGCCCAAAATGCGAGGAACCCGAACGAAGGTATAACGGGTTAGTTAATTATAAATTCTTGCGAAGTTTATGCCTTACTAGATACCGGTTCTACCCATTCCTTTATCTCTCCTGCTTGTGCTCAACGTTTAAACTTGACTCCTAAGAAATTAGACTTTGACCTATCTGTGGAGACTCCATTAGGAGAAACTTTCATTACATCTACAGTTTATAAATCTTGCTTAATCCAAGTTGGCACAATCACATTACCTGTTGACCTTATCTCTTTAAAGATACTTGCTTTTGATGTGATTTTAGGAATTGATTGGTTAACTACTCATCATGCCAAAATTGATTGTTTTCGTAAGGTTGTTAGTTTTCATATTCCTAACCAACCTGTTATGCGAATTCAAGCAACCAAACCGCTAAAATCAATCGCTGTCATACCAAGCCATAAAGCTATTCGTTTATTGAAAAACGGATGTCAAGCTTTCTTAGCCCATATCATGGACTTGAACAAAAATACGTCAGATTTGAATGATATTTCTGTTGTTAGTGAATTTCTTGACGTATTTCCTGAAGAATTTCCTGGCCTAACCCAGAGCATGATATTGAATTTTTGTATTGATCTTCAACCCGATACAAAACCCATTTCTAAAATCTCATATTGAATAGCTCCTATTGAACTTCAGGAGTTAAAAACCCAACTATAGAAGTTGGTACCTGAGCCTCTATCTGGTGACTTCCTTTATGAAATGCACCAAAGCCAGACTCTCCGTAAGGGACTCTATATTTGTGTGGTGGTAAAACAATATGTGCCATTGTGACGTGCTATCTAAAATTGAGATATGAATCACAATTGAGAGCAACAGAAGTCGGTGACCAAAGTACGTTGCTTTCTGGGCTTAGCTGGTTACTATCGGAGATTCGTGGAAGGATTTTCTCAAATTGCTACTCCGTTAACTTAGCTGACTCAGAAAGATACAAAATTCGTATGGAGCGAGGAATGCGAGAAGATTTTCCAATAGCTCAAGAGGTGACTCATTCGGAACCTGTTCTGACCATACCATCCTGGAAAAGAGAACGTGGTAGCTGACGCATTGAGTAGAAGATTGTACGCGAGTACGAGTGCAATATTGTTGAACACAAAGACCTATTTTGTATAATTTATAAATGACAGAGATAGAGTTAATGACTCTAGGGACCCACGTGATGATATACGAGTAAAATCGACTTTAATCGATAACGTTAAAGCCGCTCAAACTACAGACCTGGAGCTGATGAATATAAAGAAGAAGGTGCAAGAATATGTTATTCTAGAAGTAAGAGTCGATGAAGAGAAGAAAGCTCAAGCCTTCGATTTATTTGAAATCTTCGATCGAGTAGGAACTGTGGCCTATAGACTCGCCTTAACGCTAAGTATGTCGCGTGTTCATAACGTTTTTCACGTATCGATGTTACGTAAATATGTGGATGACCCGAATCATATTATTGCGTTAAAACCAGACAAGATAGCCGAAGATTTAACGTACGAGGAGGTAACTGTTAAGATATTGGATAGGAAAGAACATGTCCTATGCACGAAGGTTATACCACAAGTTAAGGTTTTGTGGAGAAACCATGCTATTGAAGAAATGACTTGGGAGTTAGAATCAGAAATGAAAGCGAGGTATCCTCACCTTTTCGAAACACCAGGTACGTACGTCAATTTCAAGGACGAAATTTCATAAGGAGGGGAGGTTGTAAGACCCCAACTTATTAATAAATGAAGTTAAATTTCCTCTTTTTATTATTTTGAAATAGAAATGGTTGATTTGATTAATATGGTTAGTTATGGGTAAAATGCGCAAATATTTTAAATAAGCAAGTGGTTATAAAATATTCATTTTTGGTCGGTGGATATTCGTGTGGTCGTGGAATATTCTTTCTGTCGGGGAATATTCGTACGGCGGCGCAACTATTTGTGGGCCCCATAACAGAATAACTGTCGGATGAAGAAAATGACAAATTTGAGTTTTTATAAATAACGACGTAATTGTTACCGTTAACACTGTTGGAATACCTGGTGGTTAAAATACAGTAATACGCGTAGTTGCACAGTAGCACACGGTATTGCACAGTATTTTTGAATTATTGATTCTTACGTGAGAAGACACTACTCAATAATTGTTATAGTAATTACTATTCAATATTTTATTTTATTGATTTAATAATTGCTACGTTGATAGGTTATATTATTGTTGATTCAATAATTGTTACTGCATAGTATTTCCCATTATCAGATCAATAATTCATATTATTTGAATAATATTATTAGATAGCATTATTGGCAATATCTAGAAAGTTCTGTCTAAGGAGAGGTTTGGTCATCTAATTGCGCGCCAGTAAGGAAAAATTCTTATTGGAAAGCCCCCTCTTTCCTGGGAACGGCCTGGTTGTCATAAATGTGATTCTGTAATATTATTTGTGAATAATTAATTATTGATTCATATGATAAGAAAATATTTATTTTATGTGGATATAAATGAGGGATATATTTTTGTGGTTAAAAATGAAGGAGTTAATGTTGAGGTTTTTATCAGTATTTTTGTCGGAATGGAGGTATTAAAAATCAGGGTTTTTGAGATATTTTGCGGGGGTTATAATTTTTAATCCGACCGTTGGATCGTGGTAATTTTTGGATATGTTATACATATATAAGTTGAGTATATGTCCACAAATTTTGAACCGTTAAAAATTAACGTATGATTTGTTATGAATTTTACGAGATGACTGGTTCAGAAATTGTTGAATTTTCGAAGTTAATCATTTTGGTAGAAAATTCTAGAATTGGTGGGCCCAACTCTTGGTTGGTGAAGAAATGTGCTGAGATTTTTATTCAAATGTGATGGGTGAGAATAGTAGCAGGTAAATTCATCAAGTTGCAGGTTAAGTCTGCTTCGGCGTGCTAACATTTTCCTATAAATAGAGGGCTAAGTTAGAATTGAAAATCACACCAGAATTCATAAGTTTTCTCTCTTTCTCTCCCTATATTATTGAGTGTATTTTGTGAGTATTTAGATACTTTGAAAGTTGCTATTCAGCACAAGTTTCATTCAGCCTCATATCCGATATTCAGTCAGAAGTACGGTTATTTTGAGGTAAGGGATATTATCTTCTTCTTAAATGATATTTTCTTCAATATCATTATGCCAAAATATTGATATGAACTTTTTATCAAATTTGGAATTTTTTGTGTCGGTGTTACTATTCACGTATACGTTACTATTCACGTATACAACACTATTCACAAATACGACACTATTCACCGAAAAATAAAAATTTTCGTTTTTGTCCAAGATATCTATTATGGTTACTATCTTTGATTGTATCCATGTTTTGATCTTTATTTTTGAATTCTGCTTCACAATTGATTATTATGAAGTAATATTGATCTTGGATAAACTGTTATACGAATCCCTACTATTTGTCCTCCTATCTCACTGGATTCGTTTTCTTTAAGATATTTTTCATCATCCTCAGTCCTAAATGATGATATTACTAAATATCTTTGGCTTGTAGTGCAAAGATGTATGATTACCTGATGAATATCTTTGGCCTGTAGTGCAAAGATGAACAGGTGTTGAGATGAACATGACCGACTGGTGATACAAATGAATATCTTTCGCGTGTAGTGCAAAGATGAATATTTGGTTAAAGATGATTATTAATTGATGTTACAGGGATAAAATATTGATGATGGACTTTTAAATCTTAGAAGATAGTAGAATTCATTCTCTACTTGACTCTTCTAATGGTTTGTTGTTTTCGCTGCAGTTGTTGATCTAAAACTTGTTGTCGATTATATTCTATCAGATTTTTCCCTGTTGAATACTAATAATAATTTGTTGTATATTATCTTAGTCATAATATTCTTTACTGGGCTAGTTGAGCTCACCCTTTTCATTTTTGTTCCATTTTTCTTCTTAGGAGGTGAGAACATAGCAGGATCTAGTCGGGGTATGTAGTGATGGTTCTAGAAAGATGTTTTAGCTGTCATCACTATTTCTGTAAAATAGTGTTTGAATAATTGTAATGAGGACTTATTTGAGTGTGGATATTGTCTAGAAGACAATATTTGTATTTAAACTCACAGTATGTGTTGTCGTATTTTGCACGACAATTGTATTATTGAAGTTGTAGTTTGCTTTTTGTACCATGTATTTGGCGACTTAGAATGGGTGTTGTATACCTATTTTGGGGGCGTCACACATTCTGTCGAACACCTGGCGTGCTATGTTTCATCAAACTGGCTACCCTTCTCTCTTTGGTCTTAATGGTCACAACAATTTGTCGATCGAGAACATACATGTGCTTATGCACCTCTGTCGAGGTATGCACAAACATATCCTCTCCAAATCCACCCAAAAGGGAATAGAACAGAAAAGAACGTCCATGCTAGATGCAATCCTATATATGTCTATGTGAATTAATCATAACAAGGAATTAAGCATAAGTTCTCAATAAGGTCGCACGTGGCGCACAGAGATATGTCTAATCTACGCACAACTTATGCAGTCGAGACCCACAATCACATGCTAATATTTTTAGGTGTAAATCTACAATCCTTCTGTCGATATCATGTAGATTACCAAAATCATCACTAATGTCTTAGCGAGAATCACAAAGCACAAATATATTAAACCAAATCGTCTGGTGCCAACAAAAGAGATAAGACCGTCAATTTAACTAACAAAGGGTTCCATTATAACCTTAGAACAAATATTTAGTTCATAATTATTAAATCAAATACAAGTAGCAGTAAAGACAACATTTATAGATTACAAAATAAGAGAAAACAAATGGATAAGAGGAAACTCTATCAAAGCCCTTCCATCTCCACGCATTCCGCTCAAATCAAGCTTCCCAATCCGTGTCGCTCACTGCTCGTGTTGCTCCAAAGAAATACAAACTTCTCCCTAATCTACCTAATCTATATTTATAGAGAATCTAAGAGAAAGAAATTACAGAATAAAATCCTAAGCTAAGCTATTCTATATGATTATGTGGTGTCTGGTGTTCTAGATCTGTAATACAGAGGCTCTGCTTTTGTTATATATGCATCCCTTCCTTCGCTAGGTCAAACCAAGGCATTCACTGCTTGGACACAGGAGGTGGCGATGCGGCGCGGGCAAGAACCTTGTGTTTGGCACTGCGGCGCCATGTCATTAATCAAAAAGACCGGAGCTCGCGCTGCAGCGCCAGCCCAAGAAGGAACAATGGCGCTGCTTCGCGGAGGTGATGTCAGCAGGAACAAGGAGGTGGCGCCGCGGCGCGAGAATAACACTGGACATTGGCGTTGCGGCGCCAGTGTGTGAAATTTGTCCGTTTTGCCCCTTAATGCTAGAAAACACCTGACAAGCCCTGCATTTCATCGATTAAGCACAATAACACTATAATCATCTAAAACCATATAAAATCTACAAGAATAGGCAACCAATTAAGTAATAAAATATCCGATTCGTGGGTATAAATCCCACTTATTAGGCCGCGCTACGACGCAGACCCAGATTCTGCAGTTCGCGAAGAACACCCAAAACATCCCAAAATCTACCAATTTCTTTATTCATACATGAATTTAGACATACCCAAGTATTATATTATACACATAACCATTACTCAACTTTCTAGCATGATTTTAACAAGTTAAAACATATAATTTCTAGAATCAAATCATGTAATTTCATGTTCTTGGTGATTTTGAAAGTTTTTTAAGATAAAACATAAAATTGACACTACAGGTTCGTTATAACACCGAATCTGTCCATTCGAAGTTTGTTTTCTTCCTTTTAACATACATAAACATATACAAGTGTAAATTTATGATACAACATATGATTAACGCATTAAATTTGTACGTAAGGGCCATATGGCCATATTTTTATACTCTATAATTTTAAAAATCTAATTACGACATATTTTTATGACATTGATGTTATAAAAACATACAATATATAGTAAAACATATTATGATAACATCTTATCAAATATATACACATAATCGCTACTCTTTCCAATAACAGAGACTTACACTAATTTTTCATAAAAACTTCAATGACGTAAATTAAAACTTGAATTTAAGGGTTTACCCTTGATTACTCTGCTTGGATTACACAAGGATGATAACAACTTCTAATGTTTCCACAATTCTTCTCCTTTAATTTCACTGATTCTCAATTTCTCTCTGTGACTAGTTTTGTCAGACTTAGAAAAATAAAAGACTTAGCAAAATAAAAGAAAGAAGACGTATATAATTTTAAAAACAGACGCAGTTGTGGTCAGTTAATCCAATTCGTGGTTAACTGCCCAACTCCCATTAGGGCTCCGTTTGGCTAGCCTTAAAAGGCTCATTCCCATTTTATTTGATAAATCTCTTATACTATAGTTTAATAATGTCATACCCATTTACATAATAAATTAAATATCTTATTTAATTTAATTTAAATAAAATATAATAATTTCTCATTAATTCACATAGTTACATTATTAAATTTTTCATTTATTAATTATGTCAAATTATTAAATCTCTAATTAATTATTAAATTAATTAAAATAACATTTATACTTATTAAATAATCCATTTAATTCAATAAGCTCACTTAAAAATATACTTTGAATAATAAAATTCTCCACATTAATTTAATAAATATAGCACATATAATTAAATTAATCTACCACAATTTCATCAATTAATTATTTAATCTAATAATTAAATCATCGAAAAATATTTATTTAATTCAATAAATATTCAAATAAAATTATAAAATTTCGTTTGTCACATCTTTCCCCCCTTAAAAGGATTCTGTCCTCAGAATCACGACTCAATCAATTCGTCCCGTTGCATTCTCCCCCCTTACAAAGATTATGTCCTCAGAATCACTTACACATAAATTAAGTAAATAAATGAGGATAATTCTTCATCATATTCTCTTCGAGTTCCCACGTAGCTTTTTCAGCGTTGTGGTTCCTTCAAATTACCTTAACAGAAGGTATGATTTTATTTCTGAGAACTTGTTCTTTCCTGTCGATAATCTGAACAGAAATTTCTTCGTAAGACAAATCTTTTTTAAATTGTAGGGGTTCATATTCAATCACATGCTTATAATCGGGTTTGTAGGATCGTAAAACTGAAACATGGAAGACGTTGAGGACATTCTCGAGTGCTGGAGGTAAGGCTACCTCATACGCAACTTCTCTAATTCTTCGCAGTACTTCAAAGGGTCCAATGAATCTTAGGCTTAATTTTCCTTTCTTACCGAACCTGATCTTTCTCTTCCAGGAAGAGACTTTTAAAAACACATAACTACCCGATTCAAACTCAATATTTTTATGGTGTGGATAGGCGTATTTTTTCTGCCTATCTTGAGCTGCTACTAGTCTTGTTTGGATCACTTTGACTATCTCTGTTGTCTGCTGTACCAGTTCTGGACCTAGTAATTGTCTCTCGTCGACTTCATCCCAGTAAATCAGAGTTCTGCACTTTCTGCCGTATAACGCTTCATAAGGCGGCATGCCAATACTAGCGTGGTAACTGTTATTGTAGCCGAACTCTACGAGCGGTAGATGGTCATCCCAATTTCCATTAAAGTCCATTATACAAGCTCTTAACATATCTTCTAATATCTAAATCGTTCTTTCACTTTGCCCATCTGTTTGAGGGTGATAAGCCGTACTCATTCTCAACTGCGTACCCATGCATTCCTGTAGACGTTTCTAGAAGTTCGATGTAAAGCGCGGATGCCTATCAGAAATAATTGACACTGGAACTCCGTGTCTCGAACAATCTCTTTTACATATAATTTTGCCAACTGGTCTAAGTTAAATTTGATTCCGAATGGAAGAAAGTGTGCGGATTTTGTCAGTCGGTCAACGATAACCCATACTGCGTCATAACCTTTCTGAGTTGTCGGAAGGCCAACCACAAAATCCATCGTAGTATGTTCCCATTTTCATTTTGGGATCTACAATGGTTGTAGCAACCCACTCGGCCTCTGATGTTCTTCTTTCACTTTCTGACATGTCAGACACTTGGCAACACACTCTGCAACATCTCGTTTCAAATTTGGCCACCAGAAATATTGTCGAAGATCTCGGTACATCTTGGTACTACCAGGGTGAATCGAATATCGTGAGCTATGAGCCTCGCTCAAAATTTCTTCCTCTCTGGTACTGGCGGTACCAAAATTCTACTTTCAAATCTTAGTATTCCTTCATTGTCCATCTTGAATCTCGGTTCGGTTCCTTCGGATATCTTATTTTTCACCTTTTTATATTTTTCGTCCTGAAGTTGAGCCTCCTTAACTTTATCCAGTAGGGTTGTACCAGATTGCATCTGGAACAGCTTTTCATCATTTTCCATTTGATACATCACTTCTAATTCCAACTTCTCCATGGCTGAAATTAGCTCCTTCTGAGCGGTCAACATCATCAATTTCTCCCTACTCTTTCTACTTAAGGCATAGACAATCACATTTGCCTTATCCGGATGGTATAAAATCTCACAATCATAGTCCTTAATTAACTCCAACCACCTTCTTTGGTGCATATTCAAGCCCTTCTGTGTAAAAATATATTTCAGACTCTTGTGGTCTATATATATTTCACACTTCTCCCCATAGAGATAGTGTCTCCAGATCTTCAAAGCAAAAATCATGGCAGCTAACTCCAAATCGTGGGTTGGATACCCCTTCTCATAATCCTTCAATTGTCGTGACGCATACGCAATGACTCTACCGTTTTGCATAAGCACACAGCCAAGTCCTTTATGCGACGCATCACTATAAATCACAAAATTTCCTGTGTCATCCAGAAGAGATAACACAAGTGTTGTACTCAACCTCTTCTTAATTTCTTGAAAGCTTTCCTCATACTTCTCCGTCCAAATAAATTTTACAACTTTTCTAGTCAAATTTGTCAACGGAGTTGCGATCTTGGAAAAGTCTTGAATGAATCTTCTGTAATATCCTGCCAATCCAAAAAACTTTATACTTCTAACGACGTTCTCGGCTGATCCCAGTTTATCACGGCATCGATGGATGGATCCACCAAAATTTTGTCCTTATCAATCACATGTCCAAGAAATTGTACCCACTCGATCCAAAATTCGCATTTTAAAATTTTGGCATACAACTTCTCCCTTCTCAAAGCCTCTAACGTTACTTTCAAATGCTCTTCATGTTCTTCTTTGGTTTTAAAATATACCAAAATGTCATCGATGAACACCACCACGAATTTATCTAAAAACGGTTTAAACACTCTGTTCATCAAGTCCATTAACGCTGTAGGAGCATTTGTTAGACCAAATGACATCACTAAAAATTTATAATGACCATATCGCATTTTGAACGCTGTCTTCGGTACATCTTCTGGCCTCACCTTCAGTTGATGATAACCAATTTTTTAGTTCCCAGAGGGCACAATAGATCTAGAAGGGGGGGTTGAATAGATCCTTTTTATTTTAAATACTTTTCTGGTTTATGTTGTATTGTTCATATTTAAGTATATGACAAACATAAGAATCTTTTAAAGCACAGCGGAATAAGTAAAAGATTCCCCTTCATTGATATATTCATAATCAAACATACATTGTTCGTTGGATTAGCTTAGTTGTAAGCAGTTAGAACATACATAGCAGTTATAGCAGTTATGGACATAATGTAAATGACATAATGTAAAAGACACAAGGGGTTTTAAGTGGTTCAGAGGCTCAAGCTCATAATCCACTCTTCTGCTTTCAACTAGCAGGATTTCTACTAAGGAAGGGCAGCACCCTGAATCTCTATGATTCCTTCAAGGCCAGCAGCCTTGGGACTCCTCTAGTTCTCTAGGAACTCTTCAAGCCCAGTAGGCTTGGAACTTCGTTTAGTCCCTCTAGACAAGGACCCTTTGGCCCTACTTTGATTAGTCCCTCCGGATAAGGACCCTTTGGCCGTACTTTGTTTAGTCCCTCCGGACAAGGACCCCTTAGGCCCTGGCTTCGTTGAATTGTTTGTTTGTTATTGTTGGAGTCGGTGCTGAGCTGCTAAGATGTCTTCATGCTCTGAACATCTTCTATCCTTAGAAGCTTGGCTTGATCATCCTTGAAGAGCAGCTGAGTGTTGCATAATGCTCAGCTTCTTAGGTTGCTCAACTACTCCGGATGACCTCTTGATGAACTGCCTTGAAGATCTTTCTCCTTAGTACTTGATGGTTGCACATGAGAGGCTTCTAAGATGACTGTAAGCTCTTCTGTTAGGTACTTAGAAGCATTCTCATGCTTGACACCAAGATGGCTTTTGTGATCTCCCTTCTTACTACTTGATGCCTTCTCATGATGGATTTGCTAAGATGATTGTAGGCTCTTCTCTATTGTACTTAGAGTCTTCCCATGATGGACATCCAGATGGCATGATGTTCTCCTTTCTCTCAACAGTTCAGAACACTCTTCATGTAGTAGAACTCTCACTTCTACATAGTAGAACTCACACTTCTACTTCTCTCTTGATCTGACTTCTGAGTGTTCTTGGTGGATCGTAAAGTGAGCTTGAGGACTCACTATCACTTGGGTAGATCAGTCCACCTTCACTCCAAAATTGACAACTCCAGCAACCTTTAATCTTTGAAGCTCTTCTACATTTATACACCTTTCCAATCCTTCCATTGGAAAGTAGCCGTTGGAAGCTATTCAAATGTCTTCACAGATCTCGAGTTGCTTGATGTAGACTGCTTGATGTGACTTGTCATACTTTTTTTGACGCTGCAGTCTACTTTTTCAACTACCCTGTCAGATGTATCACTTTACTGTCTTGGGCAGGTTGAAGACATTATTTCTTTTGACTTCTTGATCAGAGGTTGTCCTTTTGCATCGATGCTCTCAATAAGCACTTGCACGAATATTATCCTTCAGATTGAACTGTTGTCAATGCTTCATTCTTCAGATATTCAAACTCTACGATTCTGATGCACGTCTTCAAGGACTTGATCGTAGTGTCTTGTTTAGTGTTGCTCGTTGACTGGTAGAGTTAACACTATGATCTGGAAGAGTGTTGATTAGATCTTCAATGTAGAACACCTCTTCCTTGTATTATGCAGCGCTTCAACACTTCTGTTTGCTTCGACTGTTCTCAGATACTGATGGCCTAATTCCTTGTCCCGGTCCTCTTCTGAATATCAAGACACATCAGATTTGTGGTGCGTCCAGTTTACTTTCTCCTTGTGATCTCCCGTTCACTTATCATCAATGATCTGACACTGCACTTAATCACTTTAGCCTTACTCTTCAGTGGCTGACCAGTGTCTTGGTTCAACTTCCATCAGTTGTTTCTTTGTTTGGCAAACACTACGATCTTAGTTGCTTCCATGATCATTATCTTCTGTACACTTGATAGCTACTACATATCCTGACTTTCCTCAGCCAGCTTCTGAAGTCTTATTTGGATCTCCTTGTGGAAGACTTCATCGCGAATGGCCTTACACCTCAATCTTAATGTTGATTGGGTTTGTGCTGAGATCTTCTCTTAGCCTGCATGCAATTCGCTGAGTGCTCTCTGGTTCCCTTACTGTGGAATGCATCTTTGCAGTGCCAACCAGAGGCTTCATATCTTTGGATATTCTGGGAGTGCTCATTCGTTGAGAACTGTATCTGCTCTACGATTCAGACTTAGCATTATGAGCACTTCTTTTGGAGTCGTAGTTCTGCACTTTACAATTCAGCTTCGGCTGTGCAGACACTACGATCCCGAGATCAGATCTTGACACTCTACGATTTCTGCCTTGTGCTTGTTGTCTTCATCTGATCTTGCCCGACTATGATCTCTGCATTCATTCAATGGACTCTACGATCTCAGAGTGTAGCCTACGATCCTTGTCTTTGCTTTGACATCGCTAGACTCTACGACTCTGAGTGTAGTCTACGTTTCATACTTGGCTTTGGCAGATGGTCGTTCGGCTCGTAGACAGGCTGTCTCTACGATTTTGAATATGACTTCCTCAGAACACTATGATCCCGAGGAAGCTCTACTCGATACACTACGATCCTTCTTCGTTTCCCCAATAAATCTACGAACTTCGAGATCTCACTATCTTGTATACTCCTATTCTGCCTCGATAGCTCCCGAGTTACCTTTGACTCTCCTGGCAGACTACGACTTCTGGAGCAGTGCTTGATGATCAGACAAGCCTATCTATTACATCATAAGATCAACCTAACATGCTTGATCTTTCTATCTTTATAGTCCTTGTACATCATTTCTTTTTAAGGACTTTACAAAGTTGTTTTGCTTATATAGGATCAACCTAACATATTTGATCAATTCATTCTAATTCCTTGTACATATATTTCTATTATCTATCAAAGGACTTTACAGCTTTTCTTAATGGAAGCATACTTGCATATTCATTCATATATATCATAATCAAATCATATATTAACTAGGAATGTCATTCACATGTTTATTCCTGACAATCTCCCCCTATTTGATTATGATAAAAACAATAAGTGCATATGCATGTTATGAATGAATCTTAGATACAGTGAGCATCTGTATTTCTAAACAATTAATCATGAATGTCATCTATATTAATATGGCAATTATATATTCAGACATTCTACATCCTGGATCCAGAACATACCTAACAGGTTAGAGTTGTACCTCCTTGGCTCCTTGTATGTTTCCAGGATTCTTGTTGATCAGCTACTTATCTGATTTCTCTTTTTGCTCTTGCTCCCCCTCAGATGATGACCTTCTATCTTTGCTTGGCTCACCTTCATCACCTTTCTGATCTGGCTCCCCCTCAGATGATGATTCTTTATCTGTTGCTACTGTCTTCTTCTTTGACTTCTTTTCCCTTAACCCTCTGCTCTTCTTCGAGTGCCTTTTGCTCCTCTTCTTTCTTTGCCTCTTTTTCTCCCCCTTTTTGTCATCAATCATTTGAGAGAGCTGCTCCATGTTGGACATAAGCTGCTCCATCAGGTAGGAGGAGTTTGCAACTTCAAACTTTAGTTCTTGCTGGCCGAGCTCAAGTTGCATAGAGAAGGACTGTTTCAGATCGTCAATCTTGTTAGAGAGGGCTTCGATCTGCTTTGCATTGGCCTCCTGAACTTGTAGAGCTTCTGCCTTCTAATTTTGGATGGCCTTCTGATAGATGTTATCCCTCTCTTGTAGTTTGAGAGATACATCAGCCAAGATAGCTTGAAGTTTGTACTTGAAAGAATCATCTCTTGCTTCTATCTGCTTCTGTGATTCTTTTGTGAGCATAGATATCTTTTTACTTAAATCATCAGAACTTTTCTGTAATTCCTGCTCCAAAGTAGTTTGATCCTCTTGATTGGCAGCTTCAGTTTGGGCAATGGATTGGACTCTACGATTGTCAACTTTGGACAGATTTTCAAATGTTTGGATAATCTGAACAATCGTGGAATGCCAATTGCTTGTGGAGGATGATGAAGTGTCTGATAGCAGTGCTTGATCATAAGAAGGCTTCTTGGATTGGGCTTGGACATCATTAGCCGTAGAGTTAACAGACTCTACGATCAGCTCCTTGGTCATGACCCTTCTTCCTTTAGAATCTACTCTACGATCGTAGGGGATGTAGAGATTTTCAGCTTGTCAATAGACCTTGAAGTGAGGCTGGTCTCTGATCAGTTTGGTAGCAAACTTCTTTACTTTTGGAAAGTTCTGAGCCACCAGTTCTATGCTTGGAAACTACTTGTAACACCAATTGAAGGAGCTTCCATCTTTTTCAGTGTGTGCCTTGAGCCATGGCATCCACTGAAAGAACCATCTTTCTGGTGGAGCATCTGTCAGGTCATTTGATACTTCCTCTACGATACTTCTGTCAAATCTTTCAAGAGAGGGAACTGGATAATCTTCTTGTTCGTCAGCTTCTTGAGGTGCAGAACCAGAATCTCCTTTAATCTCTTCTCTCTCGGAGCCTGAACTCTCTTGATTATTCCCAGCAGGGAATTCCTCTAGCTGCATTTCATTATCAGATCTTTCACTGATGGCTTCTTCTTCAGCATCATCTCTTGAGGATACAGATTCATCATCACTCAATTCAATGATGGCATTTGATTGGCTGCTGTTCCTTTTGGAGGTAAACTGGGATTTCAGCCTGTAGCTTTTCCTTCTGCGAGGAGGTTCAGCTATTGGAGAGATAGACTCTTCTTCTTCTTCAGTCTCTGACTCCTCCTGCTCATCAGATAAACTTCTTTGGAGATCAGCACTGGCAGGAGCAGATTCTTCTTTCTTAGACTCATTACTTCCTGAGTCATCATGAGGGCTTTCTGGATTGGAGGGGACATGTTCTTTTTCTTCTTCTTGAATAGCATTTTCTGACCCATTCTCTGGGTTGGTTGGGTCAGTTGCATTTGGGGATGCACTTTGATCATCATGAATTTCTTTTTCTTCATCAGAGTGACTGCTCTGAGGATTGGTCATGGGGCTTGAGCACTTTTCTTCATCAGTAGATTCTGCACTTTCTTTTATCACATCAGCTTCATTCTCATTGCTGGATGCTGACTGTAGGGACTAGACCACATTTTCAGTTTCTGTCTCTTCTGCTGACTCCACGTCCCTTTCTTCAGCAGATGTATTGATTTGAGAAGCTAAGACTGGTTTGTCATCCACCATAGCTTTCTTGCTAACTGGCCCTTGAAGCAACCTGCTGCTTTGTGGTTTCAGCAGTTTGGTCCTTTTCTTCCTTATCCTTGTTCAAGGAGGAGACTCTCCTTGGTGGGGCCTGGGCTTTCTTCACATCACCAGCTCTTTTCACCACTTTTGCTTTCTTCTTGGCTGGTGTGATTTCAGCTGCTGTAGAGTCATCAGACTCAGAGCTCTCTGTCTTTACTATCTTCCTCTTCTTTGCAGAGGCTCTACTGCTACTCCCAACTGTCAGCCTTTTGTTCTCCTTGGGGTTCTTCTTCCAGTTCTAAAATAACTGTGGAGACATCACTTTGTGCACATTCAGGGCTTCTCCTTCATCATCCTTGATCTTTCCCCCTAGCTTTTTCTTCAGTATGATACTCAGCAGCCTCCCATGAAATACCTTGGTTAGGGGCTTCTTCTCAGCCTTCACTACCCACTTGGAGATCTGATCAAATAAGATAGCTCCAAAGTTGATTTGTTTCTTCAGAACTATTGCTGACATGATTTTCAATTGCTGGTCGATCACTGTGTCATGTGCAGTGTTCTTACACAGTATACACTTTCCAACTATTTCCGCAAGGAACTCATATTGCTCAGGACACTCCTTCTTCATGTCCTTGAAACTAGGATTTCTTTGATACTCCATAACTTCCTTTGCTAGTTTAGTGTTGACATTATCAAGGTTCTTTAGCCCTTGGTTAGGAAACCCTAGGCATTGATTGAGGTCAGAAGATTTTAACTTGAGAGACTGACCTTTAACCTTGGTAGTAAGGGTTTCCGAATTTATAGAGACGTTTGAGTAGAATTCTTTGACCAGGTTATTGTAGACTCGAGTATTTGCCTCAAGGCATTCTGAAAATCCAGGCTTCTTTACAAGCTCGAGAATATCCCTGAACTTCTTTTCAGATTTCTCAAACGATTTGGTTCCAAGCTGAATACCAGTGATTACTTGCCAATTTTCCATTTTGAGTAGTTTGAAGAATGTGGGTGTTAGATATAGAGAGATTATGCGAGATGGCTGACTTAGATTTGGTAAGGCTCTGGAGGGTTAACTGATTTTGCTCTTTGGAAAGCTTTCTAGGGTTTTGAAAATGGGAGGGAAAAAGGTTCGATTTCTTTTGGTAACTGTCTGCAGATTTGAACTTGTCTTTATGGCAGTTTCTTCTAACTCTGCATACTCAATGATGTGTCAACTATCCATTGGTTGAACGTTGCCCAGTAATGAGCTGTAATTCCCTACAACTTTTCAGTTATTTGAAGAGTGGACATTTAATTGACGTGGCTTTGATCGTTGACCTTTTGATTCGTAGAGTGGCATGATGAGGCAGCTATAGACTCTACGATTTTCTTTGTTGACTCAACGATCAACTTCTAAGAGATGCTGCAGTGGATGGCTTTGTCTTTCCTCCTCACTTCGATGCAGCATAGCTCAATCACTGATGTATTCGAACTTATCTCCTCAACTTGAATGGCTTAGCAGATGTCTCATCATGTTCCTTGTGAACTGGAATACCCTTTGGTAGGAATACGATCGTTGAGTTGTCCTCTATAATTGTTGAGGTTGTACTATGATCGTTTAGTCTTCTTCAAACTCAACTCTACGATCGTTGACTGACTTGGTTCTTTTGAGATGAACTAGATCAAACATTCCTTCTGGGATAAGGTAGCTCAGGAAGGGCCAACCTCTTAATGTTAGTTAAGGGTCAGGTTTGTCCCTGAGGCGCTTTCCAGATGAAGTGCTATGACACTGATTTGCAATATCATCTCATTAGACCTTTTTCTAGTGGGGAGGTATTCTACCAGTTTAGACAACTGCATTACTGAAATCGTGGTGTCCTCTTGCTTTTTACACTACGATCATATGTTTGATCGTAGCCACTTCACGATAATGGATTAGGTGGCTGAAGGGTTATCAGTAGTACGTTTTGAGACGTTCCTAATGACTATGGATCTTTATTTGGTTCATCAGCCACAAAGTTTTGAGACTCTGTAGCTGGTATATCTCTTCCAGGTTTAATAGTGTTGTTATTCCTTAACAGATCACTGCTTGATGCTGTCTTCTCAGATAGATGTGATTCCTTCTTCATGTTCATTTGAAGGCTGCCTAGCATTTCTCCTTCTGACTGGAATCATCATCATTGCTTATTTTTCCTTGTATCGTAGAGATGAGTATTTTCAGGATTGATCACTCTACGATCCTTTGACAGCACTACGAACGTAGTCTTCTTTGACAGTCCTTTATTTTGAGAAGTTCTGCTTCGTAAAGAACTCCTTTTGTCTTAAGCTCAATGATCTTCTGTTGTGAGCTTCCCTTGAGGATCCTTTCAATAAAGCATGTCTTTCTTGATATGGACACATAGAATCCTCTTTATCTTCTATTTCATGGCATGCTCCCATATACAGATTTGTAGCCATGAGAGCTCCATTCCGGCTAGCTCAGAGGGTCTTCAAGAACAGGCTTGGACATATAGGAACCTTATCAGACTCATTTTTGAGCAGTCCTTAGCCTTCTGCTGGTAGAGTCCTAATGAATGAAGTCTGCTGCTTCAGCATTCCTTAGTGTGGTCAAACTGACCAAGTACCTGCAGGTTTAGATATATTTCTACTTTTGGTCCCCATTATTGAATGGGTCTTGCTAGGTTAGTTTTCTAAACCCCTATTCCTCTTAACTAGATAATCATCATGTTTATCACCAACAGACATATTCATGAATGCAACTATCTTGAGATAATACATTTTTGAGATGCATGATGGTGAGTGTGTGTAGGATTTGACGATTAATAACACACTCTCTATCTATGATGGTTTCATCATTTATTGGGTTCTGTTCACAGTATTTAAGTGTTCACAGAGTGCGAATCAACTCTACAATTTATGAGTATCTACTTGATTCATGGATGTGATCAGTTTCTACAAATCAGCAAGATCCTCTTGTAGACCTGATCATTCTCTGTGTGTTGTCAAACACTTAGAACATAGACTTGTACATACGTACTAGACACTAGCAATGATTACTTCACATAAAGTCCATATGGTCAGTGATACTCTTATGATCTATTTCAGATTTTCTTCAAGATGTAATCTTCCGCCTAAAACTTGGTTAAAGAGAAAATTTATAGACATTTGAATTTTCCATCTTCAGACTACTTTCTCTCTTCACCTTTTTAGGTAGATTATGACTTCTTGACAGAATACTGTCATAGTTCATAAGATGGTGCAAATATGATGTACACATTGATAATGGTGAGGAACTATACCTTTTTACTGTCATTTACCTTAGATATACTGAGTTCAGGTATTGATGTGCATAGCTTTTACGTTTGCTCCTTTCAGCTTAATGCTCTTGTTGGCCTTTCATCAATCAGTCGTGGTCTTGTAGGTTAAGAGAATTATGACATTAAGATCTTTGACATCCTTGAGTTTGCAGAGATAGCACCCAGTTGTTGGTTGGTCACTCATAAGTTTGAGAAGGTCTTCTTTTTCCTCTTGATCAGCATTTCTTAGTACGCGTGACCTCTTCATCTTTCAGATTGAAGAATGCTTTACTCTTTGTCGCCGATGTCTCTTACTTTCTTTCTCTCGTCTGATCTTCAGACTACAAGATTGACTGCAGGCTAGGATTGGTGTAGTTGATATAGCAATCAAGGATATGGACCAATCTAAGCAGCTTCGGGTGTATGCACATATTTACCTATACACAATATTTCTAACTTGTGAGCTCTTCTGCATATAACAAGTTACTTACTACTAAACTAAGTTTAGAACAATGTTAGTGCTTGGGATCAGACTCAAAGCGATCTGCTTTTGAATATAGCATGAGAACCTGCTCTGATACCAATTGTTAGTTCCCAGAGGGCACAATAGATCTAGAAGGGGGGTTGAATAGATCTTTTTTATTTCAAATACTTTTCTGGTTTATGTTGTATTGTTCATATTTAAGTATATGACAAACATAAGAATCTTTTAAAGCACATCGGAATAAGTAAAAGATTCTCCTTCATTGATATATTCATAATCAAACATACATTGTTCGTTGGATTAGTTTAGTTGTAAGCAGTTAGAACATACATAGCAGTTATAGCAGTTATGGACATAATGTAAATGACATAATGTAAAAGACACAAGGGGTTTTAAGTGGTTTAGAGACTCAAGCTCCTATCCACTCTTCTGATTTCAACTAGCAGGATTTCTACTAAGGAAGGGCAGCACCCTGAATCTCTACGATTCCTTCAAGGCTAGCAACCTTGGGACTTTAGTTCACTAAGAACTCTTCAAGGCCAGCAGTCTTGGGACTCCTCTAGTTCCCTAGGAACTCTTCAAGCCCAGTAGGCTTGGAACTTCGTTTAGTCCCTCTGGACAAGGACCCTTTGGCCCTGCTTTGTTTAGTCCCTCCGGACAAGGACCCTTTGGCCCTGCTTTGTTTAGTCCCTCCGGACAAGGACCCCTCAGGCCCTGGCTTCGTTGAGTTGTTTGTTTGTTGTTGTTGGAGTCGGTGCTGAGCTGCTAAGATGTCTTCATGCTCTGAACATCTTCTATCCTTAGTAGCTTGGCTTGATCATCCTTGAAGAGCAGCTGAGTGTTGCATGATGCTCAGCTTCTTAGGTTGCTCAACTACTCCGGATGACCCCTTGATGAATTGCCTTGAAGATCTTTCTCCTTGGTACTTGATGGCTGCACATGAGAGGCTTCTAAGATGACTGTAAGCTCTTCTGTTAGGTACTTAGAAGCTTTCTCATACTTGACACCAAGATGGCTTTTGTGATCTCCCTTCTTGCTACTTGATGCCTTCTCATGATGGACTTGCTAAGATGACTGTAGGCTCTTCTCTATTGTACTTAGAGTCTTCCCATGATGGACATCCAGATGTCATGATGCTCTCCTTTCTCTCGGCAGTTCAGAACACTCTTCATATAGTAGAACTCTCACTTATACATAGTAGAACTCACACTTCTACTTCTCTCTTGATCTGACTTCTGAGTGTTCTTAGTGGATCGTAGAGTGAGCTTGAGGACTCACTATCACTTGGTTAGATCAGTCCACCTTCACTCCAAAATCGACAACTCCAGCAACCTTTGATCTTTGAAGCTCTTCGACATTTATACACCTTCCCAATCCTTCCGTTGGAAAGTAGCCATTGGAAGCTATTCAAATGTCTTCACAGATCTCGAGTTGCTTGATGTAGACTGCTTGATGTGACTTGTCATACTTTTTCTGACGCTGCAGTCTACTTTTTCACCTACCCTGTCAGATGTATCACTTTACTGTCTTGGGCAGGTTGAAGACTTTATTTCTTCTGACTTCTTGATCAGATGTTGTCCTTTTGCATCGATGCTCTCAATAAGCACTTGTCCGAATATTATCCTTCAGATTGAACCGTTACCAATGCTTCATTCTTCAGATGTTCAAACTCTACGATTCTGATGCACGTCTTCAAGGACTTGATCGTAGTGTCTTGTTTAGTGTTGCTCGTTGACTGGTAGAGTTAACACTACGATCTGGAAGAGTGTTGATTGAATCTTCAATGTAGAACACCTCTTCCTTGTATTATCACTACTAGAAAATCAAGATATGGCGACGAGGTATAGCGACGGTCGGCGCGGAACCGTAGCAATAGATATATATAGCGACGGTCACTGTATGACCGTCGGTATAAGCCCTTGAAGGTATTCTATTCCGAGGGTCACAAAATGGCCGTCGGTATAGGTCTTTTTTTTGGGATTTTAACGAGGGTCACAAAGGGGGCGTTTTATCAGTATTGTTCTTTCCCCCAAACCAAACTCTCTCTCAGTCGCTCGATCTCAGTCATTGAATCTCACTCACTCTTCATCTCCTCTTCAGTATTCTCGCTCCATCTCACTCCGTCCGGCTTGGAAGGATCATATTGATTGGCTGTTTGAGGAGGAAACACACGATCGAGTGTCCGCCGGACTTCGTCTCACTCCATCTCTCCGTCTGGCTTGAAAGGATCATATTGATAGAGGGTTTGAGCAGGTATAATATCATTCTTTAGGTTTTTAATTTTATTTACCCCTTAGTTGTTATGATTTCCCCTATTTCTCCGATCCCTCTAACAAGCCCTAAATTTACTGATTTTGGGACACCCTTCTGTGGGGTGTTTCATGGTTCTGGGATTCACCATGGAATGCAAGGGCTGCTGCTGTTCCTCTCAGAGGATTGCGGTGGCCAAAGGGAACAAAAGTTCCTTCGATTCTTTACCTGGAGATGGACATTCCATGATCTGTCAATGATGGGTCGGCTTATAATTAGTAAGTAGAAATAATTAGTAAGTAGAAGAAGAACATGAAGAGAAGAATAATGTTTCTGATATGAGATTTTAACCAATACCCAATACAAGTCTCTGACTCGAAATCAATCATGGCTAAGATGTACTATGTGCTCATTGTATCATGTAGTTTGGAAAATAAATGATATAAATAAAGTCATTCTTCTTCATCTTGTTCCTACTATTTCTAGTATTTCAAAATTTGTTTTGCATTCTAAAGTTTTCGCAGTGAACATTCGTTTCAGCTAACTGATGATGCACATGTTATATGCTTGAGTCTGGTATATATGCTTTTTCTAGGGAATTAATGTATGTATATGAACTAGCTAGTCACGAAAATTAGAAGTGTAATTAAGAAAGTTTTGGCAAAAATGTATTCTTCCTAGTATCACCTTTTATTATATACTAGTGTTTTAACACTTGAAAGAAGTAGGCAATAGGTTCTCAAGGAAGCGAGTTCTTTCTCCATTTACAGTCTTCAGAAAATGCAACTTTCTAACTTCGGAAGTAACATTATGAACTATTTAAAAAGCTCTCTCTCTCTCTCTCTGTGTGTCTTTGTGGGTGGGTGTGCATGAGTTTTTTGCTTGTATGAGCATTCATCTGTTTGTGTCCGTGTAAGTATTGCAATTGTTTGGTTTTTGTTCACTGCAAAAGAAGAGTTATGGGGCGGCATGTGGAGTGCATTCACATGTGTGTTCTGTCGTATAAATATTCCACTGCATCACAAACTTATCTGCTGGGCAATTCCAAGTACACTAGGTCTGTATCGGTGTTATCACTGTTTTGGCTGTGTTCTATTAACTCCATGTGCTGCTATGGTTGCTTCTGTCTTTGGTAATACGCCATTCTCGAAGCACTTTAGTTCTTCAGGAGTTCATATTCTTAATGTTTGAATTCAGGCCAACCTTATCCGGATGCTGTCAATTTTTTCATTTTAATCAGACAAACTATCACACTTATCTAAGATCAAGAAAAGAAAACCTTTGAGCTGCATCCTAGAGAGTTGGTAGCATTTATTGGCAAGCATATGTAGAGCTATAGCCGACTAGCTAGTATATGATATTTGGTGGTATATATCAATGTGTAGAGCTCATTTTGAGTATATTATATTTGAGTCGAGCTCGAGCCAAGCTTTCAGTCGAGCCGAGCTGAGCTGGACTATATTCACTAGAGCCAAACTGGACCAAACTCATAGGCAGCTCTGTTCGTTTACAACTCTATACATGTGCAAGTAAAGATTACAAATAGTGTTTCCAATCGTACCTTAAAAATAAGCCAGGTAGCTTTGTAGACACAGTAGTGTGACAATGTACTTGCCTGAAACCATTTTGGCAAATACTATAAATAACCACAGAGGACAAGGTTAGTATTAGGACTTTCCTAAGTTTTAGATCATTTATAGTGAATAACTATGGAATCTGGGAAATGGATCGCACAAATCAGAGGACAATGATCCTCCACAATAAAGTTGTTCA
Source organism: Panax notoginseng (assembly GCA_016801055.1). NCBI lineage: Eukaryota > Viridiplantae > Streptophyta > Magnoliopsida > Apiales > Araliaceae > Panax > Panax notoginseng. The sequence continues at coordinate 138,861,863 of CM029020.1, forward strand.
TAAACAAAGAATGTGGTTGATCCTTGGCCTGTTAACTAGATTACTACAGTATAAATATTTTCTAAGAGAGTTGACTCCTATCAGACTCGAATGCTATCGCTCACCAGATTCCACTTCTTTGACATTGCTTACTACTTCTTCAACTGTTCTTGATAGACATTGTGTGTGTTCCTCGATATATTGCATAACCATATGCAATTGTTCTCGACAAGCTGCCAACTGTAGATTTGCACAATGTAGCTCAGAATTTAGCTCTTTAATCCTCATGTCCTTGTCATCCTATGACAAAGGAAAAGAGAATAAATTTCATAATATAAACTATATGATTTTACAAAAATTAAAAACATTTGAGGAACATATGATAAGTGATCGATGGATTTGTATATACTTTTATGTGGTTCTCGGGTTGGGGTTGCCAGCTGCCATAATGCTCAAGTAATTAATTAAGCTACATATATACTTTGCATTCTTTTTTTTTTCTTTTGTAATTGCAGCCTTGTATATTATTAGAATTTGGTACTAGAGCATATATGGTTATAGAGGGCTGAAATCATGAAACCCTGATTTAATTATATAATAATGCATGTGTGGTAAATTTAGGGAGGGAGGGAGCAATTATAAGAATATCTGAGTGGTGGGAAGGGGACTTGGCATAAATCTTACATATATACACCTTTTTTGTTTTGTTTGAGTGAACTGGGAGTTTGGTTGGTGCATAGATTTCTATACGCAATATCATTCTGATGGTTGTTCAATTTGATTTAGGGACATAATAGTATGGATAAGACGTGGATGGAATTACCAAGATATTCTAGAGAATATCTTGCAGGCATAGAGAGATTTTTGGACTTTGGTTTCGAAAAAGTGGGCATGGTAACGGGAAGAATTCCTTGTCCATGTAAGAATTGTGTAAATGGCCGATACCAAATTCGAGCTACTATTCATGAACATTTGATTTGTGATGGATTTATGTTTGGCTACACGAATTGGGTGCATCAAGGGGAAGATGTGATTATCAGGAATGGGAGTAATGATGATGTTCACGACGAACCATCACAATCCGAAGATGATCATCGTATGCCTGAGATGGTAAATGATATATTTAGGGATCACGGTGTGGAATCATCAGCTGAAGCTATAAAATACCAAAAGTACATGTCAGAGGCCAATCAACCATTATATCCTGGATGTGAAATTGAGACTGTCCTTTCATTCATTGTATGGCTTTTCAATCATAAAAATGTTAGCAAATGGACTGACGTGTCCTTTGATGGTTTGCTCCGTAAGTTCAAGTCATCATTTCCATCATTTGCAAACTTGCCTGATAATTTTTATGAAATGAAGAAAATGGTTGGAAATTTAGGGTTTGGTTATGAGAAGATTGATGCATGCGAGAATGATTGTATGCTCTTTTGGAGGGAGAATGAAAAATTAGAGTCTTGTACAGTTTGTAAATCATTGAGATGGAAGCAGAATGAGATGGTTGTACCAGAGCATGCACAAATAGATACAAATGCTAAGAGGAGCAAAGTAGCTGTGAAGCAATTACGTTATTTACCGTTAATTCCGAGATTGCAGAGGCTATTTATGTCTGTAGAAACTGCAAAATACATGACGTGGCATCATGTAAAGCGATGGAAAGATGGAGTGAATCGTCATCCAGCTGACTCTGCAGCTTGGAAGCATTTAGATACAATGTACCCTACATTCTCTCAAGAATATCGAAATGTAAGACTCGGACTGTCCACTGATGGCATGAGTCCCTTTACCCATGGGTCACCATATAGTATATGGCCAGTGACAGTTGTTGTTTATAACTTACCACCATGGATGTGTATGAAGCAGGAGTATTTAATCATGCCATTGTTAATACCTGGTCCAAACTCTCCATGTAATGATATTGACGTGTATATGCAACCTTTAATTGAAGAGTTGAAGATACTATGGAGTAATGGGGTTGAAACGTATGATGCATCTACCGGTACAAAGTTCCAAATGCGTGCTGCACTGTTGTGGACAATTAGTGATTTTCCAGCTCTTGCTATGTTGTCTGGTTGGAGCACTAAAGGTAAGTTGGCATGTCCATCATGTCAAATGAACACTCGTTATTGTAGATTGCAAAGTAAGGAATGTTATATCGGGCATCGTTGTTTTCTGGAGTCGGGTCATAGTTATAGGTTTGATACACGAAGATTTAACGGACAATGTGACCATAGTGAAGCTCCGGTGGTGCCATCAGGATTTGATATTCTCGAACAAGTTAATGCCATTAATGTCACTTTTGGAAAGACACCCACTAGCACGAAGACCATTCCCCATGACTCAAAACATAATTGGAGGAAGAAAACTATTTTCTTTGAATTGCCATATTGGCGGATACTTTTGTTGCGCCACAATCTAGATGGAATGCACATTGCCAAAAACATTTGTGATAGCCTGATTGGGACATTGTTGAGTGTGTAAGGAAAGTCAAAAGATAACTTAAAAGCACGATTGGACTTGATGAAAATGGGTATACGAAGAGAGCTCCATCCAATACCCGTGCAAGCAAGCAATTCAAAGTACCTTTTGCCGGCTGCAAGCTACTCAATGTCTAAGAAAGAAAGACATGATTTCTTACAAGTGTTGAAAAATGTTAAGGTACCTGATGGATATGCTTCAAATATTTCACGTTGCATCAATTTGATGGGGGGCAAGATCTCAGGTCTTAAAAGTCACGATTGCCATATTTTAATGCAACAATTACTTCCAATAGCAATACGATGTACCAACTTGCCTAGACATGTCTGCTCAACAATAATTGAACTTTGTAACTACTTTAGAGAATTATGTTCCAACTATAACACATCGGAAGATTATGAACGGTTGAACAAGAAAATTCCGTTAATACTTTGCAAGCTTGAGATTGTGTTTCCTCCTGCTTTCTTTGATATAATGGTACATTTGTGTGTCCACCTTGCTGAAGAGGCAAAGATAGCCGGAAATGTGAAATATCGACAAATGTGGGCTTTTGAAAGATACATGGGCAAGTTAAAAGGGTATATTCGCAACAGAAGTCGTCCAGAAGGGTCAATTGTAGAAGGGTATATCGCTGAAGAATGTGTTACATTTTGCTCAAGATATTTGAGTCAACACAATGCTGCATGGAAACGAGTTGGAAGAAATGAAGATGGATACGAACAAGGTGAATCAAGTTTATCTGTATTCAGAAACATAGGTCGATTTCTTAATGTCCCAAAAGTTTGTACTCTATGTGGCGATGATGTCAAGAGTGCACACCTGTATGTGCTATTCAATTGTACAGAGGTTGAGTCATATCTAATGTGAGTAAATAAAGAATGACATTTATTGTTCGAAATATTAATAACTTTTGTTAGCCAGCTAGCTATGACAAAAAAATTTATTTGTTTATTTGTTTGTAGTATTTGGCAAGATTCATATATGTTACGACGTGGAAAGCGTAAACAAAAACTGACGCCAAGGGAAATTGACAATGCTAAGAAAAAGGAATTTCCTGAATGGTTTAAGAATTATGTAAGTACTACATTATGTGAACATAATTTTATGCAAAATTTTGTAATGGTTATTAATAATAAATGGATGGAATTTGCTTATATTGCTACCATTTTGTAAATGGCAACTATGAATAATGATGCTTCAAAAGAAGTTCAAGCTCTTGCATTTGGCCCAAATTTGATAGGCAGGAGAGGAGATGGTTATTTGGTAAATGGGTATCGATTCCATTCTACAAGTTGTGAGAGTAAGAGGAGAACGCAGAATAGTGGGGTATATGTGGTAGCAACTACTCGTGGATATTCCTCTGCTAGAGACCGAAATCCTAAGGAAGATGTAGTTGAATACTTTGGTATTTTGGAAGATGTTGTTGAATTAGATTATTATGGATCTGGCAAAGTTGTTCTATTCAAATGTAAGTGGTATGACAGTTTAGCACGTGATAGAGGGGTCAAAACTGATGACTATGGCTTCACGCTTGTAAATTATCAAAAGTTTGGTTCAACCGATGAGCCCTTTGTAATGCCTTCTCAGGTTCAACAAATATTTTATGTTGATGATCAAAGGGATAACAATTGGCGTGTGGTTATACGAACAAAGCCGAGAGATTTATGTGAAGATGCTGAAGTAGATTCTGATAGTGACGAGTTACCCAATACCAATGAAGAATTCATCACTCCGGTTGCAGAAGTTGATATTGAAAACATAAATTGGGTTAGGAATGACGTTGATGCTGAATTAGTTGAAAATGGTGGAAAAAGACTTAAAAGTAAGCGAAAAACAGGATCTCAAATTGATACATCTCGTTTCAAAAGACGAATAATTGAACATATTGTTGATGAAGATGAGAATGGAGACGGAGACGGAGAAGAAGAAGAGGGTTCCGAAGATGAAGAGGAGGGTGATAGTGAGGAAAATGAAGATGAGGAAGAATGAAGAGGATAAACGTCACAATTGATAGATCTATCTTGTTACACTTTGTCCATTTTCTCCAAAAGAGAAACGATTACACTTTGATAGATCTGTTTTTGATATTATATCTTGGTGCTCCTTGTACTATTAGAAGATATCTAGACTATCTTATTTATTAGTATAATATCTAGACTATCTTATGTATTAGTATAATATATTCTGTTTCTGATATTATATCTTGGTGCTCCTTGTGCTATTAGCAAATATCTAGACTATCTTATGTCTCATAATCTTGGCACAAGCTTTGCATGTACAGTATGTGGTTCTTATATAATTCTTGTGAGGCTTGAACTTTACAATCTTGAAGTTTACAATCTTCCTATTAAAACTGTTCTATCAAAACTGTTCTATCAATTATGAATTGATATTCTTTACTATTCTGAATTCATATTTTTGTTTCTCAGGTTACTTTAATGGCTTCAAATAGAACGTCTAGATCTCGTGCTAACTATTCCAATGGCCCGAAAATTAATGATAATGAGATCCATGCCGATGAACCACATGCAGAGGAGGAAAGCATTCATGAGAATGCTGAAGGTACCATGCATATATCTACACTTATACTTGCATTGTCATGAAGGTAAAAACAAAGTTTGTCTGTGATTTAGAATGACTGAAGTAGGCCTTTATTAGTGCTCTTCGAACTTTGTGTTATTTACAAACTCTTTTACATATATAAATCGTGTTATATTTCAGTTTTGTTTAGTTCATATATATTGATTCTTTCTCTTTTTTAGGTTCTCGACCTAAGAGGAAGCGTGGACCAACGATGGGAGCAAAGTTATGGTCAAATATCGATGCACCCAAGAAAGTAATTTATGATGTAAATGGTCATCCTGTTGGGGGAGACGCCAATAAGTTAACAACCTTTCTTGGGTGTCTTGCTCGCAATGGAGAATTTTTTCCAATAAGTACTCCAACATGGTCTAATATGACAGAGGCTAACATGACAAGGGCTTGGGATGAAATTCAGGTTATTAATCAATAGCATTTTATAGAATTTGACATTAAACACTTTGAAGGTAACTTAATATATGTGTAAATTTGTTTGTTGTAGAAACGATTTACCACAGATCACCCCAATGCTAAAAGAAAACTGATGGCTATCATGAACAATAGGTGGAGAGATTGGAAGTCTAACTTAAAGAGTAATAATTTTGTGCATGGTGACCGTGCCAAATCGATAGCGAATACTATCAACAATGATCGAGTAAATCCTAATCAATGGGCTGCGTTGGTTGATTATTGGCTAACTGATGATGCACAGGTTGTGTTTATTCTAATTTATGTATTATCAATTCTTACTTATTGTTATATATTATTATTAATTTATAAATACATGTAATGCAGGATATAGCAACAAAAAATTGTGAAAATCAAAAAAAATTGATGGTAGGTCATACGTTGGGCACTAAATCAATTCCAAAAAAGAAACATGAATTGGTAATTTGATGTTATTTCCCTATTTTTTGTCGTTAATCATGTATTAGACTTCTATGAATAGAGTATTTCTTGAATTATGTACTATTTTTTGTTTTATCTGTAGTACCAAATAAATAAAAAAGAGATTGATCGAGCGGATATGTATATACAATCCCACACTTGAAGTGATAACTCAATTGTACCTGGAGCATCCTTGAATGTGGTACGTATTTATCAATCCTCAAACAATGGGGTCTTTTAACTCTTTATTCTATATTGTCTTTAAGCTCTTTACCGAGGATATGATTCTATATACTAGTTATTATATGATTATTTATTCTATTATTTATTCTTTACCGAGGATATGATTCTATATACTGGTTAGGTGAATTTTAGAACAAAAGTTTATATTGTCTCAATATTATGGTCCCTCCTACCCATCATAGAGACTGCAGCCAACATCATATTTATGCGTCTGCCTTCCGTTTAGCAGTTACAGCTGATGAAATAAATGGATAGGGGTGGTAAGTAAGGTGGTGTAAACTTAAGTAATCATATAATATAAATTACCTTATTTTTCAAATATGAGTTAAAGTATAAATTATTAAAAAAGAAAAGATTAACCTTTGGATACTTTGGAATTATGTTTGATTCTACCTTTTAAAAAGGGTTAGCAAAAGTACTTGAGGATTTTGAAACTGTTTAACTTAAAATGTTCTAATTAATAGTTGTTTTATTTTAATTCTTTTATTAAATTAAAGTATTCTAATTTGGCCTCTCTTGTTGCTACTGCTAATGTGTTTCATCCTGCTTGACTGCTGCTCCTTTTGTGTATCTTCTAATGCTTAAAATGGTGATATGTTGGTACAGGTTAAAATGGTACTGATCTGTTAAGTGTAATGCTATGTTGGGCTTCTTGCCTTGTAATCTTTTATATGACTGCTAGCTATATAATGTGATGTTTGGTTTGTGGTGTTTGGGTTTGCAACCATGTTATGATATTGTGGCTCCATTCTATGGTTTGCAACCTCTTCTTGTTGTTGCTGCTGCTAATGTGTTCTATTCTGCTTGGCTATTGCTCCTTTTGTGCCTTCTAATGATATGTTGTTACGGTGGTCTGTTAACTGTAATGCTCTGTTGGGCTTCTTGTCATCATAGGTCTATGTTATATCATGATGGTTGATGGGAGTATCCCATGAGATTTTGTTATTTGTTACTCTTTGTCAAGTGTTATGTTGAACTGCCTTGTATATTTAAGTTATGTATATTTTGCATTGTATATTTTCACAGGAAAAAATTATTGAGTTAAAGAAGACTCGGGAATCGACTGGTGAAAGCAGTAGTACAGGACGGAATGATATACTTGCACAAGTTCTTGGACTAGAGCGACATGGTAGACTTCGACAAGGTGGAGTTGGTGCCACAGCTACAAACACTTGGGGACCTCGTGACACAAATAATGAAGTACAACGTGAAAATCAAGAATTGAAAGCTGAGTTGAAAAAGGTGCGGGAAAAAGGAGACGATACTGCAAGGAAAGTGGATGAACTATTATCAATGATGACAGAATTTATGAAGAAGTCATTTGTTCCAAATGCTCATTCCAACAATCAGGTGTTGCTCTCTCATTCCACTTATACTTCAAATTTGTGCTCTATCACTCTGTTTGTATAATTAACAAGTTCACTTTATAATTAATTTGTAGGATCATTACACAGAAGGAGATAATGGTGATATTAGTGGATCAAATAATCCTATAGAGGACCTGTGACATGTCTCGTGCTGCTAAAAATTTGTTAGATGTAACACTATTTTGGATGAAAATTTGTTATAGATGTGCTACTGAAAATATGTTAAATGTGCTATTGGTTATGTACTGTTCTGATACATAGTAACAGTATTTTGGATGGTTATGTATATTTAGATGATATTATACATTGATAGACTTCATTTGTTTTGTTCTTTTAGTTGAAAATGTTATATTCAGATTGGATGGTTGAATGTAGTTATGCTTCTTAACAGGTAAAATAAATAAGAAATATTATATAACGAAGTTTTTGTCGCCAAAACACCTATAGCGACGGCCACGACTGTCGCAACACCTCTTATATTCGCGCAAAATCTCACCTATAGCGACGGTCATGACCGTTGCAATAGACCGTACATTCGCGCCAAATTTCACCTATAGCGACGGTCGCCGGCCGTCGCAATAGACCACATTTTTGCGCCAAAATTTACCTATAGCGACGGTCGCCGACCGTCGCTATAGCTCTCAGCCATTCGCGCCAAATTTTCTGTAGCGACGGTCATGACCATCGCTATATCAAATCCTGACCGTCGGTAAAAAACTTCAAGCGCGTTTTTGTGGCGTTTTCTGGCGACGGTCTGACCGTCGCTATATGGAAAAAAACCGTCGCTATAGGTTTTTGCGACGGCTTCTATAGCGACGGTTGCCGACCGTCGCTATATCCTATAGCGACGGTCTTTTCATCTATAGCGACGGTCGGTGACCGTCGCTATAGCTCAATTTTCTGGTAGTGATGCAGCGCTTCAATACTTCTGTTTGCTTCGACTGTTCTCAGATACTGATGGCCTAACTCCTTATCCCGGTCCTCTTCTGAATATCAAGACACTTCAGATTTGTGGTGCGTCCATCTTACTTTCTCCTTGTGATCTCCCGTTCACTTATCATCAATGATCTGACACTGCACTTAATCACTTTAACCTTGCTCTTCAGTGGCTGACCAGTGTCTTGGTTCAACTTCCATCAGTTCCTTCTTTGTTTGGAAAACATTACGATCTTGGTTGCTTCCAAGATCATTGTCTTCTGTACACTTGATAGCTACTGCATATCCTGACTTTCCTCAGCCAGCTTCTAAAGTCTTCTTTGGATCTCCTTGTGGAAGACTTCATCACGAATGGCCTTACACCTCAATCTTAATGTTGATTGGGTTTGTGCTGAGATCTTCTGTTAGCCTGCATGCCATTCGTTGAGTGCTCTCTGGTTCCCTTACAGTGGAATGCATCTTTGCAGTGCCAACCAGAGGCTTCGTATCCTTGGATATTCTGGGAGTGCTCATTCGTTGAGAATCGTATCTGCTCTACGATTCAGACTTAGCATTGTGAGCACTTCTTTTGGAGTCGTAGTTCTGCACTCTACGATTCAGCTTCGGCTGTGCAGACACTACGATCCCGAGATCAGATCTTGACACTCTATGATTTTTGCCTTGTGCTTGTTGTCTTCATTTGATCTTGCCCGACTACGATCTCTGGATTCATTCAATGGACTCTACGATCTCAGAGTGTAGCCTACGATCCTTGTCTTTGCTTTGGCATCGCTAGGTTCTACGACTCTGAGTGTAGTCTACGTTTCATACTTGGCTGTGGCAGATGGTCGTTCGGCTCGTAGACAGGCTGTCTCTATGATTCTAAACATGACTTCCTTAGCACACTACTATCCCGAGGAAGCTCTACTCGATACACTACGATCCTTCTTCGTTTCCCATGGAAATCTACGAACTCCGAAATCTCACTATCTCGCATACTCCTATTCTGCCTCGATTGCTCTCGAGTTACCTTTGACTCTCCTGGCAGACTACAACTTCTGGTGCAATGCTCAACGATCAGATAAGACTATTTATTACATCATAAGATCAACCTAACATGCTTGATCTTTCTATCTTTATAGTCCTTGTACATCATTTCTTTTTAAGGACTTTACAAAGCTGTTTTGCTTATGTAGGATCAACCTAACATATTTGATCAATTCATTCTAAGTCCTTGTACATATATTTCTATTATCTATCAAAGGACTTTACAGCTTTTCTTAATGCAAGCATACTTGCATATTCATTCATATATATCATAATCAAATCATATATTAACTAGGAATATCATTCACATGTTTATTCCTGACACACCTCTCAAGTCTATCTTTGAAAAGTATCTCGCTCCCTTCAATTGATCAAACAAGTCGTCGATCCTTGGTAATGGATATCTATTCTTAATCGTGACCTTATTTAGTTCTCTATAGTCGATGCAGAGCCGCATCGTCCCGTCCTTCTTCTTTACAAATAACACCGGCGCTCCCCACGATGATACGCTCGGTTGAATGTATTTCTTGTCCAGTAACTCTTTCAATTGTACCATCAATTCTTTCATCTCTACTGGAGCCATCCGATACTGTGCCTTCGATATTGGAGCTGTTCCTAGCACCAAATCGATCACGAATTCAACCTCTCTATCTGGCGGAAGTCCTGGCAAATCATCCAAAAATACATCTGTGAAGTCCCTCACTACTAATATCTCCTCTACTTTCGGATTCTCTTTACGACTGTCGACTATGTAAGCTAGATATCCTACACAGCCTTGTCTTAACAACTTCCTGGCCTGCATCATCGTCAGACAACTCGTTTGTCTAGGCGACTTGTTACTATAAAACACAACCTTTGACGGAGTCATAAGGTTAATACGCTTCTTTTGGTAATCAATTACAGCTCCGTAATTAAACAACCAATCCATTCCCAAGATAACGTTAAATTCCCCAAGTCTGATAGGGATAAGGTCTACGTTCATAATATTACCCTTGATATCCACCCTACAGTTCTTATGTACGTACTTAACAGGGATTATTTCTATTCGCAATTTCTATGTTCATGGGGTATTCTAACTTGTCCTTAGGCAATTCTAAGTTCTTAGCAAAGTCATCGGATATAAATGAACAAGTAGCACCCGAATCAAATAATACATAACCATTAACTTTATTGATCGAAATGATACCTGACACCACATCACGAGACTGCACAGCATCCTGCTCTGTCATGTTAAATGTCCTAGCGGTCGATCTGTTGGTTGCGGTTGGTCCTGTGATAGTCAGTGCACTTCCACCGCTGTTTCCCTAATTTCCTCCTGATCCTGCCCCTCCAGATCCCTTCTTAGGACAGTCTCTTGCCAGATGGTCCTTTGAGCCACAAGTGAAGCAGGCACCCTTCTTTGGGTTAGGATAGTTAGGTGTTATGTGCCCTTCCTGAATACAATTGTAGCACACTCGTTTTCCCTTCATGCAAACTCCCAAATGAGCTTTCCCGCAGGTCGGGCATGCTTCAATCCTCTTCTTTCGACCTCCTTGCTGATTTCCAGTTGATGAGTTATCAGACCACCTTCTCTTCTAATTATTACTACCTCCTGTGTTACTTCCACTAGCCATATTAATTCCTTCATTTTCACTCTTCTTCTTTTGATCCTGATTATACTTAGTTACCGCATCGCTCCCACCTTCAGTGAGTATGGCCTTCTCCAGTACTCCAATAAACATCTTCAACTGAAACATCGATACTTTACTATACAACCAGGGCTTCAGTCCTTGTTCAAACCTTCTTGCTTTTCTCTCATATGTGTGCTCCTGATATGTGGCGAACCTAGCCAACTCATTGAATCTTGCCGCATAGTCTGGTACGGACATATTCCCCTATTTCAACTCCAAAAACTGGACCTCCATTTGGTTCTGCGAGCTGGGCAGAAAATACATCTCGAAAAGTATCTCCTTGAACCTCTCCCAAGTGATCACACCTTCTCCTCCATGGACCTTATTTGCTTGTCATCAATAACTGGCTTCGGATTTCAGCATAAACGTTGTGTAGGCAATTTTCTGGTCCTCTCTGACTCTGGCGACATCAAAAACTTTCTCCATCTCCATAACCCAAGTTTGAGCTTCAATTAGGTTCATGGAGTCTTTAAACTCTGGCGGTCCCACCGCCTTAAAGTCCTTGAACGTCGTATTGGGTGGAGCTTAAGGTTGATTATTAATCGCTCCAGCCAATAAGTTCACCAATTGCTAAACGGGGTTAGCATTGGCGTTGTTGTTATTGTTGTTTGTCGGCTCTTCTTGAGCTGGTTGACGATTTGGTCTTCTTCTCGGTGGCATATTTCTGCTAAAATATATGCTTATTAGATCTTTTTCCAATTCTCAAAATAGTTAAGGCTTAACTCAACAATTTAACATAATCACTTAACACATTTTCTCAAACAACTTGATATATTTATTTAATCAAAGGTTTTAACAAACTACGATAGCATCACTGCTATTTACATTAATTATCTCGAGATAAAGAATCTACAGGATTTAAAACATTAAAATATTCCTTTGTTTATAAACACATCGAAATTTACATTTTTAACTACCAGATAGGTTTTCACATAATTAAACTATTCCTATCACTGCCTGTTAAGGCGTTGAATAGCCTTGCTACGCTCTTCTTCCATAATGCGGGACATCGTCCTGCGATCTAACATGTACGATGGTAGTCCTTCGAACTGAATTGGGTATCTCATAACTCGACCCTGTGCCTCATCCATTGCATTATGAAGCGTAGAGTACGTCTCCCCAAGCTTAGCATTCTTCGCACGACAATCCTATTCTGCAAGATCAGCACGACGTGATTCCTTTACCCAGGCCTCCTCTGCTATGGTCAGCCTTGCTGAGTTCTCTTTCAGTTCATTCTTCAACTTCTCTATTTCCTCAGACTTCTCCTCAATTTGACCCTTCTCATGAACCAAATCCCACTCTACGTTTCCCAGACGTGTGTGAAGAGTCACAACCTCCCTATCCCTCTGCTCGATAGTAAGCTATTGAATAATCGTCCGCTCATTCAGCTCCTGAACAATGTCACGTAACTCTACGTTACTGTCATATAGCTCGTCAAACATCTCAGCACTGATAGAGTTCGATGGGAACTCATCTTCTTCCTCTTCTTCCTCAGGATCCTCCTCTGGATCAGTCTCAGGCTCAGGCTCCTGACCAACAACAATGATCAACAGAGATGGCTCTCTCTGTACCAACTGCTCCCTGACGACATGAATGTCTCAGGGCTCCTCCTTCGTAGGTACTTGGGGTTCCTCCTCCCCAGCTCGACTAGCTCCTCCAACATCCGACATCTTGACAACACAGTTTTAAGTTTTAGTTACTAAGTTGTACTAGCGAGGACATAATTCATCACATAAGCACATAAAATCTTTTATTATCTTCAATGAATTAAGAATTTCATTTCTTAGAACTCGATAAGAGTTTACCACCACTATGTTCTTCCTATAAGGCTACTACCTAAGGTTGTTCCCCCACCTAAGGTTCATAACCTACAGTTTTGATACCAACATGTGGCACCCCCAAATTCGGGTACTTTAATTTCCACATAATTTGGTGTTCACTATACAAACATCATATGTCTATCTACTCATAAATAATGAAAACATAAATAGATAGTGTAAGACCCCAACTTTTATAAATAAAGATGAATTTTCTATGAATATCATTTTTGAATATTATGGAGTTAATTTCATATAATGTTATAGTTGTAGGTAATATTTATAAATTTTACAAAGTACGCAAGTTGTTATATAATATTCGATTGGTCGGGGAATATTCATTTTAACAGGGAATATTCGTACAACGGCACAATCATTGGTGGACCCCACAACGGAATTATTGTCGGATTGAGAAAATGACAAAAATATTTTATTAAAAATAACGGCGGAAGTTTTACCATTGATACTGTTGAACTACTCGGCAGTAAAAGTACAGTAATACGTGTGGTTGCATAGTAGCACACGGTATTGATTATTAATGCTTATGTGAGAAGTCACTCAGTTTGATTCAATTATTGTCAGTTAATAATATGAATTATTTAGCGATAATGAAGTTTTGTTTTATTCGTATTATTAACGTAATAAAACAGAAACATCTTTTTATATAAAACAGAATACTTTATTAAAGTTATTCTATAAATAGAATATATTATATTTTATTTAAAAGATTTTTCTTAAAATATGGACCGTCAGATTAAAGTAATCAATCTGGACCGTTCATGGATTAGTTACTATGCATTCTATTTTTTTATAAGTAGCATCTCATTCCTTCATTATTTCTTACGAATTCACTGAACTCTAGAGAGAGAAACAATAGAGAGAGAGAAGGAAAATATTCTGCTACTTAACTGCTTCCTTATTTCAGTTCTTCTTTAAAACGGTAAGGGGTGTTATTCTTTCTTATTCATGAAGAGAACTGTTGTTATTCTATTTCTTATTATTCTGTTGGAATAACCTGTATACGCGGTCTACCCTATACTTGGTGACATTCTTCTGTTATTCTGTTGGAACATCTTATCTGTGTGTTTTACACCGGACCTGGTTTCATTTTTATTATTATTCTGTTGGAACATCCTGTCTGTGTGTTTTACACCGGACCTGGTTCCGTCTTGTTATTATTCTGTTGGAACATCCTGTCTGTGTGTTTTACACTGGACCTGGTTCCATTATTTATTATTCTGTCGGAATATCCTGTCTGTGCGTTTACGCCGAACCTGGTTCCATTATTTATTATTCTGTCAGAATATCCTGTCTGTGCGTTTACGCCGGACCTGGTTCCATTATTTACTATTCTGTTAGAATAACCTGTCTATGCGGTCTATCGCATGCCGGGTGATTTCTTTTGTTATTCCATTCTTTATTATACTCAGTTGGTTAAGTTTTAACGTCTATACTCCATGAAATTAGTGGAATATCCTTGATAATTGCGTTTCATCCAGTATCTTTTCATGAAAATATTATTCTAAACATTCTTGAATTTTACTCCACAAAGCAATATCATGTTGACAATTTGGACGTTGTTAATTCTTGGATAAATTAATTCTTGAACTTGTTTTATTGAATTCTTATATCATTGTCATCATCCTTATGTTTATAAAATGTTAAAAGTCATATGTGGCCTGTAGTGCATAGATGGACTTGGTATGATTATTACCAGGGATTATTCGGTATAATCATGATCATAATGTTACAAATGATGTGGTAAAAGTCCTCATTGGCCCGTAGTGCATTGATGGACAGTTGTTGGCATGATCATGACCATTAATGAATACATGAATATCCTTAGTCGTAGTGCAGGGGTGATTCGATGATGTGGATTATTTTATTAAGCTGAGTCCCAGCGATAACAGTGTTAAAAAATATTTTAAATCATAAAAGATAGTAGATTTTATTCTCTACTTTACTCTTTTAATGGATTGCTTGTCCCGCTGCATTTAAACTTGATGTTCGTTATATTTTATCAGTTTAACACTGTTAAATGCTAATGATAATTTATTCTGCATTATCTTAGTCATAATATTTCTTACTGGGCTAGTTGAGCTCACCCTTTCTTTCACTGTTCTCTTCAGGAAATGAGAATATAGCTGGGACGAGTCGGGGAACGGAGTGATGGACCAGATGATAGTATTAGTAGTCCTCACTATTCTATTAAATAGTATGACAATAATTGTAATGAGGACTCCTTTTGAGTTTGTATAGTCTCTAGTAGACAATAATTGTATTCAAACTCACAGTTATGTTTTGTCGTATTATACACGAAAGCTGTATTAGTAAGTTGTATTTGTATTTTGTACCATGTATCTGACGACCCAAGATGGGTGATGTATACCTAATTTTGGGGGCGTCACAGATAGAAATAAATCCTCTCCTTAAAGAGTTACATCATCTGAAATAATTACATCAATCCCAGGTCATACTAACCTTAAATCTTAAATGCAGATCATAAACAATTAATAGTCTTACACAACATTGACATAAGTCTGAAACATAAATACATAACATAATCATATAAACAACAAGTCTTCATCACTTGTTAATCTTGCCCTTGCCTTTGCTAGTAGAAGGCTCGTCGGACATTTCGTTCTTAACTGCAATGTTATTATTACGCAAGAGTGAGCACGATTGCCCATAAGTATAATAATGTAACAACAAGTAATAACATGCGAGTGAATCAAAGACTTCTGGAATAAGAAACTCAACTTTTGAATCAAGAATGAATAACAAGAATCAAAAGAACTTCTAAGGGTCATAAGACCTTGAACTACGTGTAAGATCCCAAATTTTATGAAATAAAAGTATTCAATTTTGTTATAATTATTATTCTATTTAATGGTTAAATTGATAAAGGGTTAAAGTTAAGGGTGATATGTGAAAATTTTGCAAAGTAAGCAAGTTGATATAAAATATTCGTTGTGTCGGGAAATATTCGTTTGGTCGAAGAATATTCTTATGACGACACCATCATTGGTAGACCCTACAATGAAATAATTATCGGAGTTAGAAAATGACAGAAATATCTTTTTGTAAAAATAATGGCGAAAGTTTTACCGTTAAATTGTTGAAATACCCGGTGGTAAAAGTACAGTAATACGTGTGGTTGCATAGTAGCACACGACATTGATTATTGATGTTTACGTAAGAAGCCACTCAGTTTATTAAATTATTACTACAGTAATTGCTGCAGAGTATCTCACGTTATTTGATTCAATTATTGTCACAGTATCATCTGCATAATATTTTATATTACTAAATCAATAATTGAGACGACAAAGTTATTCATATTATTATTTGTAATATTAACAATGTCTAGAAAGTTCTGTCGAGGAGAGGTATGGTCACCTAATTGCGCGTCAATAGGGAGAAATCCTTATTAGAAGGCCCCCTCTTTTCTGGGAATAATCTGGTTGTTAAATATTATGAGTTATAATATTAATGATGAATAATTGTTAATAGATTAAAAATGTGTTTATTAAAGATAAGTGATTTGTGGTAAATATTTATTCAATTTTTGATATAAATAGAGGGGTTTGTTATGACGTGTTTGTTATATGTTTGGCTTATTATTCCATGAAGAGGTGTGCTAATTTTTCAGACCGTTGGTTGAAGTTATAATAGTAAATCAATATGGATCGTTGGTTGATGATATAATAGTAAATCAATATGGACCGCTGGTGGAAAGTTATAATAGTATATCAATATGGATCGCTGGTTTAAAGTTTTAATAGTAAATCAGTATGGACAGTTGCTTTAAGTTTTAATAGTAAATCAATATGGACCGTCCGTTTAAAAGAAAATTAATCTGGGTCGTTCATGAATTAGTTACTATTCAGTCCTTTTTTCTATAAATAGAAGCTCATTCCTTCATTATTTCTTATGAATTCACTGAAACTCTAGAGAGAGAAACTATAGAGAGAAAGAAGAGGAGTATTCTACTACTACCCTACTTCAGTATTCAATCTTCTACTAAGGTAAGGGGTGTTATTTATTTTATATTCGCTTACGATATTATTTTTCGTATTCGTAAGGAATATTATCTTCGTTCACTATTCGTAAGGGATATTATTTGTTGTATTCGTAAGGGATATTATTTCTTTCGTATTCATGAAGAGATTTATTTTCTTTTAATACTCGTAAGGGTTGTTATTCCATTCTTTATTATTCTACTGGAATAACCTGTCTACGTGAACTACCGCATGCATGGTGAATTCTTTTCGTTATTCCATTCTTTATTATTCTGTTGGAATAACCTGTCTACGCGGACTACCGCATGCATGGTGAAATTTTTTGTTATTCCATTCTTTATTATTCTGTGAGAATAACCTGTCTACGCGGACTACCGCATGCATGGTGAAATCTTTTATTATTCTATTCTTTATTATTTTGTGGGAATAACCTATCTACGCGGACTACCGCATGCCTGGTGAATAACCATTCGTATTCAATTGTTATTAAATTGTGAAAATGATCTGTCTATGCGGACTACCGCATGACAGATGAAAATCCATTTGCAGTTTCGTATATTATTTCTTTTCATATTCTTAAATCTAAATTTACTATGGTAAGTATTGCTTCTATAATTCCTGAAATTAGTGGAATATCCTTGAGTTTTGCGTTTCATCTAGTATCGTTTCATTGAAATATTGATCTGAACTTTCTTATTAAATATCAAAATTTTCACCCGGGATACTATTCACTCGGTTACTATTCACTCAAATATTATTCACCCGAGGATTCGGGGTACTTTTCATATCGAGTTACTATTCACAAGTTACTATTCACTCGGGTACTATTCACTCGGATATTAATCACTCGGGTATTCGGGATATTTTTCATGTCGGGATACTATTCACGGGGTATTATTTCCGAAGTACTATTCACCCAGAGTACTATTCATGACAAAAATTGATTTCTTTTCGGTCCAAATCATTTTTGATACAATATTATTCTTAAATTTTACTCCACAAAGTAGTATCATGTTGACAATTTGGACATTATTGAATTCTGGATAAATTAAATTATAAATCTTTAAAAAATTTAACATATTTGCTTTCTTTTAATTGAATTCTTATATCATTGTCATCATCCTCATGCTTATATTGTGATAAAAGTCATATGTGGCTTACGTGCATAGATGTACTATTGATTGGTATGATTATGACCAGGTATTATTCGATATAATCATGACCGTAATATTACAAATGATGTGGTAAAAGTTCTCATTGGCCCGTAGTGCATTGATGGACAGTTGTTGATTTGATCATGACCATTGATGATTACATGAATATCCTTGGCCCGTAGTGCAGGGATGATTCGATGATGTGGTTTATTTATTAAGCTGAGTCTCAGCGATAAAGTTGATGAAAAACTTTTAAAATCATAGAAGATAGTAGATATCATGCTCTACTTGAATCTTCTAATGGATTGCTTGTTCCACCGCAATTAAACTTGATGCTTATTGTATTTTATCAGTTTAACACTGTTGGAGGCTAATGATAATTTATTCTGTATTATTTTAGTCATAATATTTCTTATTGGGCTAGTTGAGCTCACCTGTTTTCTTTCATTATTCTCTTCAGGAAATGAGAATATAGCTGGGACTAGTCAGGGAACAGAGTGATGGTCCGAGATGGTGCATTAGTAGTCCTCACTATTCTGTGAAATAGTGTGATAATAATTGTAATGAGGACTCCATTGAATGTGGATATTGTCTAGAAGGCAATATTCTTGTTTAAACTCTCAGCTATGTTTTGTCGTATTTTACACGAAAGTTGTATAATTAAGTTTGTCGTTGTATTCTGTACCATGTATTTGGCGACTCAGAATGGGTGATATATACCTATTTTGGGGGCGTCACACTACGTCCTAGGTTGTCAAGTGTTTATACTCGAAACCTTTAACAGTCATAAGACTATGGACTCTTCTTCTCGTACTTAGGGGGATCAGCCCTTAGTACCATATTGTGCACAATATCTTAACGTCAACGCATAAGTAATCTCCTATATAGGGTTGTTCATCTCAGTTTGACATTAGAGTCCACACCAAAGGAAGTTTGGTTTGGATACATTCAACAAGGGTTCTGAAATTTAGAACGTTCATCAACTATGGACTAGTCGAATCAATAAGGGTTCACTAGTCTTACAAGGTTCAACAATAATTGATATTCGAATTGAATAATAAACTCAAGAAGTATACAATGGAATAAGTATTGTATAACAGAATTCATACTTTGAAAAGATTAATAACCTTTAATATAACATATTGAACTTGATAAATAATAGCAAGAACTTGCTCGATATAGACTTTAAGTCTAGAATTTGCTCAATGTAAAGAGGCAATGTTTATAAACTTGTATAATGATAACGAATAGGGTTAGGAAACTTGCTTAACAACAATAATTTAGAAATAGAATATTTGTTCAATATAAAAGTAAGGTTTAGAAACTTGCCTCTTGCACAAGCTACGATTAATTCACGTTCTTTATTAAATCCTATATATCAATACATTCACAATACCCATTAATCAATAGTTCGATATACCTATCGAATCCCAACATTAGTCTTTGAATATGTTATTGGACTTTTAAGTCTTATTAATTAATCACATAACGTAAGTTAACTAACATATTATTATATGCTTGACATGCCTTCATGTTCATTACATTAGGTTTTAAAAATACATTTTCAAAACTTGAACACTTAGAAAAATTTCTGAAGTTCTGCAGGTAGGGCGTGGGCGCGCTACCTTTGTTCTCTGAAACGGCGCGAGAGCGCTCCATTTGTTCTTTAATGTGGCGTGAGCACGCTGCACGGCACGGGCGCGCTCCATTCGTTCTTTGGAGCAGCGTGGTCGCGCTATGACACAGACCCAGATTCTGCAGTTCGCGAACCCTTTAGTAATCCAACGATTGGGAACTATTTGATATACCCTAGCATACCCTTTGATATACCCTAAGGGTCTTAAGGAATAAGTCAAAGTATAACTTATCATACACAAGATACTATGATGATCTCAAGTCCAAGGATCACTTGTACTACTATCACTACAGGAATTCCTATTAACAGGCAAGTAAAACTCCATTAGGTATTCCTTAGCGAGCCACGTTCAGTGAACTTATTCTCTAATAAGCACCTACATACTTGCTTTAGTGTCTCCACACAAATGATCATAAGATCAATCATCCTCATCTAATGAGCAAGCAACGTATGTACCAATCTATCCGGAGTCACTAATCCCCAATTTAGTAATCCAACGATTGGGAACTATTTTAGTTTTAAGCTTTCTAAGAATTTAGATCTCATTAGAATGATCATCATCATTATTCTAAAAGCATTGCTTAAAACTATAGGTTTATCACATATTAAAAAACAGCATCATGTAGATAATTAAAAGCCTTTAATAAATAAATACTTTTTATTAATAAATGAATAAGATTGTTACAAAGTATATGCTTTATCATAAAACATGATTGGCTTATGTGCATACTACTTTCAATCTCCCACTTGCACTAAAGCCAATCATCATGGTATCTCATACCCTTCTTCTTTAAGTGACGATTATCCTGCTGTTGGATAAGCTTTAGTTAATGGATATGTAATGTTGTTCTTGAGAGTCCACTATCTCTATAGTGATTTCCCATATTTTAATGATTCCTATAATCAAATGAAAGTGCCACAACACATGTTTAGATCCAAGATGAGACTTAGGAACTATTCCTAGTTCTGTAATAAACTTTTCATCCAAACAATCAACTTGTAGCTTCATTTATAGCTATATACTTTGTCTTTATCACTAAACCAGCAACTCTTTGCTGTTTGGAACCTTTCTAATTCACTGCACCACTGTTCAAGGTAACGCTTTACCTTAAAGTGGATTTTTCTGTTGTCTTGGTTTGTCTAAAAAACTTGAGTTTGTTAAGCCCTCTAGTTTTAATTTAGACCCACCATAAATATTATCATATCCTTAGTGCCAGTTAAGTACTTTAAGATGTTTTTCCCTAACTCATAGTGAACTTCTCCAAAATATGACTGATCAACATCAGGTCTCGTACATTTTATTGCATACATGATAGTTACTCATGCGATCTCTCTTTTATGAGTCTATAGGGACTATTAAGAGAGATACACTCCAGGGCTCATCAACATGAGACATCCCATGGAATTTGTCATGCTAAACGACTTTAGTATCAAATGAATATACGTTCCTTGGGTTAAGTCGAGCATCCTATTAAATCGATTTTTATCCCCAATTAAGATACTCTTCCAAAATCATTCATGGAGGAATGTTTAGACAATTTTACCTTTACTGATTGTAGCATAAGTATGTCATTACTTATCCATAATATATCAACATATAATATTAGGAATGTCACGACGCTCCTACTGTCCCTTTTATGCACACTAGAATTCTTACCTCATCGTATGAAACTATGGATCATCATCTTCTTGATGTGCACCTTATCATCATCATCTATGATAAATCCATACCTCTTAGGTATCTTTGGTACTATTCCATATTTACGATTCAGTTGTGGTACAATAAGTATATCTACAGGTTCCTGTTATTTAACTTATAGTGATTTGTGGTTCTTGAACTCTTCAATATTCTATTATCCTCCCACTAGCCTCTTCAATGATAAACACCTTTATCTTAGAAGGTAGCGTGTTTCGCAACTAACACCTTTTCCTAAGTAGGATTATATAACATATACCCTAAACTTACTTTAGGTTGTCCCACAAATCTGTACTTGTCAAATCTTGTCTCAAGCTTATCCATTGAAACTATTTCACATAAGTTGGACAACCCCTTATCTTAACATACTTAATATTAGGAATACTCCCTGTCTATAACATTTATGGAGTCTTGGGGCCGGATTTTGAGGTTATCTTTTCGTAGATATTCAGCCATTTCTAGGGCATGACCTCAGAGGGATACTGGAATGTCGGTAAAATCATTATGGACCGTACCATGTCTAACAAGGTATGATTTTTCCTTTCAGATACATCAATCAATTATTACATATCAGGAGGTGTCCATTATGAGAAAGCCATTTGAGATGATCTAGAAACTTATTGCACAAGTATTTATTCCTTGATCTAATCAAAGAATCTTAATACTTTGCCAATTTGTTTCACTTCTGAATTCTTTGAACCTTTCAAATAATTCACACTTGTATTTCATCAAATACATGCATTCAACTCTTTGAATGATCATCTCCTTTTCTTATACTAATTTGTTCAATTTGCAAAATTATTTTCACGTAAGTCAAGTATACAAAATTCATTAAGTAATATTCCAGTTCTATACAAAATAATATTATTATAAATAGAACAATAATTGTTCTTAAATATAATACCAAAGATTTCATTATCCAGCAACAAAATGGAAATAATATTTCTAACGAGAACTGGAATACAATAACAACTTATTGACTTAATAGATTTGCCCGTAGCAATGCTAAACAATAAGTTCATATGGTTAATGTAGCAACCTTTGCTTCATTTACCAGACATAAGATTACTTATCATTGGTTTAGCTTTCTACTTCTGCTTGGTCCCTTCATAAATCTATATTTATAATAACCAAAGTCGGTATCCAATACCCAGGTAGAACCTTGACTTAAAGAAAAATTATTTTAATCATGAACAAAATTATATTTGTAACCGAAACTTCACTAAGCTTCTTCTGGTTAGCCTCTGCAAAATGCTTCTTGCAGTTTCTTTCCAGTGTCCAGGCTTATTGCAGTGGAAGCAAACTCCTTTGCTATCCATATCAGTTTTGTTCTTATTATCCTTTATTTTTGTCTTTCCTCATACCTTCTTTGAATCGTTCTTCTTTTCAGAAGATCCTTTGACCCCTACTAGTAAGACTTGGTCTTTCTTGGTTGGAAAGTGACTCTCAACATTTTTCAACATGTTAAGCAAATCAGCGAGGCTGATATCTAGCTTGTTCTTATGAAAAATTCACAACAATTGTGAAAGGAGTCCGGGAGTGAGTGCAAGATCAAATCTTGGCTCAACTCTCCATCCATGACAAAACCTGTTGTCCTAATTGATCAATTAAATTGATTATGTTAAGGACTTGTGTCTGTACTGTAGTGTCATCGGTTATTCTAGATTGGAAGAACTCCTTAGATATCTGATATCTATTAGTCCTACTTTCCTCATCATCAACTACTTGATGTGCAGGAATATAGTAGGAGCATCCATAGTTTCATGCTGATGCTGAAGCTCGTTACTCATGGATGCTAGCATGATGCATTGAACCAACTGTGCATCATCTTGCCACTTTCTAAAAGTAGTAATCTCTTCCTCAGAGGCATTGTCTGCAACCATTGCAGGGATAGACGCATTAAGGACATAAGATAGCTTTTCAGCCATGAGAACTATTCTCAAATTCCTTAACCAATTCGTTTAATACAGTCCAGTTAAATAGCATCTAATATGCTTCGCAGAGATAGTAATTTAGACATTGTAAAATTCTATAAATGAATTTGTAATTAACAACAATTTAGCATACATTCTTTTATTAATTACTAAAATAATTTAGGTCTTATTTTAAATTGGTATCTCCCACTATTTTCTTCAAACTATATTACCCTCAATATATATAGTTCGGCAAAATCTAACTAAAGATTTGCTTGTGAGAATAAGGATCTCATTTCAAATGTATATAGCCTTGTGGTGACACAACAAACTATATATAAATAAATAGGTAGACAACTCTTGTCAATTACATCAACTATGCAGCTCCTTGTATTTTGCCTCTTAGATTATTTTGATCAAGCGGTGGCACATCCGAATCAAAATTATCCAAGTTAAGTCCAACCTAGCACTCCATATATTCAAAAAAGAAAAGTATCGTCCTTGTGGTGACACAACAAAATAATACTGTTCAATTTTCTATATAAGCATCAAATGTGATAAATTAACATCTTAAATACTTAATACTTGCCTTGTGGTGACACAACAAACTCATATTAAATATTTAATACTCTATTAATTTTATCATGCTAAAAGGCGACGTTCGATATTCTAAATATCTTTGAACGCTTAGGACTTAATATAAAAAATTTGAGGGGTTTGTTATTAATTTGTCTCATCTTGTTAAGCGCGCATGCACACACACACACACACACACACACACACACACACACACACACACACACACACACACACACACACACACACACACACACACACATATATATATATATATATATATATATATATATATATAATACGCGTCATATTAAAGAACATACGAAGCATGTTTGCATAATATATAATATATATAGTATAAGCATGCACATATAGAATACTATATTCTACCTGGATTGATTATGGACTTTTATTCTAGTTTGGTTCACTAGAGCCACCAAGTGAACCAAAAGGTCAAACCCTATGGGTGCAAGAATTAATATTTAAATATAACTATTACATTTAAACTCGGGCTCCATTACAAACGGGTCTTCACGTGCTCCTTGCTCCTTGATCTCCAATTCTTCAAAATTAATTCTAACTATTCATATTACAAAACTATTTAAAATAAATAGAAACCTTGATCAGCAGTCAAGGAAAAGTACATAGGAGGGAGTTAGAATTTACATTAAGAAAAAATTAGAGAAGACGAGGTACGCAGACCCCATTTAATAAAACTCATACATTCATGCATCCAACTAAAATAAAATCCAATCACATTGGTCAATAGTCCATAATCAATCCCATTTATTATCATACACATCACCATATGCATCAATAAATAACATTCATCTCATGAATAATAAACATTCAATATATATATTGATATCATTTAATGGGCAAAATTAGTTAGTATAAACTTTAGTTTTGAATTAAAATAAACTCCTTTATTTTAATCCAATTTTAAATCAAAATAAACATTTTTTATTTTAATTTATCTAATTTTGAATAAAATAAACTATTTATTTTAATCAAAATCTTTAATCAAAATAACTCATTTATTTTAATTAATTATGAAATCCAATTCTAAGTAAAAATAAAAAAATAAAAAAAATTAATAATTCACATAAAGGTTTGGCTCTGATGCCACTGTTAGGTTTGTAATATTCAAGAACGCAATCAAATTGCACAAAATAAGCGGAAACGTGTAAAATCAAAGTTTTAAAAATTTTACAAACCATATACCCGGATCATCCTTTATACACAATTATTAATTAAACGAAAAAGAAAGAACAAGAATCATACCCTTGAAGATTCGAGCTTCCTCAGGTACAAGGTCACCTCCAAATCTTTTTCGTGTTCAACTTTAATCCACCGGGTTGGGTTTCTTCCTTTGATCAACGTTAGCCACCCAAGTGTTTGGCCTCTAGAGGTGATCCACTAAGGAAGAAGAAGTATTCAAGAAGTGGTTGGCTAAATCCTATTTTTCTATCTCTCATAGAAAAAGAGCGTACTCTCCCAACTTTTAGAATTACGTATTCACGTGTTGTGAAAGTGTCAACCACCTCACCCATAATAAGACTCCTCTTATTTATAGATGTAGGCAACCCTCCTTAACAATTAAGAAATCGGGTTTTATTTAATTAATTAAATTCTTTTAATTAATTAAGCTCCCTAATTTTATTAGGGATAATTAATTAAACTCTTTTAATTAATTTGCCTCCTAATCCTATTAGGATATTTGAGAGTACTTTTATTAATTAATTTCTAAACTCTTTTAGGAATTAAATAATAATAATAGTAATAATAATAATAAGACTCCTCTTATTAATTTATATTTAATATTTCTAAAATATTAAATAATAAATATTAAGTTATTTAATTTATTCTATCACCATAGATTAAATTAAATATACTTAACTTATTATTACGATTATGCCATTAACTTCTTAAATAATTATTCTTCCTTTTATGGTGTGACCCATTAGGTTCTCCATATTAAACCGGTTGTGAATAAATCAATTAGAACAATTCTAATATTATTTAAATAAATAAATTAAACTAATAATTTGTTTAAATAAATAATATTTATTCTACAATAGGGATAAGCCTCCCTAGCGATCAACGGCTTTTCAGATAATATAGATTTCAACATTAATCATAAAAGAACGTTTGAGTAAATAGTTATCGTACAATTCAATCCTTCCACCATACAATGTCCCAATTAAATATAAGACATGAAATTACTGTCAAGTCTTATTTTATTTAATTATATGTATTTCGACTCTTAAATACGCAACTCCAAATAATGCAAATTAGAAACTCCTTTCAAATTTCTTTCTGTCTTGCCCAAAGACTACTGAGTTGTCATTTATCGAATCACATAGGACATTTCTCTTCTTTTACTATAAGTGGTAGATTCTTTATTGATCATACATTATCTCCATGTACAACTTATTATACCCAAGCAAACCCTTTGATATACCCTAAGGGCCTTAAGGAATAAGTCAAAATATAACTTATCATACACAAGATACTATGATGATCTTAAGTCCAAAGATCACTTGTACTACTATCACTACAGGAATTCCTATTGACAGGCAAGTAAAACTCCATTAGGTATTCCTTAGCGAGCCACGTTCAATGAACTTATTCTCTAATAAGCACCTACATACTTGCTTTAGTGTCTCCACACAAATGATCATGAGATCAATCATCCTCATCTAATGAGCAAGCAACGTATCTACCAATCTATCCGGATTCACTAATCCCCAATTTAGTAATCCAACGATTGGGAACTATTTTAGTTTTAAGCTTTCTAAGAATTTAGATCTCATTAGAATGTTCATCATCATTATTCTAAAAGCATTGCTTAAAACTATAGGTTTATCACATATTAAAAAACAGCATCATGTAGATAATTAAAAGCCTTTAATAAATAAATATTTTTTATTAATAAATGAATAAGATTGTTACAAAGTATATGCTTTATTATCAAACATGATTGGCTTGTGTGCATACTACTTTCAATATTAATATGTGATGGATAAATAATTTGGTAAAATTTGGACTATAAAAATAATTTGATTTATTATAATTTTATTATAAGAGAATTAACAAGATATATTAATAAGTAAACAAATAACTAGACCTAATCTGAATTGGTGAGGGAAAAAGCAGTCGTTCGAAAGCTTCCAATTGAAAGAGGAAAGAGATTTGTTCAACAAATGTGAGATAAAATCATAAAACTCTCATATCAATTGTAAAGATTATGTTTTATAATATATGAAAATAGAAAATATATGATGTATATGTGTATATTTTTTTTACTTTTCTGACATTTTAAACGAAGAAAATCACTGTTAATTTTTGAGACATCCTTCATATTCGTTTTCAAATGTTTTTGGTGTATCATAGTGAAATAATGTAACATGTGGTTGTATTCCTGCATAACAAATTGACAGAATCGTTATCTTTTCCTTATAAAAAAGGAAAAAACGCACTGCTTTGATATATGTTAGGCGCATAAAAAAGGTCCGCACAATCAAACAAAATTAACAGCAGTTAAGATAGAAAATTGGGTTGACAGAATCACACAATCAATATATATATATATATATATATATATATATATATATATATATATATTAGTAAAACAATCAATAATAAAAAGCGTACGCATATGCATAAAGTATATATAGCTCAATGAAAAGTGAGCTTAATTTTTGTATTGTGTCTGTAGTTTCTAAAGTTTTATTGGTATCCGAGTATCCAAATGTATCATGAAATGAGTAAAATAATGTGAACGTTTTTAACATATATAAAATCTCATGCCACAATAATATAATGAGATTTACTCAAGTTCATGAAAAAAGAGGGAGAGGTTGTACACATAGGCTAATTAACAATTAATATAAGTTGCAAGATATATTAGAAGTATATAAAAGTCTATCACAGTCTTGATAAAAAGTTTATAAAAATCTGTTACTTATTTCATGGAGTCTATAAAAGTCATTTTAGAAAAGTCTTTAAAGTCTGTGAAAGTTATTAAAATCCCACAAATTCTACAAAAGTATTTCACTTAAAAAAATTCTTTAAAAATCTTAATTGGATACACCCCCCTAAGTTTATCGGTATCCTGATGAAGTATCATTTATTATATAAATGAGCGTGAAGATCAAGCCAAGACTTGTAATGTAGAATAGTTTAATTAAACAATAGAGTAGTTTAATAAACTATCATGTAAGTTACACGTGTAAAAAAGTAAAGAATAATTTAATTATTATTATTTGTAATGAATGAAGATTTTAAGACAATAGAATCTGGGAATTGAAGCAATATATTGTTATATTTAATGATATAATGATGTATGTTAAGAATGAGAAGCACTAGTGGTGCACCAAATCCAATTTTAAAGTACACCGAATTTGGGGACGTTATATCATCTCCCGCTGGAATGTTCAATTCCTCTGATGATAGTCCAATCGGGGTTGGAGAAGCAATCAAAGAGGTGAAATTGATGGCCTAAAAACTGCTATCATATAGAAGATTGTCACACGGCAGCTATGGATGCACAAGCTCAGGTGAACATCTATTTTAGGCCCTTAATTTTGCATGAGTTGACTATTTATCTAATAGATTACAACTAATTCACCATTCCTCTGGCAAACGTTTTGTGGATCAGTCAGTCAGATTCTGGACTTCTAGTTATGAGTAGTTCTATGTGCACAATAGACAGTTGTACACAAATAGAGAAAAAAAAATAGTTTGTGGGTCCTACCATTTAAATTAGTGATAAAAATTTTTAACTTTTACATTTTTTTTTGTTTGGGCGCAGTTTGTGTAAATAGAATTACTCTTCTAGTTAGAGGTGCTAAATTATTCCTTCTCTCAATAAAATCATTTGATGAGGTCTTCTCTAGGTAAGCCTATTTTGGCGTGGAAATTAGAAATTTGAGGAGGTCTTCTCTAACACCTTCTTTCTCTTGTGTTACTGAGGTTCAGTTTATCTTTAGACATTTGACTGAAGCACAACACACTAAGTTGGGTAGGAATGGTGGTTATCACTTATAAGTGGTCTCAAGGAACATTGATCGACTAGGTAGATGGAACGAAATCGGTACAAAGAATTGAGGAATGCTACCTATGGTAAAATGCACAAACTATCTAGGCTATATTTGTTTGCAAGGATTACACTTGAGATAAGACTATTAATCCCATACGTCTTGTTTGTTTTTAAATTTGGACTTGGAACTATTAGTCTTAACATTATAAAATAACTTAATATGGGGGACTATTTAATACCATGTTCAACCAGGTATTATAATCCCCACCATTTGAGACTAAAAATTTCTAGACAAAACTGACCTCGACATTTTTTTTAAATGACCATAGTATATAAAGTTTATAATTAATTGTTTATACAAAATTGTTGGGTCATGATATTTCCTTTATTGGGCCAGGCGGATTGGACCCATCCATTTAATTAGCCTAATGGACCTTTACTATTACATCTTATAATCATTGGGCTTAACCTTTACCCTATCTTTATTGCCTCTCCTTAACATTGGGCTGGATCAAGCGGCCGGTCCATAAAATCTTTTAGTATCTAAGACTTTGACTGGTAATGATGAAAAAGGAGAGCAGTTGACCAACAGTCTGCAAATCATTAATGTGGATGGGATTTTATCCGGCCGGCGAGAGAAACAATGAAAAAAAGGTGACAACCTGCATGCACACGGCTGAGACCATGGAGAAACAGGGGGCTGTGTCAGATCATGGTTGGTGGCACAAAAAACCGAGTATGAGAGTATAACCTAGCAAGGTGGTCTCCTAACGAAAGGTACGCATACACTTTTCATCTAGCTCAACACACTAGACATTTTACATCCTCCATTGTTAAACCTTGAACGCCTGTATTGACTCTCACGCCGGAGCTATCCCCCGACGGTCCAGCCGTCAAGCTTTTGGTGTTGATTGTGTTTAGTGTGCAGGAATAGGACGTCTTGCGTGATTGGGACGTCATCAAAGATCTTGGCGTTAACATTGGCGCTAGAAGGACGGGCTGAGTTCTAGTGTTCAAGAGCTTTCAATCACAAATATTCATTTGTTCTACATTCTCAAAGATGGGGAAGAGCAGAGCAGATACACCTGAAGGACAGCCGATGACTGTCGGTGATTCACCACCACGAGTTTCTGCTAGAGATCGTTTGGGGCCTACACTAAGTGCACATGCTAGCACAGCGTCCAAGCGATCACATGGAGATTCTCGTCCAAGAGCCGTGGGCAAAGCTAAGAAAAAGTTAATCTTCACGACGGATAAAGAGTCGGGTCACGGTCGGAAACAGCTAGACCATGACGAAAAGACCTCCCGATTGGCTAAGATGGCAGAAGAAGCAGATAGGGCCATGGAGTCACTTATGAAGCAGAGGCAGGATATAGCCGAGCAGATGTCCCGGATGGAAGAGTTGAGAGGTGAAGCGTCCAGTTATGTTCAGTCCGAAAAGCGTGGGCATCGAAGTGGGAAGGAGCCGGTTCATTCGGAACATGAAATTCAGGGCCAACATCGGGAGAGAAAAAGATCGAGGAGCCCTACTCCTCGAAGATCGAAGGGAACACTCCATCGTGACGCCCCTAGGGGGCAGATACGCAGTGATCGGAGAAGCCGATCCAGAGAACGGACTCCAGAGAGCATGAAAAGGGCACTCATTGTTGCACATTCTTACCATAGTCATCGGATCCAGAGGCGAAGCAGATCTAGGGGCCGTACACCCGAAAGTTGGGTACTTCACTCAGAGGACCGTCGTCGTAAAAGTCCTTCGAAGATTGGGGGTGTTATGGTCAACGACCGATCTACTCAAAAAAGGAGAGAGTCATCGGAGAAGGAAGTGTCGTCACAACCGGAAGGAGTAGAGTACCTGGTAAAAGAGCTGAAGGCGCTCCAGAAGCAGTTGGCCGAGGTCCAACAAGTAAAGGATACTCCGGGAAAGAAAGCATCCCCATTTTCCTCGGATATTCTTAAGGAAAAGGCGGACACCTCTAAGAAGTTGCCTCACATGGAAAGTTACGATGGTTCGGGAGACCCTTACGACCATAGCCAAGCATTTGACCGGTTAATGGACTACTATGATTTCACTGACGCTGCTAAATGTCACATGTTCGTTATGATGTTAAGAAAGGATGCGAGGCAGTGGATGGGGACTTTGCCAGCAGATTCAATTTCATCATGGTCCGAACTCTGCGACAAGTTCCACGCTCGTTTTGGGAGTAACCGAAGGAGAGGAAAACCCACGGCCTCTTTGGCACAGGTCAGACAGTACACTAACGAGTCTTTGGGTCAGTATGTGAAAAGGTTCTGGGAAGCCGTTGGTCAGGCATCAGATTTGAATGATCTCCAAGCTGTGGGATTATTTCAGAACGGTTTGGATTTAGTGAAGTCGGAGAAGCTGGTGAGGAAGCTGATGTTCAATCATCCGAAGAGCCTGGCAGAGGCATTCGATAAGGCAGAAGGCTATATCGTTGTGGAAGAGGCTATGAGTATCTTGAAGCGTTCCTCTTCAGAACAGATGAAGGAGGCAGATGTCCCTAAAACCCGGGATGATCAGAAGAAGACGGGGGGGTACAATGATAGGTCGGAAAGCCGTTCTAAGAAGTACAACAATTCATGGCGACAAGGAGATACTCGTCCGCCTGTTTTCGCCACGAAGGTGAATAAGGTTTATACCAAACTAAACACAGACAGATCGATGATTCTGGACCAAATCAGGAACCAGTCGTTCTTTGAGCCACCGCGGGACAATTATAGGACAGGGCAGGGCAACTCTCGAAAATTTTGCAACTATCATCAAGCCGCAGGCCATGACACCAACGAGTGTTGTAATCTGAAGGATTTTGTGGAAAAGAAGATCCAGAGCGGTCTGTTAGTCCAATATATGGCCGAGAAGAATCAACAGAGTACCGACCGCACCGTTCAGACAGTTCAAACGAATCCTCCTATACAACCCACCCTGAACTAGCCACCAAGGCATGTCATTGATGTAATAATAGGGGGGACATCTGGAAAGTTGGTAGGAAAGAAGAGAAGGGGGTATCGGGATTCGGTTATGTCCGTATCAGATGCTCCTCCAAAAATTGATAGGCCCTTTCCAGGAACTATTATATCCTTTACAGACGCACACTATCCTTTGGAGCCCATTGATCCACATGAAGGGGCGTTAGTGATCACCGCACAGGTGGGCTCGGTGGACGTGAAACGTATGATGATAGATAACGGGTCTTCGGTGGATATTCTGTACGCCCACGCATATCAGAGAATGCACCTTGATGGGCGAAAGATGGAAGTTGGGCAGGAGGCTCCTTTATATGGCTTCAGCAACGATCCGGTCAAAGTTACAGGCACTATCGAGCTCCCAGTGGTCTTCGGCACAGCCCCTCCACAGGCAGAAATAATGTGTAAATTCTATGTTGTGCATGTAGATTCGGCTTACAACGCCATACTGGGAAGACCTACGCTGACAGCTCTCCAAGCCGTGACTTCCATCCCCCATTTTAAAATCAAGTTCCCCACAACGCACGGAGTCAGAGAGGTGGCTGGGGACTTGGATCTAGCCTGACGCTATTATCGAAATGTATGCATCTCCTCCGGAGTAGGGGTCAGCAAACAGAAGCAAACCATGGCAATCGAGATTGAGCCCTTCACTGAAAGCAGTTCCGAGCCATTGGTGACACCTGCAGGAGAGACGGAGGAGATTGAGTTGATCCTTGGGAAGGCAGACAAGACAGTGAAAATTAGTTTGGGTCTACCAGAGCCTCTTCGGACAAATCTTATAGAACTCCTTCGCTGCTATGCGGATATTTTTGCATGGGAACCGCAGGACATGCCGGGGATTAGCAGAAAGGTCGCTGAGCACCGATTGGAGGTAGATCCCTCGAAGAAGCCTGTTCGGCAAAAGAGACGGATCTTCGCACCTGAGCGCCAAAAGATAATTGACGAAGAAATCGCCAAGCTAATGGCTGCTGATTTTATTTTTGAGATCGACTACCCACAGTGGATGGCCAATGTAGTATTGGTGCAGAAGCAGAACAGGAAATGACGAGTTTGCATCGATTACACCGACCTGAATAAAGCTTGTCCGAAGGACTTTTATCCTTTGCCCCATATTGATCAACTTATTGACGCAACTTCAGGATATGCCCTACTAAGCTTTATGGATGCTTTTTCAGGTTATCATCAAATATCTATGTGCAAGGAAGATGTCCCGAAGACAGCATTCATTACACACCGTTCGGTATACGTATATAAGAAGATGACCTTTGGCCTTATAAATGCTGGAGCAACCTACCAAAGAATGATGAATTTTATCTTCCACAAGCAGCTGGGAAAAAATATGGAGGTTTATGTGGACGACATGATCGTGAAAAGCATGCAGATTCAAAAACATCTGGATAATCTGGAGGAATGTTTTCAGACTGTCCGTCATCATAAACTGAGGCTTAACCCGGCAAAATGTACCTTCGGCCTCGGTGCGGGAAAGTTTTTGGGGTATCTGGTCAGTCAGAGGGGCATCGAGGCCAATCCAGAAAAAATTCGGGCCGTCCTTGACATGAAGACTCCTCAGTCGTTTAAAGACGTCCAACGTCTGACCGGTAGGATTGCAGCTCCGAGGAGGTTCATGTCCAAATCTGCAGAGAGGTGTCTACCGTTCTTCGACACACTGAGGGGGCCGAAGAATGCGAAGACTTTCCAATGGACTTCAGCCTGTGAGGAAGCCTTCCAAGGCATAAAAACCTACCTGTCTTCTGCTCCTCTATTGGTAAAACCTACCCCAAAGGAGACCTTGTATCTCTACCTTGTAGCGAGTTCCTTAGCCGTTGGAGCGGTGCTGATTCGGGAGATCAGTGGAAAGCAGCATCCGGTCTATTACGTCAGTCATGTCCTTCGAGACGCCGAAACCAGGTATCCAAATATTAAAAAATTTGCTTTTGCTTTAATAGTTGCTAGCCGGAAGCTTCGGCAGTACTTTCAGGGCAAGCTCCTGATCGTCTACACGGATCAACCGCTGAAGAAGGTAATGGGTAAGCCAGAGATTTCGGGAAGATTGGCAGCTTGGACCATGGAATTGTCCCAGTTTTTCCTTGAATACCATCCCCGAACCGCTATCAAAGGAAAAGCTTTGGCCGATTTTATGGTGGAATGTTCCTTCACCGAAGCAGATGCCGAATTACCAGAAGCCGGGACATCTGATCGAACCGTTACAGTTCTCCAACACGGTCTGAATGCATGGACGCTGTATGTAGATGGGTCTTCCACGGTAAATGTCAGTGGAGCAGGGATTATCCTGACCAGTCCGGAGGGGTTCAAGGTACAACAAGCTATTAGATTCGGGTTTAAGGCAACTAACAACGAGGCCGAGTATGAAGCAGTGCTAGCTGGGGTTCGGCTGGCGAAGAGTCTAGAAGTCCTGAAGCTGATCATTTATAGTAACTCTCAGCTGGTCGTCAAGCAGTTATCAGGAGAATATGAAGCCCGTGGGATGAGGATGATCAGGTATTTGGCAGAGTTAAAAGACAGACTCCAATACTTTGCTTTTCACGAATTTCAAGGCATAGTGCGTAACAATAATTCCATTGCCGATGCCTTATCAAAGTTAGCCACTGCAGATGCTGTCGTTTTCAATGGGTCAGTCTATTTGGAGATCCTACAGCAGCCGAGTATTCAACATGACTCGGTGATGTGTATCGAGCGATCCGATTGCTGGATGACTCCCTACATCAATTATTTGGCAGATGGCGTCCTTCCTTCGGATCAGATGTTAGCAAAAAAGGTCAAATACAAAAGTGCTAACTTCGTTCTTATTGATGGGAATCTTTATCGGAGGGCATTTTCGTCACCATTATTGAAATGTCTGGTCCCGTCCGAAGCAGAGTACGCCCTTCGGGAAGTTCATGAGGGCATCTGCGGTGATCACATGGCAGCTAAGTCGCTGGCATACAAACTTCTTCGGCAGGGGTACTACTGGCCAACAATCTTCAAGGAGGCTACGGAATACGTGAAAAAGTGTGATAAATGCCAGCTCAACCGTCCGATCCCACATCAGCCACCGGAAGAGCTATACTCGATTCTATCTCCTATACCCTTCGCTGTCTGGGGGGTTGATATACTGGGTCCGTTACCGAAAGCTAAAGGGCAAGTCAGTTTCGTCATAGTCGCTATTGATTATATGACCAAATGGGTCGAGGCGAAACCACTTCGGCTGATAACGGAAAAGGAGTGTCTGAAATTTATGAAAGAATCCGTAGTGTTTCGCTTCAGGATCCCTCAAGTGGTGATATCAGACAACGGACGCCAGTTTGTAGGATCAAAGTTTGAAGGATTTCTGAAGGAACTGGGAGTCCAGCACAGGAAGACTTCAGTGGCTCATCCACAGTCAAATGGACAGGTCGAGGTGACTAACAGAACACTTCTAAACGGGATCAAGTGCAGATTGGACGAAGCCAAAGGAAGATGGCCGGAAGAATTGCTTAGTGTATTGTGGGCTTACAGGACTACACCGAGGACAACAACAGGAGACTCGCCTTTCAGACTGGCCTATGGCACTGATGCCTTGGTCCCAGTTGAGATTGGATCTCCAAGTCTTCGAGTTAGTCAGTTCAGAGAGATCTACAATGACGAGGGACTAAAGGCCAACTTGGACCTGTTAGAAGAAGTCAGAGAAGTGGCTATGATCAAGTTAGCAGCCTACCAGAGAAGAGTTGCCAAGCATTACAACAAAGGGGTAAAGCTCCGAAGATTTGAGGTGGGAGACCTCGTTCTCAGAGAGGCTGAAGCGTCTACACCGCAGAACACGGGGAAGTTGATGCCGAACTGGGAAGGACCGAATGAAGTAGCCGAAGTACCAAAGCCCGGGACGTATCGACTGAAGACATTGGATGGATCCGAAATTAAGAACACGTGGCACGCAGGCAGGCTCCGAAAGTACTTTCAATAGAAACTGAGTCATTTCACCGGGAGTCTGTACATGACATTTATCATCAATAAAAAGTCACTTTTTATTTCACAACTGATCTTCGCATTTGTCCTAAAGTCACAGTGGAGTAAGGAGGTATGGTAGGACTCGCTGGCCATTCGATGGCAACCAATTTATTTGATACCCCGCGTGGTAGTCAAATCCTGGATCCTATATTGTTTTTTACCAAGGGTGGTAAAATCAATGGTCACTGAAGTAAGGAGGTATGGTAGGACTCGCCGGCCATTCGATGGCAGCCAATTTATTTGATACCCCGCGTGGTAGTCAAATCCTGGATCCTATATTGTTTTTTACCAAGGGTGGTAAAATCAATGGTCACTGAAGTAAGGAGGTATGGTAGGACTCGCTGGCCATTCGATGGCGGCTAATTTATTTGATACCCCGCGTGGTAGTCAAATCCTGGATCTTATATTATTTTTTACCAAGGGTGGTGAAAACAATGGTCACTGAAGCAATCAAATCCTATGGTCCTTATATACTTGTTCTACCCCGAGTGGTAAACAAGATCTTAATGGTGCAAGGAGGATCAACCGAACTCACCTCACACATGACCTGTCTCACACTTCGAGAGCGATAAGTATACTTTACTTCATTTTTTATAAGTGATAAGTTCAGTTCAGTTCATTCAGTTCATTTCACTTCTATACACCTTATCTGATTTACAGAATAAGTTAATTCATTTAAGGCAATTGATACTGAATTATTGACAAGACACGAAATAAACGAAAATCACGTTAATGCAAATTAAAATTAAAATTAAACACTTAAACAAATCCATTCAAACTTATTTACAACGTTCGTGCACAAAATTTTAAAAGCCAAAAAGCGACCCGATCATGCCTATACATCATCTTTGAAGTCAAGCAGGGCCGGATCTAATTGGGCTGCCACCAGCTTTTCCTTGCTTCGACCTCGGCAATCTTCGAATCCTTCGTAGTACACTTTCATGATCTCTGCACCAAGCTCATCAGAAGTCCGATAGTCCTCCTTAATCTGCTTGAGCACTTCTTCAGTCAGAGGAAAACCTCGTTCCTGAAGGGACTTAACCTTACTACGAAGTTTACGGCGCTTAGCCCTGTGGGCCTTCCTATTCGCCCGAGCTTGTGCATGAACTTCGCCAAGTTGCGTCGCCAGATCCCGATGTACCGCGGTGATCTCTTCATTCTTACTCTTCAGAACTTCGGTCTCTGCAGCGAAGCGGACATTCATATTCTTCAATTTCTGCTCGCTGACCTTTGTCGTCTTCAGTTCTTCCCTGACTAAGGTCAGCACCCCATGAGTTTCCCTCAGATCATCTCTATTTTGAGCCAATTCTCTCTGAAGGTCCTCGTTGGCACGAAAAACAGATTCATGTTCAGCTCTTTCCCGAGTTAACGTGGCCTTCAGCAAGTTAATCTCCCTCTTCATAGTTTCCTCATCAGATTCAGCATTCATTTGTCTAGGACGTAAACGCCCGAAGACTGCATTCGCCTGCACACATTCGGCAGTACCCAATCAGCTTCAGATAATCAGACAAGAAAAGGAATATTTAACCAAGAGAATTGCAATATACCTTTGCCAGATAACTCATGTCTTCATCAAGAAAGTTACCGTTCTTATGATCAACGAATCGATGATCGTCATTTTCCCGAACGAAAGCATCAAAAAGTTGGAAGGGGAAGTTGGAATTATACCGAGGCCATAAAGTCGGCGCCCCAGTGGCTTCATCATGAAATGTTCTTAACGGGGGCCCTGAAGGGGGAGGCACGGTCTGATCACGAACAGGAGAGGGATTCATGTAGACATTTTCAGTAGAAGAAGACTGAGCTGGAGTAGGATCTCGTACTGGTACAGG
This sequence comes from Panax notoginseng, assembly GCA_016801055.1. Lineage (NCBI taxonomy): Eukaryota > Viridiplantae > Streptophyta > Magnoliopsida > Apiales > Araliaceae > Panax > Panax notoginseng. The sequence goes on from CM029020.1 coordinate 138,899,686, forward strand.
AATGGATCCCGAGATGGGGTGACTATCAGAGGTTTGTTTCCTTTTCCGAGAAGGGGTTGCAGTGTCATCAAGTGGCCTTTCTTCATTCGCCATTCGAGTGCTCACTGGGATTGCTGGAGGCAGAACCTTTGGAAGGGATACCGCAAGCTCTTCAGCAGTTAAGGGGATGACCTTGGTCTTCCGCTTCTTGATTTGAATAGCTTGTCTGCGATCGTCAGCAGGAAGATCGAGTAGGCTCCTTCAAACTGATGTAAATTGGACAACCGGTGCCGTTGGGACAGCAGCCGGTGGAGTTGGCTCGGTGACTGGCGGTAGTGGGTCAGCGGTGAGCAATGGATCAACAAGTGGCAGCGCTAGTTCAACTGTTGGTGATGTTGGACGGACAGGTGGGGGTGTCGGGGTGATATGTGGCTCAGATTCGGAAAAGCCTTCAGAATCGGATGGTAGGGAGATCGGTTTGGGCTTTCGGGCGGCGTGCTTTCTTCTTCGAGGTTTGAGTTGTATTTCTGGAAGGACGGGCTCTTCGTCTTCTGGCTCAGCGGTCTGGAATACAACGTTGGTTCGAGGCGCTTCAGTGGGCGATGCCCCAGCAGAAGGTTTGAATTGGGAAAAAGCCTCCGGCTGTGAAGACCCAGCGCCCACCCTTGCAGATTTTCTAACTACATCGTCTTCGGGTGGAACTTCCTGATGGGAAGATTCGGCAGTGGCTTCTATGGATTTGCCGGCAATATCCTCCAACTCCCTCACCTCCGAGGACGATGGCCTGATCAAAGTCACTGCAGAAAATTAACAGTTTTATGTCATAATCTACACCACGGCGAGTTTCAAAATAAGGATAAAATAAGTCCATACTTACATTTGTGGTCGTATAACCACGCCTGCTTCGACAGAAGTCCATATTTCCATTCGTCCTTCGGGAACTTGTCAAAAAGTTCTATCATCTCGGCTTCACGTTCTTCGGAAATGTCTCCGAAATCAGTAGAGGTCTTCTCATCAACGGTCCAGTTCGGTAAGGAGGTAATTTCAGGCCCCTTGACGAAAAACCACCTCTCGTGCCACCCTCTATTACTCGAAGGAGTGTTTACCAACGAACGCCTCTCGAACTTCTCCCCCGTTCTTGAAGATTGCTTACTTACAGTCTTGAACCCTTTCTCCCTAGATTGGCCGATCTTGTACACGGTAAAGAAGAAGTCAAGCGTAGGTTCGACGCCCAGCTCTTGGCAAAAGGCTATGAATGCCAGGATATGAATATAAGAATTCGGCATTAGTTGGGCAAACCCGACACCCAAAAATTCTAAAATGGTCACTATGAAGGCGTGAAGGGGAATCGCACCCCTTTCTCCAAGATAGTCGTTGTAACTGCCATCCACCCCTCGGGGCGCTGGTACATCCGCTCTTCAGGTCTGGGAGCCCTCACCAAATGGGTGTCTGGGATGTGACAGCGAGCTCGAACCTTCTTCAGCTCCATTTCAGTAACAATTGAGGGCGTATTGGCGTGGGGGAAACGTTCCTTATTTACGAAAAATTCGGAGGGAGCAGGAGAGGTTTTCGGAGGTCTCCTGTCGGATTTCTTGACTGGAGGATTAGAGCTTGAGGTCTCTTTGCCAAGGTTGGGATTAGGTGGAACGGTTGTTACTAGAATCGCCCGGATTGGAACGCCTCGTTCCGAATCTTGAGAAGCCATTGTTGATGATTCACAGAGAAAAAGAAGAACGCTCGGAAGGGATGAGGAGAGCTCGAAAGTCTGAAAATTTGAATTGGCAGGTAAAACTGTCAATTTTGGTAAAGTTTTCTTTTTATACTGACAGTTACACAGCAATCGAGGGCGGCTCATTAATTTGACAGTCATTATCACGAATTTGAAAGGTTACGTCCGGGTTAAGCTTCAGATATTTGGCCCTTTGGACTTTCCTTTTGGACTGTTTTCGCCCTTCACCAGGTGGACATTGGTAGGTTACTTTTGGGGCCTATGTCAACCCTGTTGGATCTCATGACCTCTTGGGTCGCTTATAGTTCTTTATTAAATATTCTATTTAATAAAAAACTAGGGGGCAATGTTGGGTCATGATATTTCCTTTATTGGGCCAGGCGGATTGGGCCCATCCATTTAATTAGCCTAATGGACATTTACTATTAAATCTTATAATCATTGGGCTTAACCTTTACCCTATCTTTATTGCATCTCCTTAACATTGGGCTGGATCAAGCGGCCGGTCCATAAAATCTTTTAGTATCTAAGACTTTGACTGGTAATGATGAAAAAGGAGAGCAGTTGACCAAAAGTCTGCAGATCATTAATGTGGATGGGATTTTAACCGGCCGACGAGAGAAACAATGAAAAAAAGGTGACAACCTGCATGCACACGGCTGAGACCATGAAGAAACAGTGGGCTGTGTCAGATCATGGTTGGTGGCACAAAAAACCGAGTATGAGAGTATAACCTAGCAAGGGGGTCTCCTAACGAAAGGTACGCATACACTTTTCATCTAGCTCAACACACTAGACATTTTACATCCTCCATTGTTAAACTTTGAACGCCTATATTGACTCTCACGCCGGAGCTATCCCCCGACGGTCCAGTCGTCAAGCTTTTGGTGTTGATCGTGTTTACTGTGCAGGATTAGGACGTCTTACGTGATTGGGACGTCATCAAAGATCTTGGCGTTAACAAAAATTAATATTTAATATTTAAATTATTAATTATTATATTGTTACAGTCTAGTGCTGGTAAGTGAAAAATATTTAAATTACTCCTGCCGTAATCTACAATGCTTGGGCACATGAAGAAATCATATATAAACAATGACTGTTACACATGCAAACAAGAAGAGACATATTATTAACGTAGTAAGTCCACACGCTATATGAACTGTTACAATTTATTCAGTTTATATAAAGTTTATAATTAATTGTTAAATTATTTTTTGATATATAAATAAGTTTAAATTATAATTTAAACTATATTATTATTGGTAAAGGTATAATAGTCTAAATCATATTTTTTTTATCCAATCTTTTAATTAATCTTTAAAAAAAAACATAAAATAGAATTATTTTAAATTATCTCATCATCGTGCTTTTATCGAATTGCGTCCAGAAAGATACAATCAACCAATATTGCCATTGCTACAGGAATTTCAGGCCCAGCAGCTGCGATAGAGACTAGACATAATGCTTTTATTGAATTGCGTCCAGAAAGATACAATCAACCAAGAGCTGTTGGTTTTTGTTCGGCTCGGATATAATGCTTCTGTCGAATAGGGTCCAGAAAGATACAATCAGCTTGGTTTATGTTTGGCTCTTGGGTGGTGATGTTCGGATCCGGTTTGAGTGAAGTTGTCACACTTTTTTTGGTACTATTTGTTATAGAAAAATGTTGAATTTAACTGGAATAAATGTAACATTTGTTGTAACCAATGCAACAAAAAAGTATGATTCGTGATGTTCTTGTGTATTTTTATCTTGTTAGTAGTTACTCCCTCCATCTCATAATAACTGTCGTTTTAGAAGGAAATTTTTTTCCCAATTTATTTGTCGTTTACAACTTTCTAGGAGAATAAATTATTTACTTTCCTATATCACTCATACCTTCTCTCATTCTCCCAAGAAATTTTTTCCTTGTATTAATAGTTTTCAACTTTCCATAAAGGGGTAGTGATGAAATTTCACACCAATTTTAATTAATAAATCATAGCACTAAATGACTTTCTTAATCCATGTGCATCAAGCTAAAGCGACAGTTATTATGGGATTGAGGGAGTATTTATTGACTGTTGTATTTGTATCATGTTTGCCTAACTATATATTTATTAAAACCAAAACAAACATGGAATTTAAGTACAAGTTATTTTGGAACTTTATCATCTTTTACAAACCACCACGATAATTGATAGGCACGCATAAGTTATTTTGGAAGTTAGGTGTCCATTTAATAATCTGGTTCTACTTTCAATCTTTATGTTGAAGTTATTTTGAAAGTTTTGTGTACATTTGTGGGTTTTGGTGGAAATTATGCCGCCTTTTTTTGGGTTGTAACCCCAGTATTTTCTAATTGCGGAGATGAAGCACATGGTGGCTCATTCTCCTTTGTGGTTTTTGTTCTGTTTTTTTCTCTGAAATCATTGCAATTGGAGCCGCCCCTTGGTCTACTTTGATTTTCAATCCAAATTATAACCGTCTAGGTGGGGAAGATCCGATGGGCTATAGGCTCAATTTATGAAAGAGGAAGAATAACACACGCCTTACAATCTCTCCGCAATTACATCATGCTAGAGTGCCTTCAAATTGAAATCAACTCTACTAACTCTCACGACAAGCGGGAAAAAGAATAAATTTAGCAGTAGATTTTGGGTGTAGAATAGTGAGGAAGGTAGAGTGAGAAAGTGATTTGCAGTTGGAGGATGGAGAGAGAAAAGCTGGGTCTTAAATCAAATGAGGGCAAATTGGACAAAAATGAATAGGTTAAGTTAGACAGATGTGGACCAGTGGAAGTACAAAAATACCCTGCGGAAATATCATTTCCCTAAAAACTATTGTTTAAATATAGTTACTAAACACCTTTACCTGATATATATTTCCACTCGTAAAAACAAGTGAAGAAACACGAGAGCAGAAACAATTACCGCAACTAGACAAATATTCAAGAGTTGAGCTAGTAAAATTTGACAGCAGAATTTGTAATAGTCCTAATTTATGTCATAACACTTGGAATCCGAGACGCTTTGTAATGGGAAAGAGCTACATTTATCTATAACACAGGAATTGGCATCTCTTAGAGAACATGCTAGCATTTGATACTTCAATAAGATGTAGCCAGGCATTAATATTTCAAAATTCACCCTGGGAGCCTACCCATTATTCGAGGATGAAAAAAAACTTGAGATGATCCTACGTCCGGTGTAACCCAAAAACATTATGCTGGTGGATATTGACGCTAAAGAACCATAACATGAACTAATAATGCGAAATGATGCATTTCTCTCTCCTCATGGAAGAATTTTGCGTCGCCTACGAGGAGTCTCTCTCTTGACAAACATCTTCTCCAGTTCATTCAGTGGTCGACTGGATCCATCTGCCACACTGATAAACTTCCAGCCACCACCATTTCCACGCTTCCCACGTGTCCCCATTTTCTCCACCGTGAAGTTCCATCCATCTGAAGGACGCCTCCGGCTATACTTGTGGCATTTTATCTCCTTGGCAATCTGTAAAGAAAAGCAACACCACATTCTAAAAAGTTATTATTGATAAAAATTGATGATGGAGGAAGATTAAGGGATCTATAAAAGTTTATAAAAGAAGGATATCTAATTTCCAAAAATTGTGTTTTTTAGTCTCAAATCATCACGCTCATTAATGCTTCCTGAGTTCTTTATCCCTTCTTTTCTACAAAAAAATAACCCTATACATCTTAAGCAAGCAAGAAACACAGAGAATATACAATGAAGAGTGTATGCGCAAAAGCCTAAGACATAACAGGGGAAAAAACACTATGGCAAGACTAGTGATAGTACCAATAATGTACAAGAACTTCATTCAAATTACTTTTCATTTTTGTTTTTGATTTACTGAAGCAGAAGAAAAAATCACATTAAGCTTACCTTCATCTTGTTGAAGTTCATCTTTTGAACAAACTCCTGATATAACATCTCATCTTCCTTCATTGATATCTCGTAATGAACCTCATCAGGGTCCCTAGTAGTGCCATCCCAACCCTCAGGCATGACCTTGAACTCTGGTTTGTAAGGAAGAGTTGCTACATGAAACTCTCTATCATGCGAAGTGAAAAATCTGCATAGAGATAATAAGTTGGGAATCACGAGTCTACCCATTTCATTTTAAGCCAGAAATTGCTAGATTCCATCTTTTTGTTAAGAAAAATAATTCTTAAAGAGATGTGAGTTCTCAAACATGCAAAATACTTTACCCTGAATGTTGGAATTCTAGAGAATTGAGAGTGTTATAGTCTGGATGAGATGTAGTAGTGATAGTAATTTGTTTGGACAAGATGTAAAAACTGTGAAGGAGGTGGACATCATGTCTTTAAAGTAATACTAACTGAAAAAAAAAGGTGATTTCCACTCCCTTTCTGGATGTGCATCCACAGCATCATAAATGGGAGTAAGTAAAAGGCTATCTACTGGCGTTCTTCTTTAAAGAGCTGATGGAGGCCACTAGTTATTCAAAGAAAGAGAAATTCAGAAAATCCAATTCTTGCAGGATTTATTTTATAAGGTTTAAATTATTTATTTTATAATGTTTAAATTACATATAATCTGTTTTAGTGTTTCTAGAAAGACCAAATTTCAAAGAGTCATTCACGGCCTGTTTCTGAGTTTTATATATTCAAAAGGGAAGGGAAAGTTTGAGCCTCCTTCCAAAATGGTTGGCTATGGAGTCCCCAACTTCTCCTTCCCTTCCCCCAAATAAAACTCACAAATAGGCTATTAGCACGCAATTAGTCATCAAATGCAGTCCTTGGTATCTTGTTCACATGCATTAGTACATGAATGATTTAAGGAACTCACTCAAGGGTCATTGTACATGCATCGAAGATACGAATGTAGCTTCTTCATTGTACTTGGTAGTTGGTACTAGTGGCTGCAAGGGTCAATGGTGTCTTTTATATACTAGTAATGTGGTCATTTGAAGAGAGACAATAAAAGAGTGAAGTAATGGAAATTTTATCACAATATCAAAATTTTTGAGATATCTGCGAGGTCCAAGAGCCTGAGGCCTCGCTCTTCGTACTTTTTCTTTCATCTCGTATACGTTTTTATACATCTGTCCAAAGCTGGCCAGTATAAGTGCTGAATTAAAAGATCAAGAGCATGTTGTAGTGCAAGGGACGGAACCAGGTGGGTCAAGTGGGGGCCACCGCCCACACTAGCTTCTCCCTTTTTTCCTTCTTAGATAAATGTACTTTTGGTTTATATATTATTTAATAAAAATTTAATTTTATACGTATTTCCTATAAATTAATATTTTTACACCCTCCAACTCTGACAACTTTGTATTTTTAGAGAAAATCATGTAGTTTTGATTTTTTTTAACAGATTATACAATATTACTTACCATGATAAAATCTATTTAATTATTTTAATACAATCAAAGCTCGTTAATTTTCTCTCAAAATGTAAAGTTTTGGCACTAGTTTACAGGCAATCCTTATATCATATATTCCATATTTCATTGGCCTTTACCCAAATTATGAGAATCAATTTACCCACTTTATATAAACTATGATAAAGATGCTTCTCTTTTATGTTAATGAATTCATGGTAAAAATAATAATTTATTCTTATATATAGTAGTTAAATTTATATTACTTATATATATTTTTTATTAAATATATTGCACCAAAGTTCGCCCCCGTTATACCTAAATCCCGAGTCCGTCCCTGTTGTAGTGCATGTGCAAGTGTGCATGTAGCACGATATTACAACCTATAACAGTAATAAATCTTAATGCTTCTTAATTTTATGCGCTTGTGTAGATCGGCTTTATTAGTTAATCAACTCAAATAAGTTTAATGATTAAGCTACAAATTATCCGGCCTCAAGTCAACTTTTGTAGTGCCAAAATTATACTACCCTTCCAAAGTATAAGATCATTATTGAAATTTTAAAAGTCAACTTGAACATTTTCAACTTTAAAATTGACATGACTTGTTTGTGTTGAAAACAATAAACTCATAATTAATAGTATGTTTAGATAGTTTATAGTATTCATAATTATGTTCAAAAAAATTAAATAGAAACATATCAATTTAGAATTTGAAAATAATATTTCAAATTGGCTTTTGAAAAGTCGATACCCACATTAATAGCATGTCTGATTCCGGCATTGAATAGATCGGTAAATAAGAATATTTGTCCATCATACTTGGCAAAAAAAATATAAATAAATAAATATTTGTCCATCAGTAATTGAAATTATATTGATCTTAAATTTTGAAAAGGAGGGAATACTATTTATTCCTCAAATCATATTATAATCAGTATCGATATCAGCATCGGACAATACGTAACAAAAAAAAACTATAATGCTTAAAATTATTGAAAAATGTACTAAAAATAAAAATAAGTAAATAATGAATTAAATACATTGAAAGATGTCATTTAATACATATCATCGTAAAAGTCGATCATAAATAGCTTGGACTTCTTAACATTTTCTTTGTGCAAAATTGTGAATTCTTTCTATATCTTGCATGCACCAATGTCAGACGATACCTTCAACCATTACGTATCAACCAAAGTTTCCTGGTTTGTGTGCGTTTCAATACGTGGTATGAGTACAAGATGTGGTATGTCAACTTACCTAGTACGCAGTACGTGGGGGGTAAGTTTAGTTGGTTCATCGTTTAGGTTTGCGGTTCTCTTTAGTACGCTTATTCAGGACGCCTCACACATTATACATTGTAAATAACTTGTATGTACTCTTATTAATTGAGGGTATGCTTCTTGTGTGCGTATGTCTCTTATAACATATTATTCGAATAAAAATATTTGTATTGTATTAATACAAGGTTCGTTTAATTAATTGAGTGGTATTGCCCCCTTAGTCTATATATTTATTTTTATTTTAGTAGAAATGTTGCCTAAAGTGCGAAGCGGTTCGTGAAAGAGATACAAGAGTGAATCTAGAGTTTGGGATCTACGAGTACCATGTTTGGACACGTAAGTACCAATATGCGGTTCACAAGGTCAATAAGAGTATCTAGTAACTCTGGTATCGACCATTGCCTATACCGATTATGAAGCTAATACGTACCGAAATAGGCCTATACTTTGTACCCTGCATGATAAGCTAAATATAGTTCATACTTGGGAAACCAAAATTTAGATAAGATTGAACTATATTAAAACATACGTTTTAAATACGTTTTAAAGGCTTGGGAGTTTTTAGAAGACTTAGCAGGAAAAAACCATACAATGAGAACCACCCGAGAGATCGATAAATCTAGCTCATCTAGGGGTGTTTGTCACCGAAGCTAAGTTGGCTAGTGTAATTAAAAGACTCAAAGCTTTAAAAACTAGGGGACAATCACGAACCAAGTCTCTATATCAACACCTTTGTGTCTAAGGTGTAATTCACCGAGTCATTTGATAGAGGAATGTCCTAGAGTTATGGCCCAACCTAAAGAATATCAAGTCAATGCAATGTTTCAAAAACCTAGAAATGACCCATTTGCACCCACTTATAATACAAGTTGGAGAAATCATCCTAATTTGGCATGGAATCAATGACCCTACTCACATAACCCTTGACATCCACCATGTTTTTCTAATAAAAGTGATAAGAGACTTGGCACTTTCGAGAAGAGCATGGAAACTTTAATGAAATCTCAAAATAATTTCATGCAAAACACTAACCACTTATCTCGTTTAGAGATCCAAATGAGTCAATTAGTCACTACAATTAGTGAAAGAGAGAAGGGTAAGTTTCCTAGTCAGCCCGAAACCAATCCGAAAATTTCAATCCCTAATCAAAAACCTTATCGTACTAATTCACTTGAAAACAATCAAGTCAATTCTGTAATCTCTTTAAGGTTGGAAGTCATTTTAACAATCATGCTGACATTGATAATGAAGAGAAAAATTTAAATGTTGAATCTAACAATCCATCTTCCAAGTCAGCTGCAAAGCCCACAAACTGAGTCAGTAGGCTCGTCTACTAAGCATGTGTCAAAAAATGATCAAACCACATTCTAAGTCAAACAAAAAAGCCTTTAAACCAAAAGTCCCATTCCCTCAAAGACTTATTTTAAATATGCAATTAGCTCAGTTAGACAAAATTCTAAAAGTGTTCAAACAAGTGAAAATTAATATTCCCCTTCTAGACGTCATTAAACAAGTTCCCTCATGCTAAATGTCTAAAATATTTGTGCACACACAAAAGAACCACTCATGTTCCTAAGAAAGCTTTTCTAACAACCCATGTTAGTTCTATCTTGTCATGTAACTGCCCTGTGAAATATAAGGACCCCGGTTGTCATACTATTTCATGCATCATAGGTAACACTTTAATTGAAAAAACTTTGCTTGATTTAGGAGCTAGTGTGAACCTTTTACCATTTTCTGTGTACCAAACCTTGGGCTTAGGGAAGCTAAAAAAGACAAGTGTCACACTCCAACTAGCTGACCGTTCCGTAAGTGCCAAAGAGAATACTTGAGGATGTACTCATTAAGGTTGGCGATTTTGTGTTCCCTGTTGACTTTTTTGTCCTTGAAACCTAGCCTGTTGCCAATCTCAAGGGTCAAATTCCTATCATTTTAGGTAGACTATTTTTAGCAACCTTTAATACTTTAATCAATTGCAGAAATGGACTAATGAAATTGACATTTGTAAACATGACAATTGACTTAAATGTGTTTAATGTGGGAAAGCAACCTAGTTATTTTTCTGATCAACCCGCTGAAGTGAACATGATTCAGGAAATGTCTAAAAATGAACTTACAGGAGATGAAATTCTTAATTTTTGTCTATATTATTTTAGTCAAAATTGGGATGAGACAGAATATGTACATGAGGTGAATGAAATGTTAGAGTCCTCTACACCAATGTCTTACTCTAAATGGGAACCCGTGACTGAGCCAATCTTGCAATCTTAAGAACCTCTTAAAGAGAGTCCACCAGAGTTAGAACTCAAACCACTTCCTAATAATCTTAAATATGGCTATCTAGGTCCCTCTAAAACTTCCTCTAATCGTTGCTTCCGATTTAACAAACCCACAAGAAGAAGAGTTATTAACCATCCTTAAAGAAAACAAGGAAACCATAGGATGGAGTATAACAGATATTAAGGGGATCAGTCTAGCCATTGTCCAACATAATATCCACTTAATAGATGATGCTAAACCAATGAAAGACCCACAGAGGCGATTGAACCCAGTTCTAAAAGAGGTCGTTAGGAAGGAAATTCTTAAGTGTCTAGATAATGGGATCATCTGTCCAATTTTTTATGGCTCTTGGGTAAGTCCTGTTCAGGTGGTGCCTAAAAAGTCTAGCTTAACTGTCGTTCAAAATGAAGATAACGAGTTAGTTCCCACTCGTGTCTAATTTAGTTGGAGGATTTGCATAGACTATAGAAAGCTCAATGTGACCACAAGAAAGAATCATTTTCCTTTACCCTTCATAGACCAAATTCTAGAAAGGTTAGCTGGTCATGCTTACTATTGTTTCCTTAATGGATACTCGGGCTACTTTCAAATTCTCATAGCCCCAGAAGACTAAGAAAAGACTAAATTCACTTGTCCATATGGAACCTTAACAATTGTCATCTACTCTTTGGCCTATGTAGTGTCCCTGTTACCTTTCAAAGATACATGATGAACATTTTTTCTGACATGATAGAGAAATTCCTAGAATTTTTCATAGATGATTTTTTCATATTTGGGTCTACATTTCATGAGTGCCTTCACCACCTTGACTTAGTTCTAAGGAGATGTAAGAAAACTAACTTGATACTAAATTGAGAAAAATGTCATTTCATGGAAAAAATAAAGAAATTGTTCTCGGTTATATCATATCTAAAAAGAGAATTGAAGTAGATAAAGCCAAAATTGACATCATTATCAATCTTTCACCACCTAGGACAGTAAAAGAAATCCGTTCATTCCTAGGACATGCAGGCTTTTATAAGCGATTCATTAAAAAATTAAGCAAAACCCTTGACCAATCTTCTAAATAAAGATGCAAAATTTGAATTTAATGGAAAATGTCTCCAATCTTTTAAACTCCTCAAAAAGGAGTTGACCTCAGCTCTTATCATCAAATCACCCGATTGGAGTCAACCATTTGAGTTAATGTGTGCATGTCATATACCATGCTAGTACGACTTTGAATAATGCACAATTGAATTATTCCACTACTAAAAATGAACTTCTAGCTATAATTTTTACCCTAGAAAAGTTTTGATCCTATCTTATTGGATCTAAAATCATTGTTTACACTGACCAAGCAACATCCAGACATCTTCTCTCCAAGAAAGACTCAAAAGCCTGTTTAATTCGTTAGGTCTTATTGCTCCAAGAATTTGACCTAGAGATAAGGAACAAAAAAGGTCCGAAAAATGTGGTAGTTGATCATTTGTCCAACTCTAACCTACCCTTGAATGAATCTTTCTCAGATGAGCAGCTTTTCTCCATATCTGTTACACCTTGGTTTGCTGATATTGTTAACTACCTAGTTACTAATAAGATTCCTTCCCATTGGTTCAAACAAGACCGATCCAAATTTCTTTCACAAGTCAAACACTTTTATTGGGACGACCCCTATTTGATTAAATATTGCCCTGATCAAATTCTGTATAGTATCGAGTATTGAAAATTATGCGATGAACTTGCACTGTCTAAAATAAGTCTTGCAAATTTAAAGACACATTCCAAGTACATAACCACATGCTACGTTCGTCCATATTTTGTAAGCGCAAAGAAATGTTCATGCTAATCATGTTTGTTATGTGTCCCAAGGTACTTCAAATTTCTATATTGTGGTTGTTATACCCGAAAATTGTGCTCATGACATTGAATGTTTGGATGTAAGGGTTTAAACGAACCGAGTCGATCCGAGTATTGAGTTGCTCAGATTTGGTTCACAAAATTTATCGAATATAAAATAAGGTTTGATTGAGGCTTATTTAGCTACCGAGTCGAGCACGATTCCGAATCAAGCCCGAGCAGTTTGGACTTTTCCAACGAATATGATTCGAGTATCAATAGAAAATTATAATTTGAGGAGGTTCGACTAATTTATCGAACTTTAAATTGTGCTCATATATGACTCATTTATATTTCGAGTCGAGCTTGAATCGAACTTTTAGTCGAGCGCGAACGAATCGAGCCCGAACTGTTTGCTCATTTTACAGCCTTATTTGGATGCGTTTGTTTTGTTTGAAGGCATCTCCCGGACTGTGGTTTATTATTCTTCAATATTTCAAAACTCGAGGATGAGTTTTTTTCTAAGGCGAGGAGATGATGCAGTACGGAAGAAGAAATTCATAAAATTTATTATTAATTTGTATTGTTATATAGAGATAAATGTTGGATTATTAATGTAATTATTTTAGTAGGATATTCTAAAAGTTTTAATTATAGTAGTAGATTTTAATTAAGAGAGTTTTAATTATGGTAGTAGATTTTAATTAGGAGAGTTTTAATTATAGTAGTAGATTTTAATTAGGAGATTGTTTTCTTTTTAAATTAGAGTTTTTATTTAGTCCTCAAGTATTAGGTTTTCTATTTAACCGTTGTAATATTTCATTATTTTACACATTATGAATATGAATTGATTTGAAATTAAAACTGTGTGCTTTTGTTTGTGTTTCTTTACCGATTCTCTGCGAAGATATGTACTTTTATTCCTTCTTTCCACCTCGTCTTACATTAAATTTATTATTAGTGGGGATTTAGGATATTAATTAGTATTTACGAATTTTTAATGTTTAGAAACGGTATAATAGTCAATTAGTTATTTTATTGTTCCCCAAGTAATATTAGAGTTGAGTCTCTTTAAATAGTGATGCAATTCCCACAAGTTAATTAGACTATTGATATTGAAGTTTATTATTATCATTTTTTATCCATCTTAGTGTCACAGAGACCCTAGTGATTTAACATAGAGTTTAAATTCTAGTTTATTTTTTCACAGTTTTCCATTAATTCTTTATTTCAAATCTGTCCTGCACTGCACCATTGCTAGCCACATAAATACGTTGGTTTGGGGAGTACTAGCAGATTAAAATACTAAACAACCAGTTGTAAATGCCTTCTATAAAAGTTGAACATAAAGAATTTATGAGAATGACCACCCGATGATAATGACGACTAAGGCACCAACATGCAACACATTTTTAAGGATATATAATAATCATATATGTCAAAAAGGCATTAAAAAAAGGATGCTGCCCAAGAACATTTATATATAAAAAACATGGGCAGACCGAAGAACCCTACAACCACGGAACAGAGCACAGACACAAAATACATCTCAAGTGAAGTTGGACACAGAATCAACAAAAGGCCCTTGGGAATTCATTCTATCAGGGAAATAAACGAGATTCAACAATAAAGATCTAATATGAATGCATCATTCATTGGGAATGGAAGTAAAACTCTCCATGTTATATCTATCTTCTTCTTTTTTTGATAAAATTCTAAGTTATATCTATCTCATTTATCCGATAAATGCAATCCAATGTTTTCCTCCCATATGATCAATCAAACACATGAATATAATGAATGGAGGAAAAAAATATATTAATTCTACCAAACTATGGGCCTCCCAAGAGACATGAGATTTCATTATCCGATTTGTTTGATGATCATCTATCAGTTGTTTAAATCAAGTCAATTGTCAACTACAGTAGGCCTTTTGTGGTGGATATACAATGTCATTTAAACTTCAACTATACTAAATCATTTTTCTTAACAAATTAAGCTATATTATACTTGACTCATCCTATGATCTACTCAACTACTGATGTAATCAACCATATCAATATTCAATAAATTCAAAGAACAATCAATGTACTGGATTGAAGTAACTGCTTACTCAGGACAAGTGTCAAGTAACAGCTCCACCGAGTCATCTAACGGATGTCCAAGCCTTTTCTCTTCTTTCTCTTGGTCTTCCTTCAACCACAAAATTGCGTGCACCCTTTGCCTCATTATCCGATAATCCTTGGCTAGCCTCTCCACCGTATACACTTCCGGGTTCTCCTTATGCAGCCTATACATCTCAGCCTTCTCCGAATCCTTCAAATACGAACCCCTCGCCCCCGGCTCCCTCGCCTGCTTCAACAAAACACTCATTTCCCTCATTCTGTCATTCCATCCATCCACAAAAGCCTGCCCCTTCTTATTTTCCTCCTCCAACTCCTTCAATTTGTTCATTTCATTTTCAGTCCACCGAGCACCTGCAAAATTAGACCTCCCACCACCGCCTCTGCCACCACTATCACCACTACCGGATGGATGTTTAGTCAGTGTAATTTGGTGGCCCACCACCTCTCCGTCGTAATGCTCCGTCGTAAGTCCGGTGGACCAATTGGAAGCGCCCCCCCAATCTAAACCATCACCAGCTGGGTTAAATTTACCGGTCCAATCACCTTCTTCACCATTTCGACCGGCAGTAGAAAAGGGTCGATAAATCCGGAGGAGATTCGAAAAGGGGCGTTGAATCCGAAGGAAATTATTTGGATTTGAAGTAGTTTTCAGTGAATTAGCAAAGATTTGGGGTATGATACGGTTCAAAAAATGCATATCGGATGATTAGGGTCACAGGAAGAGAAAGAATTGCTCGAAAATCCGATAAGGTATTTACTTTGTTGTTGAAATTGGATGTCTGGGTCGTATTACTTCCTCTATTATCACTGCAATACTGCATCCATTTGCCCTCTTTCTCCTTGTCGTGGGTTTGGGGATATCGGACAACTAACAGTTTGAATAGAATCCTAGCTGTTCAGTCCGACTATATGTTTTTTTTAGGGTAAAATGTAAATTTGGTCACTCAACTTTAACCCAAGATCTCAAATTTAAAATTTTGGCCATTAGACCACCCGCACACCACAGTTTAACGGTTGGCCAATGAATGAATTAGATATATACTAAATCAATTTATAGCATTATTATTATAATGCTATAATATAAAATTAATGTTAAAGTAAAATAAAACAAATGTTTAAATACTATAATATAAATTTAATAAAATAAAATAATTAAGTAACATTTTTTACTTGCAAAAATGATTACAGTTCCAACTAAATAACATGTTTCTTTTTTTTTTGTTTTTTTTTTATTACTCTTTTAATAAAATGATCATTTCTTAAATTTGATTAAATTAATTTATAAAATTTAAATTTTGTTACAAATTTATATATAATTTTAAATCTATATACAAAGAAACCATAAGCTGAAAATTCAACCGTGGGCCCCCATGTGCAACATGGACAATTACAAATTTATATATAATTTTAAATTTGTATACAAAGAAACAATAAGTTGAATATTGTCTTAAAAAATTTCAAAATAAAATAAGTGTTGGCCCACGTGCTGGTCACAACCAGCTAAAGCACCGGCGGACCACCATAGATGTCGGCAAACCAGATCAAATCAGCAATAGTAGAAGCAAATCGTCACCGGCACAACTTCCGGCCAAGTGTCAGCAACCTAGCATTCCAAAAGAGGAGCACGGTACCACTAACTAACAACTCAAATTTGATTTATGGAATAGATGACCAATAAGCACACATAATACCAAATCCGAAACAGAACATGGATGATCTAAACTGGGTGTATGCATATGAAGATACAAACTCAAAAATCCACATTCCCCAAATATTCAAATAAGCCCTAATCCCCAAATTTCAACATCAAAATTAGATTTAGGTGTTTAGGAAGAAATTTTTTCATCATCACATATCATAATTCCCATTTCAGATCGAGTAATCTATGTCGAGACTTTTATCAAGAAAAATCACTAATTGAAAAAACAAGAGAGAAAGAGAAGAAGTTCCTAATCTGAGCGAAAATCAAACTAAAAAAAATTATGGTTTTATGTAAAGAGAACGGGCTTACCGACGAAGAGGGGGATGAATTTAAAAAAAAACAAAAATGATTTTTGTATGTTCAGTAGTTGCTGTCAAGAATAAGCATGTGAATGATATTTTTATTATATATGATTTGATTATGATATATATGAATGATTATGCAAGTATGTTTGTATCAAGAAAAGTTGTAAAGTCCTTTGACAGATTATAGAAAAATATGTACAAGGACTTAGAATGAATTGATTAAATATGTTAGGTTGATCCTACATAAGCAAAACAGCTTTGTAAAATTCTTCAAAAGAAATGATGTACAAGGACTATAAATATAGAAAGATCAAGCTTGTTAGGTTGATCTTATAATGTAATAGATAGACTTATCTGATCGTCGAGTACTGCACCAGGAATCGTAATCTGCCAAGAGAGTCAAGAAAAACTCGGGAGCTATCAAGACAGAATCGTAGTCTGCAAGATAGTAGATCTCGGAGTTCGTCTGTAACACCCCCTTTCCGAAATAGAAACAGACGAAGTTACTCAAAACATAACAGAACTAACGAATATATAACAAAGCTCTAAACCACAAAAGAACAATCTCATAATGATTAAATGTCATAAGGCAAACCATAATAAATGCCACACTGGCTCAAAACACAATCTGAAATAACTATTACAAGTCTAAAAAAATTAATGTATCTTAGCCTAACGAAATATATCTAAACCATTGGATAGAAGGGAGCTCTCATCACACTTGCCCTTGATCCCCCTGATTACCTATCGGAAGAAAAACACAGCATGAGCCAAATGCTCAGTACGGATATAGAATACAAATAATGAACCAAAATAACTAACTCAATTTAATGAACTGAACTGAAACGAACAAAACTAACATAACGAAATAATATGTTAAATCAAATGGTTGTGTGTTATTTCATACCGAGCTCAAATAAAACAAAAATATATCTTGCCACACAGGCAAGTCAAATAATGTCACACAGGCAATCAAAATAATGCCACACATGCATAACATACATCGGACCGGCCGGATTCAGATGCATGCAAATCGGAATGCGTGTTTGGCACAAACATCACTAATCCGCAAAACAGAATAGAACAGAAAACTAAGGTCGACCCATACGCCTCCCACAACAAAACACCAAATGACCAACTCTCACCGGAGCACAAAACGGAGACGTCGTGGACTGATCACACCGTCACGAAAGGTGTCGTGCCTCGGTGCCAAGAGGACATGCATGTGGTACCCCCACAGGTGGTTATAGCTCAGGTATACTCTACGGTATTCTAACAAAAATATAATGTCACAACACATGCGACAAAATATCAACACAAATGGGTTCTAAAATGTACATGTTAAATTGGAAAAAAAATCATCAACACAAGTATCCAAAAATATACTAACATGTACATTACTACAATATCAAAATAAATTTATAGACATGATATACTAGTACTAGTCTAAAGAGTACAAATAGGAGTTCTAATATAAACGTCAAAACAAACTATCACAATAAATTGACAAGAAATAATTATGAGATGCAATACTAAAATTTGAAACGAATAATGAAACGAACAAATTAAAAACAAAAGAGTCGCTGAAAGAGTACAGAATTCGTACCTGGATTAAGCAATGTGACACCCAAAATTTTTTAATAAAATTATGCTAATCTCTTTCACTCCAATCTAATAAAACAAATAAAATTTTATTACAAATCTAATCATAATATTATTAAATTTATTAGTAGACGCATTTTATTACTTTTACCAAAAAAATGAATTAACTTGAATTATTATGTAAAATTTCAGTATAGTTTTTATAATTCTAATATTAGATTTAATTACAGTGATTCCAATTAGTAATGAACCCAACACGTTATTCATGATTTCAACTTATTTAATATATTTATATTTTGCTAATCAGTAATTAACATACAATTTAATTAATATATAATTTTATTTACAAGTAGTTTAAACAATTCTTAGTAAAATTTGTTAATTTTAACCGAATCCCACAAAGGTTCTATAACTTTAAAAAATAATCATCAAAAGTATATTATGACTACATGGCTCAGTCTCAAGTGCAATCACATATATATATTAACAATTGATAACTGATAATTCTCCAATTACTATATATACACAAATATCTATCCGACAACCTTTTTACAAATCAAATCATTGTTATCTTTCTTATCAAAATTTCTAGCATTAAGTACACACAAAAAGGAAAATTCACAGTATTGTCAAACTTGTTATATTTATTTCTCTTCTTCTGTTCCTTTACAGCCGCTACTCCTCTTCTTCTGTTCTTTTACGTATCAAAACAAATGCCCAGTAGAATTAGGTTTTACTTATCTATTTATTTATTAAAATATCATATTAGTTTCCTTAATTATGATAGGATTTAATATTACCCAAATATAAATTAAACCCAATAAGTTTTAAGGCTCAATTTAATGAAATTCCTTACTTTTAATAGTCTACATAAATTAAATACAATTTGACCCAAATAAAAATAAAATCCAATTAATAAGTTTTAAAACAAAAAAATAATATTTTTTTTCATTCAATTTTTTTTTATTTTTTTTTATTTTATCTGGTATTACATCACCTACCCCTTAAAAAGGATTCCGTCCCCAGAATCTAAAGAATGGAACGCACCTAATTTTCAAAGAGATGCAGATACTCCGCTCGAATTGTAAGACCCCAACTTTTATAAATAAAGATGAATTTTCTATAAATATCATTTTTGAATAGTATGAAGTTAATTTGATATAATGTTATAGTTGTGGGTAATATTTATAAAATTTTGCAAAGTAAGCAAGTTGTTATAAAATATTCGTTTGGTCGGAAAATATTCTTTTTGTCGGGGAATATTCGTACGACGGCACAATCATTGGTGGACCCCACAACGGAATTATTGTCGGATTGAGAAAACGACAAAAATATTTTATTAAAAAATAACGGCGGAAGTTTTACCATTGTTACTGTTGAACTACTCGGTAGTAAAAGTACAGTAATACGTGTGGTTGCATAGTAGCACACGGTATTGATTATTAATGCTTATGTGAGAAGACACTCAGTTTGATTCCATTATTGTCAGTTAATAATATGAATTATTTAGCGATAATGACGTTTTGTTTTATTCGTATTATTAACGTAATAAAACAGAAACATCTTTTTATATAAAACAAAATACTTTATTAAAGTTATTCTATAAATAGAATATATTATATTTTATTTAAAAGATTTTTCTTTAAATATGGACCGTCAGATTAAAGTAATCAATCTGGACCGTTCATGGATTAGTTACTATGCATTCTATTTTTCTATAAATAGCAGCTCATTCCTTCATTATTTCTTACGAATTCACTGAACTCTAGAGAGATAAACTATAGAGAGAAACTATAGAGAAAGAGAAGAAGAGTATTCTGCTATTTAACTATTTCCTTATTTCAGCTCGTCTTTAAAACGGTAGGGAATATTATTTCTTTTATATTCATGAAGAGAACTTCTATTATTCCATTTGTTATTATTCTGTTGGAATAACCAGTATACGCGGTCTACCCTATACTTGGTGACATTCTTCTATTATTCTGTTGGAACATCCTGTCTGTGTGTTTTACACCGGACCTGGTTCCGTTTATTATTCTGTTGGAACATCCTGTCTGTGTGTTTTACACCGGACCTGGTTCCGTTTTATTATTATTCTGTTGGAATATCCTGTCTGTGTGTTTTACACCGGACCTGGTTCCATTATTTATTATTCTGTCGGAATATCCTGTCTGTGCGTTTACGCCGGACCTGGTTCCATTATTTATTATTCTATTGGAATAACCTGTCTGTGCGGTCTATCGCATGCATGGTGATTTCTTTTGTTATTCCATTCTTTATTGTACTCAGTTGGTTAAGTTTTGACTTCTATACTCCATGAAATTTGTGGAATATCCTTGATAGTTGCGTTTCATCCAGTATCTTTTCAAGAAAATATTCTTCTAAGCATTCTTGAATTTTACTCCACAACGCAGTATCATGTTGACAATTTGGACGTTATTAATTCTTGGATAAATTAATTCTTGAACTTGTTTTATTGAATTCTTATATCATTGTCATCATCCTCATGTTTATAAAATGTTGAAAGTCATCTGTGGCACGTAGTGCATAGATGGACTTGGTATGATTATGACCAGGGATTATTCGGTATAATCATGACCGTAATGTTACAAACGATGTGGTAAAAGTCATCATTGGCCCGTAGTGCATTGATGGACAGTTGTTGGCATGATCATGACCATTAATGAATATACGAATATCCTTGGCCGTAGTGCAGGGGTGATTCGATGATGTGGATTATTTTATTAAGCTGAGTCTCAGCGATCACAGTGTTGGAAAATCTTTTAAATCATAAAAGATAGTAGAGTTTATTTTCTACTTGACTCTTTTAATGGATTGCTTGTTCCGCTACAGTTAAACTTGATGTCTATTATATTTTATCAGTTTATCATTGTTGAAGGCTAACGATAATTTATTCTGCATTATCTTAGTCATAATATTTCTTACTGGGCTAGTTGAGCTCACCCTTTCTTTCACTGTTCTCTTCAGGAAATGAGAACGTAGCTGGGACAAGTCGGGGTACGGAGTGATGGTCCGAATGATAGTATTAGTTAGTAGTCCTCACTATTCTATGTAATGGTGTGTTAATAAATGTAATGAGGACTCATTTTGAGTATGAATACTCTCTAGAAGATAATATTTGTATTCAAACTCACAGTTTATGTTTTGTCGTATTGTACACGACAGATGTATTAATCAGTTGTATTTGTATTCTGTACTATGTATCTGACGACCCAAGATGGGTGATGTATACCTAATTTTGGGGGCGTCACACGAATAGACTCCTCTATCTCCCATGTAGCCTCTCGCTCTGAAAGAATCCTCCACAAAACCTTAATAAACGGAATAGTCTTCCTCCTCATAATCCTTTCTTGACGATCCAAAATCGCCCCGCTTGTTCCTCACAAGTAAGATTCTCCCGAATCTTATCGAACGGATATTGCACCACATGCAATTGATGATATTGGTAACTTCTCAACACCGACACATGGAACACATTATGCACATGAGCTAGCTGTGGAGGCAAAGCTAACCGATATGCAACCTTACCAACCCTCTCCAAAATCTCAAATGGGCCAATATAACGCGAACTAAGCTCCCTTTCAACCCAAATCGCCGAATGCCTTTCTAAGGAGAAACTTTTAGAAATAAATGCTCACCAGGTTCAAATTTTAAAGTCCTCCTATGCTTATCAGCATAACACTTCTGTCGTGATCGAACCGACTTCAATTTCTTCTTAGCCACCGCTACCTTCTCCGTATTGATTTGAACTAACTCGGGCCCTTCTATGGCCCTTTCACCAACCTCATCCAAACAAGTCGGTGCCCGACACTTTCTAGCATACAATGCCTCAAACGGAGCCATTCTAATACTTGAATGCCAGCTGTTGTTATAAGCCAACTCAACTAGGCTCAAGTAATCATCCTAATTACCTGATCATTCAAGTGCACAAGACCTCAACATGTCCTCCAACGTCTGAATAGTCCGTTCGGATTACCCATCAGTTTGCGTATGGAAAGAAGTACTGAAGTTGAGCCGAGTACCCCAAGCTCATTGAAACCCTTTCCAGAACCGTGAAGTGAACCGCGGATCCCGATCTGAAATAATAGACACCGGAGTACCATGAAGTCTAACAATCTCCTGCTGAAAGATATGTGCCAACCTATCCACCTAGTAACCCTCATGGATGGCCAAGAAGTGTGTCGATGTAGTCTACCGATCCACCACTACCCAAATGGCATCATTCTTCCTAAAAGTCTTCGATAAACCAGTCACAAAATTCATAGTGATATCCTCCCACTTCCACACTAGAATGTCTAACTGTTGCAGCAAACCACTAGCTCGTTGATGTTCTATCTTCACTTGTTGACAAAGTGAGGCACTTCCCAACATATTCAGCCACGTCTCGTTTCATCCCATTCCACCAAAAATTCTTCTTCAAATCTGATGGAGTGTACACAAAGATACTGGTCAGCCTATGAAGAGCAAGGCTAAAGTGATTAAGCATTGGGTTAGTTCATTGATGATAAGTGAATGGGAGATCACAAGGAGAAAGCGAGCTGAGCATGCCACAAATCTGAAGTGTCTTGCTATTCAGAAGGGGCCAGAACAAGAAGTCGAGCCATGAGTATCTGAGAGCAGTCGAGACAAACAGAAGTGTTGAAGCACTGCACAAGAAAAGGAAGAGGTGTTCTACATTGAAGATGCAATAAACACTCTTCAAGATCGTAGTGTTGTCTCTACCTGTCAATAAGCAACATTCAACAAGACACTACGATCAAGTCCAAGAAGATGTGCATCAGAATCGTAGAGTTCGGTCATCTAAAGGTTGAAGCATTAGCAACGGTTCAATCTGAGAATTGATATTCGAACAGAGCTTATTGAGAGCATCGATGCAAAAGAACAACCTCTGATCGAGAAATCAGAAGGAGGAAATAAAGTCGACTACCTGCCTGACATGGAAAGGTGACAACTCTAAGGCGGTAGGTAAGGTGGCAGACTGTTGTGTCAGTAAAGTCATAAAGGAGCTGTCACGTCACATCAAGCAGTCTGTACTAAATAACTTGAGATCTGTGAAGCAATTCAAATAGCTCCCAACGGCTACATTCCAATGGGAAGGCTGTGAAGGAGTATAAATCAACAAGAGCTTCAATGATCAAAAGTGGCTGATGATTGCTGAAGTTGCTGAGGTTGGAGAGATGGTGGACTGATCAAAATAACGAGTGACCAATGAAGGTCCGAAAGCTCACTCTACGATCCACCAAGAACACTTAGAGATAAACAGAGTAAGAAGTAGAAGTGAGAGTTCTACTACAAGAAGAGTGTTCTGAACAACCAAGAGAAATAAGAGCATCAATGTCATCTTGATGTCTATCATGGGAAGACTTTAAGCACTAGAGAGAAGAGCTTACAGTCATCTTAGCAAGTCAATCATGAGAAGGCATTAAGTATCAAGGAAGAAGATCACCAACGTCATCATGATGTCAAGCATGAGAAAGTTTCTAAGTACCTAACAGAAGAGCCTACAGTCATCTTAGAAACTCATCATGTTCAGCCATCAAGTATCAAGTAGAATGATCTTCACTGCAATTCAACAAGGGTTCATCAGAAGAGGTTGAGTATCTGAAGAAGCTGAGCATCATGAAACACTCAACTGCACCTCAAAGATGATCACATCAAGCTGCTAAGCATTCAGAGATGAAGAATTTAAAGGACAACTTAGTAGCAGCAGCACCACCACCAACAAAACCACCAACAAGAAGCCAGGGCCTGAGGGGTCCTTGTCCAGAGGGACTAAATAAAGTTCCAAGCCTGCTGGGCTTGAAGAGTTCCTAGGAAACTAGAGAAGTTCCAAGGCTACTGGCCTTGAAGAGTTCTTAGTGAACTAAAGTTCCAAGGCTGCTGGCCTTGAAGAAATCTCAGTGATTCAGGGTGCTGCCCTTCCTTAGTGGAAATCCTGCTAGTTGAAAGAAAAAGAGTGGATTACGAGCTTGAGTCTCTGAACCACTTAAAATTCCTTGTGTCTTTTACTTTATGTCATTTACATTATGTATTTAACTGCTATAACTGCTATGTATGTTTTAACTGCTTACCACTTAACTAACTCTAAGAACAATGTGTGTATGATTATGAATATATCAATGAAGGGGATCTTTTACTTATTCCGCTGTGCTTGAAAAGATTCTTATGTTTGTCACATGCTAAATCATTAGCAATACAA
This sequence comes from Panax notoginseng, assembly GCA_016801055.1. Lineage (NCBI taxonomy): Eukaryota > Viridiplantae > Streptophyta > Magnoliopsida > Apiales > Araliaceae > Panax > Panax notoginseng. Next base: position 138,924,085 of record CM029020.1, read on the forward strand.
AATAAACGAGAAAAGTATTTAAAATTAAAAGGATCTATTTAACCCCCCCTTCTAGATCTATTGTGTGCCTACTGGGAACTAACAATTGATATCAGAGTAGGTTCTCATGCTATATTCAAAAGCTAATCGTTTTGAGTCTGATCATAGACACAAACATTGTTCTAAACTTAGTTTAGTAGTAAGTCACTTGTAAATGCAGATGAGCTCACACGTTGGAAATATTGTGTACAGGTAGATGTGTATATACACCTGAAGCTGCTCAGATTGGTCTATGCTCTTAAATGCCATTACAACAAGACCAATCCTTGACCGCAGTCAATCTTGTAGTCTAAAGACCAGGCTAAGAAGCTCAAGGGACACCAACAGAAAAGAGTCAAACATCCACCAGCCTAAAAGATGAAAAGGCTATATATGCTAAGAAATGCTTATCCAGAAAAGAAAGAAGTACTTCTCAAATATGTATTGGCCAACCAGCAGCTAGATGTGAACCTTGTGGACTCTAGGATGTCAAAGAAATAAAGATGCTAAGATTCTCTTAGCTTACATCTTCAAGACCATGACTGATTGATTGAAGGTCAACTGGAGCAATAAGCTGTCAGGAGCAAATGAAAAAAAAACCATGCACATCAATGCCTAACCTCAGTATATCTAAGTTAAATGACTGTTAAGAAACTGACAATAGAAAGGTACGGTTTCTCATCAATATAAATGTGTACATCATGTTGCATCACCTTATGAATTATAAAAGTATTCTATCAAGAGACCATACTCTACCTAAAAAGGGGAAGAGAGAAAGTACACTGAGGTTGGAAAAATAATTGCTAACAAACTTTCTCTCCAGTCCAAGTTTTAGGCTGAAGATTACATCTTGAAAGAAGTCTGAAATAGGTCATAAGCATATCATGATTTAAATTAATCTTAAGTGGAGAAATCGTTGTTGTTGGGATAGTATGTATGTATAAACCTATGTTCTAAGTTTTTGATAATACATAGAGTATGATTAGTTCTACAAGAGTATCTTGAAGATTCGTAGAAACTGATCACCTCCATGAATCAACCAGATACAAATAAGTAATAGTGTTGATTATCACTTTGTGAACATTTAAACTCTGTGAACATAACCAAGCAAATGATGAAACCATCAAAGAAAAAGAGTGCTTTATTTGAATGGTTAATCTTACACACACTCATCATCATGCATCTTAAAATGTAATATCTATTGGATGTATGCATGAATATGATTGTTGGCGATCAATATGATGAAAATCCAAACATAAGAGGAACATGGATTTTGAAAACTAACTTGGCAGGACCCATTTAACTATGGGTACCAAAAATAGAAATGTATCTAACCTGTAGGTACTTGGTCTATCTGATCACATTAAGGAATGCTGAAGTAGAAGACTTCAGTTAAGAAGATTCAACCAGCAGAAGGCTTAAGACTGTTCAGAAATGATTCTGATAAAATTCCTATATGTCAAAGCTTGTCCTTGAAGACCTGCTGAGCTAACATGAATGAAGCTTACATGGCTGCCAATCTCTATATGGAAGTAGACTATTCACCCTAAGATAAAAAGGGTCTTATATGCTCAATCATGCAAAGCATATCATATAAGAAGAATCCTCAAGGAAATTCACATCAGAGGATCATCGAGCATTAATCATGAGGATCTCATTAAAGATGCAAAACTCCACAAGTACAAACCGTCAACAAAGACTACGTTCGTAGTTCTGTCAAACGATCGTAGAGTGATCAGACCTGAAGATATACATGTCTATGATATAATGAGATTTAATTGATAGTAATGATTCCAGTCAGAAGGAGATATGCAAGGCTGCCTTCTAATGCACATGAAGAAAAAGAAATCACACCTCACTGAGAAGACAATATCAACTATGGGGGAGCAGTGATTTGCTAAAGAACAGCAGCATTGAAAATATTAGAAACATACTATGAAGCAATATACCAATTACAGAGTCCAAAAACTTTGTGGCTGATGAACCAAATGAAGATCCATAGTCAGTAGGAACGTCTCAAAACGTACTACTGATAACCTTGTTAGCCACCCAACTCAAAATCATGAAGCGCCGACGATCAACCATCTGATCGCAGTGTGAGAGCAGGAAGACACCATGATTACAACCAATGCAAATATCTAAATGCCGGTTAAGGAACTCCCCAGCAGAAAAGGTCAAATGAGATATCAGTGTAAATCACTTCTAAAGTTTTTCATCTGGAAAGCGCCTCAGGGACAAACCTAACCCTTAGTTCACTCTAAGAGGTTGGCCCTTCCTGAGCTACCTTAACCCAGAAGGAATGCTTAGTCAAGTTCATCTCAAGGACCAGAACAGTCAACGATCGCAGAGTAGAGTTTGAAGAGAACTCAACGATCGTAGTTCAACCTCAACGATCGAAGAAGTAGACTTGACGATCGCATACTTCCCAGAGGATACACTAGCTCATGAGGAGCTCTGAAGAACTAAACAAATACTCAACTATTCAGATCATGAGGAGACAAGTTCGAATACTGATTGGAAAGATGGCCTGCAGACTCATCTCAGAAGTAGAGTGCTCAAACCTTCATAAAATACATCAGTGGTTAAGCTATGCAGTTTTAAGATGAGAATTAGTGTCAAACCATCCACTGCAGCATCTCTCAAAAGAAGATCGTTGAGTCATCAAAGGAAAACGTAGAGTCCATAGCTACCTCACCGAGCTACTCTACGAACCAAAAGGGTCAACGGTCAATCCATGTTAGTAATGCTTATTTTCTTAAAAGGAATATCAAACTGAAAAGTTTATGGGGAGTTACAGTTTATTATTGGGCATCGTGCAACCAATGGCTGGTTGACACATCACAGCTTATACAAAGTCAGAAGGAACTGCCATAAAGACAAATTCAAAACCTGCAAACAGTTATCAAAGGCTGTCGAATTTCTCTCCCTCTCTCTTTTCAAACCCTAGAATCCTCTTCACAGCCTAAATCAATTAACCCTCAAGAGCCTTGCCCAAATCACATTCAACTATCTCTCATAAAACTTCCTAAATTAAATACCCATATTCTTCGAACTCTTCAAATAGCAGATTAGCGAGTAATCACTAGCATTCAGCTCGGAACCAAGACGTTTGAGAAATTTGAAAAGAAGTTCAGAGATATTCTTGAATTGGTGAAGAAGGCTGGATTCTCAGAATGTCTTGAGGCGAACACTCGAATATATGCTCAACTGGTTAAAGAGTTTTACTCAAACGCATCCATAAATTCTGGAACCCTTTTTACCAAGGTCAAAGGTCAGATTCTAAAGCTGAAATCGTTTGACATCAATCAATGCTTAGGCCTTCCTGACCTAGGACTGAAAAGCCTTGATGAGATCGGCATTGAATAAGCAAAGAAGATTATGGTATACAAGAGAAACCCTAGTCTGAAGGACATGAAGAAAAAGGAGTTTCCTGAAGAATTTGAGTTCCTTGCTGAGATAGTGGGCAAATATATACTATGTAAGGATACTGCTCATAACACTGTGATTGATCAACAACTAAAGATTATGTCTACAATAGTTCTGAAGAAGCGAATAAACTTTGGAGTTGTCTTGCTCGATCAAATTTCCAAATGGCTAGAAAAGGCTGAAATGAAGAAGTCTACAGACAAACCCCTTACAAAGGTTTTTCATGGAAGACTCTTGAGCATAGTGCTGAAGAAGAAATTGGGAACCAAGATAAAGGATGATGAGGGAGAACCACTGAATGTTCACAAAGTGATGTCTCCACAGCTGTTTGTAAACTGGAAGAAAAATCCCAACGAAAACAGGAGGCTAATAACAACTGGGAGCAGCAGCAAGGTCTCTGCAAAGAAGAGAGAGGCGAAGGAGGTGGAAAGCTCTCAATCTGATAACTTTGTACCAGTAGCAGCCACACCAGCAAAGAAGAAGTCCAAGGGTGTGAAGAAAACATAGGATCCACCAAGAAATCTCTCCACTAACAACAAGGAAACATGAGAAGAAAATGTCTCGACTGCAGAAACCCCAATGAGAAGAAGTGACAGATTACTCCAAGGGCCATCCAACAAGAGAGCAAAGGTGATAAAGAAGTCAATCCCAGTTTCTCAATAAAGTCTATCTTCCAAGGATGAGAGCCTAGAGTCAGAAGATGAGAAGGGAACTGAAAGCTCCAAGATGGAACCCTCAAAGAGCAAATCCAACAATGAGGAAGAAGTTGTATCTATGGAAGAAAGAGCTAAATCTGATGGTGAAAAAGAATGTACAAGTCCTGTGGCTAACTCTCAGAGCATCCTCTTTGATGATGAAGAAAGGTTGCAAGTTGACACAACTGCATCCCCTACTGATAATGCTCCAATAAGTTCACATGATGGCTCAAAAGATGTTAAGTCCAAAGAAGAAGGATCTGGCCCTACTGTTGCTGAACATCAAGGAAGCTTGTTTGATGATTCAAAGGCTTCAGAATCTGAAGAAGAAAAAAAGTCTGACTCTCCTATAGTGGAACCTCCATGGTGAAGAAAGAGCAACCGACTACTTGCTAAATCTGTCCCAAAGAAGTAAAGTGAACACTCTACTGCGATCATTGAAGTGAATGATGATGAATCTGAATCCAAGGAAGAAGATGCTGAAGAAAGTGCTAGTGACAAAAATCAGCAAGAAGAATTCTCTGATGAATCAGATGAAAGGAGTCAGCATGATACTAGCTCATAAGGTGATGAAATGGAGAATGATGATAAACTGAAGGAACAAACTGATTAGTCTGACGAGGGAAATCTACAAAGGTCTAACTCCAGTTCAGAACAAAAAGAAGAAGGAAGAAACTCCAGTTTTGCAGAAGAAGAACCACTAGATGTGCTTCCTGGCAGATGGATTAATCATGGAAATGAAAGGCTAAATATGGAAATGATGACCTCAGAAAACTTGATCAACAATCGTAGATCCATGAAGTTGGACACTTCAACTGTGATTTATGAGCCTGAAGCTAAGAATCATGCAATAAGATGGTTTTACTCTCATATGCCATGGGTAAAGGCATACCTCACTGAAGATAACAACTATCTCACATGGGTCTTCTCTCACCTTCCCAACGTAGAGCTGGTGGCACAGAACTTCCCAAGAGTAAAGAAGTTTGCAACTCAGATGATAAAGGACTAGTCTCACTACAAAGTCTACTGACATACTGGAAACCACTACATTCCCTATAATAGTAGAGTGGGTTCTGATGGTAGAAGGATCATGGCCAAGGAGATGATCGTAGAGTCCTTTCACCCTACCACTAAAGATGATCAAGTTCAGTCTGAGAAGCTTCCCTCTGCCCAAGCACAGTTGTCTGACATTCCTTCATCCTCCAACAACGACCAGCACTCAACAATTTTTTAGATTCTCACTGCTTTCGAAAATCTGTCCAAGAATGAAAATCGTAGAGTTTAATCTGGTGCTCAACAAGAGGCTGCCCAACCATATAATTAAACTCTTATGGAGCAGGAGTTACTGAAGAATTCTGATGAGCTGACTGAGAAGATATCTCTCATTACTGAAGAGTCAAAGATGTTGACAGAAGTTGGAGACAATGCAGCTCAAAACAGACTTCAAGCCACTATATATGATATATCTCTCAAAATCAAAGAGAGAGATCAAATCAATCTGAAGGCTATAAATGATCAGAAAGCAGAAGCACTACGAGCACAGAAGGCAAATGAAGAACAAATCCTATCCCTCTCTGACAAGATTGACAATCTGAATCAGTCTCTCTCCCTGCAAATTGAGCTGAGCCAACAAGAACTTAAGATTGAGGTTGGTAACTCATCTTACCTGATGGAGCAACTAATGTCCAACATAGAGTAACTTTCACAAGTGATTAATGACAAAAAGGGGGGAAAAAGAGACATAGGAAGAAGCATTCAAGGAGGAGCAAGGAGAAAAGAAGCAGAGAAGGCAAGAAGGCCAAGAAGAAGGCAAAGAAGAAGATAGCAGCAACAGAAGTAGAATCATCATCTGAGGGGGAGCCAGAAAAAGAAGAAGAGCATGAATCTGAGGGGGAGCAGAGAAAAGAAATGAAGTCACCATCCTAGGAGGAGCAGGAGCAAAAAGATCAAACAGATGAATAGCTGATCAACAGACATCCTGGAAACATATAAGGAGCCAAAAAGGTACATTTCTAACTAATTAAGTATGTTCTGGATCCAGAATATAAAGTGTCATAGTTTATTAAATTCCATATTATTATCAATGACATTCATGATTATCTGTTTTAGAAATACAGATTCTCACTATATATAAGATTCATTCATATCATGCATATGCACTTATTATTTTTGTCATAATCAAATAGGGGGAGATTGTCAGGAATAAGTATGTGAATGATATTCCTATTATATATGATTTGATTATGATATATATGAATGATTATACAAGTATGCTTGCATCAAGAAAAGCTGTAAAGTCCTTTGACAGATTATAGGAAAATATGTACAAGGACTTAGAATGAATTGATCAAATATGTTAGGTTGATCCTACATAAGCAAAACAGCTTTGTAAAGTCCTTCAAAAGAAATGATGTACAAGGACTATAAACATAGAAAGATTAAGCTTGTTAGGTTGATCTTATAATGTAATAGATAGGCTTGTCTGATCGTCGAGCACTGCACCAAAAATCGTAGTCTGCCAGGAGAGTCAAGGAAAACTCGGGAGCTATCAAGGCAGAGTCATAGTTTGCAAGATAGTAGATCTCGGAGTTCGTCGACTGCCAGGAGAGACGAGGAAGGATCGTAGTGTGTCGAGTAGAACTTCCTCAGAGTCTTAGTTTGCTGAGGATGTCATGTTCAGAATCGTAGAGACAGCCTGTCTACGAGCCGACCGAGCATCTGCCGAAGCCAAGTCAAAAATCATAGACTACACTCGTTGTCATAGAGTCTACTGATCATATCAGAGGCAGAGATCGTAGTCGAGCAAGATCAGATGAAGACAACAAGCATAAAGACAGAAATCGTAGAGTGTCAAGATCTGATCTCGGAGTCGTAGTGTTTGCACAACCCAAGCTGAATCGTAGAGTGCGAAACTAAGGCTTCAACAGATGTGCTCACAATGCCAAGGCAGAATCGTAGAGCAAACACGATCCTCAACAAATGAGCACTCCCAGAATATCCAAAGTATGAAGCCTCTGGTCTAAGCTACAAAGTTACATCCAACCTGAAGGAAACCAGAGAGCACTCAACGAATGGCATGCAAAGCTAATAGAAGATCTAAGCACTAACTCAATCAACATCCAGATTGAGTTGTGAAGCCATTCGAGATGAAGTCTTCCATAAGTTGATCAGAAGAAGACTTAAGTAACTAACAAAGGAAAGTCAACAAGTGCAGTAGCTGTCAAGTGAACAGAAGACAACGATCTTGAAAGTAATTAGGATCGTACTGTTTGCCATACAAAGAAGGAACTGATGGAGTGTACACAAAGATACTGGTCAGCCTATTAAGAACAAGGCTAAAGTGATTAAGCATTGGGTCAGTCCATTGAAGATAAGTGAACAGGAGATCACAAGGAGAAAGCGAGCTAAGCATGCCATAAATTTGAAGTGTCTTGCTATTAAGAAGGGGCCAGAATAAGAAGTCAAGCCATCAGTATCTAAGAGCAGTTGAGGCAAATAGAAGTGTTGAAGCACTGCACAAGAAAAGGAAGAGGTTGTTGGGAGAGTGCATATTTTGATTTGATGTTTAAAGTAAAAGCTCATGATTATATGTAAAGTCCTTCAAGAAATATATGTACACGGACTTAGTGATAGATCAAATTTATTAGGTTGATCTAACCTCTTAACGTGTATCATTCTGTAAATAAATGTATAGATAAAGAGATCAAAGCCGTTAGGTTGATCTTGAGATGTAATAGAGAGGCTTCGAAGAGATCGTAGTGTATCGAGCTGATCAAAATTGCAGAAGCCAAGGCAAAATCGTAGAGCATGAAGGATCGTAGTGTACCTGCCTTGAAGGGCCTCTTCAGAAATCATAGAGTGGTCTCAACGTTTGCCGAGCCAAGTCAGAGAACGTAGTGTGCTCTCGAAAATGTAGAGCTTGCAAGACATGCAAGTGAAGATCGTAGTGCGCAAGTCTTTAAGAGAAATCGTAGGGCTCTCTATTGATAGCATCAGACCAAGCACCAAGGTGACAAGGCACCACGATCTGGATCGTAGAGTATCATCTGCCTTGTGTCAGAAGAATCGAGCCCCGCCTTTTTATTTGAAGATAAATCTCGACAAATGTGGAATAGGTCCTAAACGTTGAAGTACTCACCAGTCTCAAAGGCATAAAAGATATCCTTAGTATGCAACAAAGAAGCGTATTGGAGAAGCTAAGTAAAGTACCATTGGTAAGAGGAAAACATCTTTTCAGGTGTTAGGTGAGAAAGCAGTCTGCTGTGTCAGTGGGTCAGAATGCAATTCAGAAGATGTGCAGAAAAGTCTCCATCAAAGTACAAAAATATCAAACGCATTTAATGCTTCAACGGATGGATCCAACGAATACATTTCAAGATCACATATATGCAAAACATATGCAGACGAGAAAAGAAAGCAAGCATTGAACAAAAACGCACAAGAACCCTCATTGCTCAACTCTACGATCTCAGAAAAAGGAAAAGCTTGCTCAGCTACACAGTTCTCTCGAACAAGAGCTTAACAACAACTGAGAAGCACCAATCAATAACTCAACAACTACCAATTAACTTAATTAAGAGTTCCAAGTCAGAAGGACTTGAAGAGTTCTAAGTGAACTGTGAAGGGCCAAGTCTGCTGGACTTGAAGAGTTCAAGAGTGAACTAAGAAGTTCCTAGACTGCTGGTCTAGAAGGAATCTGTGTGATTCAGAAAATATAAAAGACATCTTTAGTGGATTTCCTACTCGAGGAGTAGAACAGTGGACTAGGAGCTTTAAGTGCTCTGAACCACTTAAAACGACTGTGTCTATTACATTCTTGCTATAACTGCTATATCTACCATAACTGCTATAACTACCTCACTCTCATTAACTCACTATCTTAAGAGAGATTAAAGCAAAGATTAATTCCGCTAAGTTTTAATCATTATCACTCTAACAAAGTAAAACGAAAAGTTTTTTAATATCTATTCACCCCCCGTTTTAGATAACTATTGTGCCTCCGGGAACTAACAATTGGTATCAAAGTAGGTTCTGTTATATAGCCTATAAAGCTTAAGTAGATCCAATGACACACTTACCAAGCGAATCAAGGACTGGAGGAGGCAGCAAGCCACCTATGTGAAACAAAGATAAATAAGCCAACTAGAAAGTTAGGATGCAAGCATACATGGATTCAATAGATCAAGATCTATTTAAAACTGTTCAAAATGGACCCTACGTTCCTACAAAGCTTGCACCAACTACAGACGATCCAAACAGAATACAGATCAAGGTCAAAGAAGAATGGACTGAGAATGAGAAGAGAGCTGTTCAACTCGACAAGAAGGCCAAGAACATTTTGTTTCAATCCTTAGAAGACGATCTGTTCGAAAATGTGGTTAATAGCAAAACATCAAAGGATGTTTGGGAAGCACTACTCATCATGCATGAAGGAACTGAAGAAGTCAGAGAAAACAAACAATCTCTCCTGACACAACAATATGAAATGTTTGCACATGTTCAAGGAGAGAACGTCATTGCCACCTACGAGAGATTCAACGTTCTGCTCAACTCTCTACGAGCCTATGCAAAGATCTATCCAAACAAAGATTTAATCATAAAGTTCATGAGAACCTTACCAAGCAGGTGGGATGCCAAAACCACTGCTATTAGAGAGTCAAAGAATCTCCATGAAATGACTGTTCAACAATTATATGGCAACCTTCTTATATACGAACTGGAGCTGACTCAACGAGCAAAAACTCTGTCAAAAGGAAGAAAGAAGGATAAGGGTGTTGCTCTCAAAGCAACTGAAAGTACCTCCAAGGTCAACACTGAAATTGACTCTGACTATGATGAAGATGATGATGAGGACTTTGCTATGCTAGTGAAAAGACTCAGAAGGTTCATGCGTCAAGGCAAAACCAGCAAGCCAAAGAAAGTCAGCAACTACAGCAGCCAGGAGCAAATGAATGATCTATGCTACAACTGCAAGAAGCCTGGCCATTTCATTGCCAACTGTAACAAACCTCTCAGAGAAGAACTAAAGAAGAAATCACATCCAAAGAAGGAATATAAAGGCAACAAAAGGCCTCAGAAGAGAGACAAAGACCTTGTAGCTGGAGGATCGTGGAGTGACTCAGACAATGACTCAACTCCCGATTCTGGAGATGATGAAGATCCTCAAATAGCAAATCTGTGCCTAATGGCCAAACATGCAAAGGACAAACAGAATTCTAACATACATGAAGTAAGTATCGATGAGGTATTTGACTTTAACTCTCCTGATGTAAACTTTGATGATTTAAGAACTGCACTGCATGGCATAACATCTGATCTGCATCAATACATGAAATGGTTCAGAGTTCTGTCGAAGGATTATTCACTTCTTCAAGAGGAGAAAAAGAAAGTTCAAGAAGAACCGAAAATAACCCTTCTAAGTACTAACTCTCTCTCTAAGCTTGAGGCTGAGAATAAGTTCTTACAACAGACCAATGAGCTCAATGCACAAAGAGAGTCAAGTCTAACCTCTAAAATTGAGGAACTAGAAAAGACTATCTCTACATGGAATAAATCCTCATCATCCATGGACTCCCTGCTCTCTAGTCAGAGAAGTGCATCTGATAGAACAGGTTTAGGATTTGGGAGATGATAAGTGCATATTATTCATTTATTTTGATTCCTTTATATTTAGTTTTATTCCATGTTTCATGTGCATATGAGCTTATTAATGTGTTTAATGATTTCAGGAAGAATTGGAGCTGAAATGAGGAAAAAGAGAAATTATAGGGTTTTTAGCATTAAGTTGGATGCATGGTCTAGGCTTGGGACTTGAATTTTATTGTAGAGCTCTTCTTTAGCTTTCCGGAACATCTTGAATCGTCCCAATCGGAGTTCATATGAAAAGGTTATGATCTTTTTACTAAACAAACGTTGAACCTCAAAGTTTGGAAGTTGCAATTTACAGAACAGTCCGTTAGAGCCTCATTTCGACCTTGATGCAGCCAGAATCTGTCAAATCTCAAAGCATAAAAGTTGTAGATCTCGTCGATATCTTCGTTTTGATAGGTAGCAGACCCCGTAACTCCTTCTGGATCAAAAGTTATGATTGTTTTACCAAAGGACGTCACAACAGAAAATGGAAATTCGCCCCAGCGAATTTGAGCGGGAAAATTGGGAAATCTTGGATTTTTGGAAAGTTTCTAAATGCAGATTTTGGCAGACTTCTACATGGAATTGGATTGATATTTCTATTAGCTTTAGGATTTCCTTTAGACTAAGATTTATTTCCAAATTGGATTCTATTTCTTTATGGAAACTAGTTATGATTTGTAATTCTTTTTAGGATTTGGATTTCTACATCCTATAGGATTTAGGACTTTGTTTAGCACTATAAATAGAGGATGCTAGTCAGGATTTTATTCATTCAATCATCTACTACATTCTCTCATCTACAACATTGGAGGATTGAAGACATGAGCTAAGTTCTTTTTATTCAGTTCTAAGGGATGTTGACCTTATTTATAATTAATTGTTAATTGAGTATTCATTATTTATTCCTTCTCACATGAAATTCATTCTTGATAATCTGATTTAATTTCTGAATGCTATTTGGCTTAACTGATTTGATTTCTGCAGGATTGAGTTGGTTAACAAATATCATATGCTAGATCAAGGAATAATATTACGTGTAATTGATATTGTTTCTAATCACAAGTAGTAATTAGTAATACATGATTGTGGACAAGCTTTTGAGTATTGCTATGATTATCAGAAGACAAGTTAAACAATCCGAGCTTATGTGTTTGTTGCTTGGAATAGTCTAATTTCCTAATTCTTAATGCTGCTATTATATTAAATCTAGAGAGCTTATTCTAGGTTATATAATTGTTAGAATCTTGTGAAGAGCTTGTTTCATTGAGTGACAATCTAAGGGGAGTTTCGGGTAGCAGAGCTTGTTGTTACCTAGGACTATTAGTTTCATTAAAGGGTAAATAATGTTACACTTGATTAATCTATTATTGTAAAAAGGTGATACTGAACTGAAGAACTGAAGCTTTTTATTCATTGTTTATTCTTGTTAATTTAATTAATTAATTCAAAATTCCCTTTTCAATAAAAATCATAGGATAATTATAAAACAAATCACTCTCTGTGGGATCGATCCTTGCTTACTACTATGCTAATTGTTTAATTTGTAAAGTGAAAGTGAGGTTAATTTAGGAGTGTAAACGACAGCTCCCAAATTTTGGCGCCGTTGCCGGGGAGTGTTATTTGTTTTTGTTTATTCTTTGTTTTCATTTATTTTTATTATTTTCTTTTTCTTTTTGTTTTATGACTCAATCCTCTAACTTTGTTGACTTAAATTTTGATCAAGAGATAGAAAAAACTGTAGATACAAAAGAAGCTCTTGTTCCATCACTTGAAGTGGAAGAGATGGCGGTGCCACATAATAACAGAACTTTGAAAGAATTGGCTACTCCTGATCTGACTCAACCATCTTTTTGTATTGAGTATCCTACTTTAGATGTTGCTTTTGAACTTAACTCTAGACTAATTCATCTTTTGCCTACTTTTCATGGTCTTACAGGTGAAAATCCATATAAGCATCTAAAGGAGTTCCATGTGGTGTGTTCGATGATGAAAGCACAAGGAGTGGCAGAGGAGCAGATAAAGCTTAGACTTTTTCCATTCTCATTAGCAGATTTGGCTAAAGACTAGTTATACTATCTACCTTCAGGATCAATACGATCATGGACTGATATGCAAATGTTATTCTTGGAGAGGTATTTTCCTGCATCAAGAGTTACCGAAATAAGAAAGGAGATATGTGGAATCAGGCAGTTCAATGGAGAGAATCTCTATGAGTATTGGGAAAGGTTCAAGAAGTTGTGTTCTAGCTGTCCACCTCATGGAATTGATGAACATTACTTGATCCAGTACTTCTATGAGGGGTTGCTACCAATGGAAAGAAGCATGATTGATGCAGCAAGTGGAGGAGCAATGGTAGACAAGACTCCAGAAGTGGCAAGGAACTTAATTGCAAACATGACAGCTAACTCACAACAGTATGGAACTAAGATGGATCACACACCACAAAGGGTAAATGGGGTAAGCACGAGAGACTTGGAGCAGCAGATTTCTGATTTAACTATTTTAGTTCGACAAATGGCTGCAAGGAATAACCAAGGTATTCAGCAAGCTCAACCTCAGTACCACACAAAAAACCAAGAAGTACATGTCAATTCTGGGACATCTATGAAGGATATGTTCAAGGCATTCATGAACCAAACACAACAGTTCATGAGTCAGACACAACAATTCTAGCAAGAGACAAGAACTTCTGTTCAAGATTTGAGGGACCAAGTTGGTCTTGGTCAACTTACAACCACAGTAGGAAGGTCACTTTCTCAAACTGTTGAAAATGTAAGTGCCATAACATTGAGATATGGTGCAGAGGATCAACAACAAGAAAAGTCAATACAAAACAAGTCAGACAATAGTGAAACAAACAACAATGATGTATTCAAGCATAAATTTTCACCTCTTTCAGCTTATGAACTGAAACTACCTTTTCCCCAAGTTCTAACAAGGAATTGGAAAGTTGAAAAAAATTCAACGTGGTATAGAGAGTTTAATGAAAAATTCCTAGAAGAAATGGCGAATAGGGAACAAGAACTTAAAGATGATAAGGAGTTCACTAGTGGAAACCATTTGGATGTGCTCGAGACTACTACTAAATTTGAAGAAATCAGGTATTCAAAGTCTGAAAAGGATGAACAAGAGGTAGAGATGGAAGAACTAATAATTCCTGTAGATTTCTATAAGGTGGACATAGATAATGATACTTTCCTTGTACCAGCAACAACACTGAATGATAAACACCATGGGACCTTACACATGGAATTCGACGACGCACATGTCCAGTTCGACATATATAAAGTTAAGAGGTATCTTGGTAATGTTAATTTTATTTTTGCTATTGATGTTGTTGACTCTATAGTGCAGGAATCTCTTGAGCAAATATACAAGGAGGATTTGAGGGCTGAAATGGAGCAAAATCAGGATCTGAAGGATGCTCCTAATGAAGAATTGAAGCTGTTACCAGTCCACTTGAAGTACACAAATCCAATTACATAGGATGAGAAGGATGATGTCAGGCCAATGACGATAAACAAGGGCAGCTGCTTGGGAGGCAACCCAAGATCTCAGATTTGATTTTTCTATCCCTTCACTTTTTAGTTTTTTTTATTGCATGTTAGTTAGTAGTATTTTCTTCTTTGCATGATTTTCTTACATTGGGGACAATGTAAGGTTTGAGTGTGGGGGAAAGATTTAGGTTTTTATTTTTCTTAGGAATATTAATCTGATTTTGATGGAAAATTTGAAAAAATTAATGCTTTTGAAAATTTTTAAAAATTTTGGTTCCATGGTTCTATTTGCCTATGTGTTCGAAGGTTAAAGTCAAAGATTGAAAATTGATGCTAAATTTCAAAATCTATTTAATGCTTAGTTGGTTAATGAATGATGAAGACTAAGCCATGATCCATAGTAACTGATTTAAATTAAATTTGTGATGCATGAGTACTTGAATATGAGAAACATGTTTATTTGGCTAAGCTATTTGTGGAGTTGTCTATGTGCACTGATTTCATGACTTAGAACTGTTTAACTTGCTTATGTTGTTGCAGAACCATATGAAAAAATGATGAATGAAAAACAAAAGAAAAAAAAAGAAGGAAAAAATAAAAATTGAAAATCTGTTTCAATGTCCATTGTGCGAAATAACTGGATATCTAAGCCTCGGGAAGCATCGATATTCACGCTGAAAAGTGCGATGGATAAAAGCAGCTTGACTAGTCGACTTTTGTGGCCTTTGTTACTTGAATAAGTTAGCCTTAGGGGTGTCTCTACACCTAGCGCCCTAAGATCATCTGGTTTGGGAGTCGTTGGTGGAAAGTTCGCTAATGGGTAACTCTGAAAAGCCTAAGAAAAGGAGACATTGCACATGTTAAGAAAAGAAAAAAATATATACGAAAAAAAGAAGCATGAAAATACATTCATCTGTGCTAAAAAAAAGGGTTCTATGAAAAAAATTAAAAAGCAAAAAAAATTTATTCTTGGTTGTGAGTCAGTGTGCACGGTTTTTGCTCCATAGTAACTAAGTTAAGTAAGTATGATGATTTTGGGAAAGTTACTTATGTGGTTATAGTTTGATTTAATAAAATTCATTGGTGAAATGGTAAGGTTGGTAATTGTGAGTTGACTGATAAGACATTGATTAAGATTTTTGCAAATTTATTGTTGATAATCATGATTTATATCTTGAAATCTTTTGACATAATGGTTGAATAAAATTTTTCTAGAAATCAAACTTTTTGTTTACACGAGGACGTGTAAAGGCTAAGTGCGGGGGAATTTGATAAGTGCATATTATTCATTTATTTTGATTCCTTTATATTTAGTTTTATTCCATGTTTCATGTGCATATGAGCTTATTAATGTGTTTAATGATTTCAGGAAGAATTGGAGCTGAAATGAGGACAAAGAGAAATTACAGGGTTTTTAGCATTAAGTTGGATGCATGGTCTAGGCTTGGGACTTGAATTTTATTGTAGAGCTCTTCTTTAGCTTTCCGGAACATCTTGAATCGTCCCAATCGGAGTTCATATGAAAAGGTTATGATCTTTTTACTAAACAAACGTTGAACCTCAAAGTTTGGAAGTTGCAATTTACACAGCAGTCCGTTGGAGCCTCATTTCGACCTTGATGCAGCCAGAATCTGTCAAATCTCAAAGCATAAAAGTTGTAGATCTCGTCGATATCTTCATTTTGATAGGTAGCAGACCCCGTAACTCCTTCTGGATCAAAAGTTATGATTGTTTTACCAAAGGACGTCGCAGCAGAAAATGGAAATTCGCCCCAGCGAATTTGAGCGGGAAAATTGGGAAATCTTGGATTTTTGGAAAGTTTCTAAATGCAGATTTTGGCAGACTTCTACATGGAATTGGATTGATATTTCTATTAGTTTTAGGATTTCCTTTAGACTAAGATTTATTTCCAAATTGGATTCTATTTCTTTATGGAAACTAGTTATGATTTGTAATTCCTTTTAGGATTTGGATTTCTACATCCTATAGGATTTAGGACTTTGTTTAGCACTATAAATAGAGGATGCTAGTCAGGATTTTATTCATTCAATCATCTACTACATTCTCTCATCTACAACATTGGAGGATTGAAGACATGAGCTAAGTTCTTTTTATTCAGTTCTAAGGGATGTTGACCTTATTTATAATTAATTGTTAATTGAGTATTCATTATTTATTCCTTCTCACATGAAATTCATTCTTGATAATCTGATTTAATTTCTGAATGCTATTTGGCTTAACTGATTTGATTTCTGCAGGATTGAGTTGGTTAACAAATATCATAATCAAGGAATAATATTACGTGTAATTGATATTGTTTCTAATCACAAGTAGTAATTAGTAATACATGATTGTGGACAAGCTTTTGAGTATTGCTATGATTATCAGAAGACAAGTTAAACAATCCGAGCTTATGTGTTTGTTGCTTGGAATAGTCTAATTCCTTAATTCTTAATGCTGCTATTATATTAAATCTAGAGAGCTTATTCTAGGTTATATAATTATTAGAATCTTATGAAGAGCTTGTTTCATTGAGTGACAATTTAAGGGGAGTTTCGGGTAGCAGTGCTTGTTGTTACCTAGGACTATTAGTTTCATTAAAGGGTAAATAATGTTACACTTGATTAATCTATTATTGTAAAAAGGTGATACCGAACTGAAGAACTGAAGCTTTTTATTCATTGTTTATTCTTATTAGTTTATTCTTGTTAATTTAATTAATTAATTCAAAATTCTCTTTTCAATAGAAATCATAGGATAATTATAAAACAAATCACTCTCTGTGGGATCGATCCTTGCTTACTATTATGCTAATTGTTTAATTTGTATAGTGAAAGTGAGGTTAATTTAGGAGTGTAAACGACAGCTCCCAGGAGATCCACCTCAGAGCCATGTGTGGAAAAGATAAAGGAAACCAACACTAGTAAAGCTTCAAGTTTTAGTAGAGGCATTACATTTGTGAAATTCTCACAGAAGGAAGAACCAGCCCAACCCTCTTCTACTGATTCAATCCATACTCCAAGGAGTAAAGGATCTCATGCTGGCCTGAGTTTCAGAAAAGTGAAGAGTAACCCATCCTCTACTCACCAACCTCGAAGGATCGTAGAGTCGAGTAAGACCAACTCTACGAACCAACTGGGAAGGTACAGTAGAGGTAAGGTACACTCCTCACATTTCATGAAACCCAAGGACATGTGGAAGAAGGAAAATCAGTTTAACAGAAGGATGACTAAAGAACCACAAAAGTCCAAATGGAGGATGAAGTCTCACACACACACACAGGCATGCATCATACTAGGTGTTTTGTGTGCAATAGAGTTGGTCACAAGGCTGCAAAGTGCTATTATAATTCCATGCTTGTGAGACCCAAAATCAAGCAGATTTGGGTCCCCAAGGGCACTAACAAAGTAGGACCCATGCAAATATGGGTACCAAAATGAAGGTTTAATGTTGTCACAAGAAAAGAGCTCCACGATCACAACCTGGTATTTGGACAGTGGATGCTCAAGGCACATGACTGGGAATAAAGCCCTTTTGTCTAACTATATAGAGAAGGAGGGTCCCTCAGTCATCTTTGGAGACAACGGCTCTGGCAAGACAAGTGGATATGGCACAGTTGGAAATGGTGTAGTATCCTTCAGTAAAGTGGCTTATGTGGAAGGACTACAACATAATCTTTTGAGCATTAGCCAACTCTGCGACAAGGGCCATCAAGTAACATTCCTCAACAATCAGTGTCAAGTCAGAGATTTGAAGACATCTGCTGTAAAGCTAATCAGAACAAGAGAAGGAAATGTCTACACAGTGGATCTTGGACAGCTAAGCTCAGATGAGACAATATGCTTTCTGGCTAAAGAATTTGAAGAAATGAGCTGGCTATGGCATAGACGATTGTCTCATTTAAACTGCAAAAGCATGTCCAAACTTGCCTAAAAAGATCTTGTTGCAGGCCTACCCATGTTCAGCTTCGTCAAAGAAAGGCCATATAATTCCTGTCAGCTTGGAAAGCAAACCAGAAGCTCATTCAAAAGCAAAACTACCAACTCAATCGACAAGCCCCTGTAGTTGCTCCACATGGATCTATTTGGGCCAATTCCAACTACAAGTCTCGGAGGGAAAAGATACTCATTGGTTATAGTCGACGATTACACTAGGTTCACATGGGTGTTCTTTCTAACCTCAAAGGATGAAACAAGCTCCCAACTGATCAAGATGTTCAGGCTGGTGATGAACAAGAAAGGAGAGAAAATCAAGGCTATAAGGAGTAATCATGGCAGAGAATTCGACTTCTCAGAAATGGACTAGTTCTGCACAGACAATGGCATCAGTCATAACTTCTTAGCTCCAAGAACTCCATAACAAAATGGAGTAGCTGAGAGAAAGAATAAAACTTTAATAGAGGCTGGAAGAACGTTACTAGCAGCAGCCCATCTACCTGAATACTTTTGGGCAGAAGCTGTCAACACTGCATACTACACGCAGAACAGATCACTGATACACTCTACGATCAAGAAGACAACCTATGAATTGTGGAAAGGAAGAAAGCCAAGTGCCAGCTACTTTCATGTATTCGGCTGTGCATGCTACATTCTCAACAATGGAAAGCAGTACTTGACAAAGTTTCAACCCAAGTCAGACGAAGGAATTTTTCTTGGATATGCCTCAGACAGTAAGGCCTACAGAGTGTTCAATAAGAAGACACTGAGTGTTGAAGTCTTAATTCACATCATCTTTGATGAGACATACTTAGACAAAACAGTGCTTCAAGACACTACGACCGACAGTTCAGACACTATGAATGAGGTCATCGAGCTCAACACTACGATCGTAGTGCCAGATAGTGAAATCGTTGAGCAAGGAAATGAAATCGTAGAGAGGCCTATGCAAGACAACGAACCTCCACACCAAGAAGAAGAAATAGATCTTGAAGTCCTAAGATAAGAAGGCATCAGGACAGACGTTCCAACAGGAAACAGATGGGCAAGAGACCACACTCAAGATTTAATCATTGGAGATCTGAGTGCAAGAGTCAAAACAAGAGCTGCCGCTCAAAATGAATGTTTCTATCTAAGCTTCCTGTCACAAATGGAACCTAAGAAGATAGAGAATGCTATGGAAGACTCCAACTGGATAGAAGCCATACAGGAAGAACTTAATCAGTTTGAAAGAAGCAAAGTATGGAGATTGGTTCCAAGACCAAAAAGTCATCCTGTCATTGGAACCAAGTGGGTCTTCAGAAACAAGATGGATGAAGATGGAGTAATAACCAGGAATAAGGCAAGACTAGTGGCCAAGGGTTACTCTCAGGAAGAAGGCATTGACTATGATGAGACATTTACACCTGTTGCCAGACTAGAAGCCATCAAAATATTCCTGGCCTTTGCTGCTCACATGAAATTCAAGGTCTTCCAGATGGATGTCAAAAGTGCATTCCTAAATGGAGAACTTCAAGAAGAAGTTTATGTAGAGCAACCTCCAGATTTCATCAATCCATCTCTTTCCAGTTATGTTTATAGATTAGACAAAGCCTTATATGGTCTTAAATAAGCACCTAGAGCATGGTATGAAACACTAACTAACTTTCTTATTGAAAATGGATTCACTAGAGGTAGAGTAGATACTACATTATTTCTTAGAAAGCATAAAGACAAAGTCCTATTGGTTCAAATATATGTTGATGATATTATTTTTGGTTCTACTGATGAAAAGCTATGTAAGAGATTCTCCAAGCTTATGCAGAGTAAGTTTGAGATGAGCATGATGGGTGAGCTAAATTTATTCCTTGGACTGCAAGTAAAGCAGACTGATGATGGAATCTTCATAAACCAAGCCAAATACATCAAAGATTTACCTAAGAAGTATGGCATGGAATCAGCCTCTCCCATGAAAACCTCAATTGCTCCTGCAACCAAGCTTGACAAAGATGAAAAAGGTAAAAGTATTGATATAACTTAATACAGAGGTATGATAGGCTCTCTTCTATATCTAACTGCCAGTAGACCAAATATAATGTTTGCAACATGCATATGTGCTAGATTTTAGGCTAATCCTAAAGAATCACATTTAACTGCTGTAAAGAGGATTTTTAGGTATCTTAAGGGTACCACTTCACTTGGGACTTTGGTATCCCAAGGAGTCCTCATTTGAACTAACAGGATACACAGATGCTGATTTTGCAGGCTGTAAAATAGATAGAAAGAGTACTAGTGGTACCTGTCAATTGCTAGGAAACAGACTTGTGTCTTAGTTTAGCAAGAAGCAAAATTCAGTATCTACTTCAACTGCAAAAGCTAAATACATTGCTGTTGGTAGCTGCTGTGCTCAGATCCTATGGATGAAAAATTAGCTAGTAGATTATGGGTTTGAATTCAAATCAATACCTATTCACTGTGATAACACAAGTGCCATAACAATAACTCATAATCCTGTCATGCATTCTAGGACTAAGCATATAGAAATAAGGCATCACTTCATTAGGGATCATGTGCAAAATGAAACAATTTCTTTACAATATATCCCTACTGAAAATCAACTTACTGATGTCTTTACAAAGCCTCTAGATGAATCCAGATTTAACAAGTTAATAAGTGAGCTAGGAATGCTTAATTTACAACCATGAAATATATGCTCTAGTGTGTGCTAACCATACAAATATAAAGGCTATGGTTGAAATCGTAGACATGATCAAGGGAAGTCCATGATCGCAGAACTGCAGTGACATAAAAGACAACGATCGTAGTACAGACTCAACGATAGCAGAGTCCCATCAACAAAACAAATGAGCATCCTATGATGACAAAGTTCAACACAAAGCAATCTCTCTGATAAGCGCCTCAGGAACAAACCTAACCCTTGACTCACTCCATGAGGTTGGCCCTTCCTGAGCTACCTTAAAACCGAGAAGAATGCTAAGTCAAAAGTTCATCACAAGGACTCGGTCAGACTCGACGATCGTAGTTCAGACATGAAGATTGTTGAGTAGACTCGACGATCGTAGTTCAGACAGGACGATTGCAGTTCAGACTCGACGAATGCAAAGCAGACTCAACGATCACAAAGGCCACCTCAACGATCGTAGTCCTCCCTAAGGACACATTAGCTCAGAAGGAGCTAAGGGAAAATCAGTACAATCTTCCTCAGTCAAATTCGTAGAGCCAAGCAGAATTTGACACCTGCCCCACTAAACAAAAATGGAGAGAGGGAAGTTACAAGTACAGTTTGAAAACACCTTTTTAAAATCAAAAGTTCAAAAAGCTTATCTCTCTCTCTACAAGAAGAAACCCTAACCCTTAAAAGAGTTCAGACAACCATACTCCTTGCAAAGAAATCAATGGCAGCCTCCAATGTCGTCTCTGGCTACAGACTATGCTTCGATGAGTTCAAAGCCGCTGAACCCAAATTTTATAAGATTCTGACATTGATAAAGAAGGCTGGTCTCGAAGAAGCCCTGGGTTCGTCACATGGATCTACCCGAAGTTAATAAAGGAATTTTACAGAAATGGGGCATTCTAAAATGAAGTCCTCAAGATGAGAGTCAAGGACATGGAAATCAAGCTAAAGGCTGAGAACATCAACCTAGCCCTAGGCTTCAAAAATAAGGGGTTCCCGTTCATAAATGGCATTGACTTTCATGAAGGCCTAAAGAAGATGCATCACAAGAAATTCCCCACTGTTAAGGGATACAAGAAGAAGGACTTTCCTCAGAGGTATGAATTTTTGGCCGATATTGTTGGGAAGTGTATTTGCTGCAAAAGCTCCAACCACGATTCTGTAAATGAGGTGCAGCTAAAACTCATGACTGCCATAAGTTGTGGAATACAACTTAACTATGGAGCTCTACTACTTGAATGGGTAGGAAAATGGGTCCTTAGCTCGAAGAAGACAAAGGGCTCTCAAAAGATGCTCTACGGGCGATTTATAAGCATCATTCTACAGTCTGCTCTGGGTGATAAGATTGGGGACAATGAAGGAGAGTCCATAAATCCAAACAGACGGATGACCTAGCAACTGTTTGAAAATTGGAAAAGGAATCCAACAGAAAATGTTCGTATGATGTCTGAGTTGTAGAACTGGTGATCTAAAGGAATCAGGGATTCCAGGAAACATGTCAGTCGTCAAAGAGACTGAAGAAGAAGAGGAAGAGATCAAGGGAGAACCCACTGCCCTTATCAAAAAAAGTAAGGGCAAGAAAAAGCTAAAGACTAGGATGGCAGAAGAACCTCAAGGGTCTACCACTGATATACCTATAGAGTCCTCTGATATTGAGACTCTGAGGATCCTAAGAAGAAAAGAACAATAGGCTGAGGCTGATGAAGATAGAGCTACCATATCACAGCTGCTGAAGAAGAATAAAAACAATCACAAGTCCAATAGGCCATCTGTCTCTTCGATCGTAGAGTCTCTACCGATTGTAGAGACCAGACTAAACACCTCAAGCAAGGAAGTTGCTGCACCAGATGGTTTAATTGATCAACAGGACAGAGTTGAAGCTGAAAAAAGTCTTGAGGCTGTGGCTCAGCCTAGAAAACCAAGACAAAAATTAGTTAAAAAGTACATTCTTGTAAATGAAGGAGTGCTCAAGGAGGAAGACAAAAAGATGGCTGCTGAAAAGGAACTATTCAAAGAAAGCCAAAAGGATATAACTCAAGCTGAGGGGGAGATACCTGAAGTTCTCACCATAGAAAATGCTTCAGCTGAGGGGGAGCTACCAGTACTACAGATGGATGATCATGTTGAGGGGGAGCCTCATGATATCCCCATAACAGAAAAACCTGTTCCTACAGAAAATGAGGAAGAGCCTGAGCAAGAAAGTCAAAAGGAAGTCATTGATATAGTGGAATCCTCAAAAGGAGATAGAGAAGAAGAAAAAGACAAAGATGATAATGAACTTGAGATCACAGGTGTGGGCCGTGATGGGTATATGAGTTATCTCTATAATCAGCTGTTCTCTTATCTCCCCATGATGCCTTATCATCAAGCTCCAATTATAAACTCCTGGAGTCACATGTTTTGGAGCTTCAAAGAATATCCAGCCATCTCTATGCTAGCTCATGGATTTCCAGGCAACTCAAACTTTACCAAAAAGCTGATCACAAATGGTCCCTCCTCAAGAATGGAGCATGAGGTATTAACTATCCCAATCCTTTTAAGAGTGAATCATTATCCACTGTCTTTTTCCAGCCAATTTTATGAATTTCCAAGATGGTTAGAAGTGGTTCTAAATCCATCAAGTCAATCCCCAGTTACAGAATCCTAAAATTCTGTAATTGATGAACCAAATGTGCCCAACTTCATACTGATCTCAACTCCCATCATTTCTACGATTGAGGTCTCTAGCCCCATCGTAGAGTCCCAAGCTCAAATCGAAGAGCCACCTACTCCAGAAGCCCAAACACAAGCCCCTCAATTAGATATTCCTTCCTCGTCCTCAAATGAATACTTCAACCTTGATCTTGCTCTCTACACCTTGCAAGATCAATACACAAGATATCCACCTCCTCCTCCTCCAAACAATCTATGACTTAGTGAACTCCTTTCAGATCTGCCCACCAAATTTGAGTTGTCAGAAGTGTCAAAGAAAGTGATCAAGGACATAGATGATAGTCTTGAAGCTCACACTAAACTCATTCAACTGAGAATAACTAAAATGATCAATACTGCTAATGATCTCCTAAGCACCCTAAGCTCTGAGCTAACAAAGAAACTTAGGAAAATCATAAAAGAAATGGTAAAGAGCATAAATGACAGGGATCATATCCACTTTCAAGCAGCTAAACGTCACAGGGATGCTGTTCTTGTCTTACAGACGACTCAAGAAGTCCAGAACAAACTTATGTTGGACAGCATCATCAATCTGCAAACTGCCGTAAAAGAATTCTAAGCTTTTTTCATCAGTTAAGGACAGCAGACTGACAATGTCCTAGACATCCTCCAACGAAGGGAAACTCGATCTGATGCTCTAATCAAAGAAAATCGAGAGGACATTGCTCAAACCCAAAGTCAACTTAACGAGCTTGTCCAATGAGTGTCTCGCCTCTCAGAAGATATTCAAACCCTTGATGCTGCCATAAAGGGGGAGAATAAAGGGAAAGGAGATCAAGGCAAAGGCAAAGGCAGAGGCACATTCTTAGCTCAATCATCAAGGATTCCTTCTCCTAGGTAGTGTCACTAACAGACTCCACGATCCGGCCATCAGACTCAACGATCTGATCAGCAAAAAATTTTAATGGCTCAACCAATAAGGAGTCTAGGGCCAACTACCAGCTCATAAAATGTGACCACCACTGGCCTAAGAATGCCAATTAGAGATCCTGCATTCATGAATAGGCATGATCACAATCCTAGGCTAAGCCCAAGTGAGCTGAAAGATCTAGCCAGGAGAGATGAAGCAAACAGGAAAAGGAGAGCTGAGGAGTATGCCAATCCTCCACGCAAAAGATCAAAGAAATAGAGATAAGTGAAAATTTAAATTCTTATTGATGTAAAGCAAATCTGTAATATCTATTTCTCAAACATCAATAAATTTATGCTTATTCTCTAGAAATTTCAGCTACTCACTGAAATATTAAGTCATATTTACTTTCCTGCAAATGCATCTAGAAACTAATAATCATGATAACAAATCTTCTTGGTTATGTCAACATCAAATAGGGGGAGATTGTTGGGAGAGTGCATATTTTGATTTGATGTTTAAAGTAAAAGCTCATGATTATATGTAAAGTCCTTCAAGAAATATATGTACATGGACTTAGTGATAGATCAAATTTATTAGGTTGATCTAACCTCTTAACGTGTATCATTCTGTAAATAAATGTATAGATAAAGAGATCAAAGCCGTTAGGTTGATCTTGAGATGTAATAGAGAGGCTTCGAAGAGATCGTAGTGTATCGAGCTGATCAAAATTGCAGAAGCCAAGGCAAAAACATAGAGCATGAAGGATCGTAGTGTACCTGCCTTGAAGGGCCTCTTCAGAAATCATAGAGTGGTCTCAACGTTTGCCGAGCCAAGTCAGAGAACGTAGTGTGCTCTCGAAAATGTAGAGCTTGCAAGACATGCAAGTGAAGATCGTAGTGTGCAAGTCTTTAAGAGAAATCGTAGGGCTCTCTATTGATAGCATCAGACCAAGCACCAAGGTGACAAGGCACCACGATCTGGATCGTAGAGTATCATCTGCCTTGTGTCAGAAGAATCGAGCCCCACCTTTTTATTTGAAGATAAATCTCGACAAATGTGGAATAGGTCCTAAACGTTGAAGTACTCACCAATCTTAAAGGCATAAAAGATATCCTTAGTATGCAACAAAGAAGCGTATTGGAGAAGCTAAGTAAAGTACCATTGGTAAGAGGAAAACATCTTTTCAAGTGTTAGGTGAGAAAGTAGTCTGCTGTGTCAGTGGGTTATAATGCAATTTAGAAGATATGCAGAAAAGTCTCCATCAAAGTACAAAAATATCAAACGCATTTAATGCTTCAACGGATGGATCCAACAGATACATTTTAAGATCACATATATGCAAAACATATGAAGACGAGAAAAGAAAGCAAGCATTGAACAAAAACGTACAAGAACCCTCATTGCTCAACTCTACGATCTGAGAAAAAGGAAAAGCTTGCTCAGCTATACAGTTCTTTCTGACAAGAGCTTAACAGCAACTGAGTAGCACCAATCAATAACTCAACAACTACCAATTAACTTAATTAAGAGTTCCAAGTCAGAAGGACTTGAAGAGTTCTAAGTGAACTGTGAAGGGCCAAGTCTGCTGGACTTGAAGAGTTCAAGAGTGAACTAAGAAGTTCCTAGACTGCTGGTCTAGAAGGAATCTGTGTGATTCAGAAAATATAAAAGACATCTTTAGTGGATTTCCTACTCGAGGAGTAGAACAGTGGACTAGGAGCTTTAAGTGCTCTGAACCACTTAAAATGACTGTGTCTATTACATTCTTGCTATAATTACTATATCTGCTATAACTGTTATAACTACCTCACTCTCATTAACTCACTATCTTAAGAGAGATTAAAGCAAAGATTAATTCCGCTAAGTTTTAATCATTATCACTCTAACAAAGTAAAACGAAAAGTTTTTTAATATCTATTCAACCCCCCATTCTAGAAAACTATTGTGCCTCTAGGAACTAACAGAGGTGTTCTACATTGAAGATCTAATAAACACTCTTCAAGATCGTAGTGTTGTCTCTACCTTTTAATGAGCAACATTCAACAAGACACTACGATCAGGTCCAAGAAGATGTGCATCAGAATCGTAGAGTTTGGTCATCTGAAGGTTGAAGCATTGACAATGGTTTAATATGAGGATTGATATTCAAACAGAGCTTATTGAGAGAATCGATGCAAAAGGACAACCTCTGATCGAGAAATCAGAAGAAAAAAATAAAGTCGACTACCTGCCTGACATGGAAAGGTGACAACTTTAAGGCGGTAGGTAAGGTGGTAGACTGTTGTGTCAGTAAAGTCATAAAGGAGCTATCATGTCACATCAAGCAGTCTGCACCAAATAACTCAAGATCTGTGAAACAATTCAAATAGCTCCCAACGGCTACATTCCAATGGGAAGGTTGTGAAGGAGTATAAATCAACAAGAGCTTAAAAGATCAAAAGTGGCTGATAATTGCTAAAGTTGCTGAAGTTGGAGAGATGGTGGACTGATCAAAATAATGAGTGACCAATGAAGGTCTGAAAGCTCACTCTACGATCCACCAAGAACACTTGGAGATGAACAGAGTAAGAAGTAGAAGTGAGAGTTCTACTATGTAGAAGTGAGAGTTCTACTACAAGAAGAGTGTTCTGAACTGTCAAGAGAAATAAGAGCATCAATGTCATCTTGATGTCTATGATGGGAAGACTCTAAACACAAGAGAGAAGAGATTACAGTCATCTTAGCAAGTCCATCATGAGAAGGCATTGAGTATCAAGGAAGAAGATCACCAACGTCATCATGATGTCAAGCATGAGAAAGTTTCTAAGTACCTAACAGAAGAGCCTATAGCCATCTTAGAAACTCATCATATGCAGCCATCAAGTATCAAGAATAATGATCTTAACTGCAGTTCAACAAGGGATCATCAGAAGGGGTTGAGTATCTGAAGAAGCTGAGCATCATTCAACACTCAACTGCACCTCAAGGATGATCACATCAAGCTGCTAAGCATTCAGATATTAAGAGTTTAAAGGACATCTTAGCAGCACCACCACCACTACCAACAACAACACCAACAAGAAGCCAGGGCCTGAGGGGTCCTTGTCCAGAGAGACTAAATGAAGTTCCAAGCCTGCTGGGCTTGAAGAGTTTCTAGGGAACTAGAGAAGTTCTAAGGCTGCTGGTCTTGAAGAGTTCTTAGTGAACTGAAGTTCCAAGGCTGCTGGCCTTGAAGGAATCTTAGTGATTCAGGGTGCTGCCCTTCCTTAGTGGAAATCCTGATAGTTGAAAGCAGAAGAGTGGATTAGGAGCTTGAGTCTCTGAACCACTTAAAATCCTTTGTGTCTTTTACTTTATGTCATTTACATTACGTACTTAACTGCTATAACTGCTATGTATGTTTTAACTGCTTAACACTTAACTAACTTTAAGAATAATGTGTGTATGATTATGAATATATCAATGAAGGGGATCTTTTACTTATTCTGCTGTTCTTGAAAAGATTCTTATGTTTGTCACATGCTAAATCATTAGCAATACAAAATAAACGAGAAAAGTATTTGAAATTAAAAGGATCTATTCAACCCCCCCTTCTAGATCTATTATGTGGCTAATGGGAACTAACAGTTGCAATCTCCATCATGGGCGGCATGTCTTCCTACTATTAAAACATAGAGACTATATGGGTTTCAAAATTTGGGGGATTACTGACTCCAAAGACTGCAATGATGGTGAAGATCTTAATATTCAAAGGATGCGATGATAGTAAACCATTTTGGGGTTGTTCGTGATTTTGGAATGGTGAGAAGTTGTAAATAAATGTTTTTAATAATCTGGGGAAAGGAATTGTTTTGTTATAAAGGTTAATCCTTGAGGAAAATTAATAGTTAGGCTTGTGGTGCTTGGGTGGTTTTATGACTAACATTTCAAATTAGAGGTTTTGAGTTCGAATCTTAGGTTGGACAAGATTTTTGACAATTAATTGGAGAAACTCCACGTCAGCGGTGCTACGTAGATGCCACATGTGCCATGTCAGCAGGTCAATGCCATGTGGCACTTGAGGGCTCAATATCCATCGTGGGCGACATGTCTTCCTACTTTATTAAAACATAAAGACTATATGGTTTTCAACTTTTGGGGGATTACCGACTCTAAAGGTTGCAATGATGGTGAAGATCTTAATTGTAAGACCCCAACTTTTATGAATAAAGATGAATTTTTTTATAAATATCATTTTTGAATATTAAGGTGTGAATTTGTTATAATGTTATAGTTGTGGGTAATATTTATAAATTTTACAAAGTAATCAAGTTGTTATATAATATTCGAGTGGTCGGGAATATTCATTTTAACAGGGAATATTCGTACGACGACACAATCATTGGTGGACCCCACAACATAATTATTGTCAGAATGAGAAAACAATAGAAATATCTTTGTATAAAAATAACGGCAGAAGTTTTACCGTTAAATTGTTGAAATACCCAGTGTTAAAAGTACAGTAATACGCGTGGTTGCATAGTAGCACACGGTATTGATTATTGATGCTTACGTGAGAAGTCACTCAGTTTTGTTCAATTATTGCTACAGTATTTGCTGCATAGTATCTCACGTTATTTGATTCAATTATTGTCAATATTTTATATATTATTAAATCAATAATTGAGACGATAAAGTTATTCATATTATTATTTGTAATACTGACAATTTCTAAAAAGTTCTGTCGAGGAGAGGTTTGGTCACTTAATTGCGTGCTAATAGGGAGAAATCCTTATTGAAAAGTCCCTCTTTCCTGAGAACGATCTGGTTGTTAAATATTGCGAATAATAATAATGATAAATAAATGTTATTAAAAATATTGAGGGGATTTTTATGAAGTATTTAATGTAAATTTTGTTAGGTTTGTAATATTCATGAACGCAATCAAATTGCACAAAATAAGCGGAAACGTGTAAAAATCAGAGTTTAAAATTTTTACAAACCATATACCCGGATCATCCTTTATGCACAATTATTAATTAAACGAAAAGATAAAGAAAAAGAATCATACCCTTGAAGATTCGAGTTTCCTCAGGTACAAGTTCACCTCCAAATATTTTTTGCGTTCAACTTGAATCCACCGGGTTTGGTTCCTTCCTTTGATCAATGTTAACCACCTAAGCGTTTGGCCCCTAGAGGTGATCTACCAAGGAAGAAGAAAGATTCAAGAAGATGGATGTTTGGCAAAACCTTAATTTTTCCATCTCTCATAGAAAAGGAGCGTACTCTCCAACAATTGGAATTACGTCTGTTGTGAAAAAGTCAACAACCCACTCCCACCTATAATAAAATTCCTCTTATTTATAGATGTGGCAACCCTCCTTAACAATTAAGGAATTGGATTTTATTTTAATTAATTAAATTCATTTAATTAATTATGCTCCCAATCTTATTAGGGATAATTAATTAAAATCTTTTAATTAATTTATCTCCTAATTTTATTAGGAATATATGAGAGTACTTTTATTAATTAATTCCCAAACTCCATTAGAAATTAAATAATAATAATAATAGTAATAATAATAATAAGACTCATCTTATTAATTTATATTTAATATTTCCAAAATATTAAATAATAAATATTAAGCTATTTAATTTATTCTATCACCATAGATTAAATTAAATATACTTAACTTATTATTACGATTATGCCATTAACTTCTTAAATAATTATTCTTCCTTTTATGATGTGACTCTTTAGGTTCTCCGTATTAAACCGGTTGTGAATAAATGAATTAGAACAATTCTAATCTTATTTAAATAAATAAATTAAACTATTAATTTATTTAAATAAATAATATTTATTCTACAATAGGGATAAGCCTCCCCAGCGATTAACGACTTTCCAAAAAATATAGATTTCAACATTAATCATAAAAGAACCTTTGAGTAAATAGTTACCGTATAATTCAATCCTTCCACCATACAATGTCCCAATTAAATATAAGACATGAAATTACTATCAAGTCTTATTTTATTTAATTATATGTATTTCGATCCTTAAATGCACAACTCCAAATAATACAAATTAGAAACTCCTTTCTAATTTCAATCTGCCTTGGCCAAGGACTACTGGGTTGTCATTTATCGAATCACATATGATATTTCTCTTCTTTTACTAGAAGCAGTAGATTCTTTATTGATCATACATTATCTCCATGTATAACTTATTATACCCAAGCATACCCTTTGATATACCCTAAGGGTCTGAAGGAATAAGTCAAAGTATAACTCATTATATACAAGATACTATTATGATCTCAAGTCCAAGGATTACTTTTACTACTATCACTATAAGAATTCCTATTGACATGCAAGTAAAACTCCATTAGGTATTCCTTAGCGAGCCACGTTCAGTGAACTTATTCTCTAATAATCACCTACATACTTTCTTTAGTGTCTCCACATAAATGATCATTAGATCAATCATCCTCATCCAATGAGCAAGCAACGTATGTACTAATCTATCCGGATTCATTAATCCCTAATTTAGTAATCCAACGATTGAGAACTATTTTAGTTTTAAACTTTCTAAGAATTTAAATCTCATTAGAATGATCATCATCATTATTCTAAAAGCATTGCTTAAAACTATGGGTTTATCACATATTATAAAACAACATCATGTAGATAATTAAAAGCCTTTAATAAATTAATACTTTTTATTAATAAATGAATAATATTGTTACAAAGTATAAGCTTTATCATCTAACATGATTGGCTTATGTGCGTACTACTTTCAATCTTCCACTTGCACTAAAGCCAATCGCCATGGTATCTCATACCCTTCTTCTCTAAGTGACGATTATCCTGCTGTTGGATAAGCTTTAGTTAATGGATATGTAATGTTGTTCTTGAGAGTCCACTATCTCTATAGTGATTTCCCATCTTTCAATGATTCCTATAATCAAATGAAAGTGCCACAACACATGTTTAGATCCAAGATGAGACTTAGAAACTATTCCTAGTTCTGTAATGAACTTTTCATCCAAAAAATCAACTTGCAGCTTCATTTATAGCTATATACTTTGTCTTTATCACTAAACTAGCAACTCTTTGCTGTTTGAAACCTTTCCAATTCACTGCACCACCGTTCAAGGTAACGCTTCACCTTAAAGTGAATTTTCTGTCGTCTTGGTCTGTCTAAAAAACTTGAGTCTGTTAAGCCCTCTAGTTTTAATTTAGACCCACCATGAATATGATCACATCCTTAGTGTCGGTTAAGTATTTTAAGATGTTTTTCACTGACTCATAGTGAACTTCTCCGAAATATAACTGATCAACATCAGGTTTCATACATTTCATTGTATACATGATAGTTACTCACGTGATCTCTCTTTTATGAGTCTATGGGGACTATTAAGAGAGATACACTCCAGGGCTCATCAACATGAGACATCCCGTGGAGTTTGCCATGCTAAACGACTTTAGCATCAAATGAATATACATTTCTTGGGTTAAGTCAAGCATCATTTTAAATCTATCTATATAGAATTTTTATCCCCAATTACGATACTCTTCTCAAATCATTCATGGAGGAATGTTTAGACAACTTTATCTTTACCGATTATAGCATTAGTATGTCATTCCTTTCCGTAGTATATCAACATATAATACTAGGAATGTCACGACGCTCCCACTAACCCTTTTGTACACACTAGGTTCATTCTTATTTTTGATAAAATCAAACTCTTTTGATTATTTCATCAAAATGAATGTTCCATTTTTGAGAAACTTTCTTTAATTCATTTCTCTGAGTGTCTACAACTCTTACCTCATCGTATGTAACTGGTTCATCATCTTCTATGATGTGTACCTCATCATCATCATCTATGATGAATCCATACCTCCTAGGTATCTTCAGTACTATTCCAGATTTACGATTCGATTGTGGTACAATAGGTCTATCTACAGGTTCCTCTTATTTGACTTATAGTACTATTTTGTGGTTCTTGAACTCTTCAAGATGTATTATCCTCCCACTAGCCCCTTCAATGATAAACATCTTTATCTTAGAAGGTAGTGTGTTTCATAACAAACAACTTTTACTAAGTAGGATTATAGAACATATACTCTAAACTTATTTTGGGACGTCCCACAAATTTGTACTTGTCAAATCTTGTTCCAAGCTTATCCTTTGAAACATTTTCACATAAGTTGGACAACCCCTTATTTTAACATACTTAAGATTAGGAATCCTCCCTTTCCATAACTTTTATAGAGTCTTGGGGCCGGATTTTGAGGTTCTCTTTTCGTAGATATGCAACCATTTCTAGGACATGATCCTAGAGGGATACTAGAATGTCGG
This sequence comes from Panax notoginseng, assembly GCA_016801055.1. Classification (NCBI taxonomy): domain Eukaryota; kingdom Viridiplantae; phylum Streptophyta; class Magnoliopsida; order Apiales; family Araliaceae; genus Panax; species Panax notoginseng. The sequence goes on from CM029020.1 coordinate 138,956,854, forward strand.
TAAAATTATTATGGACCGCATCATATCCAACAAGGTACGATTTTCCTTTTAGATAAACCAATCAATAATTGCGTATCAGGAGGTTTCCATTATGAGAAAACCATTTGAGATGATCTAGAAATTCATTGCACAAGTATTCCTTCATCGATCCAATCAAAGAATCCTAATACATTGCCAATTTGTTTCACTTCTGAATTCTTTGAACCTTTCAAATAATTCACACTTGTATTTCAACAAATACACACATTCAACTCTTTGAATGATCATATCCTTTTCTTATACTAGTTTGTTCAATTTGTAAAATTATTTTCACGTAAGTCAAGTATACAAAATCTATTAAGTAATATTTCAGTTCTATACAAAATATTATTATTATAAATAGAACAACAATTGTTCTTAATTATAATACCAAAGATTTCATTGTCCAACAACAAAATAGAAATAATATTTCTAACAAGAACTAGAATACAATAACAACTTATTGACTTAATAGATTTGCCCGTAGGCATTGCTAAACTATAAGTTTCTATGGCTAATGTGGCAACCTTTGCTTCATTTCCCACACATAGGATTACTTATATTTGTTTAGTTTTCTACTTCTGCTTGGTCCATTCATAAATCTATATTTATGATAATCAAAGTCGGTATCCAATACCCAAGTAGAACCTTGACTTAAAGAAAAATTTATTTTAAAACATGAACAAAATTGTATTTGTAACCGAAACTTCACTAAGCTTCTTCTGGTTAGCCTTTACAAGATGCTTCTTGTAGTTTCTTTCCAGTGTCCAGGCTTATTGCATTGGAAGCAAACTCCTTTGCTATCCTATCAGTTTTGTTCTTATTATCTTTTATTTTTACCTTTCTATTTACCTTCTTTGAATCGTTCTTCTTTTCAGAAGATCCTTTTGGCCCCTTTCAGTAAGACATGGTCTTTCTTGGTAGAAAAGTGACTCTCAACCTTTTTCACCATGTTAAGCAAATCAGCGAGGCTGATATCTAGCTTATTCATATGAAAAATTCACAACAATTGTGAAAGGAGTCCGGGAGTGAGTGCAAGATCAAATCTTGGCTCAACTCTCCATCCATGACAAAATCCGTTGTCCTAATTGATTAATCAAATCGATTATGTTAAGGACTTTTATCTGTAATGTAGTGTCATCAGTCATTCCAGATCGGAAGAGCTCCTTAAATATCTAATATCTATCAGTCTTACTTTTCTTACCATCAACTACTTGACGTGCATGAGTATAGTAGGAGTATCCATAGTTTTAGGCTGACGCTAAAGCTTGTTACTCATGGATACGAGTATGATGTATTGAGCCAAATGTGCATCATCTTGCCACTTTCTAAAAGTTGTAATCTCTTCCTCAGAGGCATTGTCTGCAACTATTACAGGGATATGCGTATTAAAGACATAAGATAGCTTTTTAGCTTTGAGAACTATTCTCAATTTTCTTAACCAATCCGTTTAATTCGGTCCGATTAATTTAGCATCTAATATTCTACGCAGTGATAGTAATTTAAACATTATAAAATTCTGTAAATGAATTTGTAATTAACAATATTTTAGCATACATTCTTTTATTAATTACCAAAATAAATTAGGTCTTGTTTTAAATTGGTATCTCCCACTATTTTCTTCAAACAATATTACCCTCACTTATATAGTTTGGCAAAATCTAATTAAAGATTTACTAGTGAGATTAAGGATCCCATTTTAAATGTATATAGCCTTGTGGTGACACAACAAACTATATATAAATAAATAGGTAGACAACTCTTGTCAATTATATCAACTATACAACTCCTTGTATTTTGCCTCTTAAATCATAATGATCAAGTGTGTGCACATCTGAACTAAAATAATTTAAGTTAAGTCCAACCTAGCACTCCATATATTCAAAAAAAAAAAATATTGTCCTTGTGGTGACACAACAAAACAATATTGTTCAATTTTCTTTATAAACATCAAATGTGATAAAATTAACATCTCAAAGAATTAAGATAAGCCTTGTGGTGACACAACAAACTTATAATAATTAATTGATACTCTATTATTTTTTATCATGATAGAAGGCGACGTTCGATATTCCAAATATCTTTGAACGCTTAGGACTTAATATAAAATATTTGAGGGGTTTGTTATTAATTTGTCTCATCTTGTTTAGCGCGCATGCACACACACACACACACACACACACACACACACACACATATATATATATATATATATATATATATATATATATATATATATAATACGTGTCATATTAATTAACATGCGAAACATGTTTGCATAATATATAATATATATATATATATAGTATAAGCATGCACATATAGAATACTATATTCTACTTAGATTGATTATGGACTTTTATTCTAGTTTGGTTCACTAGAGCCACCAAGTGAACTAAAAGGTTAAACCCTAGGGGTGCAAGAATTAATATTTAAATATAACTATTACATTTAAACCCGGGCTCCATTACAAACGGGTCTTCAAGCGCTCCTTGTCCCTTGATCTCCAATTTTTCAAAACTAATTCTAACTATTTCTATTACAAAACTATTTAATATAAATAGAAACCTTGATCAACAGTCAAGGGGAAGTACATAGAAGGGAGATATAATTTACATTAAAAAAAAAATTAGAGAAGACGAGGTACGTAGACCCCATTTAATAAAGCCCATACATTCATGCATCCAACTAAAATAAAATTCAATCACATTGGTCAATAGTCAATAAACAATCTCATTTATTATCATACATATCACCATATGTATCAATAAATAACATTAATCTCGTGAATATTAAATATTCAATATATATATTGATATCATTTAATGGGCAAATTTAGTTTGCATAAAATCTAATTTTGAATAAAAAAAACTCCTTTATTTTAATTCAAATTTAAATCAAAATAAACTCCTTTTATTTTAATTTATCCTATTTTGAATAAAATAAACTATTTTATTTTAATCAAAATATTTAATCAAAATAAACTCATTTATTTTAATTAATTATGGAATCCAATTTCAAGTAAAAAAAAACTCCTTTATTAAAGGAAACACGGATTATCTTTCCTATTCACAAATAAACTCCTTTATTTTGAATAATATGAAATCTTATTCCATATTTAAATAAACTCCTTTATTTAAAGAAATACGGATTCTCTTTCCTATTCACAAATAAACTCTTTTATTTTGAATAATATGAAATCTTATTCTATATTTAAATAAACTTCTTTATTTAAGGAAATACGGATTCTCTTTCCTATTCACAAATAAACTCTTTTATTTAAGGAAACATGGAATCCAATTTCAACTCCAATTAGTTATCATGGAATCCAATTCCAACTCTAATTAGTTAGCATGAAATTCAATTTTAAAATTAAAATAAACCTTTTATTTTAAGATTAAAATAAACTTTTTTATTTTAAGATTAAATTTTTTTTTATTTTAATTATAAAATAATTAAGAATATATATATATATATATATATATATATATATATATATATATATATATATATATATATATATAAATGAAATCATGAATCTAGGAATCATATTATATTTATATACTATATAATAACGAAATCATCATCATACTTTGGCCACGTGAATCCAGGAAATGAATCCCCTTATATATTCATGAATCAGTATTTGGAAGCACGTGATATATATATATATATATATATATCTGCCCCGAAAAAAAAAACGGATTCAGCTTCCAGCGATAATCCTTCAAAAAATTAAAAAAATATTGCGATATCTTTTTTTCTTTTTTTTTGAAATAAATTTTATACAACAAAATTATGCCCAATTAAATTGTTCTAAACATATATCAATATACATATCAAATTAAAATAATTAATAATTCGCATAAAGATTTGGCTCTGATGCCACTGTTAGTTTTGTAATATTCATGAACGCAATCAAATTGCACAAAATAAGCGAAAATGTGTAAAAATCAGAGTTTAAAATTTTTACAAACCATATACCCGGATCATCATTTATACACAATTATTAATTAAACGAAAAGATAAAGAACAAGAATCATACCCTTGAAGATTCGAGCTTCCTCAGGTACAAGTTCCCTTCCAAATTTTTTTCGCGTTCAACTTGAATCCACCGGGTTTGGTTCCTTCCTTTGATCAACGTTAGCCGCCCAAGCGTTTGTCCTCTAGAGGTGATCCACCAAGGAAGAAGAAAGATTCAAGAAGATGAGTGTTTGGCAAAACCCTAGTTTTCCTATCTCTCATAGAAAATGAGTGTACTCTCCAACAATTAGAATTACGTCTGTTGTGAAAAAGTCAACAACCCACTCCCACCCATAATAAGACTCCTCTTATTTATAGATGTGGAAAACCCTCCTTAACAAAATTGGATTTTATTTTAATTAATTAAATTCCTTTAATTAATTATGCTCCCAATCTTATTAGGGATAATTAATTAAAATCTTTTAATTAATTTACCTCATAATTTTATTAGGAATATATGAGAGTACTTTTATTAATTAATTTCCAAACTCCTTTAGGAATTAAATAATAATAATAGTAATAATAATAATAAGACTCCTCTTATTAATTTATATTTAATATTTTCAAAATATTAAATAATAAATATTAAGCTATTTAATTTATTCTATCACCATAGATTATGTGACGCCCCCAAAAATAGGTATACATCACCCATCTTGGGTCGCCAGATACATGATACAGAATTCAAATACAACTTACTAATACAACTGTCGTGCACAATACGACAAAATATAAACTGTGAGTTTGAATACAAATATTATCTTCTAGAGAGTATCCATACTGAAAAGGAGTCCTCATTACATTCATTAACACACTATTACATAGAATAGTGAGGACTACTAACTAATACTATCATTCGGACCATCACTCCGTTCCCCGACTTGCCCCAGCTACGTTCTCATTTCCTGAAGAGATCAGTGAAAGAAAGGGTGAGCTCAACTAGCCCAGTAAGAAATATTATGACTGAGATAATGCAGAATAAATTATCATTAGCCTTCAACAATGTTAAACTGATAAAATATAATAGACATCAAGTTTAACTGCAACGGAACAAGCAATCCATTAAAAGAGTCAAGTAGAAAATAAACTCTACTATCTTCTATGATTTAAAAGGTTTTTCAACACTGTGATCGCTGGGACTCAGCTTAATAAAATATTCCACATCATCGAATCACCCCTGCACTACGGGCAAGGATATTCGTGTATTCATTAATGGTTATGATCATGCCAACAACTGTCCATCAACGCACTACGGGCCAATGAGGACTTTTATCACATCATTTGTAACATTACGGTCATGGTTATACCGAATAATCCCTGGTCATAATCATACCAAGTCCATCTATGCACTACAGGCCATAGATGACTTTTAACATTTTATAAACATGAGGATGATGACAATGATATAAGAATTCAATAAAACAAGTTCAAGAATTAATTTATCCAAGAATTAACAACGTCCAAATTGTCAACATGATACTGCTTTGTGGAGTAAAATTCAAGAATGCTTAGAAGAATATTTTCATGAAAAGATACTGGATGAAACGCAATTATCAAGGATATTCCACAAATTTCATGGAGTATAGAAGTCAAAACTTAACCAACCGAGTATAATAAAGAATGGAATAACAAAAGAAATCACCATGCATGCGATAGACCGCACAGACAGGTTATTCCCACAGAATAATAAATAATGGAACCAGGTCCGGCGTAAACACACAGACAGGATATTCCGACAGAATAATAAATAATAGAACCAGGTCCGGTGTAAAACACACAGACAGGATGTTCCAACAGAATAATAACAAGACGGAACCAGGTCCGGTGTAAAACACACAGACAGGATGTTCCAACAAAATAATAATAAAAACGGAACCAGGTCCGGTGTAAAATACACAGACAGGATGTTCCAACATAATAATAGAAGAATGTCACCAAGTATAGGGTAGACCGCGTATACAGGGTATTCTAACAGAATAATAAGAAATGGAATAACAACAGTTCTCTTTATGAATAAGAAAGAATAACACCCCTTACCGTTTTAAAGAAGAGCTGAAATAAGGAAGTAGTTAAGTAGCAGAATACTCTTTTTCTCTCTCTCTAGAGTTTCTCTCTCTAGAGTTCAGTGAATTCGTAAGAAATAATGAAGGAATGAGCTGCTATTTATAGAAAAATAGAATGCATAGTAACTAATCCATGAACGGTCCAGATTGATTACTTTAATCTGACGGTCCATATTTAAAGAAATTTTTTTTAAATAAAATATAATATATTTAAAAGTTGGGGTCTTACAACCTCCCCTTCTTATGAAATTTAGCCCTCGAAATTAGGGTACGTACCTGGTATGTCGAAGAGGTAAGGATACCTTGATTTCATTTCAGATTCTAACTCCCAAGTCATTTCCTCAACATAGTGGTTTCTCCACAAAACTTTGACTTGAGGTATAACCTTGGAGCGTAGAATATGTTCCTTCTTATTCAAGATTTGAACAAGAACTTCTTCATACGTCAAATCCTCCGCTATTTTGTCCGGTTCTAACTCAATAATGTGGTTCGGGTCTTCCACATATTTGCGTAACATGGACATGTGAAAAACGTTATGAACACGAGACATACTTGGCGGTAAAGCGAGTCTATAAGCCATATTTCCTACTCGATCGAGGATTAAAAATGGACCGATGAATCGAGGATTGAGCTTTCCTCTCTTTCTAAATCTCGTAACTCCTTTCCATGGAGCAACACGTAAGAACACATGATCTCCTACATCAAATTCCACGTCCTTTCGATGAAGATCAGCATAACTCTTTTGTCGATCTTGTAGGTTTTTATACGTTGTCGGATCGTTTGAATCTTTTCTGTAGTCATACGCACCAACTCCGGTCCCAACAACGTTGCTTCACCCACCTCATCCCAGCATACTGGAGAACGACATTTTCTTCCATACAATGCTTCGAATGGAGCCATGCCAATACTTGCTTGATAACTATTGTTGTAGGAAAACTCCACCAATGGTAAGAACTTGTCCCAACTTCCCTTGAAGTCAAAGACACAGAGTCTTAATAAATCTTCTAGAGTTTGAATAGTCCTATCTGATTGTCCGTCCGTCTGAGGATGATATGCCGAACTAAATCATAAATCTGTGCCCATAGCTTTTTGTAAACTAACCCAAAATCGTGAAGTGAATCTTGGGTCTCGATCAGAAACTATGGATACTGGCATACCATGCAGTCTTACAATCTCGTTTATGTACGTACGAGCAAGACGTTCAAGTGTATAAGTTTCTCGTATCAGTAAGAAATGAGCAGACTTGGTCAATCTATCAACAATGACCCAAATCGCATCAATACCTTGAGAAACCCTAGGAAGACCGGTAACGAAATCCATGGTAATGTGCTCCCACTTTCATTTTGGAATTTCAAGTGGTTGTAATGGACCATTTGGTACTTGATGCTCCGCTTTGACTCGTTGACAAGTTAAATACCTTGAGATAAACATCGCTATCTCTCTCTTTATATTGCTCCACCAAAATGTATGACGAAGATCATGATACATTTTGGTACTTCCAGGATGGATTGCAAACGGTGTGTTGTGCGCCTCTATCATGATTTCATACTTTAAATCAGGTTTGTTAGGAACACAAAGTCTGGAGTTGACTCGAAGTATTCCTTCTTCATCGATTCTTGCTTCCGGCATAGCACCTTCTTGCACTTTCTTCCTCATACGCATCAGCTCCAGGTCTGTAGCTTGAGGAGCTTTAACTTTATCGATTAAAGTTGGTTCTACTCGTATATTTATCATCATCACATGGGTCCCTGAAGTCTTTAACTCTATCTCCATCCTTTGCAAGTCACACAAAATGGGCCTTTGTGTTGACAATATCGCACTTGTACTTGCATATGATCTTCTACTCAATGCGTCAGCTACCACGTTCGCTTTTCCATGATGGTATTGAATGGTATGATCATAATCTTTCAACAGTTCAAGCCAACGTCGTTGTCGCATGTTGAGTTCCTTTTGAGTGAAGAAATATTTGAGGCTTTTATGATGCATAAAGATCTCCACCTTCTCCCCATACAAGTAATGCCTCCAAATTTTAAGTGCAAGGACAACAGCTGCCAACTCTAGATCATGAGTAGGATAATTCCTCTCATATTCCTTTAGTTGTCTTGATGCATAGGCTATGACTTTTCCATGTTGCATGAGAACGCATCCCAACCCTTTGCTCGAAGCATCACTGTAGATGACAAATCCCTTCGAGCCAGATGGTATTGTTAGAACAGGTGCTGAAATGAGTCTCCTCTTGAGTTCTTGAAAAATCTTCTCACATTCTTTGCTCCAACCGAACTTTGTATCTTTCCGAGTCAGCTGAGTTAATGGAGTAGCGATTCGAGAAAATTCTTCCACGAATCTCCGATAATAACCAGCTAAACCAAGAAAGCTACGTACTTCGGTCACTGATTTAGGTTGCTCCCAGCTTTGAATAGCTTCAATCTTTGCCGGGTCAACCGATATTCCACGACTTGATACTACGTGCCCAAGGAATGCTACCTCCTCCAGCCAGAACTCGCATTTCTTCAACTTGGCACAAAGCTTGTATTCACGAAGCTTTTGGAGTACCAGCCTCAAGTGTTGCTCATGATCTTCACGGCTTTTGGAATAAATAAGGATGTCATCAATAAAGACGACCACAAAGTGATCCAAATATTCCTTGAATACCCGGTTCATCATATCCATGAAGGCAGCAGGACCATTAGTCAATCCAAAGGACATGACTAGGAATTCATAATGCCCGTACCGAGTTCTGAAAGTCGTCTTTGGAATATTCTCAGTTCTAACCTTCAGCTGATGATATCCAGAACTAAGATCGATCTTTGAAAAGAATTGTGCTCCTTGCAACTGGTCAAACAGGTCATCAATACGTGGCAATGGGTACCTATTTTTGATGGTGACATGATTCAACTCCCGATAATCAATACAAAGTCGCATACTTCCATCTTTCTTCTTCACGAATAGCACATGAGCACCCCAAGGAGAAGTACTAGGACGAATAAAGCCAATGTCTAACAATTCCTGCAGTTGGATCTTTAACTCCTGAAGTTCAATAGGAGCCATTCGATATGGGGCTTTGGAAATGGGTTTTGTAACGGGTTCAAGGGCGATACAAAATTCAATTTCACGCTCTGGGGGTAGGCCAGGAAGTTCTTCAGGGAATACGTCAGGGAATTTATTAACAATAGAAATATCATTCAAAACTGACGTATTTTTGTTTAGATCCGTGACATGAGCTAAGAAAGCTTGACATCCGTTTTTCAATAAACGAATAGCTTTATGGCTTGAGATGACAGCGATTGATTTTAATGGTTTGGTTGCTTGAATTCGCATAATAGGTCGATTAGGAATATGAAAGCTAACAACCTTACGAAAATAATCAATTTTTGCATGATGAGTAGTTAACCAATCAATCCCTAGAATCACGTCAAATGCAAGTATTTTTAATGAAATCAGATCGACAGGCAATGTGTGGGTACCAACTTGAACCAAACAAGACTTATAAACCATGGATGTAATGAAGGTTTCTCCCAATGGAGTTTCAACAGATAAATCAAAGTCTAATTTCTCCGGAGTCAAATTTAATCGATGAGCGCAAGTAGGAGAAATAAAAGAATGGGTAGAACCGGTATCAAATAAAGTATAGACTTCGTTAGAGTTTATGATAAGCTTACCCGTGATGACCTCATTCGGGTTCCTTGCTTTCTGGGAGGTCACAACAAACGCTCTCCCTTGCACTACTAGTTTTGACTTTTCTGGGACGGCTTTTGGTGTCTCCATCTTGGCTGAACTTATTTTTGGTAAACGACAAAATCGAGCTAAATGACCTTCTCTTCCATAATTATAACATTCTTTAGACGGCATCGCGCAGTTTGGACTGATGTGCCCCTCCCCTCCGCATTTGAAACATATGATAGGTGGTCATTCTCCTTCCTTAACAACGGGTGCTGGTGCTGACGTCTTTCCATCATTGTTGAATCTCCTCTTCTTGAAATGACCATTCTTATTGTTTTGGCTCTGATTACCACCGAAGTGGTTACCATTTCTGGCCTGTTGATTCCCTCCACGCTTGTTGTCATCGCTTCGATGACTGCTCTCACTGGTATTATCATTTTGCCGACTGCTCTCTTTTGGTTGCGTTGACTCGTTATCGCGCTCCACTAACTGAGCCCTATTCACAACATCTGAATACAAACACAGTTTATGAGAAATAAGATGTTGACGTATCTCAGGTTTCAAACCTCGCAAAAACATTCGCGTCATTCGCTCTTCATTATCCACTAAGTGGGACGGAAACCGGGACAACTCAGCAAATTTATCCTCATACTGCGACACGGTCATATTATTCTGCTCCAATTTGATGAACTCCACCTCCTTCATGTGACAAACACTTTCGGGAAAGTATTTGTCATTGAACAGCTCTTAGAACTTCTCCCAAGACATCTTCAGTGCGGCAGGTTGAGTACGCTTAATCGATTCCCACTAGTAATCTGCCTCTCCTCGCAACATAAAGGCGGCAAAGGGAATATTTTGCTTCTCGGAGCATCCCAAGACATCAAATATCTTGGTAATCAGCTTTATCCATGTTTCGCTATAAGTGGTTTTGGCTCTCCCTTAAACTCTGGTGGCCCCAGCTCCTTGAACTGTTTAGCGGTGACCGTTCGAGAGTTTTCAGTGTTTCCACCTATATTTTGGACAGGAGCCGCTCTCGCCTGCTGTTGCATGAACTGCATAAAGTTTCTGAACATTCCATCATTCATCATCTGGTCAGTGTTGTTGTTTGCATGAGGATTGTCACCTTCCTGATGCACATTATCCTGATTATTGATATGTGGTGAATCCACAGTCGCCTGTGCTCCATTGCTATTCTCAACATTCTTGGATGCCATTTTCAGATACTGCCACAAAATAAAGGTTAATTGATATGTCATATATTATCCTTATATTCTGACCTACTAATTAAATACCATGCAAATAAACTTAGGTAGGTCATACTAGCGAAGGAATTCCCCGTCTCTCCCCTCCTAGTTCTATTCTCACATCTTAGCCAGGGATCATATTCCTAAGCTTTGATACCAACTGTGACGCCCCCAAAATTAGGTATACATCACCCATCTTGGGTCGTCAGATACATAGTACAGAATACAAATACAACTTACTAATACAACTGTCGTGTACAATACGACAAAACATAAACTGTGAGTTTGAATACAAATATTATCTTCTAGAGAGTATTCATACTCAAAAGGAGTCCTCATTACATTTATTAACACACCATTACATAGAATAGTGAGGACTACTAACTAATACTATCATTCGAACCATCACTCCGTTCCCCGACTTGCCCCAGCTACGTTCTCATTTCCTGAAGAGAACAGTGAAAGAAAGGGTGAGCTCAACTAGCCCAGTAAAAAATATTATGATAATGCAGAATAAATTATCATTAGCCTTCAACAATGTTTAAACTGATAAAATATAATAGACATCAAGTTTAACTGCAGCGGAACAAGCAATCCATTAAAAGAGTCAAGTAGAAAATAAACTCTACTATCTTTTATGATTTAAAAGGTTTTTCAACACTGTGATCGTTGGGACTCATCTTAATAAAATAATCCACATCATCGAATCACCCCTGCACTACGGGCAAGGATATTCGTGTATTCATTAATGGTCATGATCATGCCAACAACTGTCCATCAACGCACTACGGGTCAATGAGGACTTTTACCACATCATTTGTAACATTATGGTCATGATTATACCGAATAATCCCTGGTCATAATCATACTAAGTCCATCTATGCACTACAGGCCACAGATGACTTTTAACATTTTATAAACATGAGGATGATGACAATGATATAAGAATTCAATAAAACAAGTTCAAGAATTAATTTATCCAAGAATTAACAACGTCCAAATTGTCAACATGATACTGCTTTGTGGAGTAAAATTCAAGAATGCTTAGAAGAATATTTTCATGAAAAGATACTGGATGAAACGCAATTATCAAGGATATTCCACAAATTTCATGGAGTACAGAAGTCAAAACTTAACTAACTGAGTATAATAAAGAATGGAATAACAAAAGAAATCACCATGCATGCGATAGACTGCACAGACAGGTTATTCCCACAGAATAATAAATAATGGAACCAGGTCCGGCGTAAACGCACAGACAGGATATTTCGACAGAATAATAAATAATAGAACCAGGTCCGGTGTAAAACACACAGACAGGATGTTCCAACAGAATAATAACAAGACGGAACCAGGTCCGGTGTAAAACACACAGACATGATGTTCCAACAGAATAATAATAAAAACGGAACCAGGTCCGGTGTAAAATACACAGACAGGATGTTCCAACATAATAATAGAAGAATGTCACCAAGTATAGGGTAGACCGCGTATACAGGTTATTCCAACAGAATAATAAGAAATAGAATAACAACAGTTCTCTTCATGAATAAGAAAGAATAACACCCCTTACCGTTTTAAAGAAGAGCTGAAATAAGGAAGTAGTTAAGTAGCAGAATACACTTCTTCTCTCTCTATAGTTTCTCTCTCTAGAGTTCAGTGAATTCGTAAGAAATAATGAAGGAATGAGCCGCTATTTATAGAAAAATAGAATGCATAGTAACTAATCCATGAACGGTCCAGATTGATTACTTTAATCTGACGGTCCATATTTAAAGAAAAATCTTTTAAATAAAATATAATATATTCTATTTATAGAATAACTTTAATAAAGTATTCTGTTTTATATAAAAAGATGTTTCTGTTTTATTACGTTAATAATATGAATAAAACAAAACATCATTATCGCTAAATAATTTATATTATTAACTGACAATAATTGAATCAAACTGAGTGACTTCTCACATAAGCATTAATAATCAATACCCTGTGTTACTATGTAACCACACGTATTACTGTACTTTTACTACCGAATAGTTCAACAGTAACAATGGTAAAACTTCCGCCGTTATTTTTAATAAAATATTTTTGTCGTTTTCTCAATCCGACAATAATTCCGTTGTGGGGTGCACCAATGATTGTGCCATTGTACGAATATTTCCTGTTAAAACGAATATTCCCTGACCAATCGAATATTATATAACAACTTGCGTACTTTGAAAAAATTTATAAATATTACCCACAACTATAACATTTTATCAAATTAACTCCATAATATTAAAAAATGATATTTATAAAAAATTCATCTTTATTTATAAAAGTTGGGGTCTTACACTATAAGCCACTGTTCCTACTCGATCGAGGATTAAAAATGGACTGATGAATCGAGGATTGAGCTTTCCTCTCTTTCCAAATCTCGTAACTACTTTTCATGGAGCAACACGTAAGAACACATGATCTCCTATATCAAATTCCACGTCCTTTCGATGAAGATCAGCATAACTCTTTTGTCGATCTTGTGAGGTTTTTATACGTTGTCGGTTCGTTTGAATCTTTTCTGTAGTCATACGTACCAACTCCGGTCCCAACAACGTTGCTTCACCTACCTCATCCCAGCATACTAGAGAACGACATTTTCTTCCATACAATGCTTCGAATGGAGCCATGCCAATACTTGCTTGATAACTGTTGTTGTAGGAAAACTCCACCAATGGTAAGAACTTGTCCCAACTTCCCTTGACGTCAAGGACACAGAGTATTAATAAATCTTCTAGAGTTTGAATAGTCCTCTCTGATTGTCCGTCTGTCTGAGGATGATATGCCGAACTAAATCGTAAATCTGTGCCCATAGCTTTTTGTAAACTAACCCAAAATCATGAAGTGAATCTTGGGTCTCGTTCAGAAACTATGGATACTGGCATACCATGCAGTCTTACAATCTCGTTTATGTACATACGATCAAGATGTTCAAGTGTATAAGTTTCTCGTATCGGTAAGAAATGAGCATACTTGGTAAATCTATCAACAATGACCCAAATCGCATCAATACCTTGAGAAACCCTAGGAAGACCGATAACGAAATCCATGGTAATGTGCTCCCACTTTTATTTTGGAATTTCAAGTGGTTGTAATGGACCATTTGGTACTTGATGCTCCGCTTTGACTCGTTGACAAGTTAAACACCTTGAGATAAACAACGCTATCTCTCTCTTTATATTGCTCCACCAAAATGTATGACGAAGATCATGATACATTTTGGTACTTCCAGGATGGATTGCAAACGGTGTGTTGTGCGCCTCCATCATGATTTCATACTTTAAATCAGGGTTGTTAGGAACACAAAGTCTGGAGTTGGCTCGAAGTATTCCTTCTTCATCGATTCTTGCTTCCGGCATAGCACCTTCTTGAACTTTCTTCCTCATACGCATCAGCTCCAGGTCTGTAGCTTGAGGAGCTTTAACTTTATCGATTAAAGTTGGTTCTACTCGTATATTCGTCATCATCACATGGGTCCCTGAAGTCTTTAACTCTATCTCCATCCTTTGCAAGTCACACAAAATGGGCCTTTGTGTTGACAATATCGCACTCGTACTTGCATATGATCTTCTACTCAATGCGTCAGCTACCACGTTCGCTTTTCCAGGATGGTATTGAATGGTATGATCATAATCTTTCAACAGTTCAAGCCAACGTCGTTGTCGCATGTTGAGTTCCTTTTGAGTGAAGAAATATTTGAGGCTTTTATGATGCATAAAGATCTCCACCTTCTCCCTATACAAGTAATGCCTCCAAATTTTAAGTGCAAAGACAACAGCTGCCAACTCTAGATCATGAGTAGGATAATTCCTCTCATATTCCTTGAGTTGTCTTGATGCATAGTGATAGACTCCATGGCACGCTTGCGTGAGGTGATCGTCGCCCCGATCGTTTCTATCACAGTTGTTGGGTGAATTGCTTGCAACACCTTAACCCCTCGCGTATATGTAGGCGGTAATCTTGGTACAATTGCTCGCGTTCAGAATTCTGCGTTGAATGGACTCCAACGACACCTTGACCCCTCGCTTATATTGAAGCGGTAATCTCGGTACAATCGACGATTGATGCGGTAGAAGACGCCACACACAACTATGAATTGTTGTATGATAAGTCAAATTGAATCTCAAAGAAATAATTAAGAAAAATACTTAGAAATTCTTCAAAGAACCAAAAATAGAGAATAAACTCACAAATATATTGAATAATAATAATGAATAATGTGTATTGTTTACATCAACTTGAACCTCTATTTATACTACTCAAAACAATCCAAATCCTAATAGGACTTTATAAACTATAACCCTAATTTCTATAAGGAAATAGAAGTTAATTTGGAAAGGAAATTCTAATTAAAAAGAAATCCTAACTAGAATAGAATTTAAAATTAAGAATCCAAATAAAATAAATAAATAAATAAAATCCTTCGCCTCGTGGGATTTCCTTTAGTCTTGTATTTGAACTTTGCTAAGAAAATTAGGATTGGGCTTGTATTAGATTGACCCAATTAAAGTGACCCAAATTTGTGTCTTATGCTCTTTAGCCTCCTCCTTAAATTTCTTTGCGTTCGTTTCAGCCCAAACATCTTGGATTAATCCATTAAGACCTTGTTTGAACCTCTTTGTTCTAGCCTTGCTTGATCCCCCCGTCCCTTTAGTCTTGTTTGAGTCCACGCATGCCATGTCCTCATCATTCCTCTCCTCTTGAAAAGGATTTATCCTCAAATCGTCACCTACATCAAACGGACTTAGATCAGTAACGTTAAATGTGGCACTAACATTATACTCACCTGGTAAATCCAATTTATAGGCATTGTCATTGATGCGCTCGAGAACTTGAAATGGACCATCTCCCCTCGGAAGCAATTTTGACCGTCTTTGAACTGGAAATCTTTCTTTCCGCATATGTAACCACACCCAATCTCCGGGCTCAAAGATCACTTGATGTCGTCCCTTATTCGCGTGCTTAATGTACTGTTCCGTCCTCCGTTCAATGTTTAGCCTGGCTTTTTCATGAATCTGTTTAACAAGATCAGCCTTTTTCTTTCCATCCATATTAGTATATTCAGAAACAGGTAACGGTGATAAATCCAACGGTGTCAAAGGATTAAAACCATATACAATTTCAAATGGAGAAAAATTAGTAGCTAAATAAACAGAACGGTTATATGCAAACTCAACATGTGGTAAACATTCTTCCCATTGCTTGATATTCTTTTTAATGATAGCCCGTAACAATGCCGACAAAGTCCTATTTACTACTTCAGTTTGACCGTCAGTTTGTGGATGACAAGTAGTTGAAAATAACAGTTTAGTACCTAATTTACACCACAAAGTCTTCCAAAAGTAACTTAAGAACTTTGTATCTCTATCAGAAACAATAGTTTTAGGCATACCATGCAAACGCACAATCTCCCTAAAGAACAAATCAGCAACATGAGATGTATCATCAGTTTTATGACATGGAATAAAATGTGCCATTTTTGAAAATCTATCCACGACCACAAATATCGAATCATAACCATGCTTAGACCTAGGTAAACCCAACACAAAGTCCATAGAAAGATCAATCCAAGGTTCATTAGGAATAGGCAATGGTGTATACAATCCATGGGGTTGAACACGAGATTTAGCTTGGCGACAAGTAATACATCTATCACATATTCTTTCCACATCTCGTTTCATATGAGGCCAATAAAAATGTTCTTTCAAAACAGCAAAAGTTTTATCAACACCAAAATGTCCCATTAAACCACCCCCATGTGACTCCCTCACCAACAACTCACGCAAAGAACATGCAGGAATACATAGTTTATTTTCACGAAACAAGAATCCATCAATTCTAAAGTATTTACCCACAGCATTCTTTTTACAAGTTTTAAACTCTTCACCGAAATCAAGGTCATTATCATATAACTCTTT
This sequence comes from Panax notoginseng, assembly GCA_016801055.1. Lineage (NCBI taxonomy): Eukaryota > Viridiplantae > Streptophyta > Magnoliopsida > Apiales > Araliaceae > Panax > Panax notoginseng. The sequence goes on from CM029020.1 coordinate 138,973,816, forward strand.
AATTCGTTCAAACCCAAGCAATTTCGTATCAAGAGTATTTAATAAAACATACCTGCGAGACAAAGCATCTGCAACGACATTCTCTTTACCTTGCTTATATCGAATAACATATGGAAATGTTTCGATAAATTCCATCCATCGTGCATGCCTTTTGTTCAACTTGTGCTGACCTTTCAAATATTTCAATGATTCATGATCGGTGTGGATCACAAACTCCTTAGGCCACAAGTAATGTTGCCATGTTTCCAAAGCTCTAACCAACGCGTACATCTCTTTGTCATATGTAGGATAGTTCAAAGCTGCCCCACTCAACTTTTCGCTAAAATATGCCACTGGTTTCCCTTCTTGCATCAACACAGCTCCAATCCCTAAACCTGAAGCATCACACTCAATCTCAAAAGTTTTAGCAAAGTTAGGCAAAATAAGTAAAGGAGCATTTGTCAATTTAACCTTAATCAAATTAAATGCTTTTTCCTGTTCATCACCCCACTTAAAGCCTACACTTTTCTTGATGACCTCGGTCAATGGTGCTGTAATCTCACGAAAATTCCGAACAAAGCGTCGGTAGAAACTTGCGAGTCCATGAAAGCTTCGTACTTGACTCACATTGGTTGGACTCGGCCAATCTCGGATCGCACGTACTTTTTCCTCATCAACTTGGACTCCCTGTGAACTCACAACAAAGCCAAGAAAAACAATTCTATCCGAATAAAACGTGCATTTTTCCATGTTAGCAAACAACTTTTCTTTCTTAAGTACATCTAAAACAGATTTTAAATGCAATGCATGATCTTCCAAGTTTTTGCTATAAATCAAGATATCATCAAAATAAACTACGACAAATTTTCCAATGAATGGACGCAAAACATGGTTCATTAATCTCATGAAAGTGCTGGGTGCATTAGTTAAACCAAAAGGTAATACCAACCACTCATAAAGACCATATTTAGTTTTAAACGCTGTTTTCCATTCATCACCCTCTTGCATTCTAATTTGATGATAACCACTTTTTAAATCAATTTTTGAAAATATGCAAGATCCATGTAATTCATCTAACATGTCATCTAATCGAGGAATGGGATGTCGATATTTTACTGTAATATTATTTACCGCTCGACAATCGATGCACATCCTCCATTTTCCATCCTTTTTCGGCACTAGAATCACCGGAACTGCACACGGACTCATACTTTCTCTCACGAATCCTTTCTCCATCAGCTCGTTAACTTGCCTTTGTAACTCCTTCGTCTCCTCAGGATTACTCCGATAAGCCGGACGGTTTGGAATGGTCGCACCAGAAACAAAATCAATTTGATGCTCAATTCCCCGAATAGGTGGTAGTCCATGAGGAAGCTCCTCGGGAAATACATCTTTGAATTCCTGTAAGAGAGATGAAACAACACTAGGCAAAGAATCATTAGCGTTAGTATTTAAAAGCGCCTCTTTATACCGAAGTAAAATCATAGGCTGTTTAGAAATCAAAGCTCTTCTCACATCACTCTTTTTTGCCAGTATATTTGTTTTTTTCTCTTCTTTCTTTTTCTCTCTTTCTTTTTCTCTTTTTTTTCTTCTTGATTTTTCTTTTCTTCACTCTCTTTTCTTTGTACATAATTTTTCTGCAAATGAATTTGATCTTCATGTACTTGTTGTGGTGACAAAGGACGCAAAAAAATCTTCTTCTTGTCGTGAACGAATGAATATACGTTGGTAAACCCGTCATGTTGAACTCTCCTATCAAACTGCCATGGTCTACCCAACAATATATGTCCTGCCTGCATGGGCACCACATCACACAATACCTCATCAATATACCGACCAATAGCAAATGGAACTAATACCTGTTTGGTTACTTTAATGTCTGCATTATCATTAAGCCACTGCAAACGATATGGCTGCGGATGTTTGGTAGTAGGTAACCCCAATTTCTCCACCATCGTAGTGCTTGCCACATTTGTACAGCTGCCTCCATCTATAACTACGCAACAAATTTTCCCATTCACAAGACATCGAGTATGAAATAGATTTTCCCGCTGTTCACTACTCTCCTCCTTAACCTGTGTACTAAGTGCTCTTCTTGTAACTAGAATTTCACCATGTATTGCATCCTCACCTATCTCCTCTAATGGTGGCATAGAATCGGTGTCGCTATCTTCCCCCTCGGTCTCCACATCTCCATTGTCAAGTAACAACATTTTCCTCTGATTTGGACATTGGCTAGAAATATGTCCCCTGCCTTGACACTTAAAACATACAATATCTCGATTACGACCAAAAGAAGGTTGTTCAGTTTTACCTTGAGTTTCTCGGCTAGTTGATCCTTGTTTGGGTTCCACCTTTGGCTGGAACGCAGCTGTCTTTCCCTCTCGCTTTGCCAAATTGGGTCTCCATGATGAACTCGCACTAGATTGTCCTCGTTGTCCTCCTCGCCTCTTGAGTTGTTTCTCTATCTTAGTAGCCATATGTACCAGTTCTTCTAACTCTAAATAATGTTGTCGTTCAATAAGGTCTGCAATCTCCCAGTTTAATCCTGCCGAGAACCTAGCCATCGATGTTTCATTGTCCTCAATCAAATTAGTCCGATCCTTCAACATCTCCATCTCCCTGTGATATTCATCCACACTCCGACTTCCTTGTTTAAGAGTTTGCAAACTACGAATGATCTCCCGTTGATAATATGCTGGTACAAATCTCTTTTTCATGATAGCTTTCATCTCTACCCAAGTTGTAATCGGCCGCTCTTCACACCTTCTACGATTAGCTGTCAACTGATCCCACCATATCAATTCATATCCAGAAAACTCCGTAATGGCCAGTTTGACTTTCTTAAGGTCTGAATAGTTGTGACAGTCAAAGATTCGCTCCATCTTGGTTACCCAATCTAAATAAGCCTCAGGATCACCCGTGCCTTGGAAAGCTGGAATCTTCAGTTTTATGCTATCCAAATTACTATCTTCTCTGTCCTGACCTCTTCCTTCCCTAGCACCTCCGTGTCTTTGATGTCGAAAATTAGATTCACGATCTTCTGCTGCACTACTGTCCTCACCGTAAGGGTCTTCCTTTCTTGCGTCAGTTTGTTGTGTCCTCGTCTTGTTTTGCATCCCATGAGTGTTTTGGGATAGCTCAGCCATAGACACCCTCATCGCTTCTAATTGTTCTTGCATTTGCTCCATAGTCTTTCTCAATCTTCGATCCCATTCTTTATGCATGGCCTCTATCTGGAATTTCAATTCAGCTGTTGAGGGTTGTTCCTCATAAGTTCCTTTATCCTTCGAGTTAGACATATTTCCTGCAAAATAAAGATTAGTAGAAAACAATTTCCTCACCACTCCCTTACGTGTTTCGCTCGAATAAATAGTTCACTCGTGTATACTCTTAATAAATTGGCTTTTACCCTCAATTAATCTTACCACTAAGCCTTTTACCTCAAATATTCTCTCTAATAGGTTCTTATTGAATTCCCTAGCAAAATTCTTGGTTTTACTAATCAATTCAAAATTACTTATCACGAAACAAAAATATAGACGGTGTAACTATCAGAATACCACAAAATCACCGATCGATTGTCTTGTACTCCACTTGTATGCTTCAGATTTGTAAATTGTAGCTTCGTTTCAGAATTGATGATGATGAAACGATATGAACTCTTCCTTGGAATTTGATGATTTGATGGTGTGCTACAAGTTTGGTTAGCACAATGAAAATAGAATATGAATTCTTCTTCTTTTTTTTTTCTTTTTTTTTGTGTATTTTTTTTTTTACAATATATATTTCGACAGAAAATTAAAGATAAGCAACTCGCTAGGCTTAGCTTTGATACCAAATGATAGACTCCACGACACGCTTGCGTGAGGTGGTCGTCGCCCCGATCGTTTCTAGCACAGTTGTTGGGTGAATTGCTTGCAACACCTTAACCCCTCGCCTATATGTAGGCGGTAATCTTGGTACAATTGCTCGCGTTCAGAATTCTGCGTTGAATGGACACCAACGACACCTTGACCCCTCGCTTATATTGAAGTGGTAATCTCGGTACAATCGACGATTGATGCGGTAGAAGGCGCCACACACAACTATGAATTGTTGTATGATAAGTCAAATTGAATCTCAAAGAAATAACTAAGAAAAATACTTAGAAATTCTTCAAAGAACCAAAAATAGAGAATAAACTCACAAATATATTGAATAATAATAATGAATAATGTGTATTGTTTACATCAACTTGGACCTCTATTTATACTACTCAAAACAATCCAAATCCTAATAGGACTTTATAAACTATAACCCTAATTTCTATAAGGAAATAGAAGTTAATTTGGAAAGGAAATTCTAATTAAAAAGAAATCCTAACTAGAATAGAATTTAAAATTAAGAATCCAAATAAAATAAATAAATAAATAAAATCCTTCGCCTCGTGGGATTTCCTTTAGTCTTGTATTTGAACTTTGCTAAGAAAATTAGGATTGGGCTTGTATTAGATTGACCCAATTAAAGTGACCCAAATTTGTGTCTCATGCTCTTTAGCCTCCTCCTTAAATTTCTTTGCGTTCGTTTCAGCCCAAACATCTTGGATTAATCCATTAAGACCTTGTTTGAACCCCTTTGTTCTAGCCTTGCTTGATCCCCTCATCCCTTTAGTCTTGTTTGAGTCCACGCATGCCATGTCCTCATCACATAGGCTATGACTTTTCCATGTTGCATGAGAACGCATCCCAACCCTTTGCTTGAGGCATCACTGTAGATGACAAATCCCTTCGAGCCAGATGGTATTGTTAGAACAGGTGCTGAAATGAGTCTCCTCTTGAGTTCTTGAAAACTCTTCTCACATTCTTTGCTCCAACCGAACTTTGTATCTTTTCGAGTCAGCTGAGTTAATGGAGTAGCGATTCGAGAAAATCCTTCCACGAATCTCCGATAATAACCAGCTAAACCAAGAAAGCTACGTACTTCGGTCACTGATTTAGGTTGCTCCCAGCTTTGAATAGCTTCAATCTTTGCCGGGTCAACCGATATTCCACGACTTGATACTACGTGCCCAAGGAATGCTGCCTCCTCCAGCCAGAACTCATATTTCTTCAACTTGGCATAAAGCTTGTATTCACGAAGCTTTTGGAGTACCAGCCTCAAGTGTTGCTCATGATCTTCACGGCTTTTGGAATAAATAAGGATGTCATCAATAAAGACGACCACAAAGTGATCCAAATATTCCTTGAATACCCGGTTCATCATATCCATGAAGGCAGCAGGAGCATTAGTCAATCCAAAGGACATGACTAGGAATTCATAATGCCCGTACCGAGTTCTGAAAGCCGTCTTTGGAATATCCTCAGTTCTAACCTTCAGCTGATGATATCCAGAACGAATCTCGATCTTTGAAAAGAATTGTGCTCCTTGCAACTGGTCAAACAGGTCATCAATACGTGGCAATGGGTACCTGTTTTTGATAGTGACATGATTCAACTCCCGATAATCAATACAAAGTCGCATACTTCCATCTTTCTTCTTCACGAATAGCACAGGAGCACCCCAAGGAGAAGTACTAGGACGAATAAGGCCAATGTCTAACAATTCCTGCAGTTGGATCTTTAACTCCTGAAGTTTAATAGGAGCCATTCGATATGGGGCTTTGAAAATGGGTTTTGTACCGTGTTCAAGGTCGATACAAAATTCAATTTCACGCTCTGGGGGTAGGCCAGGAAGTTCTTCAGGGAATACGTCAGGGAATTTATTAACAATAGAAATATCATTCAAAACTGACGTATTTTTGTTTAGATCCGTGACATGGGCTAAGAAAGCTTGACATCCGTTTTTCAATAAACGAATAGCTTTATGGCTTGAGATGACAGCGATTGATTTTAATGGTTTGGTTGCTTGAATTCGCATAATAGGTCGATTAGGAATATGAAAGCTAACAACCTTACGAAAACAATCAATTTTTACATGATGAGTAGTTAACCAATCAATCCCTAGAATCACGTCAAATGCAAGTATTTTTAATGAAATCAGATCGACAGGTAATGTGTGGGTACCAACTTGAACCAAACAAGACTTATAAACCGTGGATGTAATGAAGGTTTCTCCCAATGGAGTTTCAACAGATAAATCAAAGTCTAATTTCTCCGGAGTCAAATTTAATCGATGAGCGCAAGTAGGAGAAATAAAAGAATGGGTAGAACCGGTGTCAAATAAAGTATAGACTTCGTTAGAGTTTATGATAAGCTTACCCGTGATGACCTCATTCGGGTTCCTTGCTTTCTGGGAGGTCACAACAAACGCTCTCCCTTGCACTACCGGTTATGACTTTTCTGGGACGGCCTTTGGTGTCTCCATCTTGGCTGAACTTGTTTTTGGTAAACGACAAAATCGAGCTAAATGACCTTCTCTTCCACAATTATAACATGCTTTAGACGACATCACACACTTTGGACTGATGTGCCCCTCCCCTCTGCATTTGAAACATATGATAGGTGGTCATTCTCCTTCCTTAACAACGGGTGCTGGTGCTGACGTCTTTCCATCATTGTTGAATCTCCTCTTCTTGAAATGACCATTCTTATTATTTTGGCCCTGATTACCACCGAAGTGGTTACCATTTCTGGCCTGTTGATTCCCTCCACGCTTGTTGTCACCGATTCGATGACTGCTCTCACTGGTATTATCATTTTGCCGACTGCTCTCTTTTGGTTGCGTTGACTCGTTATCGCGCTCCACTAACTGAGCCATATTCATAATATTTGAATACAAACACAGTTTATGAGAAATAAGATGTTGACGTATCTCAGGTTTCAAACCTCGCAAAAACATTCGCGTCATTCGCTCTTCATTATCCACCAAGTGGGACACAAACCGGGACAACTCAGCAAATTTAGCCTCATACTGCGACATGGTCATATTATTCTGCTCTAATTTGATGAACTTCACCTCCTTCATGTGACGAACACTTTCGGAAAAGTATTTATCATTGAACAGCTCTTGGAACTTCTCCCAAGACATCTTCTGTGCGGCAGGTTGAGTACGCTTAATCGATTTCCACAAGTAATCTGCCTCTCCTCTCAACATAAAGGCGGCAAAGGGAACCTTTTGCTCCTCGGAGCATCCCAAGACATCAAATATCTTGGTAATCTGCTTTATCCATGTTTCCGCTATAAGTGGTTTTGGCTCTCCCTTAAACTCTGGTGGCCCCAGCTCCTTGAACTGTTTAGCGGTGACCGTCCGAGAGTTTTCAGTGTTTCCACCTATATTTTGGACAGGAGCCGCTCTCGCCTGCTGTTGCATGAACTGCATAAAGTTTCTAAACATTCCATCATTCATCATTTGGTCAGTGTTGTTGTTTGCATGAGGATTGTCACCTTCCTGATGCACATTATCCTGATTATTGATATGTGGTGAATCCACAGTCGCCTGTGCTCAGTTGCTATTCTCAAAATTCTCGGATGCCATTTTCAGATACTGCCACAAAATAAAAGTTAATTGATATGTCATATATTATCCTTATATTCTGACCTACCAATTAAATACCATGCAAATAAACTTAGGTAGGTCATACTAGTGAAGGAATTCCCCGTCTTTCCCCTCCTAGTTCTATTCTCACATCTTAGCCAGGGATCATATCCCTAAGCTCTGATACCAACTGTGACGCCCCTAAAATTAGGTATACATCACCCATCTTGGGTCGTCAGATACATAGTACAGAATACAAATACAACTTACTAATACAACTGTCGTGTACAATACGACAAAACATAAACTATGAGTTTGAATACAAATATTATCTTCTAGAGAGTATTCATACTCAAAAGGAGTCCTCATTACATTTATTAACACACCATTACATAGAATAGTGAGGACTACTAACTAATACTATCATTCGGACCATCACTCCGTTCTCCGACTTGCCCCAGCTACGTTCTCATTTCCTGAAGAGAACAGTGAAAGAAAGGGTGAGCTCAACTAGCCCAGTAAGAAATATTATGACTAAGATAATACAGAATAAATTATCATTAGCCTTCAATAATGTTTAAACTGATAAAATATAATAGACATCAAGTTTAACTGCAGCAGAACAAGCAATCCATTAAAAGAGTCAAGTAGAAAATAAACTCTACTATCTTTTATGATTTAAAAGGTTTTTCAACACTGTGATCGCTGGGACTCAGCTTAATAAAATAATCCACATCATCGAATCACCCTGCACTACGGGCAAGGATATTCGTGTATTCATTAATGGTAATGATCATGCTAACAACTGTCCATCAACGCACTACGGGCCAATGAGGACTTTTACCACATTATTTGTAACATTACGGTCATGATTATACCGAATAATCTCTGGTCATAATCATACCAAGTCCATCTATGCACTACAGGCCACAGATGACTTTTAACATTTTATAAACATGAGGATGATGACAATGATATAAGAATTCAATAAAACAAGTTCAAGAATTAATTTATCCAAGAATTAACAACGTGCAAATTGTCAACATGATACTGCTTTGTGGAGTAAAATTCAAGAATGCTTAGAAGAATATTTTCATGAAAAGATACTGGATGAAACGCAATTATCAAGGATATTCCATAAATTTCATGGAGTATAGAAGTCAAAACTTAACCAACTGAGTATAATAAAGAATGGAATAACAAAAGAAATCACCATGCATGCGATAGACCGCACAGACATGTTATTCCCACAGAATAATAAATAATGGAACCAGGTCCGGCGTAAACGCACAGACAGGATATTTCGACAGAATAATAAATAATAGAACCAGGTCCGGTGTAAAACACACAGACAGGATGTTCCAACAGAATAATAACAAGACGGAACCAGGTCCGGTGTAAAACACACAGACAGGATGTTCCAACAGAATAATAATAAAAACGGAACCAGGTCCGGTGTAAAACATACAGACAGGATGTTCCAACATAATAATAGAAGAATGTCACCAAGTATAGGGTAGACCGCGTATACAGGTTATTCCAACAGAATAATAAGAAATGGAATAACAACAGTTCTCTTCATGAATAAGAAAGAATAACACCCCTTACCGTTTTAAAGAAGAGCTGAAATAAGGAAGTAGTTAAGTAGCAGAATACTCTTTTTCTCTCTCTCTCTATAGTTTCTCTCTCTAGAGTTCAGTGAATTCGTAAGAAATAATGAAGGAATGAGCTGCTATTTATAGAAAAATAGAATGCATAGTAACTAATCCATGAACGGTCCAGATTGATTACTTTAATCTGACGGTCCGTATTTAAAGAAAAATCTTTTAAATAAAATATAATATATTCTATTTATAGAATAACTTTAATAAAGTATTTTGCTTTATATAAAAAGATGTTTCTGTTTTATTACGTTAATAATACGAATAAAACAAAACGTCATTATCGCTAAATAATTCATATTATTAACTGACAATAATTGAATCAAACTGAGTGACTTCTCACATAAGCATTAATAATCAATACCGTGTGTTACTATGTAACCACACGTATTACTGTACTTTTACTACCGAGTAGTTCAACAGTAACAATGGTAAAACTTCCGCCGTTATTTTTAATAAAATATTTTTGTCGTTTTCTCAATCCGACAATAATTTCGTTGTGGGGTCCACCAATGATTGTGCCGTTGTACGAATATTCCCTGTTAAAACGAATATTCCCCGACCAATCGAATATTATATAACAACTTGCGTACTTTGCAAAATTTATAAATATTACCCACAACTACAACATTATATCAAATTAACTCCATAATATTAAAAAATGATATTTATAGAAAATTCATCTTTATTTATAAAAGTTGGGGTCTTACACTATAAGCCACTTTTCCTACTCGATCGAGGGTTAAAAATGGACCGATGAATCGAGGATTGAGCTTTCCTCTCTTTCCAAATCTCGTAACTACTTTTCATGGAGCAACACGTAAGAACACATGATCTCCTATATCAAATTCCATGTCCTTTCGATGAAGATCAGCATAACTCTTTTGTCGATCTTGTGAGGTTTTTATACGTTGTCGGATCGTTTGAATCTTTTCTGTAGTTATACGTACCAACTACGGTCCCAACAACGTTGCTTCACCCACCTCATCCCAGCATACTGGAGAACGACATTTTCTTCCATACAATGCTTCGAATGGAGCCATGCCAATACTTGCTTGATAACTGTTGTTGTAGGAAAACTCCACCAATGGTAAGAACTTGTCCCAACTTCCCTTGACGTCAAGGACACATAGTATTAATAAATCTTCTAGAGTTTGAATAGTCCTCTCTGATTGTCCGTCCGTCTGAGGATGATATGCCGAACTAAATCGTAAATCTGTGCCCATAGCTTTTTGTAAACTAACCCAAAATCGTGAAGTGAATCTTGGGTCTCGATCAGAAACTATGGATACTGGCATACCATGCAGTCTTACAATCTCGTTTATGTACATACGAGCAAGACGTTCAAGTGTATAAGTTTCTCGTATCGGTAAGAAATGAGCAGACTTGGTCAATCTATCAACAATGACCCAAATCGCATCAATACCTTGAGAAACCCTAGGAAGACCGGTAACGAAATCCATGGTAATGTGCTCCCACTTCCATTTTGGAATTTCAAGTGGTTGCAATGGACCTTTTGGTACTTGATGCTCCGCTTTGACTCGTTGACAAGTTAAACACCTTGAGATAAACAACGCTATCTCTCTCTTCATATTGCTCCACCAAAATGTATGACGAAGATCATGATACATTTTGGTACTTCCAGGATGGATTGCAAACGGTGTGTTGTGCGCCTCCATCATGATTTCATACTTTAAATCAGGGTTGTTAGGAACACAAAGTCTGGAGTTGACTCGAAGTATTCCTTCTTCATCGATTCTTGCTTCCGGCATAGCACCTTCTTGCACTTTCTTCCTCATACGCATCAGCTCCAGGTCTGTAGCTTGAGCAGCTTTAACTTTATCGATTAAAGTTGGTTCTACTCGTATATTCGCCATCATCACATGGGTCCCTGGAGTCTTTAACTCTATCTCCATCCTTTGCAAGTCACACAAAATGGGCCTTTGTGTTGACAATATCGCACTCGTACTTGCATATGATCTTCTACTCAATGCGTCAGCTACCACGTTCGCTTTTCCAGGATGGTATTGAATGGTATGATCATAATCTTTCAACAGTTCAAGCCAACGTCGTTGTCGCATGTTGAGTTCCTTTTGAGTGAAGAAATATTTGAGGCTTTTATGATCCGTAAAGATCTCCACCTTCTCCCCATACAAGTAATGCCTCCAAATTTTAAGTGCAAAGACAACAGCTGCCAACTCTAGATCATGAGTAGGATAATTCCTCTCATATTCCTTGAGTTGTCTTGATGCATAGGCTATGACTTTTCCATGTTGCATGAGAACGCATCCCAACCCTTTGCTCGAAGCATCACTGTAGATGACAAATCCCTCCGAGCCAGATGGTATTGTTAGAACAGGTGCTGAAATGAGTCTCCTCTTGAGTTCTTGAAAACTCTTCTCACATTCTTTGCTCCAACCGAACTTTGTATCTTTCCGAGTCAGCTGAGTTAATGGAGTAGCGATTCGAGAAAATCCTTCCACGAATCTCCGATAATAACCAGCTAAACCAAGAAAGCTACGTACTTCGGTCACTGATTTAGGTTGCTCCCAGCTTTGAATAGCTTCAATCTTTGCCGGGTCAACCGATATTCCACGACTTGATACTACGTGCCCAAGGAATGCTACCTCCTCCAGCCAGAACTCGCATTTCTTCAACTTGGCATAAAGCTTGTATTCACGAAGCTTTTGGAGTACCAGCCTCAAGTGTTGCTCATGATCTTCACGGCTTTTGGAATAAATAAGGATGTCATCAATAAAGACGACCACAAAGTGATCCAAATATTCCTTGAATACCCGGTTCATCATATCCATGAAGGCAGCAGGAGCATTAGTCAATCCAAAGGACATGACTAGGAATTCATAATGCCCGTACCGAGTTCTGAAAGCCGTCTTTGGAATATCCTCAGTTCTAACCTTCAGCTGATGATATCCAGAACGAAGATCGATCTTTGAAAAGAATTGTGCTCCTTGCAACTGGTCAAACAGGTCATCAATACGTGGCAATGGGTACCTATTTTTGATGGTGACATGATTCAACTCCCGATAATCAATACAAAGTCGCATACTTCCATCTTTCTTCTTCACGAATAGCACAGGAGCACCCCAAGGAGAAGTACTAGGACGAATAAAGCCAATGTCTAACAATTCCTGCAGTTGGATCTTTAACTCCTGAAGTTCAATAGGAGCCATTCGATATGGGGCTTTGGAAATGGGTTTTGTACCGGGTTCAAGGTCGATACAAAATTCAATTTCACGCTCTGGGGGTAGGCCAGGAAGTTCTTCAGGGAATACGTCAGGGAATTTATTAACAATAGAAATATCATTCAAAACTGACGTATTTTTGTTTAGATCCGTGACATGAGCTAAGAAAGCTTGACATCCGTTTTTCAATAAACGAATAGCTTTATGGCTTGAGATGACAGCGATTGATTTTAATGGTTTGGTTGCTTGAATTCGCATAATAGGTCGATTAGGAATATGAAAGCTAACAACCTTACGAAAACAATCAATTTTTGCATGATGAGTAGTTAACCAATCAATCCCTAGAATCACGTCAAATGCAAGTATTTTTAATGAAATAAGATCGACAGGTAATGTGTGGGTACCAACTTGAACCAAACAAGACTTATAAATCGTGGATGTAATGAAGGTTTCTCCCAATGGAGTTTCAACAGATAAGTCAAAGTCTAATTTCTCCGGAGTCAAATTTAATCGATGAGCGCAAGTAGGAGAAATAAAAGAATGGGTAGAACCGGTATCAAATAAAGTATAGACTTCGTTAGAGTTTATGATAAGCTTACCCGTGATGACCTCATTCGGGTTCCTTGCTTTCTGGGAGGTCACAACAAACGCTCTCCCTTGCACTACCGGTTTGACTTTTCTGGGACGGCCTTTGGTGTCTCCATCTTGGCTGAACTTATTTTTGGTAAACGACAAAATCGAGCTAAATGACCTTCTCTTCCACAATTATAACATGCTTTAGACGGCATCGCGCAGTTTGGACTGATGTGCCCTCCCCTCCGCATTTGAAACATATGATAGGTGGTCGTTCTCCTTCCTTAACAACGGGTGCTGGTGCTGACGTCTTTCCATCATTGTTGAATCTCCTCTTCTTAAAATGACCATTCTTATTATTTTGGCCCTGATTACCACCGAAGTGGTTACCATTTCTGGCCTGTTGATTCCCTCCACGCTTGTTGTCACCGCTTCGATGACTGCTCTCACTGGTATTATCATTTTGCCGACTGCTCTCTTTTGGTTGCGTTGACTCGTTATCGCGCTCCACTAACTGAGCCCTATTCACAACATCTGAATACAAACACAGTTTATGAGAAATAAGATGTTGACGTATCTCAGGTTTTAAACCTCGTAAAAACATTCACGTCATTCGCTTTTCATTATCCACCAAGTGGGACGCAAACCGGGACAACTCAGCAAATTTAGCCTCATACTGCGACACGGTCATATTATTCTGCTCCAATTTGATGAACTCCACCTCCTTCATGTGACGAACACTTTCGGGAAAGTATTTGTCATTGAACAGCTCTTGGAACTTCTCCCAAGACATCTTCAGTGCGGCAGGTTGAGTACGCTTAATCGATTCCCACCAGTAATCTGCCTCTCCTCTCAACATAAAGGCGGCAAAGGGAACCTTTTGCTCCTCGGAGCATCCCAAGACATCAAATATCTTGGTAATCTGCTTTATCCATGTTTTCGCTATAAGTGGTTTTGGCTCACCCTTAAACTCTGGTGGTCCCAGCTCCTTGAACTGTTTAGCGGTGACCGTCCGAGAGTTTTCAGTGTTTCCACCTATATTTTGGACAGGAGCCGCTCTCGCCTGCTGTTGCATGAACTGCATAAAGTTTCTGAACATTCCATCATTCATCATCTGGTCAGTGTTGTTGTTTGCATGAGGATTGTCACCTTCCTGATGCACATTATCCTGATTATTGATATGTGGTGAATCAACAGTCGCCTGTGCTCCATTGCTATTCTCAACATTCTCAGATGCCATTTTCAGATACTGCCACAAAATAAAAGTTAATTGATATGTCAGATATTATCCTTATATTATGACCGACCAATTAAATACCATGTAAATAAACTTAGGTAGGTCATACTAGCGAAGGAATTCCCCGTCTCTCCCCTCGTAGTTCTATTCTCATATCTTAGCCAGGGATCATATCCCTAAGCTCTGATACCAACTGTGACGCCCCCAAAAATAGGTATACATCACCCATCTTGGGTCGTCAGATACATGGTACAGAATACAAATACAACTTACTAATACAACTGTCGTGTACAATACGACAAAACATAAACTGTGAGTTTGAATACAAATATTATCTTCTAGAGAGTATTCATACTCAAAAGGAGTCCTCATTACATTTATTAACACACTATTACATAGAATAGTGAGGACTACTAACTAATACTATCATTCAGACCATCACTCCGTTCCCCGACTTGCCCCAGCTACGTTCTCATTTCCTGAAGAGAACAGTGAAAGAAAGGGTGAGCTCAACTAGCCCAGTAAGAAATATTATGACTAAGATAATGCAGAATAAATTATCATTAGCCTTCAACAATGTTAAACTGATAAAATATAATAGACATCAAGTTTAACTGCAGCGGAACAAGCAATCCATTAAAAGAGTCAAGTAGAAAATAAAATCTACTATCTTTTATGATTTAAAAGGTTTTTCAACACTGTTATCGCTGGGACTCAGCTTAATAAAATAATCCACATCATCGAATCACCCCTGCACTACGGCCAAGGATATTCGTGTATTCATTAATGGTCATGATCATGCCAACAACTGTCCATCAATGCACTACGGGCCAATGAGGACTTTTACCACATCATTTGTAACATTACGGTCATGATTATACCGAATAATCCCTGGTCATAATCATACCAAGTCCATCTATGCACTACAGGCCACAGATGACTTTCAACATTTTATAAACATGAGGATGATGACAATGATATAAGAATTCAATAAAACAAGTTCAAGAATTAATTTATCCAAGAATTAACAACGTCCAAATTGTCAACATGATACTGCTTTGTGGAGTAAAATTCAAGAATGCTTAGAAGAATATTTTCATGAAAAGATACTGGATGAACTGCAATTATCAAGGATATTCCACAAATTTCATGGAGTATAGAAGTCAAAACTTAACCAACTGAGTATAATAAAGAATGGAATAACAAAAGAAATCACCATGCATGCGATAGACCGCACAGACAGGTTATTCCAACAGAATAATAAATAATGGAACCAGGTCCGGCGTAAAATGCACAGACAGGATATTCCAACAGAATAATAATAAAGATGGAACCAGGTCCGGTGTAAAATACACAGACATGATGTTCCAACAGAATAATAATAAAGACGAAACCAGGTTCGGTGTAAAACACACAGACATGATGTTCCAACAGAATAATAATAAAGACGGAACCAGGTCCGGTGTAAAATACACAGACAGGATGTTCCAACAGAATAATAATAAAGACGGAACCAAGTCCAATGTAAAACACACAGACATGATGTTCCAACAGAATAATAGAAGAATGTCACCAAGTATAGGGTAGACCGCGTATACAGGTTATTCCAACAGAATAATAAGAAATGGAATAACAACAGTTCTCTTCATGAATAAAAAAGAATAACACCCCTTACCATTTTAAAGAAGAGCTGAAATAAGGAAGTAGTTAAGTAGCAGAATACTCTTCTTCTCTCTATCTATAGTTTCTCTCTATAGTTTCTCTCTCTAGAGTTCAGTGAATTCGTAAGAAATAATGAAGGAATGAGCTGCTATTTATAGAAAAATAGAATGCATAGTAACTAATCCATGAACGGTCCAGATTGATTACTTTAATCTGACGGTCCATATTTAAAGAAAAATCTTTTAAATAAAATATAATATATTCTATTTATAGAATAACTTTAATAAAGTATTCTGTTTTATATAAAAAGATGTTTCTGTTTTATTACGTTAATAATACGAATAAAACAAAACGTCATTATCGCTAAATAATTCATATTATTAACTGACAATAATTGAATCAAACTCAGTGACTTCTCACATAAGAATTAATAATCAATACCGTGTGCTACTATGCAACCACACGTATTACTTTACTTTTACTACCGAGTAGTTCAACAGTATCAATGGTAAAACTTCTGCCGTTATTTTTAATAAAATATTTTTGTCATTTTCTCAATCCGACAATAATTCCGTTGTGGGGTCCACCAATGATTGTGTCGTTGTACGAATATTCCCTATTAAAACAAATATTCCCCGACCAATCGAATATTATATAACAACTTGCATACTTTGCAAAATTTATAAATATTACCCACAACTATAACATTATATCAAATTAACTCCATAATATTCAAAAATGATATTTATAGAAAATTCATCTTTATTTATAAAAGTTGGGGTCTTACAGATTAAATTAAATATACTTAACTTATTATTACGATTATGCCATTAACTTCTTAAATAATTATTATTCCTTTTATGGTGTGACCCTTTAGGTTCTCTGTATTAAACTGGTTGTGAATAAATCAATTAGAACAATTCTAATGTTATTTAAATAAATAAATTAAACTATTAATTTATTTAAATAAAAAAATATTTATTCTACAATAGGGATAAGCCTCTCTAGCGATTAACGATTTTTCAGATAATATAAATTTCAACATTAATTATAAAAGAACCTTTGAGTAAATAGTTACCGTACAATTCAATCCTTCCACCATACAATGTCCCAATTAAATATAAGACATGAAATTACTGTCAAGTCTTATTTTATTTAATTATATGCATTTCGATCCTTAAATGCACAACTCCAAATAACGCAAATTAGAAACTCTTTTCTAATTTCAGTTTGCCTTGGCCAAGAACTTCTGGGTTGTCATTTATCGAATCACATAGGACATTTCTCTTCTTTTACTAGAAGCGGTAGATTCTTTATTGATCATACATTATCTCCATGTACAACTTATTATACCCAAGCATACCCTTTGATATACTCTAAGGGTCTTAAGGAATAAGTCAAAGTATAACTCATTATACACAAGATACTATGATGATCTTAAGTCCAAGGATTACTTGTACTTCTATCACTACAGGAGTTCCTATTGACAAGCAAGTAAAACTCTATTAGGTATTCCTTAGTGAGCCACATTCAGTGAACTTATTCTCTAATAAGCACCTACATACTTGTTTTAGTGTCTCCACCCAAATGTTAATGAGATCAATCATCCTCATCTAATGAGAAAGCAATGTATATACTAATCTATTCGGATTCACTAATTCCCAATTTAATAATTCAACGATTGAAAACTATTTTAGTTTTAAGCTTTATAAGAATTTAGATCTCATTAGAATGATCATCATCATTATTCTAAAAGTATTGTTTAAAACTATGGGTTTATCACATATTATAAAATAGCATCATGTAGATAATTAAAAGCCTTTAATAAATTAATACTTTTTATTAATAAATGAATAAGATTGTTACAAAGTATATGCTTTATCATCAAACATGATTGGCTTGTGAAAGTAGTCTTGTGAAACATTTCTAGGACATTCCAGTAACCTTCTGGGATAATGTCCTAGAAATGGTTGCATATCTACGAAAAGGTAACCTCAAAATTCGGCCCCAAGACTCCATAAAAGTTATGGACATGGAGGATTCCTAATCTTAAGTATGTTATGATAAGGGGTTGTCCAACTTATGTGAAAAGGTTTCAAAGAATAAGCTTGGGACAAGATTTGACAAGTACAGATTTGTGGGACATCCTAAAGTAAGTTTAGGGTATATGTTCTATAATCCTACTTAGCAAAAGGTGTTTGTTGCGAAACACGCTACCTTCTAAGATAAATGTGTTTATCATTGAAGGAGCTAGTGGGAGGATAATAGATCTTGGAAAGTTCAAGAACCACAAAATACTATAAGTCAAATAAGAGGAACCTATAGATAGACCTATTGTACCACAACCGAATCGTAAATCTGGAATAGTACCGAAAATACCTGGAGGTATTGATTCATTATAGATTATGATGATGAGGTACACATCATAGAAGATGATGATCCAGTTATATACGATGAGGTAAGAGTTGTAGACACTCAGAGAAATGGATTGAAGCAAGCTTCTCAAATATGGAACATTCGTTTTGATGAGACAATCAAAAAAGTTTGATTTTATCAAAAATAAGAATGAACCTAGTGTGTACAAAAGGGTCAGTGGGAGCGACGTGAAATTCTTAGTATTATATATTGATATATTACGAATAAGGAATAACATACCAATGCTACAATCAGTAAATATAAAGTTGTCTAAACATTCCTCTATGAATGATTTGGGAAGAGTATCTTAATTGGTGATACAAATTTATATAGATAGATTCAAGAAGATGCTCGACTAAACCCAAGAAACGTATACTCATTTGATGCTAAAGTCGTTTAGCATGGAAAACTCCATGGGATGTATCATGTTGATGAGCCCGGGAGTGCATCTTTATTAATAGTTCCAAAAGACTCCTAAAGGAGAGATCGCATGAGTGACAATCATGTATACGATGAAATATACGAGACCTGATGTTGATCGGTCATATTTTGGAGAAGATCGCTGTAAGACAGTGAAAACATCTTAAAGTACTTAACCGGCACTAAGGATGTGATTAAAATTTATTGTGGGTCTAAATTAAAACTAGAGGGCTTAACTGACTCAAGTTTTTCAGACAGACCAAGACGACAGAAAATCTACTTTAAGGTAAAGCATTACTTTGGACGGTGGTGCAGTGAAATTAAAAAGGTTTCAAACAGCAAAGAGTTGCTGGTTTAGTGATAAAGACAAAGTATGTAGCTATAAATGAAGCTGTAAGTTGATTGTTTGGATGAAAAGTTTATTATAGAACTAGGAATAGTTCCTAAGTCTCATCTTCGATCTAAAACATGTGTTGTGGCACTTTTATTTGATTATAGGAATCATTGAAAGATGGGAAATCACTATAGAGATAGTGGACTCTCAAGAATAATATTACATATCCATTAACTAAAGCTTATCCAACAACAAGATAATTGTCACTTAGAGAAGAAGGGTATGAGATACCATGGCGATTGACTTTAGTGCAAGTGGGAGATTGAAAGTAGTATGCACACAAGCCAATCATATTTGATCATAAAGCATATACTTTGTAATAATCTTATTCATTTATTAATAAAAAGTATTAATTTATTAAAGGCTTTTAATTATCTACATAATGCTGCTTTATAATATGTGATAAACCCATAGTTTTAAGCAATGCTTTTAGAATAATGATGATGATCATTCTAATGAGATCTAAATTCTTAGAAAGCTTAAAACTAAAATAGTTCCCAATTGTTGGATGACTAAATTAGGGATTAGTGATTCCGGATAGATTGGTACATACGTTGCTTGCTTATTGGATGAGGATGATTGATCTAATGATCATTTATGTGGAGACACTAAAGAAAGTATGTAGGTACTTATTGGAGAATAAGTACACTGAACGTGGCTCGCTAAGGAATACCTAATGGAGTTTTACTTGCCTGCCAATAGGAATTCCTAAAGTGATAGTAGTACAAGTGATCCTTAGACTTGAGATCATCATAGTATCTTGTGTATGATGAGTTATACTTTGACTTATTTCTTAAGACCCTTAGGGTATATCAAAGGGTATGCTTGGGTATAATAAGTTGTAGATGAAGATAATGTATGATCAATAAAAAATCTACCACTTCTAGTAAAAGAAGAGAAATGTCCTATATGATTCAATAAATGACAACCCAGTAGTCCTTGGCTAAGGCAGAATGAAATTAGAAAGGAGTTTCTAATTTGTATTATTTGGATGCATTTAAGAATCGAAAAATATATAAATAAATAAAATAAGACTTGACAGTAATTTTATGTCTTATAATTAATTAGGACATTGTATGGTGGAAGGATTGAATTGTACGGTAACTATTTACTCAAAGGTTCTTTTATGATTAATGTTGAAATCTATATTATCTGGAAAATCGTTGATCGCTAGGGAGGCTTATCCCTATTGTAGAATAAATATTATTTATTTAAATAAATTAATAGTTTAATTTATTTATTTAAATAAGATTAGAATTATTCTAATTGATTTATTCACAACCGGTTTAATATGGAGAACCTAAAGGGTCACACCATAAAAGGAAGAATAATTATTTAAGAAGTTAATGGCATAATCGTAATAATAAGTTAAGTATATTTAATTTAATCTATGGTGATAGAATAAATTAAATAGCTTAATATTTATTATTTAATATTTTAGAAATATTAAATATAAATTAATAAGAGGAGTCTTATTATTATTATTACTATTATTATTATTTAATTCTTAAAAGAGTTTGAGAATTAATTAATAAAAGTACTCTTACATATTCCTAATAATATTAGGAGACTAATTAATTAAAAGAGTTTAATTAATTATTTCTAATAAGATTGGGAGCCTAATTAATTAAAGGAGTTTAATTAATTAAAATAAAACTCAATTCCTTAATTGTTAAGGAGAATTGCCCACATCTATAAATAAGAGGAGTCTTATTATGGGTGAGAGGAGTTGTTAACTTTTTCACAACAGACGTGATTCCAATTTGTTGGAGAGTACGTACTTTTTCTATGAGAGATAAAAAATTAAGATTTTGCCAAACACCTATCTTCTTGAATCTTTCTTCTTCCTTAGTGGATCACCTCTAGAGGCCAAACACTTGGGTGGCTAACGTTGATCAAAGGAAAGAATCAAACCCGGTGGATTCAAGTTGAAACCGAAAGGATTTGGAGGTGAACTTGTACCTGAAGAAGCTCGAATCTTCGAGGGTACGATTCTTGTTCTTTATATGCTTATTTTATGGACCCCCATTTACCCATTTTTTAAAATAATCGATAGAAAGTTATTCAGTATATTTTTATATAATAAAGGTGGGGCCACATGTGGGGGCCACATGTGGGGCCCACTGGAGGAAAAATGAAATGGGTGGAGGAATGGATGAAATGATTCACGGGAATGGAATGGTATATATATATATATATATATATATATATATATATATATATATATATATATATATATATATATAAACATGGGATATCAAAAGTCAGGGTAGGGGAAATTTTTAGTAATCACGGGAGCTTGTTATTGTTATAAGTTTTGTGATAATATAATATATATTATATTATAAGTTTTGTTTTATTTGATTATAAATAGAATATACTATATTTTATTTAAAGTTTTTCGTTTTATTAGAATATTTTATTGCATAGTAATGCACAGTAAAAATCAAAATTCAAAAATTTTAGCCGGTGAGTGACGCCCGTGATATATCACTATGCAGTCCGTGATTCTAAAATTCAAATAGTATCATTTCCATTCTCCTATAAATAGGATGCTTAGTTAGAATTAAAAATCACACCAGATCAGATAATTCTTCTTCTATAATATTGAGCGTATTTCTTTCGAGTTTTAGAAAGCTTTGAGCGTAGAAAATAGTGAAAGTTTTCTTCAAGAATATCCCCGATATTACCAATCGGAATACTCTTCGTTTTAAAGTAAGGGATATTATTTTTATTCAGTATTCATATGAAATAATATTTTCATCCATACTCTGTAGTATGTAAGTAATATTATTTCGTTTCAGATTCTGAATTCAATACTCATTTTGTTAAAGTTTTGGCTTCTATACTCCATGAAATTTGTAGAATATCCTTGATATTTGTGCTTCATCCAATATCTTTTATGGAAATATTATTTTGAGTATTCTTGATAAGTTTTAACTTTTTCATGCCGGAGTATTATTCACGGGGTTACTATTCTTGAAGTACTATTCACGGGGTACTATTCACTCGATTACTATTCACCCGGGGTACTATTCATGACAAAAATTGATTTCTTTTCGGTCTAAATCATTTTTGATATAATATTATTCTTGAATTTTACTCCACAAAGCAGTATTATATTGACAATTTGGACATTTTTGAATTCTAGATAAATTAAATTATAAATCTTTAAAAATTTATCCTTTGCTTTCTTTTAATTGAATTCTTATATCATTGTCATCATCCTCATGCTTATATTATAATGAAAGTCATCTGTGGTACGTATTGCATAGATAGACTTGGTATGATTATTACCAGGGATTATTTGATATAATCATGACCGTAATGTTACAAATGATGTGGTAAAAGTCCTTATTGGCCCGTAGTGCATTGATGGACAGTTGTTGACATGATTATGACCATTGATAAAAATATGAATATCCTTCGCCCGTAGTGCATGGATAATTTATGGTCGTGATACTAATAAATATCCTTGGCCGTAGTGCAGGGGTGATTCGATGATGTGTATTATTTATTAAGCTGAGTCTCAGCGATAAAACTGTTGATAAACTTTTTAAATCATAGAATATAGTAGATATCATTCTCTACTTGACTCTTCTAATGGATTGCTTGTTCTGCTGTAGTTAAACTTGATGTCTATTGTATTTTATCAGTTTAACACTGTTGAATGCTAACGATAATTTATTATGACACCCCCAAATACGGGTACTTCATTCCCACAGGATTCAGTGTTCACTTTATAAAAGCATTCATTTCTAACTACACAATCATAATAAAATTGAATAATAAACCTGCCCATACAGGATTACATTTATAAAAAAAATATCCCAGGTTATCTAACCTTTAAATACAATCACTCATACGGAAAAGATTTAAATAAATTTCCTTACATAATTCAAATAAAGTCTAATAACAAACTGTCAACATAATTATTACAAGTCTTTAGTACTTGTTCATCTTCCCATTTCCTTTACTGGTGCTAGGTACATCGACCTTCTAAACTTTAGCTGTAAGGGTTATATAAGCAAGAGTGAGCAAACAAGGCTCACTTGGAATAATAATAAATAAAACTTTACATCAACTGCCAAATAATAGGCTCGATAGAACTGAACAATATGTTCTATTAACATTTTGAAATACATAACTGAGGGTCTAATGACCACGAACCATGTCCACAGTTATAAGTACTCTTTTAACTTAAACTTTAACAGTCCTAAGACTATAAGGACTCCACGTACTTAGGGGGATTAGCCCTTCGTACAATGTATTGTGCACAAACATTTCAACGCTAAGCGTAAACCCCTAACAATAGGGTTGTTCATCTCAGTATTTAGAGTACAAGTCAGCACCAAAGTAAGTTTGGTTTGGATATATTTCAAGGAAATTTAGAATTCAACGGTTATCAACTAAGGATTAGTTGAATGAAAGGAAATAACACCATGTTACGGAATAAACCATAATTGAATCAACATGGTGTACTAAGTTCATGCTTTAGAAATAATCTAATAGCATAAATACTGAATAATATAACCTACCTTGCTTTGAACAACATTAAGCTAATGTTAAAATCTTAGAATTGAATATTAAGCATGCATAATACGTGACGCCCCCAAAATAGGTATACATCACCTATTTTGAGTCGTCAAATACATGGTACAAAATACAAATAAAACTTAATTATACAACTGTCGTGTAAAATACGACAAAACATAAGCTGTGAGTTTTAATACAACATTTTCTTCTAAACAATATTCAAACTCAAAATAAGTCCTCAATATATTTATTTTTACACTATTTCATAGAATAGTGCGGACTACTAATGCTATCATCTGAACCGTCACTCCGTTCCTCGACTAGTCCCCGATACGTTCTCATTTCCTGAAGAGAAAAATGAAAGCAAAAGGGTGAGCTCAACTAGCCCAATAAGAGATATTATGACTAAGATAATGTAGAATAATTTAACATTAGTCTTCAACAGTGTTAAACTGATAAAATATAACAAACATCAAGTTTAACTGCAGCGGAACAAGCTATCCATTAAAAGAGTCAAGTAGAGAATAAAATCTACTATCTTTTATGATTTTAAAAGGATTTTCATCACTTTTATTGCTTAGACTCAGCTTAATAAATAATTCACATCATCCCTGCACTACGGCCAAGGATATTCATTAGTATCACGAGCATAAATTATCCATGCACTACGGGCTAAGGATATTCATGTATTCATCAATGGTCATGATCATGCCAACAACTGTCCATCAATGCACTACGGGCCAATGAGGACTTTTATCACATCATTTGTAACATTACGGTCATGATTACATCGAATAATCCTTGGTCATAATCATACCAAGTCCATCTATGCACTACAGGCCACAGATGACTTTCAACAAAATATAAACATAAGGATGATGACAATGATATAAGAATTCAATAAAACAAGTTCAAGAATTAATTTATCCATGAACCAACAACGTCCAAATTGTCAACATGATACTGCTTTGTAGAGTAAAATTCAAGAATGCTCAGAAGAATATTTCCATGAAAAGAAACTGGATGAAGCGCAAATATCAAAGATATTCCACTAATTTCATGGAGTATAAAAACCAAAGCTTTAACAAACTAAGTATAATAGAATATATGAAACTGTAAATAGATTTTCACCCGCCATGCGGTAGTCCACGTGGACAGATCATTTCCATAATTTAATAAGGAATGAATACAAAGGATCATTCACCATGCATGTGGTAATCCACATAGACAGGTTATTCCAACAGAATAATAAAGAATGGAATAACAGAAGAATTCACCATGCATGCGATAGACTGCACAGACAGAATAATAAAGTATTTTTGTCGTTTCTCAATCCGATAATAATTTCGTTGTGGTGTCCACCAATGATTGTGCCGTCCTACGAATATTCCCGGTTAAAACGAATATTCCCCGACCAATAGAATATTATGCAACAACTTGCGTACTTTGCAAAATTTATAAATAGTACCCACAACTATAACATTATATCAAATTCATTCCATAATATTTAAAAATGATATTTATAGAAAAATCATCTTTATTAAAAAAATTGGTGTCTTACAACCTCCCCTTCTTATGAAATTTCGCCCTCGAAATTAGGGTACATACCTGGTATGTCGAAGAGGTAAGGATACCTTGATTTCATTTCAGATTCTAACTCCCAGGTCATTTGCTCAACATCGTAGTTTCTCCATAAAACTTTGACTTGAGGTATAACCTTGGAGTGTAGAATATGTTCCTTCTTATCTAAGATTTGAACAGGAAACCTCCTCATACGTCAAATCTTCCGCTATTTCGTCCGGTTCTAACTCAATATTTTGGTTCGGGTCTTCCACATATTTACGTAAGATGGATATATAAAAAACATTAAAAACACGAGACATACTTGGCGGTAAAGTGAGTCTATAAGTCACAGTTCTAACTCGATTGAGGATTGAAAATGGGCCAATGAATCGAGGATTGAGCTTTCCTCTCTTTTTAAATTTTGTAACTCCTTTCCATGGAGCAACACGTAACAACACATGATCTCCAATATCGAATTCCACGTCCTTTCGATGAAGATCAGCATAACTCTTTTGTCGATCTTGTGAGGTTTTTATACGTTGTCGGATCATTTGAATCTTTTTCGTAGTCATACGTACCAACTCCGGTCCCAACAACATTGCTTCACCCACCTCATCCCAGCATACTGGAGAACGACACTTTCTTTCATACAACGCTTCGAATGGAGCCATGCCAGTACTTGATTGATAGCTGTTGTTGTAGGAAAACTCCACTAATTATAAGAACTTGTCCCAACTTCCCTTGAAATCAAGGACACAGAGTCTTAACAGATCTTCAAGAGTTTGAATAGTCCTCTCCGACTGCCCGTCCGTTTGAGGATGATATGCCGAACTAAACCGTAAATCTGTGCCCATAGATTTCTACAAACTAACCCAAAATAGTAAAGTGAATCTTGGGTCTCGATCAGAAACTATGGATACTGGCATACCATGCAATCTTACAATCTTGTTTATGTACATACGAGCAAGACGTTCAAGTGTATAAGTTTCTTGTATAGGTAAGAAGTGAGCAGACTTGGTCAATCTATCAACAATGACCTAAATTACATATATGCCTTGAGAAACCTAGGGAAGACCAGTAACGAAATCCATGGTAATATGCTCCCACTTCCATTCTAGAATTTCAAGTGGTTGCAATTGACCTTTTGGTACTTGATGCTCCGCCTTGACTCGTTGACACGTTAGACACCTTGAGATAAACAACACTATCTCTTTCTTTATATTGCCCCACCAAAATGTATGTCGAAGATTATGATACATTTTGGTACTCCCGGGATAGATTACAAACGGTGTGTTGTGCGCCTCCATCATAATTTTATACTTTAAATCAGGGTCGTTAGGAATACAAAGTCTGGAGTTGACTCAAAATATTCCTTCTTCATCGATTCTTGCTTCCGGTATAGCGCCTTCTTGCATTTTCTTCCTCATACGCATCAGCTCCAAGTCTGTAGCTTGAGCAGCTTTAACTTTATCAATTAAAGTCGGTTCTACTCGTATATTCGCCATCATCACATGGGTCCCAGGAGTCTTTAACTATATCTCCGTCCTTTGCAAATCATACAAAATGGGCCTTTGCGTTGACAATATCGCACTCGTACCCGCATATGATCTTCTACTCAATTCGTTAGCTACCACGTTCGCTTTTACAGGATGGTATTGGATGGTATGATCATAATCTTTCAATAGTTCAAGCCAACGTCACTGTCGCATGTTGAGTTCCTTTTGAGTGAAGAAATATTTAAGGCTTTTATGATCCGTAAAGATATCCACTTTCTCCCCATACAAGTAATGCCTCCAAATCTTTAGTGCAAAAATGACTGCTGCCAACTCTAGATCATGAGTAGGATAATTCCTCTCATATTCTTTGAGTTGTCGAAAGGCATAGGCTATGACTTTCCCATGTTGCATGAGAACACATCCTAACCCTTTGCCCGAAGCATCACTGTAGATGACAAATTCCTCCGAGTCAGATGGTATTGTTAGAACATGTGCTGAAATGAGTCTCCTCTTGAGTTCTTGAAAATTCTTCTCACATTCCTTGCTCCAACCGAATTTTGTATCTTTCTGAGTCAGCTGAGTTAGTGGAGTAGCGATTCGAGAAAATCCTTCCACGAATCTCCGATAATAACCAGCTAAGCCGAGAAAGCTACGTACTTTGGTCACTGATTTGGGTTGCTCCCAGCTTTGAATAGCTTCAATCTTTGCTGGGTCAACTGATATTCCATGACTTGACACCACGTGCCCAAGGAATGCTACTTCTTTAAGCCAGAACTCGCATTTCTTCAACTTGGCCTAAAGCTTGTTTTCACGAAGCTTTTAGAGTATCAGCCTTAAACGTTGAGCGCAAGTAGGAGAAATAAAAGAATGGGTAGAATCGGTATCAAATAAGGTATATACTTCGTTAGAGTTTATGATAAGCTTACCCGTAATGACCTCGTTCGGGTTCCTTACTTTTTGGGAGGTCACGACAAACGCTCTCCCTTGAACTACCGGTTTTGTCTTGTCTGGGACAACCTTTGATGCCTCCATCCCAGCTGGACTTGCCTTTGGTGCACAACAAAATCAGGCTAGGTGACCTTCTCTTCCACAATTGTAACATGCTTTGGATGACATCGCACATTTTGGACTGATGTGTCCCTCCACTCCACATTTGAAGCATATGATAGGTGGTCGTTCTCTTTCCTTAACGACGGGTGTTGATGCTGACGTCTTTCTATCATTGTTGAATCTCCTCTTCTTGAAATGTCCATTCTTATTGTTTTGGCCATGATTACCACCGAAGTGGTTACCATTTCTGGCATGTTGATTCCCTCCATGCTTATTATCACCGCTTCGATGACTGTTATAACTGGTATTATCATTTTGTCGGCTGCTCTCTTTTGGTTGGGTTGACTCATTATCGCGTTTCAATAACTGAGCCCTATTAACAACATTTGAATACAAACACAGTTTATGAGAGATAAGATATTGACGTATCTCCGGCTTCAAACCTCTTAAAAATATTCGCGTCATTCTCTCCTCATTATCAACTAAGTGGGATGCAAACCGGGATAACTCCGTAAACTTGGCTTCGTACTGCGACACGGTCATGTTGTTTTGCTCCATCTTGATGAACTCTACCTCTTTCATGTGACGAATACTTTCGGGAAAGTACTTGTCGTTGAACAGTTCTTGGAACTTCTCCCAAGACATCTTTAGTGCGGCATGTTGAGTACGCTTTACAGATTCCCACTAGTAATCTGCCTCTGCCCACAACATGAAGGTGGCAAAGGGAACTTTTTGCTCCTCGGAGCATCCGAAGACATCAAATATCTTGTTGATCTACTTTATCCACGTCTCCGCCTTAAGTGGTTTTGGCTCTCCAAAAAACTCCGGTGGTCCCAGCTCCTTGAACTGTTTGGCGGAGACCGTCTGAGAGTTGCCAGTGTTTCCACCTGCATTTTGGACAGGAGCCGCTCTCGCCTGATGTTGCATGAATTACATAAAGCCTCTGAACATTCCATCGTTCATCATTTGGTCAGTGTTGTTGTTTGCATTAGGATTGTCACCTTCCTGATGCACATTAACCCGATTATTAATCTGTGGAGACTCAACGGTCTCCTGTGCTCCATTGCTATTCTCAACATTCTCGGATGTCATTTTCAAATACTGCCACAAAACAAAGGTTAATTAACATATCACATATTATCCCTATACTCTGACCGACCAATTAAATGCCAAATAAACTTAGGTAGGTCATACTAGCGAAGAAATTCCCCGTCGCTCCCCTCCTAGTTCTTGTCTCATATCTTAGCCAGGGATCATATCCCTAAGTTTTGATACCAACTGTGACGCCCCCAAAATAGGTATACATCACCTATTCTGAGTCATCAAATACATGGTGCAAAATACAAATAAAACTTAATTATACAACTGTCGTGTAAAATACTACAAAACATAAGCTGTGAGTTTTAAAACCACATTTTCTTCTAAATAGTATTCAAACTCAAGATAAGTCATCAATACATTTATTTTCATACTATTTCATAGAATAGTGAGGACAACTAATGCTATCATCTGAACCGTCACTCCGTTCCTCGACTAGTCCCCGCTACGTTCTCATTTCCTGAAGAGAACAATGAAAGCAAAAGGGTGAGCTCAACTAGCCCAATAAGAGATATTATGACTAGGATAATGTAGAATAATTTATTATTAGTCTTTAACAGTGTTAAACTGATAAAATATAACAAATATCAAGTTTAACTGCAGCGGAACAAGCTATCCATTAAAAGAGTTAAGTAGAGAATAAAATCTATTATTTTTTATGATTTAAAAAGGTTTTTCATCACTTTTATCGCTTAGACTCAGCTTAATAAATAATCTACATCATCCCTACACTACGGCCAAGGATATTCATTAGTATCACGACCATAAATTATCCATGCACTACGGGCCAAGGATATTCGTGTATTCATCAATGGTCATGATCATGCCAACAACTGTCCATCAATGCACTACGGGCCAATGAGGACTTTTACCACATCATTTGTAACATTACGGTCATGATTACACCGAATAATCATTGGTCATAATCATACCAAGTCCATCTATGCACTACAGGCTACAGATGACTTTCAATAAAATATAAACATGAGCATGATGACAATGATATAAGAATTCAATAAAACAAGTTCAAGAATTAATTTATCTAGGAGCCAACAACGTCCAAATTGTTAACATGATATTGCTTTGTAGAGTAAATTTCAAGAATGCTCAGAAGAATATTTCCATGAAAAAATACTGGATGAAGCGTAAATATCAAAGATATTCCACTAATTTCATGGAGTATAAAAGCCAAAGTTTTAACCAACTAAGTATAATAGAATATATGAAACTGCAAATAGATTTTCGCCCGCCATGCGGTAATCCACGTAGACAGATCATTTCCACAATTTAATAAGGAATGAATACAAAGGATCATTCACCATGCATGTGGCAATCCACATTGACAGGTTATTCCAACAGAATAATAAAGAATGAAATAACAAAAGAATTCACCATGCATGCGATAGACCACACAGACAGGTTATTCTAAAAGAATAATAAGTAATGGAACCAGATCATGCGTAATCGCACAGACAAGATATTCCGACAGAATAATAAAGAATGGAACCAGGTCATGCGTAAACGCACAGACAGGATATTCCGATGGAATAATAAAGAATGGAACCAGGTCATGCGTAAACGCATAGACAGGATGTTCCAACAGAATGATAAATAATGGAATAACAACATAATTTCACCATGTATGCGGTACTTCGCATAGACAGGTTATTCCAACATAATAATAAAGAATGGAATAACAACTCTTACGAGTATTGGAAAGAAAATAATTCTCTTCATGAATATGAAAGAATAATACCCCTTACCGTAAAAGAAGAGTATTCCGACTGGTAGGGCGAGAATATTCTTAAAGAAAACTTATACTGTTTTTTCTACGCTCAAAGCTTCTGAAAACTCTAAAGAAATACGCTCAAGATTATAGAAGAGAATTCTCTGAATTTCTAGTGTGATTTTAATTCTAACTAAGCATCCTATTTATAGGAGAATGGAAAGGATACTATGCTGTACTATGCAATAAAATATAATATATTCTATTTATAATCAAATAAAATAAAACTTTATAAAAAGTATTCTGCTTTATATAAAAAGTTTTTACTATGAAAATACTATGTATAATAAAATATAATATAGTCTATTTAAAATCCAATAAAATAAATAACTTTATAAAAGTATTCTGTTTTATATAAAAAGATTTTACTATGCAAAACACTATACATAATAGAATATAATATATTCTATTTATAGTCTAATAAAACAGATAACTTTATAAAAGTATTCTGTCTTATATAAAAAACTTTTCTATTTTATTACATTAATAATACTAATAAAATATATATATATATATATATATATATATATATATATATATATATATATATATATATATATATATATATAAACTTCCGTGACTTCATAAAAAGGCACCTCAATATAATTAACAACATTTATCATCATTTTTATAATTCACAATATTAATCGACCAGGTCGTTTTCAGGAAAGAGGGGGCTTTCCAATAAGGATTTCTCCCTATTGGCGCGCAATTAGGTGACCAAACCTCTCCTTGACAGAACTTCTAGACATCGTTAATATTGCAAATAATAATATTAATAACTTTGTCGTCTCAATTATTGTTTATAAAATATTGACAATAATTGAATCAAATAACGTGAGATACTATGAAGCAATTACTATAACAATAATTGAACAAAACTGAGTGACCTCTCACGTAAGCATCAATAATCAATACCGTGTGCTACTATGCAACCACGCGTATTACTGTACTTTTAACACGGGGTGTTTTAATAGTTAACGGTAAAACTTCCGCCGTTATTTTCATAAAGTATTTTTGACGTTTTCTCAATCCGATAATAATTTCATTGTGGGGTCCACCAATGATTGTGTCGTCGTACGAATATTCCCTGTTAAAACGAATATTCTCCGACCAATCTAATATCATACAACAACTTGCGTACTTTGCAAACTTTATAAATATTACCCACAACTATAACATTATATCAAATTCATTCCATAATATTTAAAAATAAAATTTATAGAAAAATCATCTTTATTAAAAAAATTGGGGTCTTACATAATAAGTACTAACTTGAACGATAAACTTGTTCATCAGAATAAAGATACTTGCATGCTAAAAATAACAAGTTTAGGTTTAGAAAAACTTGCACAATCATAATAATAGAACTAGCTCAATGACCGTGTTGAGTTAGGAAAACTTGCATAATTGTAATCGAACTAGAAACAATAACTTGATCAATATAATCGAGATAAGGTAAGTAAACTTGCACAATGAAAATAAACTTGTACAACGAAGGTTTAGGTTTAGAAGATTTGCTCAATGAAAGTAATTTACTCAACAAAAGTGTAGAGTTAGGAAACTTGCCTCGCTTGTAGGCTAAACCGAATTAATCCGGATCACAATTATCCTATATACATGTCATCATGACATAATCAGTCATTATCAACACTCTATATCTCTACATCACATATGCTTTGATTCTTAATCACATAATCAAATTCTATCAATTAAGAATAATAAAAATACTCGTTAAGTGTAAATTCTATGCTCATTCCTAGCACTATCATACCATAATAATAATATTACATGTTAAACAATCATCACATTGCATTACATTAACAATTATAGACTTTTGTGCAAGACAAAAGTCTTTCCTGAACTTTCTGCTAAGTGGCGCCGCGGTGCCACAGTGTGTACTGTGGGCCGTGCTGCGGCGCGCTGATGGCGCTACGGCGCGAAGGCCAGGCCAGGAATTGGTGCTGCGGTGCGAGATAGGCGCTGTGGCGCTATCCTTGGCGCAGGACTTGGGGCTGAGGCGCTGAAAATGACGCTGAGGCTCCAAGGTTACAGAATACAAACGAAGAACATAGCAAAGCTACTGTATCTAAATTTTTAACACCAATTAACATGTATAACTTACAAAATTTGCACATAAAGGTTACAAAGCATACATATACAATTTTTTCACAACTAAACAACAATATCAGAAAACTTAATTCCTTAAAAGCACTGTTTTATAAACCAAAACTCCATTATTGAAATTTCTTGACACAGTGACACTGTAAATCCTAATAACAAGCCAATTTGATTCCTTTAAACTATGTTCTCTGTATTTCTTACCGAATTAACAAATTTGAAGTTCAATTTTATAATTAGCATACACTAATTTTGTTATCTTACAAAATTAACAATCATAGTTCATGCATATATTCATATTCACTGTAAAAAAACTAATTCCCTTCCTTTAACACGTAATTAGCATACAATCATGTACATATATATATATATATATATATATATATATATATATATATATATATATATATATATATATATATATGTGTGTGTGTGTGTGTGTGTGTGTGTGTGTGTGTGTGTGTGTGTGTGTGTGTGTGTGTGTGTGTGTGTGTTAGTTATAACAATTATAATTACCAATACACGTAATATCATAACCAATTATAAAACATAGTTTATTGAGAATTTTGTATAATAAAAAAAAATCTTATACACAGTGATATTCAAGAAAACAGAGAACGTAAAACATATATAGTATATAGTTTTAAGATAATGGGAAAAAAATACCTTTTGATGCTTGGTTAATCCTTGTTAATCACTGAAAATAGTTTGAAGAATTCAGAACCTTCTCTTGTTGCTTCTCTCTCAGACTCTCTCTCAATTTCTCAAATAACTATTCTTCTCTTTTCTTACTTAGGCTTTAGCCAAATAGATTATACGTAAACAAAAATAAACCAACGCATGTTTTCCAAATGTTTAAAAAAACTCAACGTACGAAACTGCCATATACTAATGACCCTATTAAACTATTAGTTACATAATATATATTATTTGTAATTTGTTTATTTAATTTATATTATTAAAATTCAAAATTTAAAAAAAATCCAAAAGTCATAATGCTCCGTTTGGCAAAACCCTTTTAAAATAAAGAATTAATATCCTTAAGCCTTGTTTAGCAAAACTAGACTAAATTCCTTTAACTTATTTTTAATAACTCCTTATAATATAGTTATTTGTCACACTTTATTTAATTAAGTTTTCATACTTAATTAATTAATTCAAATAACAATTTATTGAATAATATAATAATTTATTTAATCATATAACTCAATACAAATAATTAACCATCAAATTGAAATATTAATATAATAATAATTTTCTTATCTCATTAATTATTTATTTAACAAATAATTAACCAAATCAAATCAATTTAAATCAAACAAATATCTATTCAACGATAAACACATCCATTAAATATTTATATAATTCAATAAATATTTAAAATTACAATTAAAATCTGGATTGTTACGTCCTTCCCTCCTTATAAGGATTCTGTCCCTAGAATCATAACTCAAGAAAATCATTCGTTACATTCTTCCTTACTTACAAAGATTCTGTCCCCAAAATCGAAGACACAGACTAAACAAATAACTCAGGGTAATCTTTCATCATTTTATCTTCGAGTTCCCACGTGGCTTCTTCAGTATTGTGGTTCCTCCATATCAGCTTCACAGAAGGTATAACTTTATTCCTGAGCACTTGTTCTTTTCTGTCAACTATCTAGATAGGAATCTCTTCATAGTACATGTCTTTATCAAACTACAACGGTTCGTACTCGATCACGCGCTTGTAGTCGGGTTTATATAGTCGTAACATCAAAATATGAAAAACATTGTGGACATTTTCTAGCTCTGGAGGTAAAGCTACCTCGTAAGCCACTTCTCCAACTCTTCGCAGCACTTTAAAGGGTCCAATAAACCTCGGGCTTAGCTTCCCATTTTTACCGAAATGAATTTTCCCCTTCCAAGGAGAAACTTTTAGAAATACGAAAGTTCCTACGTCGAATGCACGATCTTGTATGTGTTGATCAGCATACTTCTTCTGTCGGTCTTGAGCTGCTACCAATCTTGTCCTGCTGAGTTTGACAACCTCAACAGTTTATTGTACCAGTTCTGGTCCTAACAGTTGATGTTCACCAACTTTATCCCAGCACAGTGGAGTTCTACAATTTATGCAACATCAGGCGAGAGCGGCTCCTATTCAAAATGCAAGTGGAAACACTGGCAACTCTTGGACGGTCACCGCTAAACAGTTCAAGGAGCTGGGACCACCGGAGTTTATTGGAGAGCCAAAACCACTTCAGGCGGAGACGCGGATAAAGTAGATCACCAAGATATTTGATGTCTTGGGATGTTCCGAGGAGCAAAAGGTTCCCTTTGCCACCTTCATGTTGCAATGAGAGACATATTACTATTGGGAATCTGTAAAACGTACTCAACCTACCGCACTGAAGATATCTTGGGAGAAGTTTCAAGAACTGTTCAACGACAAGTACTATCCCGAAAGTATTTGTCACATGAAAGAGGTAGAGTTCATCAAGCTGGAGCAAAACAATATGACCGTGTCACAGTGCGAAGCTAAGTTTGCCGAGTTATCCCGGTTTGCGTCCCACTTAGTTGATAACGAGGAGAGAATGATACAAATGTTTCTAAGAGGTTTGAAACCCGAGATACGTCAATATCTTATCTCTCATAAACTGTGTTTGTATTCAGATGTTGTAAATAGGGCTCAGTTATTAGAGCGCGATAATGAGACATCCCAACCAAGGGAGAGCAACTGACAAAATGATAATACCAGTGGTAGCAGTTATCGAAGCGGCGATAACAAACGTAGAGAGAATCAACATGCCAGAAATGGCAACCACTTCGGTGGAAATCATGGCCAAGATGATAAAAGTGGATATTTCAAGAAGAGAAAATTTAACAATGATGGAAAGACGTCAGCACCAACACCTGTTGTTAAGGAAGGAGAACGACCACCTATCATATGCTTCAAATACGGAGGAGAGGGACATATCAGTCCAAACTGTGCGCATCAATCCAAAACGTGTTATAATTATGGAAGAGAAGGTCACCTAGCTAGATTTTATCGTACAAGGAAGCCAAGGCCAGTTGGAACGGTGACACCAAATGCCGTCCCAGACAAGTTAAAACCAGTAGTTCAAGGGAGAGCATTTGTCGTGACCTCCCAGAAAGCAAGGAACCCGAACAAGGTGATCACGGGTAAGCTGATCATAAACTCTAGCGAAGTCTATACCTTATTTGATACATGTTCTACCCATTCTTTTATTTCTCCTACTTGTGCTCAACGTTTAAATTTGACTCTGGAGAAATTAAACTTTGACTTATCTGTTGAAACTCCATTGGGAGAAACCTTCATTACATCCACTATTTATAAGTCTTGTTGGTTTAAATCGGTACCCTCACATTACTTGTCAATCTTATTTTATTGAAAATACTTGCATTTGACGTAATTCTAGGGATTGATTGGTTAACTACTCATCATGCAAAAATTGATTATTTTCGTAAGGTTGTTAGCTTTCATATTCCTAACCAAACTATTATGCGAATTCAAGCAACCAAACCATTAAAATCAATCACTGTTATCTCAAGTCATAAAGCTATTCGTTTATTGAAAAACGGATGTCAAGCTTTCTTAGCTCATGTCATGGATTTAAACAAAAATACGTCAATTTTGAATGATATTTCAATTGTTAATAAATTTCTTGACGTATTCCCTGAAGAACTTCCTGGCCTACCCCAGGTTGAATTTTGTATCGACCTTGAACCCGGTACAAAATCCATTTCTAAAGCCCCATATCGAATGGCTCCTATTGAACTTTAGAAACCCAACTGCAAGAATTGTTAGACATCGGTTTCATTCGTCCTAGTACGTCCCCTTGGGGTGCTTCTATTCTATTCTTGAAGAAGAAAGATGGGAGTATGCGACTTTGTATTGATTATCGAAAGTTGAACCATGTCACTGTCAAAAATAGAAACCCGTTGCCTCGTATTGATGACCTGTTTGACCAGTTACAAGGCGCCAAATTCTTTTCAAAGATTGATTTTCGTTCCAGATATCACTAATTGAAGATTAAAATCGATGACATTCCAAAGACGACTTTCAGAACTCGGTACAGGCATTATGAATTCCTAGTTATGTCTTTTGGATTGACTAATGCTCCTACTGTCTTCATAGATATGATGAACCGAGTATTCAAGGACTATTTGGATCATTCTATGGTTGTCTTTATTGATGACATCCTCATATACTCCAAAAGCCGTGAAGATTATGAGCAACACTTGAGGCTAATACTCCAAAAGCTTCGTGAAAATAATCTTTATGCCAAGTTGAAGAAATATGAGTTCTGACTTGAGGAAGTAGCATTCCTTGGGCACATAGTATCAAGTCACAGAATATCTGTTGACCCGGCAAAGATTGAAGCAATTCAAAGCTGGGAGTAACCTAAATCAGTGACTGAAGTACGTAGCTTTCTCGGCTTAGCTGGTTATTATCAGAAATTTATAGAAGGGTTTTCTCGAATCGCTACTCCATTAACTCAGCTGACTCAAAAAGATATAAAATTCGGTTGGAGCGAGGAATGTGAGAAGAGTTTTCAAGAACTCAAGAGAAGACTCATTTCAGCACATATTCTGACAATACCATCTGACTCAGAGAGATTTTCCATCTACAGTGATGCTTCGGGCAAAGAGTTAGGATGTGTTCTCATGTAACATGGAAAAGTCATAGCCTATGCCTCTCGACAACTCAAAGAATATGAGAGAAATTATCCTACTCATGATCTAGAGTTGGCAGCTATTTTCTTTGCACTTAAAATTTGGAGGCATTACCTGTATGGGGAGAAAGTGGAGATCTATACGGATCATAAAAGCCTCAAATATTTCTTTACCCAAAAGGAGCTCAACATGCGGCAACGACGTTAGCTTGAGTTGTTAAAAGATTTTGATCATACAATTCAATACCATCTGGGAAAAGCAAACATGGTAGCTGACACAGTAAAAGATCATATACAGGTACGAGTGCGTTATTATAAACGCAAAGGCTCATTTTGTATGACTTACAAAGGACGGAGATATATTTAAAGACTCCAGGGACCCACGTGATGATGACAAATATACGAGTAGAACCGACTTTAATCGATAAAGTTAAAGCTGCTCAATCTACAGACTGGAGTTAATGCGTATGAAGAAGAAAGTGCAAGAAGGTACTATTTCGGAAGCAAGAATCGATGAAGAAGGAATACTTCGAGTCAACTCTAGACTTTGTGTTCCTAACGATTCTGACTTAAAGTATAAAATCATGATGGAGGCGCACAACACACCGTTTGCAATCCATCCTGGGAGTACCAAAATGTATTGTGATCTTCGACATACATTTTGGTGGAGCAATATGAAGAGAGAGATCGCGGAGTTTATCTCAAGGTGTTTAACTTGTCAACTGGTCAAGGCGGAACATCAAGTACCAAAAGGTCCATTACCATATATTTTGTTACTAGTCTTCCTAAGGTTTCTCAAGGTATAAATGTAATTTGGGTCATTATTGATAGATTGACCAAGTCTGCTCATTTCTTACCTGTACGAGAAACTTATACACTTGAATGTCTTGCTCGTATATATATAAACGAGATTGTAAGACTGCATGATTTTCCAGTATCTATAGTTTCTGATCGAGATCCAAGATTCACTTCACAATTTTGGGTTAGTTTACAAAAAGCTATGGGTACAAATTTGCGATTTAGTTCGGCGTATCACCCTCTGACGGACGGACAGTCAGAGAGGACTATTCAAACTCTAGAGGATCTATTAAGACTCTGTGTCCTTGACTTCAAAGGAAGTTGGAAAAAGTGTTTACCATTGGTGGAGTTCTCCTACAACAACAGTTATCAAGCAAGTATCGACATGGCTCCATTTGAGGCGTTATATGGAAGAAAGTGTCGTTCTCCAATATGTTGGGATGAGGTGGGTGAAGCAACATTGTTGGGACCAAAATTGGTACGTATGACTATGGAGAAGATTTAAATGATCCGACAACGTATAAAAACCTCACAAGATCGACAAAAGAGTTATGCTGATCTTCATCGGAAGGACGTGGAATTCAATGTTGGAGAACATGTGTTGTTACGTGTTGCTCCATGGAAGGGAGTTACGAGATTTGGAAAGAGAGAAAAGCTCAATCCTTGATTCATAGGCCCATTTGAAATCCTTGATCGAGTAGGAACTGTGGCCTATAGACTCGCTTTACCCGCCAAGTATGTCTCGTGTTCATAACGTTTTTCACATATCCATGTTACGTAAATATGTGGAAGACCCGAATCATATTATTAAGCTAGAACCGGACAAAATAGCGGAAGATTTAATGTATGAAGAGGTTCCTATTAAAATCTTAGATAAGAAGGAACATATTCTACGCTCTAAAGTTATCCCTCAAGTCAAAGTTTTGTGGAGAAACCACGATGTTGAGGAAATGACCTGGGAGTTAAAATCTGAAATAAAATCAAGGTACCCTCACCTCTTCATTATACCAGGTATGTACCCTAATTTCGAGGGCAAAATTTCATAAGAAGGGGAGATTATAAGACCCCAACTTTTATAAATAAAGATAAATTTTTTATAAATATCATTTTTGAATATTAAGATGTGAATTTGTTATAATGTTATAGTTGTGGGTAAAATTTATAAATTTTACAAAGTAAGCAAGTTGTTATATAATATTTGAGTGGTCGGGGAATAGTCGTTTTAACAGAAAATATTCGTACAACGACACAATCATTGGTGGACCCCACAACGTAATTATTGTCGGAATAAGAAAACGACAGAAATATCTTTTTAGAAAAATAAAGGCGGAAGTTTTACCGTTAAACTGTTGAAATACCCGGTGCTAAAAGTACAGCAATACGCGTGGTTGTATAGTAGCACACGGTATTGATTATTGATGTTTACGTGAGAAGACACTCAGTTTTGTTCAATTATTGCTATAGTATTTACTGCATAGTATCTCACGTTATTTGATTTAATTATTGTCAATATTTTATATATTATTAAATCAATAATTGAGACGACAAAGTTATTCATATTATTATTTGTAATATTGACGATGTCTAGAAAGTTCTGTCGAGGAGAGGTTTGGTCACCTAATTGCGAGCCAATAAGGAGAAATCCTTATTGGAAAGCCCCCTCTTTTCTGAGAACGATCTAGTTGTTAAATATTGCGAATAATAATAATAATGAATAAATGTTGTTAAAAATATTGAGAGGATTTTTATGAAGTATTTGATGTAAATTTTGCTTATTTTATGGACCCCCATTTACCGATTTTTCAAAATAATAGATAGAAAGTTATTCAGTATATTTTTATATAATAAAGGTGGGGCCACATGTGGGGCCCACTGGAGGAAAAATGAAATGGGTGGAGGAATGGATGAAATGATTCACGGGAATGGAATGATGTATATATATATATATATATATATATATATATATATATATATATATATATATATATATATATATATATATATATTATAAGTTTTGTTTTATTTGATTATAAATAGAATATATTATATTTTATTTAAATTTTTCGTTTTATTAGAATATTTTATTGCATAGTAATGCACAGTAGAAATCAAAATTCAGAAATTTCAATCGGTTACGCCCGTGATATGTCACTATGCAGTCCGTGATTCTAAAATTCAAATAGTATCCTTTCCATTCTCCTATAAATAGGATGCTTAGTTAGAATTGAAAATCACACCAGAATCAGATAATTCTTTTTCTATAATATTGAGCGTATTTCTTTCGAGTTTTAGAAAGCTTTGAGCGTAGAAAATAGTAAAAATTTTCTTCAAGAATATCCTCGCTATACCAGTCGGAATACTCTTCTTTTTAAGGTAAGGGATATTATTTTTATTCAGTATTCATATGAAATAATATTTTTTTCCATACTCTGTAGTATGTAAGTAATATTATTTCGTTTCAGATTCCGAATTCTATACTCGTTTTGTTAAAGTTTTGGCTTCTATACTCAATGAAATTAGTAGAATATCCTTGATATTTGCGCTTCATCCTGTATATTTTCATGGAAATATTATTTTGAGTATTCTTGATAAGTTTTAATTTTTTCATGTCGGAGTACTATTCACGGGGTTACTATTCCTGAAGTACTATTCACTCGGTTACTGTTCACCCGGGGTACTATTCATGACAAAAATTGATTTTTTTTTCGGTTCAAATCATTTTTGATACAATATTATTCTTGAATTTTACTCCACAAAGCAGTATCATGTTGATAATTTGGACATTATTAAATTCTGGATAAATTAAATTATAAATCTTTAAAAATTTATCCTTTGTTTTCTTTTAATTGAATTCTTATATCGTTGTCATCATCCTCATGCTTATATTATAATGAAAGTCATCTGTGGCACGTAGTGCATAGATGGACTTGATATGATTATGACCAGGGATTATTCAGTATAATCATGACCGTAATGTTACAAATGATGTGGTAAAAGTCCTCATTGGCCCGTAGCGCATTGATGGACAGTTGTTGGCATGATCATGACAATTGATGAAAATACGAATATCCTTGGCCCGTAGTGTATGGATAATTTGTGGTCGTGATACTAATGAATATCCTTGGCCGTAGTGCAGGGGTGATTCGATGATGTGGATTATTTATTAAGCTGAGTCTCAGCGATAAAACTATTGATAAACTTTTTAATCATAGAAGATAGTAGATATCATAATCTACTTGACTCTTCTAATGGATTGCTTGTTCTGTGACAGTTAAACTTGATGTCTATTGTATTTTATTAGTTTAACACTGTTGAAGGCTAACGATAATTTATTCTGCATTATTTTAGTCATAATATTTCTTACTATGCTAGTTGAGCTCACCCTTTGCTTTCATTGTTCTCTTCAGGAAATGAGAATATAGCTGAGACTAGTCAGAGAACGGAGTGACGGTCCAGATGTTTGCATTAGTAGTCCTCACTATTCTGTGAAATAGTGTAATAATAAATGTATTGAGGATTTATTTTAAGTTTGAATACTGTCTAGAAGACAATATTTGTATTTAAACTCACCGCTAATGTTGTATAATTAAGTTTATATTTGTATTCAGTACCATGTATTTGACAATTCAGAATGGGTGATGTATACCTATTTTGGGGGCGTCACATTAATATTCAAAGGATGCGATGTAGTAAACCATTTTTGGGGCTGTTCGTGATTTGGAATGGTGAGAAGTTGTAAATAAATATTTTTATTAATTTGGGGAAAGAAATTATTTTGTTATAAAGGATAATCCTTAAGTAAAACTAATAGTTAGGCTCGTGGTGCTTAGGTGGTTTTATGACTAACATTTTAAATTAAAGGTTCTGAGTTTGAATCTTATCCAGGTTTTGAGTTCGAATCTTAGGCTGGACAAGATTTTTGACAATTAATTGGAGAAGGTCCATGTCAGCGATGCTACGTAGGCGCCACGTGTGCCACGTCAGTAGGTCAACGCCCATGTGGCACTTGGGGGCTCAATATCCAAATTTTTGAACAAATAGGTACTTAATTTGCGTTGACCAAAAGAAATGGGCTCAAAACCCAAAAATACCTAAAGTTCAAGGACAACATATGCATTTTACCCGTTTCCCCCCTATTCTTTGGACTCAAATAAGTCCAACTTTAAAATAATGACATTTAATTTGTTTTTTAAATTTAGAACTAACTAATTGACTAAATTTCAAGTCTGACCCTCCTATTTGTTATGTTTTTTCTAAACTGTTCCCTAAATTTTTTTAGC
This sequence comes from Panax notoginseng, assembly GCA_016801055.1. Classification (NCBI taxonomy): domain Eukaryota; kingdom Viridiplantae; phylum Streptophyta; class Magnoliopsida; order Apiales; family Araliaceae; genus Panax; species Panax notoginseng. The sequence goes on from CM029020.1 coordinate 139,016,218, forward strand.
ACAACTGTTACTCATAGATGCTTTAATTATACAAAGGTGTTCCTCCTATTTTTTTCACCTATTAAAAATTGATTTCCTCTCTCCCATCTCCTCAATTTTTTATTTTTAAAATTTGTGTAAAAAGTGTATTCTTTTTCTTCTTCTTTTTATTTATTAATTTTATATTGACCTTTTGAATTAAATATAAAATATCTCTAAATTCAAAATTAGTATAAATTAATTAATTTTATACAATATAATTACCAAAATTATAAACCTTACTATTTTTTTTGATTTTATCTTAAAGGTACTAATAACTGTATGATTTATTGTTTTCAAATGTTAAATTATGTGCACCAATTTTAAAATTGAATATATCTCAAATTGATTTAAACAAATCAAACTTGATCCTATATTTTGAATAAATCAAACTTGTTCCTATAAAATAGAGGTACTAAATTAGGATAGTTTTTTTCTTTGCTTGTCTTTAAAAATACCTAGTTTAACTTTTAATAATAGACGTATGATGAAAATTTTAAAAATATTTTCAAATTTATATTTTTTTGTTCAAAATATAGGATCAAGTTTGATTTGTTTAAATCAATTTCAGATATATTCAGTTTTAAGATTGATGTACATAATTTAACCTTTAAAAACAATAAATCGTACAATTATTAGTACCATTTAAATAAAATCAAAAAATAGTAAGGTCTATAATTTTAATAATTATATTGTCTAAAATTAATTAATTTATACTAGTTTTGACTTTAGAGATATTTCATATTGAATTCAAAAGGTCAACATAAAAATAAATAAATAAAAAGAAGAAGAGTACACTTTTTACACAAATTTTAAAAATAAAAAATAAAAAATAAAAAATGAGGAGAGAGGAAATCAATTTGTAATAGGTGAAAAAAATTGGAAAACACCTTTGCATAACTAATGCATGCATATATGAGGAACAATTGTGCTAAAAATAATTAGGGAACAATTTAGCAAAAATAAAACAAATAGGAGGGTCAGATTTGCAATTTAGTCAAAACTAGCTGGTCAATTAGATTAAATAATTCTTTGTATCCCGTACTATTTATTAAAAGAAAAAAAATATTTGATGTGTTAAATAATTTTATATTGAAAGTGACTACTGGTAGGGCACCTTGGCTCGAGTAGGTCTCTATTGCCAGAGTTTCTATTGGGGCTCTAACGTCTAGGTCTATGTAAAGTTCGAGTGTACTATCATAATTGCCTATAGCTTATATTTTGTTCAACACGGAAGGATTGGACTTTTACTAGTTAAGGACTGTTGGGATATTTCACATGGATCTCACATTGGATAAATTCAAGAGTGTAGATGGGTAAATAAGTATGGTAGAGCTTCAACCTAATAGGTTAACCTTTTAGGTAAGGAGGTGGTCCAACATGCTTATTGGGCCCGTCTACACAGGTGTGCGCTGCATGATGATGAATTAATGTGGAATGGATCGTACAATTCAGCTACAAAATGGTATCAGAGCCCATGGATCAATGGGAGTGCGAGGGTAAAAAATTCGCAGGCCTCGTGGGAAAGTCCAAGTATCAACTCCAAGGTATGAGGGGAGTGCGCGAAGGTACAATTCGCAGGCCTCGTGGGTGGAATAAATAGAGTAATCAGGTGGAGCACGAGATGATTTGAGTCGGGTGGAGCGGGATTAGGAAGGCTCTAGGGAAGTTACTGAGACATGTTTGCCCCGGACGTGGTGGAGTAATATTAGAGTCAAGCAAAGCTCTTGAAGGACTCAAATGTGAAGTATTTGAATCGGGCGGAGCAGGGCTTGGATGGCTCTAGAAAAACTGCTGAGACACGTTTGCTGCTGGCGTGGTGGAGTAGTATTAGAGTCGAGCAGAGAGCTCTTGAAGGATTCAAAGAAGGTGTGGTTAATGATGAGAATACTCTAATATGATACTTGTGATGGGTATTCAAGTGAAAGGTGGAGATTGTTGGGATATTTCACATGAATCCCACATTGGATAAATTCAAGAGTGTAGATGGGTTAATAAGTATGGTAGAGCCTCAACCTAATAGGTTAACCTTTTAGATAAGGAGGTGGTCCAACATGCTTATTGGGCCCGTCTACACAGGTTTGTGTTGCATGATGATGAATTAATGTGGGATGGATCGTACAATTCTGCTACAAGGACTCTTATATTAACCTAGCTCATTGGGGATTTTGGCCTACCCTAAGGCAGTTGTTGACCTAGCACAATTATATATACATGTGGACTCGTGATACGTATTTTTATAACACTAAAATTCTTAAATTTTTATATTTAATTACTTACTTTATCATCAGAGTTGAATTTAGAGGCAACCCTTTTGTATATTCGTTTGTCTTAGGTCTTTCGGAGTACAAAACATCTGGTACAGAAGGTGGTGAATATCGACATCATTATTTGGAACTAGGAGGGCCAAGTTTTTGAGTTTGATAAAAAAAATTTACATACGCCACTGCTCTTTTTTTTCTAGGAAAATGACCGGTTTATAGTTCTTTAACACCCCACCTATCCCCCAAAACAACGACAATGGACGATGGAGCGCCTCAGGCCTCACACTCCCGATGTTTGGATTGTAATATCCATGAACATGTAACAAATTACATACACAGAGCGGAAGCGTGAAAAATCAGAGTTTTAAAATTTTACAAATCATATTCCCAGATCCTCCTTTATGCACAAATATTAATTAGATGAAAAGAGATGGAGATCATATTCATACTCTTGTAGAAATTAGCTTTCTCAGGTACGAGTTCATCTCAAATTCATTTTCACGTTCAACTTGAATCTACCGAGTTTGATTCCTTCCTTTGATCAACGTTAGTCACCCAAGTGTTTGACCTCTAGAGGTGATCCACTAAGGATGAACAAGTATTCAAGAATATAGGTATTTGGCAAAACCCTAATTCTATCTCTACAGAATATGTAAGTACTCTCCCAACTCTTGGAAGTAAGTGTGTAACTTGTGTAACCCTTACCCATAATAAGACTCCTCTTATTTATAGATGTAGGGAACCCTCCTAAACTATTTAGGAATAAGGTTTTGTTTTAATTAATTAAACTTTTTTAATTTATTAGGCTTCCTAATGTAATTAGGAATAATTAATTAAATTTTGTTAATTAATTAGCCTTCTAATCTTATTAAGAATGTATGAGAGTACTTATATTAATTAATTCTCAAACTCTTTTAGGAATTAAATAATAATAATAATAATAATAAGACTCCTCTTATTAATTTATATTTAATATTTTCAAAAAATTAAATAATAAATATTAAGCTATTTAATTTATTCGATCACTATAGATTAAATTAAATAAACTTAACTTATTATTACGATTATGTCATTTGTTTCTTAAATAAATATTCTTCCTTTTATGGTGTAACCCTTTAAGTTCTACATATTAAACCGGTTGTGAATAAATCAATTAGAATAATTCTAATCTTATTTAAATAAATAAATTAATCTATTAATTTATTTAAATAAATAAATAATATTTATTCTACAATAAGGATAAACCTCTTAGCGATCAACGACTTTCCAGATATATAGAACCTTTAAATAAATAGTTATTGTACAATTCAATCTTTCCACCATGCAATGTCCCAATTAAATATAAGATATAGAATTACTATCAAGTCTTATTTTATTTAATTATATGTATTCTGATTCTCAAATGTATAACTCCAAACAATACAAATTAGAATCCTCTTTCTAATTTCATTTTGCCTTGGTCAAGGACTACTAGGTTGTCTTCTATCGAATCACATAGGACATTCTCTCATTTTACTAGAAGCGGTAAATTATTTTTTGATCATTCATTATCTCCATGTACAACTTATTACATCTAAGCATACCCTTTGATATACCCTAAGGGTCTTAAGGGACATGTCATAGTATAACTCATCATATACAAAATACTTTGATGATCTCAATTCTAAGGATCACTTGTACTACAATCACTACATGAATTCCTATTAACAGGCAAGTAAAACTCCATTTGGTATTCCTTAGCGAGCCACTTTCAGTGAACTTATTCTCCAATAATTATTTACATACTTGCTTTAGTGTCTCCACACAAATAATCATGAGATCAATCATCCTCAACCAATGAGCAAGCAACGTATGTATCAATCTATCTGGATTCATTAATCCCATTTTTAGGAATCCAACGATTGAGATCAATTTTTGTTTGTGAGCTATCTAAGAATTTAGATCTTATTAGCATGGTCATTATCATGATTCTAAAAGCATTGCTCAAAACTATGGGTTTATCACATATTATAAAACAACACCATGTAGATAAATTAAAAGCCTTTAATTAAATAATTCTTTTATTAATAAATAGATAAGATTATTACAAAGTATATGTTTTATCATCAAACATGATTGACTTGTGCGCATACTACTTTTAATCTCCTATTTATACTAAAGCCAATCGTCATGGTATCTCATACCCTTCTTCTCTAAGTGGCGATTATCTTACTGTTGGATAAGCTTTAGTTAAAGGATATGTAATGTTGTTTTTGAGAGTCCACTATCTCTATAGTGACTTCTCCTCTTTCAATGATTCTCTAATCAAATAAAAGTGCCGCAACACATGTTTAGATCCAAGATGAGCCTTATGAACTATTCCTACTTTTGTAATGAACTTTTCATCTAAATAATCAATTTGCAGCTTCATTTACAACTATATACTTTGTCTTTGTCACTAAACCAGAAACTCTTTGCTGTTTGAAACTTTTTCAATTCACTGCACCACCGTTCAAGGTAACGATTTACCCTAAAGTGGATTTGTTTTCATCTTGGTCAGTCTAAAAAATTTGAGTCTGTTTAGTCCTCTAGTTTTAATTCAGGCCCACCATGAATCATGATCACATCCTTAGTGCCGGTTAAGTACTTTAAGATATTTTTCACTGTCTTACAGTGATATTCCCCAGAATATGACCGATCAACATCATGTCTCATACATTTCATTGCATAAATGATAGTAACTCATGCAATCTCTCTTTTATTAGGGACAATTTAGAGAGATACACTCCATAACTCATCATCATGAGACCTCTCTTGGAGTTTGTCATGCTAAACGCCTTTAGAATCGAATGAATATATGTTCCTTGGGTTAGTCTGAGCATTCTTTTAAACCTATCTATATATATTTATATCCCCAATTTGGAGAATGCTTCTCCCAAATCATTCATGGAGGAATGTTAGAAAACTTTATCTTTACTGATTGTAGCATTGATATGTCATTCCTTATCCGTAGTATATCAACATATAATACTAGAAATATCACGGTGCTCCCACGGACCCTTTTGTACACACTTGGTTCATTATTATTTTTGATAAAATCAAACACTTTTGATTGTCTCATCAAAACGAATGTCCCATTTTTGAGAAGCTTGCATCAATCCATAAAATGGATTGTTGTAGCTCATATACATTATTTGCTTCAACCCATCTAGTTGTATCACACATACATTCTCCTCTAATAATTTATATTTGAGGAAGGGCGTCTCCACATGATTTGCCAGATTTAGTAATAATAAGCTACAATCGCAAGTAAAATCCAAATGGACTTGAACATTACTTCCAGTAATATGGTTTTATCACAGTCAACTCTTTGACTTTCTATTAAACTTTTTCCCACTAGTCTAGCCTTATAGGTCTCCACCTAGCCATTTGCTCCAAATATCCATATAAGATTTTATGGCCTTTTGTCATTTCTATAAGTGCCTACAACTCTTAGCCTCATCGTATATAACTTGATCATCATCATTTATGATGTGTACCTCATTATCATCAGCTATGATGAATCCATACCTCTTAGGTATCTTCGGTACTATTTCAGATTTACGGTTCGATTGTGGTACAATAGGTCTATCAATAGGTTCCTCTTTTTAACTTATAGTGCTTTGTGGTTCTTGAACTCTTCAAGATCTATTATCCTCCCATTAGCCCCTTCAATAAAAAACACTTTTATCTTAGAAGACAACGTGTTTCGAAACAAACACCTTTTTCTTAGTAGGATTATAGGACATATATACTCTAAACTTACTTTAGGATGTCCCACAAATTTGCACTTGTCAAATTTTATCCCAAGCTTATCTTTTTGAAATCTTTTCACATAAGCTGGACAATTCCTTATCTTAACATACTTAAGATTAGTAATTCTCCCTGTACATAACTCTTATGGAGTCTTTGAATGTAGTATGCACACAAGCCAATCATGTTTGATGATAAAACATATACTTTGTAACAATCTTATTCATTTATTAATAAAAGAATTGTTTAATTAAATGCTTTTAATTTATCTACACATGATGCTATTTTATAATGTGATAAATCCATAGTTTTGAACAATGCTTTTAGAGTCATGATGATGATCATGCTAATGAGATCTAAATTCTTAGATAGATCACAAACTAAAATTGTTCCCAATCGTTGGATTACTAAAAGTGGATTAGTGAATCCGGATAGATTGGTACATATGTTGCTTGCCCATTGGATGAGGATGACTGATCTCATGATCATTTATATGGAGACACTAAAGCAAGTATGTAGGTACTTATTGGAGAATAAGTTCACTGAACGTGGCTCGCTAAGGAATATCTAATAGAGTTTTACTTGCCTGTCAATAGGAATTCCTGTAGTGATAATAGTACAATGGATCCTTAGACTTGAGATCATCATAGTATCTTGTGTATGATAAGTTATACTTTGACACGTCCCTTAAGACCCTTAGGGTATATCAAAGGGTATACTTGGGTGTAATAAGTTTTACATGGAGATAGTGAATGATCAACAAAGAATCTATCGCTTCAAGTAAAAGAAGAAAATATCCTATGTGATTCGATAAATGATAATCCAGTAGTCCTTGGCCAAGACAGAATGAAATTAGAAATAAGTTTCTAATTTGTATTATTTGGAGTTGTGTATTTAAGAATCGAAATACATATAATTAAATAAAATAAGACTTGACAGTAATTCCATGTCGTATATTTAATTGCGACATTGTATGGTGGAATGATTGAATTGTACGGTGACTATTTACTCAAAGGTTCTTTTATGATTAATGTTGAAATCTATATTATCTGAAAAGTCGTTGATCGCTAAGGAGGCTTATCCTTATTATAGAATAAATATTATTTATTTAAATAAATTAATAATTAATTAATTTATTTAAATAAGATTAGAATTGTTCTAATTGTTTTATTCACAACCGATTTAATATGGAGAACCTAAAGGGTCACACCATAAAAGGAAGAATATCTATCTAAGAAGCAAATGACATAATCGTAATAATAAGTTAAGTGTATTTAATTTAATCTATGGTGATAGAATAAATTAAATAGCTTAATATTTATTATTTAATATTTAAAAATATTAAATATAAATTAATAAGAGGAGTCTTATTATTATTATTACTATTATTATTATTTAATTCTTAAAGGAGTTTGAGAATTAATTAATAAAAGATACTCTCATATATTCCTAATAAGATTAGAATGCTAATTAATTAAAAGAGTTTAATTAATTATTCCTAATAAGATTAGGAAACCTAATTAAATAAAATAAAACCCTATTCCTAAATTATTTAGGAGGGTTGCCTACATCTACAAATAAGAAGAGTCTTATTTTGATTAAAAAAATGATCATTCTAAGAGTTGGGAGAGTATTGACATATTCTATAGATATAAATTAGGGTTTTGCCAAACACCCATCTTCTTGAACTTGTTCTTTCTTGATAGATCACCTCTAGAGGCCAAACACTTTGGTGGCTTACGTTGATAAAAGTTAGGAATCAAACCCGGTGGATTCAAGTTGAACGTGAAAAGAAATTAGAGGTGAACTCATACCTGAGGAAGCTAGTTTCTACAAGGGTATGAATCTGATCTCCTTCTCCTTTCTATTGATTGATAATTATGCACAAATTATGATCACGTGGCTGATTTGTATGAAAAATTTTAAAATCTATTTTATCACGCTTCTGCATCTTTTATGTAATTCGATTATATTATCGCGCTATATAAAAACCTAACAGTGGTATCAAAGCCTAACTTTGTACTAATTATTGATGCTGATGATTTCATGTATGTATGATATGCGATTGGATCGAATTTTCTGGCTGATTCTACTATGCGGCGCGGCCGCGCCCTAACCCAGAAAAGGTTTATGGGGTTGCAGCGCGGCCGGGCAGTGTCCCAGTTCGTTCTGGGCTCGGTCGCGCCCAACACAAGAATTTGAAATTTTTTTATTTTATTTTTATTTATTTCAATTAATATAAAAGGTTTATTTTAAGTTGAAATATGATTAAAAATAAAAGTTTTATTGTAACTTGGAATTGGATTTCATATTTACTAGAATATAGTAGTTTATTCAAATATGGAATAAAATTTCATGCTTCATAGAATAAAAAAGTTTATTCACATATGAAATATGATTCCATGTTTACTGGAATAAAGAAGTTTATTCACATATGGAATATGATTTCATGTTTCCTAAAATTAAATGTGTTTAATTTTGATAAAGAATATGATTCAATATATTTTATTTTTCCAACAATTTTAAGTTAAAATAAAGGAGTTTATTTTGTACTTAAAATTGGATTCCATGTTAATTAAAATAAAGAAATTTATTTTGATTTGGAATTTGATTAGAAATAAAGAAGTTTATTTTTATTCAAAATTAGATAAAATAAAATAAAGAAGTTTATTGTGATTTAAATTTTGATTAAAATAAAAGAGTTTATTTTTATTTCTATTTCAAAATTGAACTTTTAATAAATTTGAAATTGTCCATTAATTTGATATCGATGCATATATGGAATGGATTTATTATTCATGAGATGAATGATATTTATTGATATATATGATGATATGTATGAAAATAAATGAGATTGATTGTGGACTATTGACCTATGTGATTAGATTTTATTTTAGTTGGATGCATGAATGTATGAGTTTTATAAATTGGGTCTGCGTACCTCGTCTTCTCTAATTTTTTTTGATGTAATTTCTATCTCCCTCCTATGTACTTCTCCTTGACTGCTGATCAAGGTTTCTATTTATTATAAATAGTTGTGCAATAGGAATAGTTAGAATTAATTTTGAAGAATTGAAGATCAGGGAGCAAGGAGTGCATAAAGGGCCGTTTGTAATAGAGCCCGGGATTTAAATGTAATAGTTATATTTAAATTTAATTCTTGCACCCTAGGTCTGACCTTTTGGTTCACTTGGAGGCTCTAGTGAATCAAACTAGAATAACGTTCATAATCAATCCGGGTAGAATATAGTATTCTATATTTGCATGCTTATACTATATATATATATATATATATATATATATATATATATATATATATATATATATGCATGCGCGCTAAACCAGATGAGACAAATTAATAACAAACCCCTCAAAGATTTTATATTATGTCCTAAACATTCAAAGATATTTGGAATATCAAACGTCGTCTTCTAGAAGATAAAACGATAGAGTATCAATTAATCATTATAAGTTTGTTGTGTCATAGAAGACTTATTTTAATTTTTTAAGATGTTGTTTTATCACATTTAATGCTTATAAATAGATTGAACAATATTGTTTTGTTGTGTCACACAAGGACAATGTTTTTTTTTTGAATATATGGAAGTGCTAGGTTGGACTTAACTTGAATAATTTTGATTCGGATGTGTCACACTTGATCAAAATAATTTAAGACAAAAAAATAAAAGGAGTTACATATTGATGTAATTGACAAGAGTTGTCTACTTATTTACTTATATATAGTTTGTTGTGTTACACAAGACTATATACATTTAAAATGAGATACTTATTCTCACTAGCGAATCTTTAATTAGATTTTGCTGAACTATATAAGTGAGGGTAATATAGTTTGATAAAAATAGTGGGAGATACCATTTTAAAATAAAGACCTAATTTATTTTGGTAATTAATTAAATGAATATATGCTAAAATGTTGTTAATTAAATTCATCTATAGAATTTTATAATGTCTAAAATTACTATCACTGCGTAACATATTAGATGCTATTTAACCGGACTGAATTAAACAGATTGGTTAAGGAATTTGAGAATTGTTCTCACGGCTGAAAAACTATCTTATGTCCTTAATACGCCTATCCCTGCAATGGTTGCAAACAATACCTCTGAGGAAAAGATTGCTACTTTTAGAAAGTGACAAGATGATGCACAGTTGGCTCAATGCATCATGCTCGCATTCATGAGTAACGAGCTTCAGCATCAGCATGAAACTATAGATGCTCCTACTATATTCCTACACATCATGTAGTTGATAATGAGGAAAGTAGGACTGATAGATATCAGATATCTAAGGAGTTCTTCCGATTTAGAATGACCGATGGTACTATAGTACATACAAAAGTCCTTAACATGATCAATTTGATTGAACAATTAGGACAACATGTTTTGTCATGGATGGAGAGTTGAGTTAAGATTTGATCTTGTACTCACTCCCAGACTCCTTATCACAATTGTTGTGAATTTTTCATAAGAACAAGCTAGATATCAACCTCGTTAATTTGCTTAACATGTTGAAAAATGTTGAGAGTAACTTTCTAACCAAGAAAGACCAAGTTTTACTGGTAGGGGACACATGATCTTTTAAAAACAAGAATGATTCTAAGAAGGTAAATAGAAAGGCAAAAACAAAGGATAATAAGAACAAAAAATTGATACGGATAACAAAGGAGTTTGCTTTCACCGCAATAAGCAAGGACACTGGAAAGAAACTGCGAGAAGCATCTTGCAGTGGCTAACCAGAAGAAGCTTAGTGAAGCTTCGGTTATAGATACAGGTATGTTTATGATTGAAATAAATCTTTCTGTGAGTCAAGTTTGTACTTGGGTATTGGATACCGACTTTGGTTCTCATAAATACATATTTATGAAGGGACCAAGCAGAAGTAGAAAGCTAAACAAAGGACAAGTAATCCTATTATGGGGTATGGAGCAATGGTTGGTCCATTAACTATAGAAAGTTATTGTTTAGCACTACATACTGGAATGTCTATTAAGTCAATAAGTTGTTATTATATTCCAGTTCTCGTTAAAAAATATTATTTCCATTTTTTTGTTTGACAATGAAATTTTTGGTATTATATTTAAGAACAATTGTTGTTCTATTTATAATAATAATGTTTTGTATAGAACTGGAATATTACTTAATGAACTTTGTATGCTTGACTTACATGAAAATAATTTTGCATGTTGAACAAATAAGTATAACAAAAAGAGATGATCATTCAAAGAGTTGAATATGTATTTGATGAAATACAAGTCTGAATCATTAATTGAAAGGTTCAATGAATTCAAAAATGAAATAAATTGGCAAAGTATTAAAAATTCTTCGATTGGACCGAGGAAGAAATATTTGCGCAATAAGTTTCTTAATCATCTTAAATGATTTTCTTATAATGGACGCCTCCTGATAAGCAATAATTGATTGGTGTATCTAAAAAAAAAAATCGTACCTTGTCAGACATGGTGCGGTCCATAATGATTTACTAACATTCTAGTATCCTTCTGGGGTAATGCCTTAGAAATGACTGCATATCTACGAAAAGGTAATGCCTTAAGAGTTATGGATAGGTAGGATTCCGAATCTTAAGTATGTTTAGATAAGGGGTTGTGTGACACCCCCAAATCTGGGTACTTCATTCCCACAAGATTTGGTACTCACTATAAAAAATAATTACATCTAACTACCCATATTCAAGTATAAAGACATAACTTAAATAACTTAAACAATAATCCTTCCCATTAAAGGGATACATCAACTTAAAATAAATCCCAGGTAAACTAACCTTAAATTATTTCATAAATCTGTGGAATACATCGTACAAATAAATAAGTCTTATAACATAAATTCTCTTAAATAAAATCAAGCAAGTCTTCATCATTTGGACATCTTGCCCTTTCCCTTGCTAGAAGACGGCTCGTCAACTTTCTCAACTTTAGCTGCAGTGTTAAATGCAAGAGTGAGCAAACAATTGCTCACTAATATAATGATGACAATAGCAATAACATAAGAGTAGACAATGAATACTGAAGAATAAAGAATTCATTCTTTGAGTCAAGATTAGAAAACAAGTTCAAGTTTAATATCTGAGGGTCTTAAGACCATGAACGATGTCCTAGGTTACTAGGTACTTCTACCTCAACCTTTAACAGTCGTCAGACTATAAAGACATTTCTTATCGTACTTAGGGGGATCAATCCTTCGTACCATGTATTATGCATAAACATCTAAACGCTAACGCATACATAATCCCCTATATTAGGGTTGTTCATCTTAGTTTGACTTTAGGATTTCCGCACTAAAGAAAGTTTAGTTTGGATTAGCTTAACAATGGTTCTAGAATTTTAGAACGCTTATCAACTATAGACTAGTCATTTCAATAAAGGTTCACTAGCCATTCGAAGTTCGATACAATAACTAGGTATTGAGTAACAATATTTCTGACAAGAATGGAATCATAACAATATATAGTTGAATAAAACATTGTATATTCAATAGACTGTCTTCAAAGGGATGAGAAATTTCTTGTTCGGAATAATGAACATTTTAAGCTTTTAATTCATAAGTAACAATGATTAGAAGTTGCTCAATATGAACAACAACTTGAGCCATGAAATAAGATACTTGCATAACAATAATAAACAAGATAGGATAAATATCTTGCTACATAAAGAAATAAGGTTTAGGAACTTGCCTCGTGCGTAAGCTACACAATTATAACACACGTTCACCAAATACCCTACATATACCATTAGAATCGCAATATCGATTAGTTATACTAACATTAACCTTATAGGTTCAATTCACCATCTTAGTTAAGTTATAACCTTTAACTTAAGGTCTAATCATATTGGTCAACCACACAACACGGATCTGAAAACTCACTAACATATAACGTAAAGCTTTAGCATTCAATTCTCATCTCTAACTCTTACAAACATCGAGTTTCAATCGTTATATAACTTGTTAAGTAATAACTTACAATCTTCATATTTGGTATTACAATGCAACTACAATCTGTTATAACATCATATAATATGATTAACATCTTTTTATGTTCATAAGATTAGGTTACAATTGTATGCTATGGACTAAAATTAAAAAAAAACAAACTATTTCTGCTCAGGGGAGGGCGCAACTGCTCTGCCCCAAGCCTAGGCAGTGCAGCTGTGCTATTCTTATCCTTGCCACCGGCGCAGTTGCGCTGGTGCGCTGGTGCGCAGACAAGAACACTGCAGTTTGCTTCCAATACTGATGCGATCAAAACTTCAATTTCACAATAACATGGACAAATCCACTCACTAAAACCTTACCAAAACCACATAACACATACACCAAATCATTATAGCACCTAAAACAACAAAAACAACCAAATTTAAAAGATTAAAATAATATTTTTGCTATCTTCTTCATTTTTCAACATATTTAGCGAATTCAACTACCAAATCCTTGCTTCTTAACCAAATTAAACTTTTTCAATTGCATTCTTTTCGTATTCCAACATATTAATAATAACAATCATCAATTTACAGATTATACCATTAACTCCTAACCAATTTTAGTCTCAAACTAGACCAAAATACACGTATTATCACATAACTCCAATTCTTCATTTTAAAACACGTTTATATGAATTATTTTTTGAAAACTCAACTATAGATGATATATAATGGATTAAGAAACTCATTAAACATTTTATAAACCAATTCCCTGACAATTTAATCCAAGAAAACCAACCTCAAATGAAGAACTCAATCTCTTCTTATTAACATGTATACAAGAATTTAATTCCTACAACTTAATTATAGCAACATAACATGATTTATACATACTCAAAAACATACTAAACAGATTTCTAAACCAATTCATCCATAAAAATTCATTTTTCAAAGAAAACTAAGAACACATAAAGTAAAACTAAAAATTAGATGATTTACCTCTTGATTCTTGTTTAGACTAGCAAAGATGATGGTTCCAAGGTTTTGACAAACCTTCTTCTTCTCCTTGATTCCCAATTCTCAGAGAATTCTCAATTTTTCTATAATTCTCTCTTGTTCTTCTTCTCTAACTCTATATGTTTCTAACTTTAGTCTTAGGATAATACGTATAACTTAACTGATATACATATATAACACACGTGCTCATCAGTTAAAAAGACCTAGGCTTATCAGTTAAATTATGCCAAAAGCCACAAGCCTTTGTTTACCTTGCACACTAAAACTCCCACTCAATTTATTTTTATATTTTCTTATCATATAGTTTCCTTGTCGCACCTTAATTTAGCCAATTAAATCAAGTCAAATTTCACACTTAACTTATAATTACAATTATAATTTTCATTATAATTATTTATGCTTAACAAATTATTACATATCTAATTAAATTAGATCATCAGTACTACACAACACTATTATTATTAAACAATTTATTTAATTTAATTATTTTATTAAATTAAATATTCAGTCCATAAAATCATTATTCATTAATTTAATTATTATAACACACTTTAACTAAATTAATGTACAATAATTTCATCAAATATTTATTTATTTGAATAAATCAAACCAAATGTTTATTTAACTTAATAAATATTTAAAATTAATAAAATTAATTACAAAATTCTCGTTCGTTACAGGTTGTCCAACTTATATGAAAAGGTTTCAAAGAATAAGCTTAGTATAAGATTTATAGGACATCTTAAAGTAAATTTAGGGTATATATTTGTTGTTCATTTTCACGATCAATATATGCGTGTAAGTATACACGTTCAACAAGTAATAAAGAGTAAGTAGAGTATCGTTCCCATAGAGAATTATTTAACAAAATCTACTAAGCACTAACCCGTAACCAATTTAATCTTTTTTAAACGATTGATTTAGTATTTTGTATTGAAAAATATGTAATTAAGCTAATACTAATAATCCTTAGAATGAGACTAGATAATGAAAACTTGAGATTATAATTTCACCTATTGATTCATTTAAATCGACACACTTCCTGTTAAGCCAAATTAATTATATCAAATTGTTAGTCCAGAACAAAAAGGCAAAATATGGCTATCTCTCGATATACCATACCCATATCACACTAAATCCACATATGATAGAATGAATGTGAACACCCTAATTAGCTAACCCACTATATCTCTATGTGAATTATAATTAAAGAGGGTTGATGTAACGACCCCAAAATCCATAGAATTTAAATCTCGACTTCGGTCGTTAACCATACACTCAACCTCTAAATTTATATCATTATTCGATATTAAAAAAAATAAAATTGTGGAATATTTAAAACTTTTATACATTTCCTTATTTATTACCCTAAATCGCAACCTTTACATAACATCTATTTGATTCAATCTTATATCATGAATCGTTACAACAAAATGACTATACAAAGTCTTACATCATAACTAAATATCCATATACATTAGATAGCTCAACTTACAATTCAACATGTTACGTTCAAAATATGAAATATATTTCTCATAAAACATAAGTAATCTTCGTGAATATAGATCTCTATAACTCACTTAGCACATATCTTTACCTTAAAATCTTGACCTGCAAAAGTGGTTATTTACAAGAGTGAGCTCGACAGCCCAGCAAAGTCTAACAGTTTTCATGCATCACATAGCACATAATAACATGCTCGATATACATATCATAATAATTAAAGTAACATGACATGCATGCTTTAATCCACATAGCAAATATAAAGATTAAGTTCCTTACTCAATCATCATTATTTAACCAAAATAATGCAGTCATAAATTGACTTTAACACTTCATGATTATAACTTGTATAATATATCATGCAATTTAAAACAGTTCATCAAGTCCGCATAGAAAATAGAAACAGAAAGACTTGCCTTGATCGTTATTTACCAATAACAGTTTAGCAGCTTACAGTTATCTACACTTCACGTGCCCTACACAATTATATAATCATACACATCAACCATTAGTCACATAACAACACATAGTAATTATAATGTAAACTTTACTCTACGTCTCATAGCCCTTCCTATCATAAATACACAATGTTCAACTTAATTGTGTTAACTTTCATCTTATATCTCACTATATTTCATATTCGCAGTTCATTCAAGTCCTCAAGTCTTGCTAGGACTACTTATTGGTTTTATATTAAATCCATTCCATATCTTATAATATTCATTTCAATTGAATTGAAACACTTTTTAAGTTCATTAACACTTGGCACGGCGTTTCGATGTTCAATCGTCAAACGCCTGATTTTCATCTCTTGTGTATGCTTACTATGCTTCTATAACTTATCTAATACATTATTATTAATGTTAAGCATCATTATATTTACTAATATTCAAGTTTTATAACTTAGAATAACATCTTTTATCATCAGGAGCACTACACATGCATATATGCATGTCCGATGCCCTCCGATTGCCCACGAAAACACAATAGTCCTAAAGATGACCATTTTGACTACTGTTATAGACCTCCAATTGGAAAACTTAAAGAATAAAAGTTGTAGGTCTATTCGTCCTCGTTCCGGATCATCTTGAATCACCTTAATCGGAGTTCGTATGAGAATGTTATGGCCATTGTACTACAGGAGGTCAAAACTGTCTGACTCAGACTACAATTTCGGCGCTGGGGCGCGAGGACTAAGCTAGCCAGTGGCGCCGGGGTGCGAAATTTGGCGCTGGGGCGCGAATTTTTGAGCTGGGGCGCCAATTTCGGCGCTGGGGGCCGAAACTTGTAGAACCCAACCATCGGAGAATAGAACAACTAATTTCTGTCTATTTAACACTGCTAACATCTAAATTAACATGCTAACTTATATAAATTACTCATGAATGTTAGAAATCATCCGTATACCAATTACCAACAACTAAACAACCATTTTAGAAAACTTAATTCTTTGAAACACCGGGTTTAAAACAAAACTCCATTATTGACAGTTGATAAACATAATGAATACTGTAAATCCTACTAACCACCAATTTGATTACTTTTAAACTACAATTCTCTGTAGTTCATATCCAATTAACATACCCGACTTTCAATTTCACAACTAGAATATAATTGTATCTATTACCTTTGATTTGGTATAACTCAAGTTCATACACGTTTTCACTGTAAAACCAATTCTTCTTTCTCTTTGAACGCATTTTAGCATACAACATATGTATACATATATACATGCTAGTTATAACAATTACAATTATAATTACATGTAATATCATAACCAATTCTAAAACATGGTTTACAGACACTTTTTGTAAAACCCTTATACACAGTGAATGGATTTCAAGAACACAGAGACTAAGTAATTATACTATAAAACATATCTGTTAAGAGTATAAAACATACCTTTAATTTGTTCTGACAACACTTGTTAATCAAATAGCTTCGATGAACTCAGAACTTGTTTTGGGAATCACAGCCCTTTCACTCTCAAACTCTCTGAACTTTTCTCAGGCAAACTTCTATTTTCCTTAGGCTCAAGCCAAAAACAATCTACGTAAACTAGAAACCAATGCACTTTTCAAACGTTTAAAACCCAAACGTAACTGCCATATACTAATGGCCCTATTAAACTATTAGTTACCAAATATATTATATATTATTTATATTTTGTTTAATTTAATTTATATTACTAATAAATCAAATTTAAAAATCCAAAAGCCATAGGGCTTTGTTTGGCAAAATTATTTAAAATTAAAGACTTAATATATTTAAGCCTTGTTTGGCAAAATAAATTAAAACTACTTTAATTTATTTTAATAACCACTTATAATATAACTATTTGTCACACTTCTAATTAATAAAGTTTTCATACTTAATTTAATTAATTCTAATAACAATTCATTGTATAATATAATAATTTATTTAATCATTATAAACTCTCTAACTTAATTATTAAATTAAATTAGATTACTATTTCAAAATAATTACTTTCCTTAACTCATTAATTATTTATTAAACAAATAAATAATCAAATCACATCAATTCAATTAAACAAATACTTATTCAACGATAAATACATCCATTAAATATTTATATAATTCAATAAATATTTAAATATTTAATTAAAAATCTGGATTGTTACATCATTCCCTCCTTACAAGGATTCTGTCCTCAGAATCACAACTCAAACCACTCATTCGTTACAATCTTCCCTACTTACAAAGATTCTGTCCCCAGAATCGAAGACACAAATTAAACAAATAACTCAGAGTAATCTTTCATCATTTTATCTAAATATAGGTTTTATATTTCCTACTACATTCATTACTTAAACAAATTCTAGGTTTTATTTCATAACTTTCACTTGAACTCAATTATATTCTGAGTATTATATATCTTTTAACCCATTCATTTCTTTTCTAAGGATCGTTATCATCAATACGCGGGATATTACATTCACCCTTTCTTCTAAGAATTTCGTCCTCGAAATTTTATCAATTAATATTTATTCATTCAATCTATCAAAGTAGATTTTATGTCACTACTATATTCATTCCTTGGTTTCTATAACCACTTTCTTTCCACAATGATCATTCTACAACTATTAACTTTTATATTAAAAGTTTCACATTATTTTTTTGATAACTCATATCCTTCTCACTTCAAAATCTATTTCCTCACTTTTTCAACATATTCATCATTCAGTGTCGCATTCTACGACTTACTTCTTTCTAAGGAATACTTTACTTTTTCACTTCCATCTTGCAGAATAACAAGAATCTTCCACAATTGTTCAATAATTGGGAAGTAGTATGAATAACTCAGGAATTTAAAAGATTCCAAATCATGCTGAGGGTCAAAAGACCTTGAACTCTATTCTCTAGGTTTAATAGTGCTTCACCCCCCTCGGTTCTTCACACTTTAAACTCTCTTTAGCAAAATGTTTATCAATCACAAAGACTGAAAATACCCTCCACTCGTACACTAGGTTGCCAGCCTATTGTACCACTACGTTGGGCCGCAACGTAGTGTTTTGTAACGACTATATGCATTACGCTCAGTACTTAGGGTGTTAAGCCCTTCGTACTATGTATTGTGCACAAATATTTCAGCGCAAAGTATAAACTAAGCGCAACCTCTAATAAAAGAGTTGTTCATCTCAGAATTTAGAGTGCAAGCATTCAACTGAGGGTCTAATGACCACGAACCATGTCCACAATTATAAGTAATCTTTCAACTTTAACTTTAACAGTCATACGACTATAAGGACTCCAAGGAACTTAGGGGATCAATCTTTCGTACATGTATTGTGCTCAAACATTTCAGCGCAAAGTATAAACTAAGCGCAACCCCTAAATAATAGGGTTGTTCATCTCAGCTTTTCAACATCTGAATCCGCACCAAAATAATTTGGTTTGGCATAACTTCTCAAGAAACTCTTGAATTTCATGAACATCTTTCAATATTTGTCTAGCTGAATCAAATAGAATAGACCTCTACAATAATTCGGACATCAACCGAAATATACATATACATACATACATATGTATTCTCATATCTTAAAGAAATGCCAAAATTCTTTTTTTATGACGTCATGATACCGCACTGTATTTACAGTCCGTTGAGGATTCTGTCATTTGGTAATTTTATCATACTACATCATACCATAGTGGGTTGGCGATCCTTAGAACACATCCAACACTAGATAATACTGCATTGATGACTCCATCATTTTTATCATCTTTGCACCAGGTTACATGATGCATTAATGATATAAAATACATTTTGATATATTGCAAATCATTTTTGTCTAGCCGAAGCAATTAGCATAGACATACGAATAACAGTATTGTTGTTAAAACTCATTGGTTCCATCATTTGATCCAATGTTTTTCAAGAAAATAAAAGTGTAAACATCAGCACGAAGCCAATAAATTTCGAAAGTCTAGCATAGCTAGTAGATTTAGAATACCTATGCTTCCACCATCAACTCCACTTTCTATAATGATCCATTGCTTAATAGGTCTATCTATTCCTATCATCCTCAATACTCCATTTACATTTATCTATACCCATTTCGTCAAACTTACCACACGTTATGAGTTTAGGAACTTGCCACAATCATATGAGTTTAAGAACTTATCCTAGTCAGACCATAGGCTTCCATTCGCTGAGGGGTTCAAAAATATACCATATAATTATGAGTCACGAACCTACCATAAGTATGAGTTTTAAGAACTCACACTTAACCTTATAATATTCTCTAACTATTCTCTACCTATCTGTTATACACATGAGAAAAGAATCACCTTCTCAACAGGCATATATCAAATAGCGCGACACAAACATTCCAATGATTATCAATGGGATAAACTAAGTACAAGCATAAAACCCTCGCCCATACAAAGGTTTGTACAACTCAGCCATCACACGAGTCCTCAATTGAAATCCCTCCTAACTCTATCTTTCTCTTAACTTGCTCTTTGCTCGATACGAATTCCTCGTATCACATTATTTATAACTCCTCATGAGTTTATCTTGTACTATATCATAGTACATTATCTTCATAGCATCAAGCTATAATCATTCAAACATTACAAACCATCTTTCTTCTATAACTTAAACAGACCACGTCGTGATCTTATTCTATAATCATCTCCCTTAAAATTCTTTTCTTAACTCATTAATTATTTATTAAACAAATAAATAATCAAATCACATCAATTCAATTAAACAAATACTTATTCAACGATAAACACATCCATTAAATATTTATATAATTCAATAAATATTTAAATATTTAATTAAAAATCTGGATTGTTACAGTTGAAACTCAAGTTCTCAATAGACTACATGCGGTGCATAAGTATATCTCTATTCTAGACACGAATCATGAATTCCATCGCCATGTAGAAATCACAAACACATACTACTATGATCAGATCTAAACACAAACACATGAATTTCATATGGATTATCACAGTAATTGTTAACTAGGCAATTAAACAATTCAACACAAATCACAATAGACAATCCAATAACAATTAATAAGAGTAACAAGGAAGTATATTAAAGTAAACTAAATAACAAGATCCATAGTAATCTCAAAATAGAGTTTAATTCATTATTGAACTAGAATCCATGATCCACAATTGAATAAACATTGAAAGATACAAAGAAAGAATGAGAGAATTTGGGGTTTGGAGTAAGCAAATCTTTATTCTCTTGCTTCCGATTTGAATCTCCAATGATCTTCAAGAGCTTCAATCTCCAACTTTAAATTATTCTAGGGTTTTACCTAATCTAATCTAATCTAAGAATTATAGAAGATAACATATATAAGATGATGATCCCAAAAGATGGAATCCCTTTTACATACTGATATGTCTTTATTTACAAGTCCTAGTATGACTCCTTGCCCAAGTTACGCTCCAATTGCACTATTTAATGAAAAAGTCAACTCTGGTCAACTTACGAAGTGGCGCGGCTGTGCTGAAAATAGCCTAGAGTTGGGCGCAGCCGCACTCAAGTAGCAGATAGCATTTTCTTGGAGCAGGAAACGGCAAGTCAGCGCTCAAAATGAACTAGAAATGGGCGCGGCCACGCCCTAGATTTTGTGCTGCAGTGTCCTATGGTAAAACAACCATAACTTTTGACGCGGGTAAAGTTACGGGGCCTTCCACATATCAAATCGAAGATATCGATGAGTTCTACAAATTTCATTCTTTGAGAATTGAGAAATAATGGACGCATGAAGGTAGAAATTGGGTTGGAAGTGACTGCTGTGCAAATGGCCACCAAAAACATTGAAGTTCAACGTCCGTTGGTACAAAGGTCATAACTCTTGCATCCGAACTCCGATTAGAATGATTCAAGATGTTTCAGAAAGCTTTGAAGAAGATCTACAATATAATCCAAGTTCCAAGCCAAGAACATGAAATGAACATAAAAGCCCAAACGATGTCCGGATTGCTTTTCCTTACTTTTTCATACCAATAGTCGCTCACAAAGTTCCTAAGCATAAAATTTACAAAATGAACACAAAATGCATGCAAAATAACTACAAAACGTAGGTTTAAGCAACTGATTCAAGTAATAGATACTGGATAAGTAGGCTTGATACTGGATAAGTAGGTATAAAACCTACTTATCAATGTTCTATAATCTTACTTAGTAAAAGGTGTTTGTTGTGAAACACACCATCTTCTAAGATAAATGTGTTTATCATTGAAGGGGTTAGTGGGAGGATAATAGATCTTGAAGAGTTCAAGAACCATAAAGCAATATAAGTTAAAAAGGAGGAACCTATAGATAGACCTATTGTACCACAATCGAATCATAAATCTGAAATAGTATCGTAGATACCTGAGAGGTATGAATGCATCATAGATGATGCTGATGAGGTACACATCATAGAAGATGATGATCCAGTTATAAATGATGAGACTAAGAGTTGTAGACACTCAAAGAAATGGCAGAAGGCCATAAAATCAAATATGAATCTTTGGAGAAAATGACTAGGTGGAGACCTATAAGACTAGACCTCTTTGAATAAGATTTCAAATAAAGTCAAGGAGTTTACTGTGATAAAACTTTATTACCGGTAGTAATGCTCAAGTACATTTGGATTTTACTTGCAATTGTAACTTATTATTACTAAATCTGGTAAATGGATGTGGAGACGCCCTTCCTCAAATATAAAATATTAGAGAAGAATGTATGTATGATATAGACAAATAAATTTGTTTAAATGGTTGAAGCAAATCATGTATATGAGCTACAATAATCCATTTATGGAGTGAAGCAATATTTTTAAAATGGAACATTCATTTTGATGAGATAATCAAAAGAGTTTGATTTTATCAAAAATAAGAATGAACCTAGTGTGTACAAAAGGGTTAGTGGAAGCGTCGTAACATTCCTAGTATTATATGTTGATATACTATGGATAAGGAATGACATACCAATGCTACAGTCAATAAAGATAAAGTTATCTAAACATTCCTCCATGAATGATTTGGGAAGAGTATCTCAGTTATGGATACAAATCTATATAGGTAGATTTGAAAGGATACTTGGCTTAACCCAAGAAACGTATATTCATTTGATGCTAAAGGCATTTAGCATGACAAACTCCAAGAGCTATCTCATGTTGATGAATGCTGGAGTGCATCTCTCTTAATAGCTATATAGACTCCTAAAAAAAGAGATCACATGAGTAACTATCATGTATACAATGAAATGTATGAGACCTGATGTTGATCAGTCATATTTTGGAGAAGATCACTGTAAGACAGTGAAAACATCTTAAAGTACTTAACCGATACTAAGGATGTGATTACATTCATGGTGGGTCTGAATTAAAACTAGAGAGCTTAACGAACTTAAGTTTTTTCAGACTAACCAAGACGACAACAAATCCACTTTAGGGTATAACGTTACCTTAAACGATGGTGCAGTGAATTAAAAAAGTTCCAAATAACAAAGAGTTATTGATTTAGTGACAAAAACAAAGTATATAGCTATAAATGAAGCCGCAAGTTAATTGTTTAGATAAAAGCTTATTACAGAACTAAGAATAGTTCCTAAGTCTAATCTTGGATCTAAACATGTGTTGTATCACTTTGATTTGATTAGAGAATCATTAAAAAAGGAGAAGTCACTATAGAGATAGTGGACTCTCAAAAACAACATTAGATATCCATTAACTAAAGCTTATCTAACAACAGGATGATCGCCACTTAGAGAAGAAGGGTATGAGATACCATAGAGATTGGCTTTAGTGAAAGTGGGAGATTGAAAGTAGTATGTACACAAGCTAATCATGTTTGATGATAAAACATATACTTTATAATAATCTTATTCATTTATTAATAAAAGAATTGTTTAATTAAATGCGCGCTTTTAATTTATCTACATGGTGCTGTTTTATAATATGTGATAAACTCATAGTTTTGAGTAATGCTTTTAGAATCACGATGATGATCATTCTAATAAGATCTAAATTCTTAGATAGCTCACAAATAAAAATTATTCCCAATCCTTGGATTACTAAAAAGGAGATTAGTGAATCCGGAAAAATTGGTACATATGTTACTTGCTCATTGGATGAGGATGATTGATCTCATGATCATTTGTGTGGAGACACTAAAGCAAATATGTAGGTGCTTATTGGAGAATCAATTCATTAAACGTGGCTCGTTAAGGAATACCTAATTGAGTTTTACTTGCCTGTCAATAGAAATTTCTATAGTGATAATAGTACAAGTGATCCTTATACTTGAGATCATCATATTATCTTGTGTATGATGAGTTATACTTTGACATGTCCCTTAAGACCCTTAGGTATATCAAAGGGTATACTTAAATGTAATAAGTTGTACATGGAGATAATGAATGATCAACAAGAATCTACCGCTTCATGTAAAAGAAGAAACTAACCTATGTGATTCGATAAGTGAAAACCCATTAGTCCTTGGTCAAGGCAGAATGAAATTAGAAAGGAGTTTCTAATTTGTATTATTTGTAGTTGTGCAATTAAAAATTGAAATATATATAATTAAATAAAATAAGCATTGACAGTAATTCCATATCTTATATGTAATTGGGACATTGTATGGTGGAAGGATTAAATTGTATGGTAACTATTTACTCAAAGGTCCTTTTATGATTAATATTAAAATCTATATTATCTGGAAAGTCGTTGATCGCTAAGTAGGCTTATCCTTATTGTAGAATAAATGTTATCTATTTAAATAGTTTAATAGATTAATTTAAATAAGATTAGAATTGTTCTAATTGATTTATTCACAACCGATTTAATATGGAGAACCTAAAGGGTCACACCATAAAAAGAAGAATATTTATTTAAGAAGGGAATGACATAATCTTAATAATAAGTTAAGTTCATTTAATTTAATCTATAGTGATAGAATAAATTAAATAACTTAATATTTATTATTTAATATTTTGAAAATATTAAATATAAATTAATAAGTGAAGTCTTATTATTATTATTATTATTATTATTATTATTATTATTATTATTATTATTATTATAATTTGTAAAGGAGTTTGAAAATTAATTAATAAAATGTACTCCCATATATTCCTAATAAGATTAGGAGGCTAATTAATTAAAAGAGTTTAATTAATTATTCCTAATAAGATTAGGAAGCCTAATTAATTAAAGGAGTTTAATTAATTAAAATAAAACCCTATTCCTAAATTGTTTAGGAGAGTTGTCTACATCTATAAATAAGAGGAGTTTTATTTTGATTAAAAAAATGACAATTCTAAGAGTTAGGAGAGTACTGACATATTCTATAGAGATAGAATTAGAGTTTTGCCAAACACCCATCTTCTTGAATAGTTGTTCTTTCTTGGTGGATCACCTCTAGAGGCCAAACATTTGGGTGGCTAACGTTGATAAAAGTTAGGAATCAAACCCGGTAGATTCAAGTTGAAAGTGAAAAGGAATTGGAGGTGAACTCATACCTGAGGAAGCTAGTTTCTACAAGGGTATGAATCTGATCTCCTTCTCCTTTCTATCGATTGATAATTATGCACAAAGTATGATTGTGATGATGGCTTATATGAAAAATTTTAAAATCTGTTTTATCGCGTTTTCGCACCTTTTATGTAATTTGATTGCATTATCGTGCTATGTACAACCCTAACAGTCTTAGGGCTAGATTTTGAGGTTACCTTTTTGTAGATATGCAACTATTTCTCAGACATTATCCCAGAAGGATACTGTAATGTCGATAAAAATAATTATGGACCGCACTATGTCCAACAAAGTACGATTTTTTCTTTCAGATACATCGAGCAATTATTGCGTATTAGGAGGCGTCCATTATGAGAAAACCATTTGAGATGATCTATAAACTGATTGCTTAAGTTTTTATTCCTTGATCCGATTAAAGAATCCTAATTACTTTGCTACTAATTTTTTTCACTTCTAAATTCTTTGAACCTTTCAAATGTCAGACTTGTATTTCATCAAATACACATTCAACTCTTTGAATGATCATCTCTTTTTCTTATACTAGTTTGTTCAATTTGCAAAATTATTTTTCATGCGAGTCTAGTACACAAAGTCCTATTAAGTAGTAATCTTCCAGTTCTATACAAAACATTATTATTATAAATAGAATAACAATTGTTCTTAAATATAATACCAAAAATTTCATTGTCAAACAACAAAATGGAAATAATGTTTTTAACGAGAATTGAAATACAATAACAACTTATTGACTTAACAGACTTATCCATAGACAATGCTAAACTATAAGTTTTTATGGCTAATGCAACAACTTTTGATTCATTTCCCACATATAAGATTACTTATCCTTTGTTTAGCTTTCTATTTCTGCTTGGTCCTTTCATAAATTTGTATTTATGAGAGCCACAGCCGGAATCCAATACCCAAGTAGAAACTTAACTTACTTAAAAATTTATTTTAATCATGAACAAAACTGTATTTGTAACCGAAGCTGTGACACCCCCAAATCCGGGTTACCTGACCCCCAAGTTTGGTGTTCACGATCCACAATATAAGTAACATTTAAGTACCCATTTATTTATAAATAGGAACATACACTTCATTAACTGATATAGTTAATACACTACCCAGGTTCTCTAACCTTAATATTGCAAACATACCCTTTAGTTATACAAAAGGGTTCACAAATACAACATAATAATAATGTTATTCATAACTAATTAATCACTATGTCTTTGCCCTTGTTCTTTACCACACCTTCTGCCACTTCGTCCCTAGCTGAAAAGTTTTATTTAGCAAGGGTGAGCAATAAATTTGCCCCGCAAGTTAAGATATACAATGAATGTATAAGTATCATGATAATAGACTATCTATTTTGATAGAATGACACTAAAGTTCGGGGAACTTTGAATTAACTGAACAATGATTTAATCAATAACAAGGCTTCTCCCTTTCTATGCAACACAATAATTTGATAATGAAAGAGTACAACGCTTTCAAAGTTTCTACGATATTCTATTGAATAAACAAGAATTAATTCTACGCAATAACAAAGTGGAATATTTTTCAGATTATGCTGAGTGATCTCACCAGATTTTTGAATTTATTTTCTCGGGTATCTATTAAAGATTTACTTTGATACATACGCAGGCGTATCAGATAACCATAAAGATTAAATCATACCCCTCTGCAAGTATAACAAGTGATCAGCTTTATTATACCCTATATTATGCATAATAATTAACAGTGCGCAATGGCCGAATTTACGACCTAAAATGTTCCCTTTATATAAAAGGTTGTTCTCCTCAGTTTCAGAATCAAGATTTTGATTTAAAAAAATGAAATGCAAGGATTTCAATATCTAATCACTTCACTTCTCTTCTCTTCTCGAACCTATCAATTTCTAACAAATGTTCGTCTAGCCAGAATAATTAGCTAAGACATTTCTCAATATAATTTAATAATAAACAGGAATTATCTGTACTGTCAATTCTATTTTCTACGAATATAAATATTCAATAACAATTATTCTACCAATATATTTTTTTCGAATCAGTAATTCAATTTGAATTACTAATCATGCACTAACTGCGAATAATCAATAATAAATTTTTTGGACATGATATAATTAGCAATAATTAACCATTATAATAATTGAATGAATATAACTCAAGGTTGAGTTAGGAAACTTGCCTTCCGCGTTAATTACAGCTACATAATAAACTTATCTACGTTCGTAAGACCTATAACCAATAATATCGGTCTCACAATTAGCACAATAATTTACAACACATAATATTGTAATCTACAGTCAAACTTCTCCTAGGCACATTACCACATAATCACATTAGTGTTTATAACCTATATAAACACTTACCAAATCTAACTAGTTTGGTCTGGTTGGACTTCAGTCTATTTTCGGTGTTCTGGTCACCCTATTCGACAATTAACACATTTATGGTCAGCTAAACTTGATCTCTAAGCTTCAATATTATTTTAGATAAGTTAAATATCGTTTATAATATTTTTTGGAAGCTTTTAATAATTTATAAACAATTATTTATAATTTATAATAATTTTTCAAACACTTAAATCATTTTTTAAATGATTTAATTATCAAATAATCTTATTATCATTAATATTTAATAATACAAAAATATTAATGTTATACTTGTCAGAATATAAAAGTTATTATTAATAACTTAAAATATTTTTAAATCATCAATATTATACTTAAATGGTTTTTAAAATAATTAAAATCATTTTTAAATTATCGCCATTAATATTTAAATATTAATGAAATTATTATCAAAATATTAAAAGTCATTAATTATAATTTAAAACATTTTAAAAATATTTTTCTCATTTTTAAATGATTTTTAAATCAATAAAACTATTTTTAATTCATTTATTTAATATAATAATTAAATTAATCTTATATCATTATTATCAATTTATTAATGAGAATTCTCCAAAATTATTGAAATATATATTTTATAATTCAAAATATTTTCTAACACTTTTTTCTCATTTAAAATAATTTTTAAATTAATAAAATTATTTTTAACTTATTTATTTAATTCAATAATTAAATAAAACTAATATCATTAATATTAAATTATTAATAAAAATTCTCTAAAAATATTAAAAGTCACATTTTATAACTCAAAATATTTTTAAATACTTTATTCTTATTTAAAATAATTTTTTATAATATTAAATCATTTTCCTCTAATTTATTTAACACACTAATTAAATAAATTAAATATCATTAATATCCAAATAATTATAAATATTAATGAAAAATGTCAAAAATTATTTTTCAGAATTTAAAATGATTTTTAAAACCATTTTTGGTAATTTTTATAATTTATTTTCTATTTTTAATTAATTACCGGAAATTCTGAAAATAAAATAAATCAAAATCGTCGCTATAGGCCTTTAGCGACACAAAGCGTCGCTGTTGGTGTTCTTGAGCTCAAGAACACTGACAGTCGGCTTGATAAGGGTCATGGTTTGACCACAATTTAATATCGGTTCTTGCATGTTCTGTCCAACCTAAAAGTTAGATATTGTAGTGTTTATGTCACTCTACAAATTACAACACTTAGTTGGGTCATACTACATCAAACCATGAAGATCCAGCCACGCAAAATCATTGTCAGGCGTTACCTGGGTTTTCCAGAAACCCAGGCAGTTCGTGGTGCCTCATTGTGGCTCAATTAAATTTATGTTCCGGTCATGATTCACGTGTTCTTATGGTTCACATATACAGTACTCATGTAATAGAACATAAATACAACAACATAACAGTCCGAATACATAACAGATTCAAGATTAAGCTCGGTCAAACCTTGTCAGAGAGCTAACTCACACGGTTTCTGGAAATTCCAGAAACGCGATCTGTGATCAACAGGCCTATTTTGACCATTAATTACAACCATCTTATGTATTTTTTTAAGATATCTACTAGCATGGACATAGAGTTCAACTAACAAGCTATAAACTGGTTACAACAACAACATCATAACACAAAAATCCTGACAGATCTGGAAGCTTGAAATCATTGTCAAGCGCTGATCTTCACTTTCTGGGTTACCCAGAAAGTTCATGGTCAACGTCGGCCAACTCACTTTGACCATGAATATCGTGAAATCTGGACATGGAATGGCTGTGATTCCACTTCCAGATTACAGTCCTCATGTCAGACTACCGATCCAAAACATAAAACACGAAAAATCAAAAACAGACACGGATCTGTGGCTCCTGACATTAGCTTGTCAGACCACAAATTGTGTTCTTGACAGTTTTGGAAAAACTCGATTTTAAAGCATTTTGTTGCTATAGATCTATGTTATATCAACATAGATCATCATTAAACATCATCTAGCAAAGATCTAAACGCATAAACAAAAATTTTTCTTAGCAACATGGATCAAAAATAAAAATTAGGTTTGTACCTCTCTTGCTCAAATCTTGATCTATGCTCTCCAATCTGATATTGGGTGATCTAGGGGCTGGTTATTGTGATTGATCTTCCTTAGATTTTTGGAGGTTTTTGTGTGAGAGGGAGTTGGTACGTGCTTGGAGAGAAAATAAGGAAAATGGTTACACTTTCTCTCTCTAATTCTTTTATATAACTTAGATACATTGTATACAAGCATGCTAGGTGTCAATTGGATCAGATTTGCTGAGATTTGAAGTCACAAAGTCAAGAGAGTTGGTGAACCACTAAAGGTTTTGGCCATTTTTACAAGTTTCCTAATAAAAAATCCCATAAAGGGCATTTTGGTCATTTGCAATTTAAATTTAATGGCAATATGGTCAAATGTCCAAACCCTTAGGGTTTAGGGTTTGGGTTAGGGTTTAGGGTTTGAACCCTTTAACTTTGCAATTTAATTTCCAAGATTTCCAATTTAGGTTCTAAAAATCGAAAATTAATATTTCAAAATTATAATTAGAATTTTCTAATTATATTAAAATTTCTTAATCATAACTTAAATATTGCTAATTAGGATTAATAATTCCTAATTAAAATTGCTAATTAAGCAATTAGGGTCGTAATTGGTTATTAGGGTTTACAACCCACAAAATAGAGTTTCTAATAGAAAAATAAAATTTCTAAATTACAATTAGGGTTTATAAAATAGAAATTTAGATAACTAAAATATAATTAGGGTTTTCTAATCATATTAAAGTTTAATAAACACATTAGGCTTGCCAACTAGGATTAGGGTTTCCTAATTAGGGTTTTAGGATTCTCAAATAAGAAATTAGGATTTCTCGGCTTTCGATTAGGATTTCTAACGGTATGTTTGGGTTTCTAATCCTGAGATTAGGGTTTATAATCTCTTATTAGGGTTTATTATTATTAAACCTTATCCGATCAATCATTGATCAAAAATTCTATACCGTACAAAACACATACATATTAATATAATTATTATAATTATATTTTCTATCGACTCCCTATCCGTAACTAGGGTTAGGATTTCTATTCCTGTTAAGCACAACTCTACTCTAATTTCTTAGTCAATACACAAATTGACTCATTCTCTAAACTCGTATCACAGATAATTGTCACTAAATTGATAATTAATATTAATAAAAAAAATTTATTCGAAAAATTTTGATTGTTCGAAATCCTGGGTTATCACAAAAGCTTTACTAAGCTTCTTCTGGTTAACCTCTGCAAGATGTTTCTCGCAGTGTCTTTCTAGTTTTCAGGCTTATTGCAGTTGGAAGCAAACTCCTTTGATCTCTGTATAAGTTTTTTTCTTCTTCTTATTATCCTTTATTTTTACCTTTCTATTTGCCTTCTTTGAATCATTCTTTTTTTCAGAAGATCGTTTGGCCCCTACCAGTAAGACTTGGTCTTTCCTGGTTGGAAAGTAACTGTGACGCACCCAAATTCAGACACTCATATCTCGAATTTGGTACATAACGTGCTAACCCTAATAATAAATCAAAATCTCACACAACGAAAAATAGAATAATTTACAATGTTCTTAACATACATATTCTCGTCCCAAAGTCTCGTAACCGTTACTACAACATTACATAACTTAAATTTAAACATAACTTATTACATTAAAATACATAAGTCTTAATACAACATGATATTATCAAATTCCTATCGCAAGGAACAAAGCTATTTTGTAGCCTTGCCCTTACCCTTGTCCTTGCCAGAGGGTTCACCACGTTCTGCCTTCACTGAAAGTTTTAAGGAAAGCAAGAATGACCAACAAATTTGCCTAGCAAGTAATATAGCAATAAGGGTGAGCAGTTATAAAGTTCAAATCTCAAGGGTATAATAGTGAATAATAGTTCATGAATTATCAATAATTCTTAATAAGTGTCGCTATGGACCGAAAGATATCAACAAGATTCAAAGATTTAATCATTTCAAGATTCAAGAATAATGAACACTGAGAAATCACTAGGGACTAAGAACTCTTACTAGAATTAACAGTATTATACTAAAAATTCACTAAAAACGAGTACAACAGGTGATCAGCCTAAAGTACCCTACGTTATGCATAACATTTAAACATGTTAGTATGTGTGCACGTTGGTTCCCCGACAGTTATGTAATTTCCCCTTCAATGAGGGTTGTTTATCTTAGTAGATTTATAAGGGTTCGCACCAAGACAATTGGTTTGGATAGTTTTATAACACAATATTAGTCTAGCCGAATCAATGGCTTAGACAACTTTTATAACGCATTTAGGAACGATAAGTTCAATGCTTGCAATAACATCATGATACAAAATCGATTTTTGATTAGTAATAGATATTTGCTCAATGTAAATATGGTCGATATGACAACAATTCGAATTTATACCATATCTAAAGTGTAAAGAGTTAGGAACTTGCATAATTATAGATTCCTTGCATAAAGTAAATGCATAGGTTAAGATACTTGTCTTAAGCGTAGTTTATCAACTCTTATTAACACTTTGAAATCCTATTGTCACGTAGTTACATATATATATATATATATATATCATTAGTTACATAAATTGAATACATATGCTTGATAAGTACGTTAAGCACATATATTAGGTTCTAACTTAGTTACATAATCAGATTACTATATAAACAACTACTTAGTTTTGTAATCCTGTTAACTTAGCTTTTGAAAGTTCTTAGAAAAACTTATTAAACATATAGTCAACATATATTATACACTTAAAACATCACTTGAGTCATGTACTATATAGCTTAAAACATCCATACACACATGCATCAAGTTTCAGATCGCAAGCAAAACAAGTCAGACAAGAATGCAGGAGGGCGCAACTGTGCCCTGGTTAGGCTTAGGGACGGCACAACTACGCTGTCCCCTGGCCAGACCAGAGTTGAGATTTGCTCTTCCTGGTTCTATCTCATTCCTTAGCATGCATGGATATTAACATATAGCATAAACACTTATTAAAGATTCTTGCATGCTTTTAAGGTCCATCCAAGTTCAACTTAACATGTTATAGTTTTAGATTAGTATTTCTAATGAATTAAAGCCAACTAAGGTCATGAAATCCCAAAGGCTACCATATTCGCCATGTATACACATGAGGGGGTCATATAATCTGTAATATGCATGCTTGCATGTATTCGATTCACTTACGCATAGTTTGTATCTTTATCACTTTAAAACATGTCTAAACTCCTACTTGAATAATTTGTATCATACCCGACTAGGTGAGTACACATGTAGGTCTTGTTTAGTGACATAAGGGTACTAACATGCATGTCCAAAAATTCATAAGGTAAACCATAACATGCTCGTAAACATTTGTTTTTCAAAACTTTCAAGTCTTCTTTTAAAAGTCATTTTAAACAAGGCTAACATTACTTAACGCGTGCAAACATATTTTAAATCGTGTTTCATGCATAATCAAACCACATACAGATGCTCATATGGTCAGAATTTAAATATTATAAGTTTCGTCAAAGTCCATTTTTAAAATTATAATTTCCTTTAGTAAATGTATACTAACGCAATCCAGAACACTCATGCTATGTCAATGAGCCTATATCCCCATGTTAAACCTATTTTTATGTGTGGTCAAATCATATCATTATGTTAGAATTCACCAGATTTGAAATTAGAAGTCAGAATTGTTTCCTGGGGTCCGACTGAACTGCAGGGAGCGTGCAGCTGTGCCTTACCCTGGACAGTTCAGAAAGGTCTCTGCTACGGCAAAAAATAAAACCCATACTCAAAAATCTCACTTAGCATGCTCAGCACCAACCACATTGCACCTTAAACATATACATTAACTTAACTAACATCATGCTAGTAACTTCTAAGCCAACTCACAAAGATTTTCATGAATTCTATAAATTGACCAACTTAGAAATTAAGAATGGGGAACATGAATACTACCTCTGTTGGAGCTTGAATTGGTAGACCTTGCTCCTAACTTAGATTGCTAACTCTTATAGGTGGTTCACACTCCAATTGCAACTCAACAAATACTCAGCAAATTTAAAATTGAGAAGAGAAGAGAAGAGCTTAATTTATAGAGAATTTAATAACCATGCAAAGCCTTGTCCACCAAATTTGTTTAGCAGGGAGAAGAAGAATATGGTGGTTCATGGAGGTTTGGTAGAAAGTACTCTACTGTTACTATTCAGCCTACTCACCTCTTCATCATTTGATTGCTACTAAGAAATGATATTGGAGGAGAGGGTAGGCTTAGGCCAATGGCCTAAACACGTGAATGAAGAAAAGACACTCAATTTGGGATCCTAATACTTAGCATTTGCATTATGGAAATCTAGCACACTTAGGTTTTAATTTCCTTTTGGGTGTACAAATGTAACTTTAATGAGATAATATTATTACATTATGATAAGTTGGGGATATATATATACATTTTCATATAATCCATGTACATTTGTCTAGTCCAATTAATATTTATAATAAGTATGAACACAATTTAGTTGGGTACTAACACCCAGTAGTTCCATAAAACTTTATTATTTAATTTACACATCATTATTGAAATTAATAGTATACTTATTTTGTGACGCCCCCAAAATAGGTATACATCACCTATTCTGAGTCGTCAAACACATGGTACAAAAATACAAATAAAACTTAATTATACAACTGTAGTGTAAAATACGACAAAACATAAGCTGTGAGTTTTAATACAACACTTTCTTCTAAATAGTATTCAAACTCAAAATAAGTCCTCAATACATTTATTTTCACACTATTTCATAGAATAGTGAGGACTACTAAGGCTATCATCTGAACCGTCACTCCGTTCCTCGACTAGTCCCTGCTACGTTCTTATTTCCTGAAGAGAACAATGAAAGTAAAAGGGTGAGCTCAACTAGCCTAGTACGAAATATTATGACTAAGATAATGCAGAATAAATTATCGTTAGCCTTCAACAGTGTTAAACTGATAAAATATAACAAACATCAAGTTTAACTGCAGCGGAACAAGCTATCCATTAAAAGAGTCAAGTAGAGAATAACATCTACTACCTTTTATGATTTAAAAAGTTTTTCATTACTTTTATGGCTGAGATTCAGCTTAATAAATAATCCACATCATCCCTGCACTACGGCCAAGGATATTCATTAGTATCACGACCACAAATTATCCATGCACTACGGGCCAAGGATATTTGTGTATTCATCAATGGTCATGATCATTCCAACAACTGTCCATCAATGCACTACAGGCGAATGAGGACTTTTACCACATCATTTGTAACATTACGGTCATGATTATACCGAATAATCTCTGGTTATAATCATACCAAGTCCATCTATGCACTACATGCCACAGATGACTTTCAACAAAATATAAACATTAGGATGATGACAATGATATAAGAATTCAATAAAACAAGTTCAAGAATTAATTTATCTAGGAACCAACAACGTCCAAATTGTCAACATGATACTGCTTTGTAGAGTAAAATTTAAGAATGCTCAGAAGAATATTTCCATAAAAAGATACTTGATGAAGCGCAAATATCAAAGATATTCCACTAATTTCATGGAATATAAAAGCCAAAACTTTAACCAACTGAGTATAATAAAGAATGGAATAACAAAAGAATTCACCAAGCATGCGATAGACCGCACAGACAGGTTATTCCAACAGAAAAATAAATAATGGAACCAGGTTATGCGTAAACGCACCGATAGGATATTCCGACAGAATAATAAATAATAGAACCAGGTCCGGCGTTAACGCACAGACATGATATTATGACAGAATAATAAATAATGGAACCAGGTCCAGCGTAAACGCACAGACATGATATTCCGACAGAATAATAAATAATGAAACCAAGTCCGACGTAAAAGCATAGACAGGATATTCCGACAGAATAATAAAAAACGGAATATTATAAGAATTTCACCATGTATACGGTACTTTGCATGAACAGGTTATTCCAACAGAATAATAAGGAATTGAATAACAGAAGTTCTCTTCATGAATACGAAATAAATAATACCCCTTACCATAAAAGAAGAGTACTCCGACTGGTAGGGCGATGATATTCTTGAAGAAAACTTACACTACGCTCAAAGCTTCTTAAAACTCTAAAGAAATACGCTCAAAATTATAGAAGAATTCTCTGAACTTCTGGTGTGGTTTTCAATTCTAACTAAGCATCCTATTTATAAGAAAATAGAAAGGATACGATGCTGCACTATGCAATAAAATATAATATATTCTATTTATAATCAAATAAAGCAAAACTTTATAAAAGTATTCAGTTTTATATAAAAAGTTTTTACTATGCAAATACTATGTAGGCACTATGCAAATACTATCCATAATAAAATATAATATATTCTATTTAAAATCTAATAAAACAAATAACTTTATAAAAGTATTCTGTTTTATATAAAAAGACTTTACTATGCAAAATACTATGCATAATAGAATATAATATATTCTATTTATAGTCTAATAAAACAGATAACTTTATAAAAGTATTTTGTTTTATATAAAAAGCTTTTCAGTTTTATTACATTAATAATACTAATAAAACAAAATACATAATATATATATATATATATATATATATATATATATATATATATATATATAAACCTCCGTGACTTCATAAAAAGACACCTCAACATAATTAACAACATTTATCATTATTATTATAATTCACAATATTAATCGATCAGGTCGTTCCCAGGAAGTAGGGGGCTTTTCAATAAGAATTTCTCCCTATTGGCGCGCAATTAGGTGACCAAACCTCTCCTTGACAGAACTTCTAGATATCGTTAATAGTGCAAATAATAATATTAATAACTTTGTCGTCTCAATTATTGATTATAAAATATTGACAATAATTG
Source organism: Panax notoginseng (assembly GCA_016801055.1). Taxonomy (NCBI): domain Eukaryota; kingdom Viridiplantae; phylum Streptophyta; class Magnoliopsida; order Apiales; family Araliaceae; genus Panax; species Panax notoginseng. Next base: position 139,053,098 of record CM029020.1, read on the forward strand.
AATCAAATAACGTGGGATGCTATGCAACAATTACTGTAATAATAATTGAACAAAATTGAGCGACTTCTTACGTAAGCATCAATAATCAATACTGTGTGCTACTATGCCACCACGCGTATTACTGTACTTTTAACACCAGGTGTTTCAACAGTTAACGGTAAAACTTTCGTCACTATTTTTATAAAGTATTTTTGTCGTTTTCTCAATTCGACAATAATTCCGTTGTGGGGTTCACCAATGATTGTGCCGTCGTACGAATATTTCCTGTTAAAACGAATATTTTCCGACCAATCGAATATTATACAACAATTTGCGTACTTCGTAAAATTTATAAATATTACCCACAACTATAACATTATATCAAATTCATTCCATAATATTTAAAAATGATATTTATAAAAAACTCGTCTTTATAAAAAAAATTTGGGGTCTTACAATCTCCCCTTCTTATAAAATTTTGCCCTCGAAATTAGGGTACATACTTGATATGTCGAAGAGGTAAGGATACCTTGATTTCATAGATTCTAACTCCAAGGTCATTTCTTCAACATTGTGGTTCCTTCATAAAACTTTGAATTGAGGTATAACCTTGGAGCGTAGAACATGATCCTTCTTATCCAAGATTTTAACAGGAACCTCTTCATACGTTAAATCTTCCGCTATTTCGTCCGGTTCTAACTCAATAATGTTGTGCAGGTCTTTCACATATTTACGTAACATAGATATGTGAAAAACGTTATGAACACGAGACATACTTGGCGGTAAAGCGAGTCTATAAGCCACAGTTCCTACTCGATTGAAGATTAAAAATGGGTCAATGAATCGAGGATTAAGCTTTCCTCTCTTTCTAAATCTCGTAACTCCTTTTCATGGAGCAACACGTAACAACACATGATCTCCAATATCGAATTCCACATCCTTTCGATGAAGATCAGAATAACTCTTTTGTCGATCTTGTGAGGTTTTTATACGTTGCCAGATCGTTTGAATCTTTTTCGTAGTCATACGTACCAACTCTGGTCCCAACAACGTTACTTCACCCACCTCATCCTAGCATACTGGAAAATGACACTTTCTTCCATACAACGCTTCAAATGGAGCCATGCCAATACTTGCTTGATAGCGTTGTTGTAGGAAAACTCCACCAATGGTAAGAACTTGTCTCAACTTCCCTTGAAATCAAGGACACAGAGTCTTAATAGATCATTAAGAGTTTGAATAGTCCTCTCCGACTGCCCGTCCGTTTGAGGATGATATGCCGAACTAAATCGTAAATTCGTGCCCATAGCTTTCTGCAAACTAACCCAAAATCGTGAAGTGAATCTTGGGTCTCGATCAGAAACTATGGATACTGGCATACCATGCAATCTTACAATCTCGTTTATGTACATACGAGCAAAACCTTCAAGTGTATAAGTTTCTCGTATAGGTAAGAAATGAGCCGACTTGGTCAATCTATCAACAATGACCCAAATTGCATCTATGCCTTGAGAAACCTTGGGAAGACCGGTAACGAAATCCATGGTAATGTGCTCCCACTTCCATTCTGGAATTTTAAGTGGTTGCAATGGACCTTTTGGTACTTGATGCTCTGCCTTGACTCGTTGACACGTTAGACACTTTGAGATAACAGCGCTATCTCTCTCTTCATATTGCCCCACCAAAATGTATGTCGAAGATCATGATACATTTTAGTACTCCCAGGATGGATTGCAAACGGTGTTGTGTGCGCCTCCATCATGATGTTATACTTTAAATCAGGGTCGTTAGGAACACAAAGTCTAGAGTTGACTCAAAGTATTCCTTTCTCATTGATTTTTGCTTCCGACATAACACCTTCTTGCACTTTCTTCCTCATACGCATCAGCTCTAGGTCTGTAGCTTGAGCAGCTTTAACTTTATCAATTAAAGTCGGTTCTACTCGTATATTCGACATCATCACATGGGCCCCCGAAGTCTTTAACTCTGTCTCCGTCCTTTGCAAGTCACACAAAATGGACCTTTGCGGTGACAATATCGCACTCGTACCCGCATATGATCTTCTACTCAATGCGTCAGCTACCACGTTCACTTTTCCAGGATGGTATTGGAGGGTATGATCATAATCTTTCAACAGTTCAAGCCAACGTCATTGCCGCATGTTAAGTTCCTTTTGGGTGAAGAAATATTTGAGACTTTTATGATCTGTAAAGATCTCCACTTTCTCCCCATAAAAGTAATGCCTCCAAATCTTTAGTGCAAAATAGATTGCTGCTAACTCTAGATCATGAGTAGGATAATTCCTCTCATAATCTTTGAGTTTTCTAGAGGCACAGGCTATGACTTTCCCATGTTACATGAGAACACATCCTAACCCTTTGTCCGAAGCATCACTATAGATGACAAATCCCTCCGAGCCAGATGGTATGGTCAGAACATGTGCTGAAATGAGTCTTCTCTTGAGTTCTTAAAAACTATTCTCACATTCCTCGCTCCAACCGAATTTTGTATCTTTTCGAGTCAGCTGAGTTAGTGAAGTAGCGATTTGAGAAAATCCTTACACGAATCTCCGATAATAACTAGCTAAGTCGAGAAAGCTACGCACTTCGATTACTGATTTGGGTTGCTCCCAGCTTTGAATAGCTTCAATCTTTGCCGGGTCAACAGATATTCCATGAATTGATACTATGTGCCCAAGGATTGTTACTTCTTTCCAGAACTCGCATTTCTTCAACTTGGCATAAAGCTTGTTTTCACGAAGCTTTTGGAGTATCAGCCTCAAGTGTTGCTCATGATCTTTATGACTTTTGGAATATATGAGGATGTCATCAATAAAGACGACCACAAAGTGATCCAAATATTCTTTGAATACTCGGTTCATCATAACCATGAAGGCATCAGGAGCATTAGTCAATTCAAAAGACATGACTAGGAATTCATAATGCCCGTACCGAGTTCTGAAGGCAGTCTTTGGAATATCCTTAGTTCTAACCTTCAGCTAATGATATCCAGAACGAAGATCGATCTTTGAAAAGAATTGTGCTCCTTGAAACTGGTCAAATATGTCATCAATGCGAGGCAACGGGTACTTATTTTTTATGGTGACATGATTCAACTCCCGATAATCAATACAAAGTCGCATACTTCCATCTTTCTTCTTCACGAATAGAACAGGAGCACCCCAAGAAGAAGTACTAGGTCGAATGAAACCGATGTCTAACAATTCCTACAATTGGGTCTTTAACTCCTGAAGTTTAATAGGAGCCATCCGATATGGGGCTTTGGAAATGGGTTTTGTACCGGGTTCAAGGTCGATACAAAATTCAATTTTACGCTCTGGGGATAGGCCAGGAAGTTCTTAAGGGAATACGTCAGGAAATTTATTAACAATAGAAATATCATTCAAAACTGACGTATTTTTGTTTAGATCTGTGACATGAGCTGAGAAAGCTTGACATCCGTTTTTCAATAAACGAATAGCTTTATGGCTTGAGATGATCGTGATTGATTTTAATGGTTTGGTCGCTTGAATTCGCATAATAGGTTGATTAGGAACATGAAAGCTAACTACCTTATGAAAACAATCAATTTTAGCATGATGAGTAGTTAACCAATCAATCCCTAGAATCACATCAAATGCAAGTATTTTCAATGAAATAAGATCGACAAGTAATGTGAGGGTACCGATTTGAACCAAACAAGACTTATAAACAGTGAATGTAATAAAGGTTTCTCGCAATGGAGTTTCCATAGATAAGTCAAAGTTTAATTTCTCTGGAGTCAAATTTAATCGTTGAGCGCAAGTAGGAGAAATAAAAGAATGGGTAGAACCGATATCAAATAAGGCATAGACTTCGCTAGAGTTTATGATAAGCTTACCCGTGATGACCTCGTTTGGGTTCCTTACTTTCTATGAGGTCACAACAAACGCTCTCCTTTGAACTACTGGTTTTGACATGTCTGGGATGGTATTTTGTGTCACCGTTCCAACTGGACTTGTCTTCGGTGCACGACAAAATCGGGCTAGGCGACCTTCTCTTTCACAATTATAACACGCTTTGGATGACATCGCGCAGTTTGGACTGATATGCCCCTCCCCTCCGCATTTGAAGCATATGATAGGTGGTCGTTCTCCTTCCTTAACAACGGGTGTTGGTGCTGACGTCTTTCCATCATTGTTGAATCTCCTCTTCTTGAAATGTCCACTTTTATTGCCTTAGCCATGATTACCACCAAAATGGTTACCATTTCTGGCATGTTGATTCCCTCTACATTTGTTGTCACCGCTTCGATGGCTGTTACCACTGGTATTTTCATTCTGCCGGCTGCTTTCTCTTGGTTGCGTTGACTCGTTATCACGCTCTAATAACTGAGCCCTATTTACAACATCTGAATATAAACACAATTTATGAGAAATAAGATATTGACGTATCTCCGGTTTCAAACCTCTTAAAAACATCCACGTCATTCTTTCCTCATTATCAACCAAATGGGACGTAAATCGGGACAACTCGGCAAACTTAGTTTTGTACTGCGACACGGTCATATTATTCTGCTCCAACTTGATGAACTCTATCTCCTTCATGTGACGAATACTTTCGGGAAAGTACTTGTCATTGAAGAGTTCTTGAAACTTTTCCCAAGACATCTTCAATGCGGCAATCTGCCTCTCTTCGCAACATAAAGGTGTAAAAGGGAACCTTTTGCTCCTCGGCGCATCCCAAGACATCAAATATCTTGGTGATCTGCTTGATCCACATTTCCACCTTAAGTGGTTTTGGCTCTCCAATAAACTCCGGTGGTCTCAGCTCCTTGAACTGCTAAGCGGTGACCGACCGAGAGTTTCCAGTATTTCCACCTACATTTTGGACAGGAGCCTCTCTCGCCTGATGTTGTATGAATTGCATAAAGCCTCTGAACATTCCATCATTCATCATTTGGTTAGTATTGAGGTTTGTATGAGGATTATCGCCTTCCTGATGCACATTATCCTGATTATTGATATGTGGAACCTCAATGGTCTTCAGTGCTCCATTGCTATTCTCAACATTCTCGGATGTCATTTTCAGATAATGCCACAAAACAAAGGTTAATTGACATGTAACATAATATCCCTATACTCTAACCGACCAATTAAATAACAAATAAACTTAGGTAGGTCATACTAGCGAAGGAATTCCCCGTCTCTCCCCTCCTAATCCTAGTCTCACATCTTAGCCAGGGATCATATCCCTAAGCTTTGATACCAACTGTGACGCCCCCAAAATAGGTATACATCACCTATTCTGAGTCGTCAAACACATGGTACAAAATACAAATAAAACTTAATTATACAACTGTCGTGTAAAATACGACAAAACATAAAAGCTGTGAGTTTTAATACAACACATTCTTCTAAATAGTATTCAAACTCAAAATAAGTCCGCAATACATTTATTTTCACACTATTTCATAGAATAGTTAGGACTTCTAAGGCTATCATCTGAACCGTCACTCCGTTCCCCGACAAGTCCCCGCTACGTTCTCATTTCCTGAAGAGAACAATGAAAGCAAAAGGGTGAGCTCAACTAGCCCAGTAAGAAATATTATGACTAAGATAACGCAGAATAAATTATCGTTAGCCTTCAACAGTGTTAAACTGATAAAATATAACAAACATCAAGTTTAACTGCAGTGGAACAAGCTATCCATTAAAAGAGTCAAGTAGAGAATAACATCTACTATCTTTTATGATTTAAAAAGTTTTTCATTACTTTTATCGCCGAGACTCAGCTTAATAAACAATCCACATCATCCATACACTACGGCCAATGATATTCATTAGTATCACGACCACAAATTATCCATGCACTACGGGCTAAGGATATTTGTATATTCATCAATGGTCATGATCATGCCAACAACTGTCCATCAATGCACTACGGGCCAATGAGGACTTTTACCACATCATTTGTAACATTACGGTCATGATTACATCGAATAATCCCTGTTTATAATCATACCAAGTCCATCTATGCACTACATGCCACAGATGACTTTCAACAAAATATAAACATTAGGATGATGACAATGATATAAGAATTCAATAAAACAAGTTCAAAAATTAATTTATCCAGGAACCAACAATGTCCAAATTGTCAACATGATACTGCTTTGTAGAGTAAAATTTAAGAATACTCAGAAGAATATTTTCATAAAAAGATACTTGATGAAGCGCAAATATCAAAGATATTCAACTAATTTCATGAAGTATTAAAGCCAAAACTTTAACCAACTGAGTATAATAAAGAATGGAATAACAAAAGAATTCACCAAGCATGCGATAGACCGCACAGACAGGTTATTCCAATAGAAAAATAAATAATGGAACCAGGTCATGCGTAAACGCACCGATAGGATATTCCGACAGAATAATAAATAATGGAACCAGGTCCGGCGTAAATGCACAGACATGATATTCCGACAGAATAATAAATAATGAAACCAGGTCCAGCGTAAACGCACATACATGATATTCTGACATAATAATAAAGAACAGAATATTAGAAGAATTTCACCATGTATGCGGTACTTCGCATGAACAGGTTATTCCAACAGAATAATAAGGAATGAAATAACAGAAGTTCCCTCCATGAATACCAAAGAAATAATACCCCTTACCGTAAAAGAAGAGTACTCCGACTGGTAGGGCGATGATATTCTTGAAGAAAACTTACACTACGCTCAAAACTTCTTAAAACTCTAAAGAAATACACTCAAGATTATGGAAGAATTCTCTGAACTTCTGGTGTGGTTTTCAATTCTAACTAAGCATCCTATTTATAGGAAAAATGAAAGGATACTATGTTGCTGTGACGAACGAGATTTTTGTAATTTAATTTTAATATTTATTAAATTAAATAAATACTCTCGATGATTTAATTATTAGATTAAATAATTAATTGATGCAATTGTGCTAGATTAATTTAATTATATGTGTTATATTTATGAAATTAATGTGGAGAATTTTGTTATTCAAAGTATGTAATTATGTGAGCTTATTGAATTAAATGAAATATTTAATAAGCATAATGTTATTTTAATTAATGTAATAATTAATTAAAAATTTAATAATTTGACATAATTAATAAATAAGAAATTAATTATGTGACTATGTGAATTAATGAGAAATTATCATATTTTATTCAATTTAAATTAAATAAGATATTTAAGTTATTTTATAATTGGGTGTGACATTATTAAACTATAGGATAAAAGAGTTATTAAATTAAGTGGTTTTGAGCCATTTATTGCCAGCCAAACGAGGCACTAAGGGGAGTTGGTAGTAGTTAACCATTTCTGGGTAACTGACCACTCTGCGCTTAGTTAGTTTATAAAATACGAAGTCTCTTTTATTTTTTATTTTTGCTAAGTCTGGATTATTTAGAGAGAGTTTGAGAAATTCAAAGAGAAAATTGAAAGAAACTTTGAGAATCATTTTGGCACTTTTAACTGATGATATCCCATTCGTAAATCTATCTTGGAAAAACATTTCGCTCCCTTCAGTTGATCGAAAAGATATTCTATTCTTGGCAACATATATCTATTCTTAATTGTCACTCGATTTAACTCTCGATAGTCGATACAGGGCCTCATTGATCCATCCTTCTTCTTTACAAACAACACTAGTGCTCCTTAGGGAGACACACTCGATCGAATATAACCCTTATCTAGAAACTCTTGCAATTGTATCATCAATTCCTTCATTTCTACTGGCGCCATACGATATGAGGCTTTCTAAATCGATGCAGTTCTCGGTGCTAAGTATATTATGAATTTGATTTCTCTGTCTGGCGGAAGACTGAGCAGATTATCCAGAAATACGTCTTGAAAATTTTTGACTACCGATATATTTTTCATTTCTACCCCCTTCTTCTGAGTATCCACTATATAGGCTAAATAACCTACACATTCTTTCTTTAACAATTTCTTGGCCTGCATCATCGTAAGACAACACGATTGCTAGTATCACGTTTGAAGACTGAAGGTTCACACTTTTCTTTTAAAAATTGATTATCGCAGCGTGGCTGGATAACCAATCCATTCCTAGTATCACGTCAAATTCCCCCAATCTAATCGGAATTAAATCTACGTTTAGTTCATGACCTCTAATGTTTGTATAACAGTTTCGATAAATGAACTCTACTGAAATTACTTCTTTATTCGTAATCTCTATGTTCAATGAATTTCCTAAGCGTTCTTCTTGGGGTATGTTTAGTCGACTAACAAATTTTTCAGACACAAATGAGCAAGTAGCACCCGAATCAAATAATACATATGCATTTATATTATTGATTGTGATAATACCTAACACCACGTCCTTCGTAGCTACTGCGTCCTGGACAGTCATGTTAAAGGTTCTGGCAGTTGGTCGGTTGGATTGTGCCGATCTGCCGATCATAAGCTTATTGCTTCCTCCCTGATGGCCGCTTCCTTCGCAGCTCCCCTTCTTTGGATAGTCTTTGATTTGATGCTCAGTTGAGCCACAAGCGAAACATCCCTTGATCTTTTTCGGCTTTGGGCAGTTGGGTGAAATGTGCCCTTCTTGGCCGCAGTTGTAGCAAACAATATGTCCCTTCCAGCACTCTCCTTGGTGGTTCTTCCCACATTTTGAGCATCCCTCTGCTCTCTTCTTAAACCCTCCATGAAAACTTCCTGTTTGATTTTTGTTTATGTTGTTGTTATTATCCCATTTTCTTTTTCCCAGATTGCTTCCACTACTGCTACCCCCTCCACGAGTTTCTCCCCCAGTATTCTTATTCTACTTTTCCTTATTGTATTGGCTCAATGCTTTGCTACCTCCCTCAGTAATTATTGCCTTTTCCAACAACGTGGTAAACAAGTTGATTTGAAGAACTGACACCTTGTTGAACAGCCAAGATTTCAGTCCTAGTTTGAAGTTTCTAGCTTTCCTCTCTTCAGTGTCTACTTGGTGCGTTGCAAATCGTTCGAGCTCCTTGAACTTGGCCGCATAATATGCCACCGTCATCTCCCCTTGTTTTAGTTCTAGAAAATTCACCTCCATCCTATCCTTCATGCTCTTCGGGAAGTAATTCTCGAAGAACAAAGTCTTAAACCTTTCCCAGGTTATAGTCCCCTCTCCCGCTCTCTGTTGATTGACTTCCCACCAGTAGTTTGCTTCACCCCTCATCATGTACATAGCGAACACGATTTTTTGATCTTCACCCACACGAGTAATGGCGAAGGATTTCTCCATCTCTTTGATCTACGTATGTGCCACAATAGGATTGGTAGTACCTGCAAATTCCAGAGGTCCTACGCTCCTAAAGTCTTTAAAGTTCGTAATTGGAACCGCTTGGGGATTGGGTTGTACTGGTTCATTATTTCTTCCCTGCAGGGCCTCTCCTAGCAAATCTACTAGCCATTGGATAGGGTCTACTTGTTCTCTCTCGTTATTGACCGATTCTTCCGGTGCTGTTAATCTACGTCTGGGCGGCATTTTTTGTATCATAAAGTTTCATTCTTATTATCTAATTATATTATTAAGTATTTCTTCAATGTGAAAAGGAAACAAAATTTTATGACACACTTTCTGAAATAAAAACATTTATATTCATATGCCCAATCATTACATTGATATGATCATTCCTAGCATACTTCTATAAATGTCAACATCTATCCCCTAATATAACAAAAGATGGGGAAACACTAATATACTACCCCACTAACATGAACCTACTCCGGGTTTACATAACTATCCTGTGACGCCCCCTAAAATTAGGTATACATCACCCATCTTGGGTCGTCAGATACATGGTACAGAATACAAATACAACTTACTAATACAACTGTCGTGTACAATACGACAAAACATAACTGTGAGTTTGAATATAATTATTGTCTACTAGAGACTATACAAACTCAAAAGGAGTCCTCATTACAATTATTGTCACACAATTTAATAGAATAGTGAGGACTACTAATACTATCATCTGGTCCATCACTCCGTTCCCCGACTCGTCCCAGCTATATTCTCATTTCCTGAAGAGAACAGTGAAAGAAAGGGTGAGCTCAACTAGCCCAGTAAGAAATATTATGACTAAGATAATGCAGAATAAATTATCATTAGCCTTCAACAGTGTTAAACTGATAAAATATAACGAAAATCAAGTTTAACTGCAGCGGAACAAGCAATCCATTAAAAGAGTCAAGTAGAGAATAAAATCTACTATCTTCTATGATTTAAAAGGTTTTTCAACACTGTTATCGCTGGGACTCAGCTTAATAAAATAATCCACATCATCGAATCACCCCTGCACTACGGCCAAGGATATTCATGTATTCATTAATGGTCATGATCATGCCAACAACTGTCCATCAATGCACTACGGGCCAATGAGGACTTTTACCACATCATTTGTAACATTACGGTCATGATTATACCGAATAATCCCTGGTCATAATCATACCAAGTCCATCTATGCACTACAGGCCACAGATGACTTAACATTTTATAAACATGAGGATGATGACAATGATATAAGAATTCAATAAAACAAGTTCAAGAATTAATTTATCCAAGAATTAACAACGTCCAAATTGTTAACATGTTACTGCTTTGTGGAGTAAAATTCAAGAATGCTTAGAATAATATTTTCATGAAAAGATACTGGATGAAACGCAATTATCAAGGATATTCCACAAATTTCATGGAGTATAGACGTTAAAACTTAACCAACTGAGTATAATAAATAATGGAATAACAAAAGAAATCACCCGGCATGCGATAGACCGCACAGACAGGTAATTCTAACAGAATAATAAATAATGGAACCAGGTCCGGCGTAAACGAACAGACAAGATATTTTGACAGAATAATAAATAATGGAACCAGGTCCGGCGTAAACGCACAGACATGATATTCCGACAGAATAATAAATAATGGAACTAGGTCCGGTGTAAAACACACAGACAGGATGTTCCAACAGAATAATAACAAGACGGAACCAGGTCCGGTGTAAAACACACAGACAGGATGTTCCAACAGAATAATAATAAAAACGGAACCAGGTCCTGTGTAAAACACACAGACATGATGTTCCAACAGAATAACAGAAGAATGTCACCAAGTATAGGGTAGACCGCGTATACAGGTTATTCCAACAGAATAATAAGAAATGGAATAACAACAGTTCTCTTCATGAATAAGAAAGAATAACACCCCTTACCGTTTTAAAGAAGAACTGAAATAAGGAAGTAGTTAAGTAGCAGAATATTTTCCTTCTCACTCTCTATAGTTTCTCTCTCTAGAGTTTAGTGAATTCGTAAGAAATAATGAAGGAATGAGCTGCTATTTATAGAAAAATAGAATGCATAGTAACTAATCCATGAACGGTCTAGATTGATTACTTTAATCTGACGGTCCATATTTAAAGAAAAATCTTTTAAATAAAATATAATATATTCTATTTATAGAATAACTTTAATAAAGTATTCTGTTTTATATAAAAAGATGTTTCTATTTTATTACGTTAATAATACGAATAAAACAAAACTTCATTATCGCTAAATAATTCATATTATTAACTGACAATAATTGAATCAAACTGAGTGACTTCTCACATAAGTATTAATAATCAATACCGTGTGCTACTATGCAACCACACGCATTACTGTACTTTTACTACCGAGTAGTTCAACAATATCAATGGTAAAACTTCCGCCGTTATTTTTAATAAAATATTTTTGTCATTTTCTCAATCCGACAATAATTCTGTTGTGGGGTCCACCAATGATTGTATCGTTGTACGAATGTTCCCTGTTAAAACGAAAATTCCCCGACCAATCGAATATTATATAACAACTTGCGTACTTTGCAAAATTTATAAATATTACCCAGAACTATAACATTATATCAAATTAACTCCATAATATTCAAAAATGATATTTATAGAAAATTCATCTTTATTTATAAAAGTTGGGGTCTTACAACCTCCACTTCTTATGAAATTTCGCCCTCGAAATTAGGGTACGTACCTGGTATGTCGAAGAGGTAAGGATACCTTGATTTCATTTCAGATTCTAATTCCCAAGTCATTTCCTCAACATCGTGGTTTTTCCACAAAACTTTGACTTGAGGTATAACCTTGGAGCGTAGAATATGTTCCTTCTTATCTAAGATTTGAACAGGAACTTCTTCATACGTCAAATCTTCTGCTATTTCATCTGGTTCTAACTCAATAATGTGGTTCGGGTCTTCCACATATTTACGTAACATGTATATGTGAAAAACGTTATGAACACGAGACATACTTGGCGGTAAAGCGAGTCTATAAGCCACAGTTCCTACTCGATCGAGGGTTAAAAATGGACCGATGAATCGAGGATTGAGCTTTCCTCTCTTTTCAAATCTCGTAACTGCTTTCCATAGAGTAACACGTAAGAATACATGATCTCCTATATCAAATTCCACGTCCTTTCGATGAAGATCAGCATAACTCTTTTGTCGATCTTGTGAGGTTTTATACGTTGTCGGATCGTTTGAATCTTTTCTGTAGTCATACGTACCAACTCCGATCCCAACAACGTTTCTTCACCCACCTCATCCCAGCATACTAGAGAACGACATTTTCTTCAATACAATGCTTCGAATGGAGCCATGCCAATACTTGCTTGATAACTGTTATTGTAGGAAAACTCCACCAATGGTAAGAACTTGTCCCAACATCCCTTGAAGTCAAGGACGCAGAGTTTTAATAAATCTTCTAGAGTTTGAATAGTCCTCTCTGATTATCCGTCCGTCTGAGGATGATATGCCGAACTATATCGTAAATCCGTGCCCATAGCTTTTTGTAAACTAACCCAAAACCGTGAAGTGAATCTTGGGTCTCGATCAGAAACTATGGATACTGGCATACCATGCAGTCTTACAATCTCGTTTATGTACATACGAGCAAGATGTTCAAGTGTATAAGTTTCTCGTATCGGTAAGAAATGAGCAAACTTGGTCAATCTATCAACAATGACCCAAATCACATCTATACCTTGAGAAACCTTAGGAAGACCGGTAACGAAATCAATGGTAATGTGCTCCCACTTCCATTCTAGAATTTCAAGTGGTTGCAATGGACCTTTTGGTACTTGATGCTCTACTTTGACTCGTTGACAAGTTAGACACCTTAAGATAAACAGCGCTATCTATCTCTTCATATTGCTCCACCAAAATGTATGACGAAGATCATGATACATTTTGGTACTTCCAGGATGGATTGCAAACGGTGTGTTGTGCGCCTCCATCATGATTTCATACTATAAATCAGGGTTGTTAGGAACACAAAGTCTGGAGTTGACTCGAAATATTCCTTCTTCATCGATTCTTGCTTCCGGCATAGCACCTTCTTGCACTTTCTTCCTCATACGCATCAGCTCCAGGTCTGTAGCTTGAGCAGCTTTAGCTTTATCGATTAAAGTTGGTTCTACTCGTATATTCGCCATCATCACATGGGTCCCTGGAGTCTTTAACTCTATCTTCATCCTTTGCAAGTCACACAAAATGGGCCTTTGTGTTGACAATATCGCACTCGTACTTGCATATGATCTTCTACTCAATGCGTCAGCTACCACGTTCACTTTTCCAAGATGGTATTGAATGGTATGATCATAATCTTTCAACAGTTCAAGCCAACGTCATTGTCGCATGTTGAGTTCCTTTTGAGTGAAGAAATATTTGAGGCTTTTATGATCAGTAAAGATCTCCACCTTCTCCCCATACAAGTAATGCCTCCAAATTTTAAGTGCAAAGACAACAGTTGCCAACTCTAGATCATGAGTAGGATAATTCCTCTCATATTCCTTGAGTTGTCTTGATGCATAGGCTGTGACTTTTCCATGTTGCATGAGAACGCATCCCAACCCTTTGCTCGAAGCATCACTGTAGATGATAAATCCCTCCGAGCCAGATGGTATTGTTAGAACAGGTGCTGAAATGAGTCTCCTCTTCAGTTCTTGAAAACTCTTCTCACATTCTTCGCTCCAACCGAACTTTGTATCTTTCTGAGTCAGCTGAGTTAATGGAGTAGCGATTCGAGAAAATCCTTCCACGAATCTCCGATAATAACCAGCTAAACCAAGAAAGCTACATACTTTGGTCACTGATTTAGGTTGCTCCCAGCTTTGAATAGCTTCAATTTTTACCGGGTCAACCGATATTCCACGACTCGATACTACGTGCCCAAGGAATGCTACCTCCTCCAGCCAGAACTCGCATTTCTTCAACTTGGCATAAAGCTTGTATTCACGAAGCTTTTGGAGTACCAGCCTCAAGTGTTGCTCATGATCTTCATGGCTTTTCGAATAAATAAAAATGTCATCAATAAAGACGACCACAAAGTGATCCAAATATTCCTTGAATACCCGGTTCATCATATCCATAAAGGCAGCAGGAGCATTAGTCAATCCAAAGGACATGACTAGGAATTTATAATGCCCGTATCGAGTTCTGAAAGCCGTCTTTGGAATATCCTCAGTTCTAACCTTCAGCTGATGATATCCAGAACGAATCTCGATCTTTGAAAAGAATTGTGCTCCTTGCAACTGGTCAAACAGGTCATTAATACGTGGCAATGGATACCTATTTTTTATGGTGACATGATTCAACTTCCAATAATCAATACAAAGTCGCATACTTCCATCTTTCTTCTTCATGAATAGCACAGGAGCACCCCCCAGGAGAAGTACTAGGACGAATAAAGCCAATGTCTAACAATTCCTGCAGTTGGATCTTTAACTCCTGAAGTTCAATAGGAGCCATTCGATATGGGGCTTTGGAAATAGGGTTTGTACCGAGTTCAAGGTCGATACAAAATTCAATTTCACGCTCTGGGGGTAGGCCAGGAAGTTCTTCAGGGAATACGCCAGGGAATTTATTAACAATAGAAATATCATTCAAAACTGACGTATTTTTGTTTATATCCATTTTTCAATAAATGAATAGCTTTATGGCTTGAGATGACAGCGATTGATTTTAATGGTTTGGTTGCTTGAAATCGCATAATAGGTCGATTAGGTATATGAAAGCTAACAACCTTACGAAAACAATCAATTTTTGCATGATGAGTAGTTAACCAATCAATCCCTAGAATCACGTTAAATGCAAGTATTTTTAATGAAATAAGATCGACAGGTAATGTGGGGGTACCAACTTGAACCAAACAAGACTTATAAAACGTGGATGTAATGAAGGTTTCTCCCAATGGAGTTTCAACAGATAAGTCAAAGTCTAATTTCTTCGGAGTCAAATTTAATCGATGAGCGCAAGTAGGAGAAATAAAAGAATGGGTAGAACCGATATGAAATAAAGTATAGACTTCGTTAGAGTTTATGATAAGCTTACCCGTGATGACCTCATTCGGGTTCCTTGCTTTCTGGGAGGTCACAACAAATGCTCTCCCTTGCACTACCGGTTATGACTTTTGTGGGACGGCCTTTGGTGTCTCAATCTTGGCTGAACTTATTTTTGGTAAACGACAAAATCGAGCTAAATGACATTCTCTTCCACAATTATAACATGCTTTAGACGGCATCGCGCAGTTTGGACTGATGTGCCCCTCCCCTCCGCATTTGAAACATATGATAGGTGGTCGTTCTCCTTCCTTAACAACGGGTGCTGGTGCTGACGTCTTTCCATCATTGTTGAATCTCCTCTTCTTAAAATGACCATTCTTATTATTTTGGCCCTGATTACCACCGAAGTGGTTACCATTTCTGGCCTGTTGATTTCCTCCACGCTTGTTGTCACCGCTTCGATGATTGCTCTCACTGGTATTATCATTTTGTCGACTGCTCTCTTTTGTCCACTAACTGAGCCCTATTCACAACATCTTAATACAAACACTGTTTATGAGAAATAAGATGTTGACGTATCTCAGGTTTCAAACCTCGCAAAAATATTCGCGTCATTCGCTCTTCATTATCCACCAAGTGGGACGCAAATCGGGACAACTCAACAAATTTAGCCTCATACTGCGACACGGTCATATTATTCTGCTCCAATTTGATGAACTTCACCTCCTTCATGTGACGAACACTTTCGGGAAAGTATTTGTCATTGAACAGCTCTTGGAACTTCTCCCAAGACATCTTCAGTGTGGCAGGTTGAGTACGCTTAATCGATTCCCACCAGTAATCTGCCTCTCCTCGCAACATAAAGGCGGCAAAGGGAACCTTTTGCTCCTCAGAGCATCCCAAGACATCAAATATCTTGGTGATCTGCTTTATCTATTTTTCCGCTATAAGTGGTTTTGGCTCTCCCTTAAACTCCGGTAGTCCCAGCTCCTTGAACTGTTTAGCGGTGACCGACCGAGAGTTTTCAGTGTTTCCACCTATATTTTGGACAGGAGCCGCTCTCGCCTGCTGTTGCATGAACTGCATAAAGCTTCTGAACATTCCATCATTCATCATCTGGTCAGTGTTGTTGTTTGCATGAGGATTGTCACCTTCCTGATGCACAATATCCTGATTATTGATATGTGGTGAATCAACAGTCTCCTGTGCTCCATTGCTATTCTCAACATTCTCAGATGCCATTTTCAGATACTGCCACAAAACAAAAGTTAATTAATATGTCATATATTATCCTTATATTATGACCGACCAATTAAATACCATGCAAATTAACTTAGGTAGGCCATACTAGCGAAGGAATTCCCCATCTCTCCCCTCCTAGTTCTATTCTCACATCTTAGCCAGGGATCATATCCCTAAGCTCTGATACCAACTGTGACGCCCCCAAAATTATGTATACATCACCCATCTTGGGTCGTTAGATACGTGGTACAGAATACAAATACAACTTACTAATACAACTGTCGTGTACAATACGACAAAACATAACTGTGAGTTTGAATACAATTATTGTCTACTAGAGACTATACAAACTCAAAAGGAGTCCTCATTACAATTATTGTCACACAATTTAATAGAATAGTGAGGACTACTAATACTATCATCTGGTCCATCACTCCGTTCCCCGACTCGTCCCAGCTATATTCTCATTTCCTGAAGAGAACAGTGAAAGAAAGGGTGAGCTCAACTAGCCCAGTAAGAAATATTATGACTAAGATAATGCAGAATAAATTATCATTAGCCTTCAACAGTGTTAAACTGATAAAATATAACGAACATCAAGTGTAACTGCAGCGGAACAAGCAATCCATTAAAAGAGTCAAGTAGAGAATAAAATCTACTATCTTCTATGATTTAAAAGGTTTTTCAACACTATTATCGCTGGGACTCAGCTTAATAAAATAATCCACATCATCGAATCACCCCTGCACTACGGCCAAGGATATTCGTGTATTCATTAATGGTCATGATCATGCCAACAACTGTCCATCAATGCACTACGGGCAATGAGGACTTTTACCCCATCGTTTGTAACATTACGGTCATGATTATACCGAATAATCCCTGGTCATAATCATACCAAGTCCATCTATGCACCAGGCCACATATGACTTTTAACATTTTATAAACATGAGGATGATGACAATGATATAAGAATTCAATAAAACAAGTTCAAGAATTAATTTATCCAAGAATTAACAACGTCCAAATTGTCAACATGATACTGCTTTGTGGAGTAAAATTCAAGAATGCTTAGAATAATATTTTCATGAAAAGATACTGGGTGAAACGCAATTATCAAGGATATTCCACTAATTTCATGGAGTATAGACGTTAAAACTTAACCAACTGAGTATAATAAAGAATGGAATAACAAAAGAAATCACCTGGCATGCGATAGACCGCACAGACATGCTATTCTAACAGAATAATAAATAATGGAACCAGGTCCGGCGTAAACGCACATACATGATATTCCGACAGAATAATAAATAATGGAACCAGGTCCGGCATAAACGCATAGACAGGATATTCCGACAGAATAATAAATAATAGAAATAGGTCCGGTGTAAAACACACAGACATGATGTTCCAACAGAATAATAACAAGACGGAACCAGGTCCGGTGTAAAACACACAGACAGGATGTTCCAACAGAATAATAATAAAAACGGAACCAGGTCCGGTGTAAAACACACAGACAGGATGTTCCAACAGAATAACGGAAGAATGTCACCAAGTATAGGGTAGACCGCGTATACAGGTTATTCCAACAGAATAATAAGAAATGGAATAACAACAGTTCTCTTCATGAATAAGAAAGAATAACACCCCTTACCGTTTTAAAGAAGAACTGAAATAAGGAAGTAGTTAAGTAGCATAATATTTTCCTTCTCTCTCTCTATAGTTTCTCTCTAGAGTTCAGTGAATTCATAAGAAATAATGAAGGAATGAGCTGCTATTTATAGAAAAATGGAATGCATAGTAACTAATCCATGAACGGTCCAGATTGATTACTTTAATCTGACGGTCCATATTTAAAGAAAAATCTTTTAAATAAAATATAATATATTCTATTTATAGAATAACTTTAATAAAGTATTATGTTTTATATAAAAAGATGTTTCTATTTTATTACGTTAATAATACGAATAAAACAAAACTTCATTATCGCTAAATAATTCATATTATTAACTGACAATAATTGAATCAAACTGAGTGACTTCTCACATAAGCATTAATAATCAATACCGTGTGCTACTATGCAACCACACGTATTACTGTACTTTTACTACCGAGTAGTTCAACAGTATCAATGGTAAAACTTCCGCCATTATTTTTAATAAAATATTTTTATCGTTTTCTCAATCCGACAATAATTCCGTTGTGGGGTCCACCAATGATTGTGCCGTTGTACGAATATTCCCCGACCAATCAAATATTATATAACAACTTGCATACTTTGCCAAATTTATAAATATTATCCACAACTATAACATTATATCAAATTAACTCCATAATATTCAAAAATGATATTTATAAAAAATTCATCTTTATTTATAAAAATTGGGGTCTTACATATCCCATATTTTAAACAAACGATTGGGATTACACATCAAATATACACAACATGCCTATACTACTGGACACCTAACCAACAAGCAATCCCAACATCCCGCTCTCCACTGCGCTTTTGTACGCAACCTGTGTCATGTGAGCCATCATTTCTCTGCTCAAAGTGTGATGAGTTTGCCTTTGTTCTGTCTAATAATGGTATATGCCATCGATAAACCTCTACATAGCTGTGCGAAAGGCATAGTCCATCTTGTTCATCTTTCTCCTCTTACACCTCACTTCATCTTTCAGATCTCCTACCCTATCATTAGCTTCTTCCCAATTCTCCTCGAAATGGATTCTCTCCATAACCTCCATCTCTAGCTATGTACAAACAACCTCCTTCTCATCTTTCTCACTTAACTCCCTCTGCTCAGACTCCTCTAGCTTACTTGCCAATTCTACATTCCTAGCCATCGATCGGTGAAAAAGGGTCCTCATCTGTATACCTACCTCTTTCCGATATGCAAGTTCTACCTCCATCTCCTACATCTCCAGTTTCCTCTTAAGGTCTTCGTCCCTTAGCTTTTGAATCTCGGTTTCTCTCTCCTGAGCCTGGGTCTCTAGTTCCTCAACTCAACATTTAAATTCCAAGTTTCGCTCCTCGTATTCCCCCAACATTCGGTCCTCGAATGTAGCCTCGTTAAAGTCTTCCTCGAAATCCGACTCTATGGAAAATGGCTCTATCTCCTCCCCCTCATCCTCATTGTCTATAGGGGCTACTACCAAAACGGGCTCTGCTATCAGAGGTGCCTCATACATTATGTGTATATCACGTGACTCCTCCTCTACCACTCTAGTGGGTCCTCCCAAGTCTGACATCCTACAACCACAAACACCAAACAACAAACAACCAACTCCATTAAAATGTCAAAATAAAACATAAATTCATTGTATGGAATGAAAATATATTTCATAATGCCACTAAATCTCTAGGAAAACTCTATATGAGTTTTATCTCCTTCTATCCTCTAAGTTCGTTTATGGTTATAGTCTAAGGATTCTCGCTCCTAAGGTTTATAACCTAATGCTTTGATACCAGCCTGTGACGCTCCCAAATTCAGACACTCATATCTCGAATTTGGTACATCACATGCTAACTCTAATAATAAATCAAAATTTCACACAACGGAAAATAGAATAATTTACAGTGTCATAACATACATATTCTCGTCCCAAAGTCTCGTAACTATTACTACAACAGTACATAACTTAAATTTAAACATAACTTATTACATTAAAATACATAAGTCTTAATACAAAATGATATTATTAAATTCCTAGCGCAAGGAACAAAGCTATTCCGTAGCCTTGCCCTTACTCTTGTCATTACCCGAGGGTTCACCACTTTCTTCCTTAACTGAAAGTTTTAAGGAAAGCAAGAATGAGCAACAAATTTTCCCAGCAAGTAATATAGCAATAAAGGTGAACAGTTATAAAGTTCAAATCTCAAGGGTATAACAGTGAATAATAGTTCAAGAATTATCAATAATTCTTAATAAGTGTCGCTATGGACTAAAAGATATCAACAAGATTCAAAGATTTAATCATTTCAAGATTCAAGAATAATGAACACTGAGTAGTCACTAGGGACTAAGAAATCTTACTAGAATTAATAGTGTTATACTGAAAATTCACTAAAAACGAGTACAACAGGTGATCAACCTAAAGTACCCTATGTTATTCATAACATTTAAACATGCTAGTATGTGCGCACGTCGGTTCCCTAACAATTATGTAATTTCCCCTTCAATAAGGGTTGTTCATCTCAATAGATTTATAAGGGTCCGCACCAAGACAATTGGTTTGGATAGTTTTCTAACACACGATATTAGTCTAGCCGAATCAATGACTTAGACAACTTTTATAATGCATTTAGGAATGATAAGTTCAATGCTTGCAACAACATCATAATACAAAATCAATTTCTAAATAGTAATCGATATTTACTCGATGTAAATATGGTCGATATGACAACAATTCGAATTTATACCATATGTAAAGTGTAAAGAGTTAATGAACCTAAATAATCATAGATTCCTTGCATAAAGTAGATGCATATGTTAGGATATATACTTGCCTTAAGCGTAGTTTATCAACTCTATAGCTTATCAACACTTTGAAATCCTATTATCACGTAGTTACGCATATATGTATATTCATTAGTTACATAAGTCGAATACATATGCTTGATAAGTACGTTAAGCACATATATTAAGTTCTAACTTAGTTACATAATCAGATTACTATATAACTAACTACTTAGTTTTGTAATCCCGTTAACTTAGCTTTTGAAAGTTCTTAGAAACACTTATCAAACATATAATCAACACATATTGTACACTTAAAACATCACTTGATTCATGTACTATAGCTTAAAATATCCATACACACATGCATCAAGTTTTAGATCACAAGAATAATAAGTTAGACAAGAATGTAGGAGGGCGCAGCTGTGCTTTGGTTAGGCTTAGGGACGACGCAGCTGCGCTGTCCCCTGGCCAGACCAGAGTTAAGCTTTGCTCATCCTGGTTCTCTCTCATTCCTTAGTATGCATGTATATTAACATATAGCATAAACACTTATTAAAGATTCTTGCATGCTTTTAAGGTCCATCCAAGTTCAACTTTACATGTTATAGTTTTAGATTAGTATTTCTAATGAATTAAAGCCAATTAAGGTCATGAAATCACAAAGACTACCATATTTGCCATGTATACACATGAAGTGGTCATATAATCTGTAATATGCATGCTTGCATGTATTCGATTCACTTACACATAGTTAGTATTATTTATTAGTTTAAAACATGTCTAAACTCCTGCTTGAATAATTCGTATCATACCCGACTAGGTGAGTACACATGTAAGTCTTGTTTAGTGATATAAGGGTACTATCATGTATGCCCAAAAATTCAGAAGGTAAACCATAACATGCTCGTAAACATTAATTTTCTAAAACTTTCAAGTCTTCTTTTAAAAGTCGTTTTGAACTAGGCTAACACAGTTTAACACGTGCAAACAAATTTTAAATTATGTTTCATGCATAATCAAACCACATACACATGCTCATATGATCAGAACTTAAATATCATAAGTTTCGTCAAAGTCCATTTTCAAAATTATAATTTCCTTTAGTAAATGTATACTAACGCAATCCAGGACATTCATGCTATGTCAATGAGCCTATATCCACATGTTAAACCTATTTTTATGTGTGGTCAAATCATATCATTATGTTAGAATTCACCAGATTTGAGAACAGAATTCAGAATCATTTCTTGGGGTCCGGTTCAGCTGCGCCGTTCTGAGCTGCGGCCTAACCTGGACAGTTCAAAAAGGTCTCTGCTTCGACAGAATACAAAACTCATACTAAAACAATCTCAGTTAGCATGCTCAGCACCAACCACATTTCACCTTAAACATATACATTAACTTAACTAACATCATTCTAGTAACTTCTATGCCAACTCACAAAGATTTTCATGAATTCTATAAATTGACCAACTTAAAAATTAAGAATGGGAACATGAATACTACCTCTGTTGGAGCTTGAATTACTAGACCATTCTCCTAACTCAGATTGCTCACTCTTATAGGTGGTTCACACTCCAATTGCAACTCAACAGATACTCAACAAATTTAAAATTGAGAAGAGAAGAGCTTAATTTATAGAGAATTTAATAACCATGCAAAGGCTTTGTCCACCAAATTTGATTAGCAGGGAGAAGAAGAAAATGCTAGTTCATACAGGTTTGGTAGAAAGTACTCTACTGTTACTATTCAGCCTACTCCCCTCTTCATCATTTGATTACTACTGAGAAATGACATTGGAGGAGAGGGTAGGCTTAGGCCAATGGCCTCAACACGTGAATGAAGAAAATACACTCAATTTGGAACTCTCCTCCCTAATACTCAGCATTTGCAATGTGGAAATCTAGAACACTTAGGTTTTAATTCCCTTTTGGGTGTACAAATGTAACTTTAATGAGATAATATTATTACATTGTGATAAGTTGGGGATATGTATACAATTTCATATAATCCATATACATTGGCCTAGTCCAATTAATATTTATAATAGTAATGAACACAATTTAGTTGGGTACTAACACCCAGTAGTTCCATAAAACTTTATTATTTAATTTACACATCATTATTGAAATAAATATTTTAGTAGTACATATTTATTTACTCCTATAAATCAAAATACCCATTTAATTGCCCCACCATACAACATGGTGTCACATAAGCTTCCTTATATAATTTAGTATATGATTCAACTTAATTTTATTATTCATCTCCATTTCACATCTTATAAAATAAATGTAGCAACTTTACTATATATTACTACAAATTATATGTTATTACACATAACCAATTATTAACAATAATAGGAATTAGTCTATCATATTATTCAATTCATATTTCCTTTACCATATAGTTTTGGATAACATTTATTCATATTTAAATGTCACACCTTATGCTATGTTAATACATGAAGTAATTATACGGTACTACCACTTACTGTTGGGATTTTGGCACGTCAAAGCAACGCACAACAGAATAAAATAAAACAATTTTCGAAACCCAAAACAGGATCCATGTGAAAAGGATATTAATTCACTGTTTAAGAGATTATACCGATTATGAAAAAGCTTTTGAAACGCTTCGAATCTCCAACACAATCCACACGAACACTCGCGAATCGTAACACGATTCTGCAATAAAGGGAGATGCGGTACTAACCACCAAAGGAATAGGATTTTTGAAACTTTTTCTCTCTAGTCTCTCTCCAAGAGCGGCTAGGGTTTTTGAGGTTATTATGATTATTCCTAAAATGGCTGCTACATATCATATATATAGTGGTTAAAAAGGAATTAAAAAAAAAATAATTTAATTAAATAAATATTCAATATATATATATATATATATATATATATATATATATATATATCTTAATTAAGTCTTACTTAATTAATATATCTATATATAAATTATCCTATTAATTTAAATTCGTAATTTAAATATTATCAATCATATTGACATATTTAAATCTTTACAATTTAAATTAATTCCCTTTTAATTACGTTCTATGTGTGTGACCCTATATGTTATTATTACGTTGACAATAATTTTAAAATCATATTATAAAATTATAAACAGTGAGCGGCATCTAGTAATGCATCACTGCTATCCAAGTAATAATAAGATCGATGATTCGATGCAACCTTTTCGTGACCAATGTTTCAATGTAATTTAATCCTTTTAACCTTGACATCCTAGATTAAACTCGAGTCATGAAATATGTCTTACTCTTCATAATTTAATATGAGTTTTCCTGATCAATGAGTAGACTATATGAAATAAATCACTATTTGAGCATGGCCATGTATTTCATAGTCCTACTCAATCAAGAGGCCTATGGATTAATATATAGGAGGGTTAAATTCCATCTAGATCACTCATATTCCTCACACGATTCATGATGTACCCAATAATCACCTATATAGTCCACCCTATTAAAGGTGACTTTTGATAATATCAAAATACATAAATTCCCGTGTAGTAATATAGTGATTTTAGGTAGGAGGATCATTACATCATTGTCACTATGAGAATTGCTAATGACACTTTGCATAATGCTCCACATAAAATTCTCATGGTGGATCTGTCCAGTACATTGTTCTCTAACACGTACCTATGCATTGACTTAATATCTCATATATTTATGACCAATGAGATTTGGTCATCAGTCAATCCACATACTAGTCTCAATGTATCATTGTTGTCCCATCAACAATGATTCTTGACTAGGGACATTTAAGACCAATAATACTTATTGTAATTATATAATCTCATGTTCAAGTCACATACTTGAAACTATATAATTTGTATCACTATTTTAAGGAATTTTATTATGTTAACATTTATATAACGCAGTAAATAAAACCATAATAAAATCAGTCATTTATTCAATCAAATATAATATCAAAATGTTAAGCAATTATATCAAATAATTGGCCTCTAGGGCACAAACTCTAACACTTACATATTCCTTTATCACACATGGTGATTTATAACAACATTTAATTAAATAACAATGTTCACATTAATAAAGATAACATGGTAATTAGTCCACTATATCACTTATTTAATTACTACTTTATTAATGTTAACAATCCATCTTGGTAACTCATGCATACAGTAGAGATTATTTTTCAAACTTTGCTACCGGCGCAACTGCGCTGGTTTACAATACAGAAGTGGCGCAACTGCGCCACTCTGGAAAAACTCAGACTTGGCTACTGTAGAATTTAGTCCATACCCTAATTATTACTCTCTTCATTATTTTAATTAATAGTATACTTATTTTATCACCTTGCCACACTAGGAAATTCTTATAAGCATTAAGTTAAGCTTTTTATCAATTCCACTATATTACTTTACTCGTTATATAGTTCTCAATTACTTTAACTTAATTGAATAAAATTTCTTTATCCCATATCACCACAATATTTATTTATTGTCAGATAAATATTCATTTTCATTAACATAATTATTAATATTATTCAAAAAATTCTCGAGTATTATAGTAACTCTCAGTATTTTTCAACATGTTAAGCAAATCAGCGAAGCTAATATATAGCTTTCTCATATAAAAAATTCACAACAATTGTGAGGAGTCCAAGAGTGGCTGCAAGATTAAATCTTTGCTCAACTTTTCATCTATGAAAAAACCATGTTGTTCTAGTTGTTCAATCAAATTGATCATGTTGAGGATTTGTGTCTTTACTATAGTGTCATCGGTCATTCTAGATCGAAAAAGCTCCTTAGATATCTGATATCTATCAGTCCTACTTTCCTCACAATTAACTACTTGATGTGCAGGATAATAGTAGAAGCATCCATAGTTTCTCGCTGACACTCTAGCTCGTTACTCATGGATGCGAACATGATCTATTAAGCTAACTGTGCATCATCTTGCCACTTTTTAAAAATAGAAATCTCTTCCTCAGAGGCATTGTCTACAACCATTGCAGGGATAGGCGTATTAAAGACATAAGATAGTTTTTCAGCCTTGAGAACTATTCTCAAATTTCTTAAACAATCTGAGTAATTCGGTCCGGTTAATTAGCATCTAATATGCTACGCAGTGATAGTAATTTTAGACATTGTAAAATTCTATAAATAATTTTTTAATTAATAACATTTTAGCATACATTCTTTTATTAATTACCAAAATAAATTAAATCTTATTTTAAATTGGTATCTCCTACTATTTTCATCAAACTATATTACCCTCACTTATATAGTTCGGTAAAATCTAAATAAAGATTTGCTAGTAAGAATAAGGATCCCATTTCAAATGTATATAGCCTTGTGGTGTCACAACAAACTATATATAAAGAAATAGGTAGACAATTATTGTCAATTACATCATCATGTAACTCTTTTATTTTATCTCTTAGATTATTTTGATCAAGTGGTGGCACATCTGAATCAAAATTATCCATGTTAAGTCTAACCTAGCACTCCATATATTCAAAAGAAAAATATTATCTTTGTGGCGACACAACATAACAACACCGTTTAATCTATTTATAAGCATAACATGTGATAACATAACATTTCAAAAAATTAAGATAAGCCTTGTGATGACACAACAAACTTTTAATAATTTATTGACACTCTATTATTTTTTTCATACTAGAAGGCGACGTTCGATATTCCAAATATCTTTGAAAGTTTAGGGCTTAATATAAAAACTTTGAAGGGTTTGTTATTATTTTGTCTCATCTTATTTAACGCGCGCGCGCGCGCGCACACGCACACACACACACACACACACATACATACATATATATATATATATATATATATATATATACATATATATATATATATATATATATATATATATATAAGCATGCACATATATAATACTATATTCTACTCGGATTGATTATGAACTTTATTCCAGTTTGGTTAATTGAAGTCACCAGTGAACCAAGAGGTCAAACCTATGGTGCGAGAATTAAATTTAAATATAACTATTACATTTAAACACGGGCTCCATTACAAACGGGTTTTTAAGCGCTTCTTGCTCTTTGCTCCTTGGTCTTCAATTATTCAAAATTAATTCTAACTATTCCTATTACAAAACTATTTATAATAAATAGAAACCTTAATCAACAGTCAAGAAAAAGTATATAGGAGGGAGATATAATTTACATCAAGAAAAATTAGAGAAGACGAGTACGTAGACCCCATTTAATAAAACTCATACATTCATGCATCCAACTAAAATAAAATTCAACAATGATAGACTCCACGACACATATGCGTGAGGTGGTCGTCGCCCAGATCGTTTCTAGCATAGTTGATAAGGTGGAACTCTCTCGACACCTCAACCCAACGTCTATATTAAGACGAGAACCTTGGTACGATCGATCAAGCAATGATATCTGCGGTGAATGGAACACTAAAGACGCCTAAACTCCGTGTTTATAATGAAACAGGAACCTCAGCACAATCGGCTATTGATTCGATAAAAAATGCCACACATAACTATGTATTGTTGTATGATAAGTCAAATTGAATTTCAAAGAATAAACTAAGAAATTACTTATGAATTACATTCGTATGACTTATTTATACTAACTAAGAAAATCCTAGAATCCCATAAGGAATCAACCATTTGTTTTGGAAATAAAATTCAATCTAAAAGTATCCTAAAAATATTAGAATTATTAATGATATAAAAGTTCCTAGAAACATATGACGCTACCCTTGCAGAGACTCGAATGGCTTGACGCGGGCTGCGCTGTCTTAGAGCGATAAGGTGGCGCGGGGAGCGCTGTTTGGGCGAGGGGCGCGCCACTCTTGCAGAAGTTCTGACACCTTAGCGTGGGACGCGCTCCTTTCTGTATTGCACTGGCGCGGGTCGCGTTGGATGATAGAAGCTCTCAAAATTCTTGGCTTGGATCCAACACTTCTATCATATTGACGAGTTTAGTCTCTAACTCCAATATCTTCAAATTGGCTCCTTCATCCCTCCGAGCTCCTTGAATAAACCTATTGATTCCTTCCTTGAAGCGTTTAGCTCGTCCTCTCGTAACGGGTTCTTCTGGAACTTGCACCAGATCTGATCCATGGCTTCTAATTGCATCCACGCTAACCATGTCCTCATCAAATCGCATTGGTTAATAGTCCACAATCAATCCCATTTATTATCATACATATCAACATATGCATCAATAAATAACATTCATCTCATAAATAATAAACATTAATTATATAAATTGATATCGATTTAATGGGCAATTATAGTTAGCATAAAATCCAATTTTGAATCAAAATAAACTCCTTTATTTTAATCCAATTTTGATTCAAAATAAACTCTTTTATTTAATCGACATGGAATCCCATTCCAATTCAAAATAAATAACTTTATTTTAATTTAGAATTATTGAAAAACATGGAATCCAATTTCAATTTAAAATAAACCTTTTATTTTAATTAGAAATCAAATAAATAAATAAAATAAAATATATTTAATTCTTTGCGTAGCAGCGCTGCTAATGAACTAGCTTCGGGCGTTGCAGTGTCGGGTCACCATTTTCAAAAATTCAGGTTCAGCGCTGCGACGCCGAGATTACACTGTAATTAGGCGCTGTAGCACCGGTATCTAGAAATAGTTTTTTCAGTTCGCGAATTATGCAGTTTTATTCAAAAAACATGATTTTTTTGCAACAATTATGTCCAATAAAATTTTTCTAAACATATATCGACATACATATCGAATCAAAATAATAAATAACTCACATAAAGTTTGGCTCTGATGCCACTGTTTAGTTTGTAATATCCATGAACATTAACAAATTACATACATAGAGAGGAGGCGTGAAAAACCAGAGTTTTAAAATTTTACAATCTATATACCCGGATACTTCTTTATGTGCAATTATTAATTAGATGAAAAGAGATGGAGATGTGATTCCTACCCTTGTAGAAACTATCTTTCTCAGGTACGAGTTCACCTCAAATTCATTTTCACATTCAACTTAAATCCACCAAGTTTGATTCCTTCCTTTGATCAACGTTAGCCACCCAAGTGTTTGGTCTCTAGAGGTGATCCACTAAGGAAGAACAAGTATTCAAGAAGTGTGTGTTTGGAAAAACACTAATTCTATCTTTATAGAATATGTAAGTACTCTTCCAACTCTTGGAAGTAAGTGTGTAACATGTGTAACCCTTACCCATAATAAGACTCCTCTTATTTATATATATATAGGGAATGTGACTCCCCCAAATTCTCTACATTTTACTGTAGCAAATTTGGTGTTCATGTAAATATTTTATACGTTAATAATTCCTATAAATCCAAGATTCACAGTACTCATAGTAAATAGTAGTTCTCGTCAGAACAATTGTCATAACTAAGTACCCTCACTTGGATGTACAAGTTTAATATCTTACATATATTTATTCCATATCAATAATTCCTATCTATCTAATCTCCATAGTATTAACGGTCGGGTTCTTGGAACTGAGAAGCGCTACCTCAATGCATCAGAGAAGCCCAATGTCTGTTAACACTATCATTCAGATGTATAGTTCATATAGATACTGTACTCTTTTCTAATTTCATTAGAATGCAAAACTAAATACTATAACTTGATAATACATTACACAATAATATACCATTACATCATTTCGAATTGTCGTTAACTTGTACATTAAAGGCCTCCACAAGATATCCATGTCTTAAGCTTTTCTATCCACTAATACCAAAACTGCTGGAATACATTCTTTCTGTCTGCAAATAAAAAATATTTGCAAGGATGAGCTACAAAAGCTCAGCAAGTTTTAAATAATAATAAATGTTATACACACATACCAAATCTAGATTGAATGAACATAAAGTTCAGAGTAATGCCACATGTATATACTGAGGTTTGTCAGCCAAACCCTGCCCATTTTGAATTTATGTCAGTCTTGTAGATTTAGAAATCTGGGTTGATTCGCTCAACCAAATAAAACTAGGAGTATGCATATCATCCTATCTAAATAACCTCCGATCATTGCTATAAATGCCGGCACATGGAACCCGATTAGTATGTTACTGCTGATCATAATAGTGTCAGCATATATATCGGTACTAAATAAAATTGATTTCTCACAAACTATGCTTTGATATCAAATCAAACGCATTTTTCCACAACAATAGCTTATATGACTTGGTTATGTTTGAACAAGAAATCAAAACCTTTGAAGAACAGATATCATGAACACTATATATCACAAGATCATAACTGATAAATAGAAAACTTTCATTTAATAAAATAATTTAGATGAAGCTGACATTTGAAATATGAAGTTTGCACAAAGTGTATAAAAACTTGCAACAAACGCGAATATTCAATATTAATCGTAGAGGTGGAATAATCAACAATAATTATGCACTAACAGACTTGAAAAATAATAACTCAAGTTGAGTTAGGAAAAACTTGCCTTGCTCGCCGATTACTGCTACATAATCTATTATAATCTCTTTATTGAAAAGACCTTCCTTTGCTTGCTACTTTCCTTTTCCTTCCAAAATAAGATATAAACTTAGGGTACATAGATGCTTGATCTCCTCCCTTTTCTTCTTCCTCCTTTGCCGTGAGCTCACTCTCTCTCTCTCTCTTGAATTTTCTTTTAGCTCTCTTGGAAATGAAATGGAAGGAACAAAACTACTAAATGTGGTATATTAATTTTAAACTACTAAAAAATAATCATTGCTCTCCAAATCCACCCACATGCCTGGCCACTCAAGGATAATTGCTCAAATTTTGATTTTATTTTAATTGTTAATTTACTTAACAAATGACTAAAAAGTGCCTCACTAATTTGGCCAATTAGTTAGCTACCATCAAGGACAAAATTGCCATTATGCCATCACTAGAAAAGGGTAAAATGGTCATTCCACCATCTCTAGGAAATTTTCCAAAAATTTCCTTCTAGGACATATTCGTCATTAGTAATTTTTATCAAGGGTATTTTAGTTTTTAATCCATTTCTTAATCTCCAAGCTTTGATCCAATGGTTGTGGTTGATGTTAGGTGTCAACATATGGCTTGTTTGGTTATTTTTCACCACATGGGATATCTTGAGTGACGAGTCACCAAGATTTGATGATATCATTTGTTAAAAGATAAGGTAAGGGCATTTTAGTCATTTTACACATTCTAAGGGTAGTTTGGAAATTTCCCAATCAACTTTGAGGGCAAATTGGTCACTTATGTGGTGGATTTAAACACATGGCAAATCTTGGGTGATGAGTCACCAAGATTTGTATTTATCTTTTGTTAAAAGATAAGTTCAAGGGCATTCTGGTCTTTTTACCCTTACTAAGGGTAATTTTATAATTTCCCGATTATGTCTAGGGTTATTTTGGCCTTTTCAAATGTTTCCCTTAAATATTAACACCTTAGGGTTTGATAATCAGTATTCGGATTCCCTAATTGGAGTTTAGGGTTTCTAGACTGAAATTAAGGTTTAATCTTCAGGGTTAGGGTTTCCTAATCCTCAACTTAGTTTTCCAGATAAAATTTTCATACTTAATCATACATAATCATACCTAGTACTGAATACATAATATTCAGTATCCTAAATCAGAACTTCTTATTTATAGCCCTAATTAGGGTTAGAGTTTGTTACCTATATTTAAGGTTACTAGATCTAGTATTAGGATTTCCTAATTAAGATTAGGGTTTTCTAACTTATCATTAGGGTTTACTAATATTACGCCTTATCTGATTAGTACTTACCCTTAACCAAATATTCCAGAATACAATTATAATAATAACTGTATTATTAACCAAAGTCATAATATGATTTTGTTCAGGTATTCATTATTACCTTGTTTACACTACTTAGTCAATAAATCGACTAGTCTATTGAATTCATATTCCGCAAAGCTCAAAATAATTATCAACATTAAATAAAAATATAAAAAAAAATTATTCAAAAAATCATGTAAAATTTTGGGTCCTTACGTTCTCCCCTCCTTATAAGGATTCAGTCCGCGGAATCATCATCACCGTATACTTACTTTTATGTCTATTGACCTTTATTCCACTATTAATTCCTTTTTGGAATAAAAACAATTTCTGGACTCCACCTAAGTTTTATTTAACTTATCATGGCTCATAATTTCCTTAGGGAACATAGTTCGATATCCACACATTTAATACAAAATTAAGAATCATATAATTTTTGAATTAGTATATTCTCCCCTCCTTATAAGATTCTATATTACGAATCTTAATCCATTCTTTATTCAAAAGTTTATAAAAATTTAATCAATATCCTTAACCATTGTATTTAAATTTAATCGTTAAACACATAGAATATTTATTTATCTATTGCCTTATTTTTTGTTTACCCCGACTATTTGTCAAATTAAAACTCAATAACTATTTATCCTTATCTTAACTTCCTTGAACTCAAATTTCTCCTTCAACATCAATTCTAATTTCGTTCCCCTTTAACTGTGGCACTCTTTGACTTTTTGTCTTATATTTTATACCCTTGGTATTTTAATCATAGTATTTTACCAAACTGTGACCTCTATGGTTCCACCACAACATCTCACAATGGTACTTATCGGTTTGTAACCGAACAATTCAGCGTCCCTACGAAAAATCTGGCTTCGGTGCCTTCCCTCTTATTAATTTGTCTCGAATTCTTTCTTTATATCTTATCATCCCATCTCTATCTATTATCTTATTCAAGATTTATCATCCTTCTCGTGACCTTTTCCTATGACTAACGCTTCTGGATAGAGTTGGCTAAAACTCTTATGTCAATCTTAAATTTATTAAAATCTTTTATCAGTACCTCGTTGTTTCATTTAACTTTTAATATTATTGTTATATGTTTCCTCCTTCACATGTCTCAAATCCAGATACTATCTACACTTATGGTAATCAATTATACTTCTTCAATAAACTTAATTCCAGATACAACTAATTCATTTCTCCGCTTGAATTACTTTATCATGACTAGTAATAATGATATTTTTAAATCATTTCTTTACTTCTCAAATTTATCTCTAACTTTCTTCACTTTAGATTATTGATCCTAGTGGTTTATTCAAATAATTTCTTCTGCTATGGTTGTCTAATCCACTGCTAATCTCATACTTATGATATAAAGTAACCTTAATTACCTTTGCTTCCTTTCCTAACCGACTTCTCATCTTTCACAAATTTCTTCTCGACCAGAAGAATACAAACACCATCATCATCTTTTATTATTATTATTAGGGAATAAACTTTTATTTAAATATTTTATAATATCTTTCAAAATACTTTTTAGACTTATTGTTAACCCATATTCTACCATAATTAAACATATTTAATGCATAATTATTCCCTTTTCTTTAACAATTTTTACACTTTGCAAAAATCTTCCCAAATTAGAATATATTTATTATATATTAACAAGTTTTACATATTACATTTCAGTTCATCTTACCACTATTACCATATAATGTACATATCCCTTAATCATAGGCCAAAGGATGAATTCTATTATCTTTACCAAACTTATACAAAAGTTGTAACTTTTACTGTAGATATAGATGTATTCACATATACTATTTAAGATATTATCCTAACATTCTTACTATTACAAATATTTCAAAATCTAACTTTCCTTTTAGATGTTTCCACTCCATTCACCTGCTGGTTTGGATATGAGGCTTTGGTTTCCCCTTAGGTTATGTTTTCTGGGTTTTGGACAAAATTTTACAATGTGTCCCTCCACCCCGCAATCGAAACACTTAATCCCGATGATCTTATTATTTCTACTATTCTTCTTCTGTGGAAAACTATTTGAATAATGTCCCATGTTTCCACAAGTAAAACATTGAGTCCCCCGAAAAATACATACCCCTCCGTGCTTCTTCCCACAAATACGACACACTTCACTCCTTTGACTAGTGCTACTATTTCCCTCTTCACTTAACTCCAACTTCGGTACTCTTCATGAGCACTCTCAAATCCACCATAGGTTTATCTTTTATAACCTCCAATGTTTTGTTGCAACTATTTCAGCAGACACTTCTTCTATTCTATCCTCTGGATCATTCTTTATTACTACGACTTATTATGGTTCAAGTACTATCCAAAGTAGAACAATCAGCTTCTCTCTCATTATATGAATACACTTAACTCCTTCACTTACCCAAAACATTAACTTGATATCACTAACTTATATAAGTAATATATTTGTACTTTCCTCCAACTTCAACTAATGAATTTCCTTAATTCATCTCTTACAAGCTTAACTTTGGTTTATCTCTTTATTACTACTCTCTCCATGATACTAAATCTCTTATTTTCTTCACAATAAGCTCTAAACTCCTTTCCATATCCAACTTCAAATCTCACCATTCCAGGTCACTTCTTAGATCCATCACCATCTCATTTCTTACAACCTTAATTGTCTCTATATATTACAAAACCTTTTATCTCCATATCTCTTCGTTCTTACAACTTCTCTTTGTCTATGATAGACATTCCTAATATCTCCAGAATACTTCTTACAATGAGTATTTAAACTCATTCCTGAATACTATCTCTAAATTTATCTCCTTACTACGTTCTCTCATGTCATAACCTAAGGTATTCCTACCCTAGATCTATAACCTACGGCTTTGATACCAAATTGTGACGCCCCCAAATTCTCTACATTTTATTGTAGCAAATTTGTTGTTCACGTAAATATTCTACAAGTTAATAATTCCTATAAATCCAAGATACACGTTACTCATAGTAAATAGTAGTTCTCGTCAGAACAATTATCATAACTGAGTACCCTCAGTTGGATGTACAGGTTTAATATCTTACATATATTAATTCCATATCAATAATTCATATCTATCTGACCTCCATAATATTAATGGTAGGGTTCTTGGAACTGAGAAGCACTACCTCAGTGCATCAGAGAAGCCCAATGTCTGTTAACACTATCATTCAGATGTATAGTTCATATATATACTGTAGTCTTTTCTAATTTCATTAAAATGCAAAACTAAATACTATAACTTGATAATACATTACACAATAATATACCATTACATCATTTCGAATTGTCGTTAACTAGTACATTAAAGGCCTCCACAAGATATCCATGTCTTAAGCTTTTCTATCCACAAATACCGAAACTGCTGAAATACATTCTTTCTATCTGCAAATGAAAAATATTTGCAAGGATGAGCTACAGAAGCTCAACAAGTTTTAAACAATAATCAATGTTATACACACACACCAAATCTGGATTGAATGAACATAAAGTTCAGAGTAGTGCCATAAGTATATACTGAGGTTTATCAGCTAAACCCTGCCCATTTCGAATTTCTGTCAATCCTGTAGACTTAGAAATCCGGGTTGATCTGCTCAACCAAACAAAACTAGGAGTATGCATATCATCCTATGTAAATAAACTCTGAGCATTGCTATAAATGTCGACACATGGAACCCGATCAGTATGTTACTGCCGATCATAAAAGTGTCAGTATATATATCGGTACCAAACAAAATTGGTTTCTCACAAACTATGCTTTGATATCAAATCAAACACATTTTTCCACAACAATAGCTCATATGACTTGGTTATGTTTGAACAAGAAATCATATCCTTTGAAGAACAGATATCATGAACACTATATATCACAAGATCATAACTGATAAATATAAAACTTTCATTTAATAAAATAATTTAAATGAAGCTGACATTTGAAATATGAAGTTTACACAAAGTGCAGAAAAACTTGCAACGATTGTGAATATTCAATATTCATCGTAGAGGTGGAATAATCAACAATAATTATCCACTAACAGACTTGAAAAATAATAACTCAAGTTGAGTTAGGAAAAACTTTCCTTGCCCGTCGATTACTGCTACACAATCTATTATAATCTATTTATTGAAAAGACCTTCCTTTCTTTGCTACTTTCCTTTTCCTTCCAAAATAAGATATTAACTTAGGGTGCATAGATGTTTGATCTCCTCCCTTTTCTTCTTTCTCCTTTGTCGTGAGCTCACACACACACACACTCTCTCTCTCTCTCTCTTGCATTTTCTTTTAGCTCTCTTGGAAATGAAATGGAAGGAACAAAACTACTAAATGTGGTATATTAATTTTAAACTACTAAAAAATAATTATTGCTCTCCAAATTCACCCACATGCCTGGTCACTTAAGGATAATTGGTTAAATTTTGATTTTATTTTAATTGTTAATTTACTTAACAAATGACTAAAAAGTCCCTCACTAATTTGGCCAATTAGTTAGCTATCATCAAGGACAAAATTGTCATTATGCCATCACTAGAAAAGGGTAAAATGGTCATTCCACCATCTCTAGGAAATTTCATAGAAATTTCCTTCTAGGACATATTCGTCATTAGTAATTTTTATTAAGGGTATTTTAGTATTTAATCCATTTCTTAATCTCCAAGCTTTGATCCAATGGTTATGGTTGATGTTAGGTGTCAACATATGGCTAGTTTGGTTGTTTTTCACCACATGAGATATCTTGAGTGATGAGTCACCAAGATTTGATGTTATCATTTGTTAAAAGATAAGGTAAGGACATTTTAGTCATTTTACACACCCTAAAGGTAGTTTGGTAATTTCCTAATCAACCTTAAGGGCAAATTGGTCACTTATGAGGTGGATATAAACACATGACAAATCTTGGGTGATGAGTCACCAATAGTTGTATTTATCTTTTGTTAAAAGATAAGTTCAAGGGCATTTTGGTCTTTTTACCCTTACTAAAGGTAATTTTATAATTTCCCGATTATGTATAGGGTTATTTTGGTCTTTTCAACTATTTCCCTTAAATATTAACACCTTAGGGTTTGATAATCAGTATTCGAATTCCCTAATTAGAGTTTAGGGTTTCTAAACTGAAATTAGGGTTTAATCTTTTGGGTTAGGGTTTCCTAATCCTCAACTTAGTTTTCTCGATAAAATTTTCATACTTAATCCTACATAATCATGCCTAGTATTGAATACATAATATTCAGTATCCTAAATCATAACTTCTTATTTATAGCCCTAATTAGGGTTAGGGTTTGTTATCAATATTTAGGGTTACTGGATCTAGAATTAGGATTTCCAAATTAACATTAGGGTTTCCTAACTTATCATTAGGGTTTCCTAACTTATTATTAGGTTTACTAATATTACACCTTATCTGATCAGTACTTACCCTTAACCAAATATTCCATAATACAATTATAATAATATCTGTATTATTAACCAAAGTCATAATAGAATTTTGATCAGGTATTCATTATTACCTTATTTACACTACTTAGTCAATAAATTGACTAGTCTATTGAATTCATATCCCGCAAAGCTCAAAATAATTATCAACATTAAATAATAATAAAAATAAAAAAAATTATTTAAAAAATCATGTAAAATTTCGGGTCCTTACAGGGAACCCTCCTTAACTATTTAGGAATAGAGTTTTGTTTAAATTAATTAAACTCCTTTAATTAGTTAGGCTTCCTAGTCTAACTAGGAATAATTAATTAAATTCTTTTAATTAATTAGCCTCATAATCTTATTAGGAATATATGAGAGTACTTATATTAATTAATTCCCAAACTTCTTTAAGAATTAAATAATAATAATAAGACTCCTCTTATTAATTTATATTTAATATTTCTAAAATATTAAATAATAAATATTAAGTTATTTAATTTATTCTATCACCATAGATTAAATTAAATACACTTAACTTATTATTACGATTATGCCATTTGCTTCTTAAATAAATATTCTTCCTTTTATGTTATGACCCTTTAGGTTCTCCATATTAAATCGGTTGTGAATAAATCAATTAGAACAATTCTAATCTTATTTAAATAAATAAATTAATCTATTAAAATATTTAAATAAATATCATTTATTCTACAATAAGGATAAACCTCCTTAGCGATCAACGACTTTTTAGTAAACTTATTCTCCAATAAGTACATACATACTTGTTTTAGTGTCTCAACACAATTGATCATGAGGTCAATCATCCTCATTCAATGAGCAAGCAACGTATGTACCAATCTATCTGGATGTACTAATCCCCTTTTTAGTAATTCAACGATTAAAAACAATTTTATTTTGCGAGTTATCTAAGAATTTAGATCTCATTAGCATGATCATTATCATGATTCTAAAAGCATTGCTCAAAACAATGAGTTTATCACATATTATAAAACAACACCTTGTAGATAAATTAAAATCCTTTAATTAAACAATTCATTTATTAATAAATGAATAAGATTGTTACAAAATATATGTTTTATCATCAAATATTATTGGCTTGTGTGTATCCTACTTTGACCCGGAGCCTTTAATTTCTTGAATCTTGAGCTCCATAACAACCCCACACCTAAAGAAGTTCAGATTGATTCTGTGACGCCTCCAAATTCGGATCACTTTTACCTCGAGTTTGGTGCTTACGATACTAAATATACATAGCCATATATTCATGCATTAACTTAATACATGTGTTAATTACATAGTCCTTATACACATACTACTTTCTAATCTCAAGTTCTTAAACCTTTACAACACTTAGACAAATTAACAACATTAATAATAATATTAAAGTCTCTATTACATCACTTTAATAATTCAAATAAGCACATGCACTTAGTAATATTAATTTGTGGCATTGCCCTTTTCTTTATTTTTATCAGAACCTCCGGCTTCTCGATTTTAACTAAAAGTGTTATATGTGACGCCCCCAAAATTAGGTATACATCACCCATCTTGGGTCGTCAGATACATAGTACAGAATACAAATACATCTTACTAATACAACTGTCGTGTACAATACGACAAAACATAAACTGTGAGTTTGAATACAAATATTATCTTCTAGAGAGTATTCATACTCAAAAAAAGTCCTCATTACATTTATTAACACACCATTACATAGAATAGTGAGGAATACTAACTAATACTATCATTCGGACCATCACTCCGTTCCCCGACTTGCCCCAGCTACGTTCTCATTTCCTGAAGAGAACAGTGAAAGAAAGGGTGAGCTCAACTAGCCTAGTAAGAAATATTATGACTAAGATACTGCAGAATAAATTATCATTAGCCTTCAATAATGTTAAACTGATAAAATATAATAGACATCAAGTTTAACTGCAGCGGAACAAGCAATCCATTAAAAGAGTCAAGTAGAAAATAAACTCTACTATCTTTTATGATTTAAAAGGTTTTTCAACATTGTGATCGCTGGCACTCAGCTTAATAAAATAATCCACATCATCGAATCACCCCTGCACTACGGCCAATGATATTCGTGTATTCATTAATGGTCATGATCATGCCAACAACTGTCCATCAATGCACTACGGGCCAATGAGAACTTTTATCACATCATTTGTAACATTATGGTCATGATTATACCGAATAATCCCTGGTCATAATCATACCAAGTCCATCTATGCACTACAGGCCACAGATGACTTTTAACATTTTATAAACATGAGGATGATGACAATGATATAAGAATTCAATAAAACAAGTTCAAGAATTAATTTATCCAAGAATTAACAACGTCCAAATTGTCAACATGATACTGCTTTATGGAGTAAAATTCAAGAATGCTTAGAAGAATATTTTCATGAAAAGATACTGGATGAAACGCAATTATCAAGGATATTCCACAAATTTCATGGAGTATAGAAGTCAAAACTTAACCAACTGAGTATAATAAAGAATGGAATAACAAAAGAAATCACCATGTATGCGATAGACCGCACAGACAGGTTATTCCCACAGAATAATAAATAATGGAACCAGGTCCGGCGTAAACGAACAGATAGGATATTCCGACAGAATAATAAATAATAGAACTAGGTCCGGTGTAAAACACACAGACAGGATGTTCCAACAGAATAATAATAAAAATGGAACCAGGTCCGGTGTAAAACACACAGACATGATGTCCAACAGAATAATAGAAGAATGTCACCAAGTATAGGGTAGACCGCGTATACAAGTTATTCCAACAGAATAATAAGAAATGGAATAACAACAGTTCTCTTCATGAATAAGAAAGAATAAAACCCCTTACCGTTTTAAAGAAGAGCTGAAATAAGGAAGTAGTTAAGTAGCAGAATACTCTTCTTCTCTCTCTCTATAGTTTCTCTCTATAGTTTCTCTCTCTAGAGTTCAGTAAATTCGTAAGAAATAATGAAGGAATGAGCTGCTATTTATAAAAAAATAGAATGCATAGTAACTAATCCATGAACGGTCCAGATTGATTACTTTAATCTGACGGTCCATATTTAAAGAAAAATCTTTTAAATAAAATATAATATATTCTATTTATAGAATAACTTTAATAAAGTATTCTGTTTTATATAAAAAGATGTTTCTGTTTTATTATGTTAATAATACGAATAAAACAAAACGTCATTATCGCTAAATAATTCATATTATTAACTGACAATAATTGAATCAAACTGAGTGACTTCTCACATAAGCATTAATAATCAATACCGTGTGTTACTATGCAACCACACGTATTACTGTACTTTTACTACCGAGTAGTTCAACAGTAACAATGGTAAAACTTTCGCCGTTATTTTTAATAAATTATTTTTGTCGTTTTCTCAATCCGACAATAATTCCGTTGTGGGGTCCACCAATGATTGTGTCGTTGTACGAATATTCCCTGTTAAAACGAATATTCCCCGACCAATCAAATATTATATAACAACTTGCGTACTTTGCAAAATTTATAAATATTACCCACAACTATAACATTATATCAAATTAACTCCATAATATTCAAAAATGATATTTATAGAAAATTTATCTTTATTTATAAAAGTTGGAGTCTTACAACCTCCCCTTCTTATGAAATTTCGCCCTCGAAATTAGGATACGTACCTGGTATATCGAAGAGATAAGGATACCTTGACTTCATTTCAGATTCTAACTCCCAAGTCATTTCCTCAACATCGTGATTTCTCCACAAAACTGTGACTTGAGGTATAACCTTGGAGCGTAGAATATGTTCCTTCTTATCCAAGATTTGAACAGGAACTTCTTCATACGTCAAATCCTCCGCTATTTCGTCCGGTTCTAACTCAATAATGTGGTTCGGGTCTTCCACATATTTACGTAACATGGATATGTGAAAAACGTTATGAACACGAGACATACTTGGCGGTAAAGCGAGTCTATAAGCCACAGTTCCTACTCGATCGAGGATTAAAAATGGACCGATGAATCGAGGATTGAGCTTTCCTCTCTTTCTAAATCTCGTAACTCCTTTCCATGGAGCAATACGTAAGAACACATAATCTCCTACATCAAATTCCACGTCCTTTCGATAAAGAACAGCATAACTCTTTTGTCGATCTTGTGAGGTTTTTATACGTTGTCGGATCGTTTGAATATTTTCTGTAGTCATACGTACCAACTCCGGTCCCAACAACGTTGCTTCACCCACCTCATCCCAACATACTTGAGAACGACATTTTCTTCCATACAATGCTTCGAATGGAGCCATGCCAATACTTGCTTGATAACTATTGTTGTAGGAAAACTCCACCAATGGTAAGAACTTGTCCCAACTTCCCTTAAAGTCAAAGACACAGAGTCTCAATAAATCTTTTAGAGTTTGAATAGTCCTCTCTGATTGTCCGTCTGTCTGAGGATGATATGCCGAAATAAATCGTAAATCTGTGCCCATAGCTTTTTGTAAACTAACCCAAAATCGTGAAATGAATCTTGGGTCTCGATCAGAAACTATGGATACTGGCATACCATGCAGTCTTATAATCTCGTTTATGTACATACGAGCAAGACGTTCAAGTGTATAAGTTTCTCGTATCGGTAAAAAATGAGCAGACTTAGTCAATCTATCAACAATGACCCAAATCGCATCTATACCTTGAGAAACCTTAGGAAGACCGGTAACGAAATCCATGGTAATGTGCTCCCACCTCCATTCTGGAATTTGAAGTGGTTGCAATGGACTTTTTGGTACTTGATGTTCCGCTTTGACTCGTTGACAAGTTAGACACCTTGAGATAAACAGCGCTATCTCTCTCTTCATATTGCTCCACCAAAATGTATGACAAAGATCATGATACATTTTGGTACTTTCAGGATGGATTAAAAACGGTGTGTTGTGCGCCTCCATCATGATTTCATACTTTAAATCAGGATTGTTAGGAACACAAAGTCTGGAGTTGACTCGAAGTATTCCTTCTTCATCGATTCTTGCTTTCGGCATAGCACCTTCTTACACTTTTTTCCTCATACGCATCAGCTCCAGGTCTGTAGCTTGAGCAGCTTTAACTTTATCGATTAAAGTTGGTTCTACTCGTATATTTGCCATCATCACATGGGTACCTGATATCTTTAACTCTATCTCCATCCTTTGCAAGTCACACAAAATGGGCCTTTGTGTTGACAATATTACACTCGTACTTGCATATGATCTTCTACTCAATGCGTCAGCTACCACGTTCGCTTTTTCAGGATGGTATTGAATGGTATGATCACAATCTTTCAACAGTTCAAGCCAACGTCGTTGTCGCATGTTGAGTTCCTTTTGAGTGAAGAAATATTTGAGGCTTTTATGATCCGTAAAGATCTCTACCTTCTCCCCATACAAGTAATGCCTCCAAATTTTAAGTGCAAAGACAACAGCTACCAACTCTAGATCATGAGTGGGATAATTCCTCTCATATTCCTTGAGTTGTCTTGATGCATAGGCTATGACTTTTCCATGTTGCATGAGAACGCATCCCAACCCTTTGCTCGAAGCATCACTGTAGATGACAAATCCCTCCGAGCCCGATGGTATTGTTAGAACAGGTGCTGAAATGAGTCTCCTCTTGAGTTCTTGAAAACTCTGCTCACATTCTTCGCTCCAACCGAACTTTGTATCTTTTCGAGTCAACTGAGTTAATGGAGTAGCGATTCGAGAAAATCCTTCCACGAATCTCCGATAATAACCAGTTAAACCAAGAAGCTACGTACTTCGGTAACTGATTTAGGTTGCTCCCAGCTTTGAATAGCTTCAATCTTTGCTAGGTCAACCGATATTCCACGACTTGATACTACGTGCCCAAGGAATGCTACCTCCTCTAGCCAGAACTCGCATTTCTTCAACTTGGCATAAAGCTTGTATTCACGAAGCTTTTGGAGTACCAGCCTCAAATGTTGCTCATGATCTTCAAGGCTTTTGGAATAAATAAGGATGTCATCAATAAAGACGACCACAAAGTGATCTAAATATTCCTTGAATACCCGGTTCATCATAACCATGAAGGCAGCAGGAGCATTAGTCAATCCAAAGGACATGACTAGGAATTTATAATGCCCGTACCGAGTTCTAAAAGCCGTCTTTGGAATATCCTCAGTTCTAACCTTGAGCTGATGATATCCAGAACGAAGATCGATCTTTGAAAAGAATTGTGCTCCTTGTAACTGGTCAAATAGGTCATCAATACGTGGCAATGGGTACCTGTTTTTGATGATGACATGATTCAACTCCCGATAATCAATACAAAGTCGCATACTTCCATATTTCTTCTTAACGAATAGCACAGGAGCACCCCAAGGAGAAGTACTAGGATGAATAAAGACAATCTCTAACAATTCTTGCAGTTGGATCTTTAACTCCTGAAGTTCAATAGGAGCCATTTGATATGGGGCTCTGGAAATGGGTTTTGTACCGGGTTCAAGGTCGATACAAAATTCAATTTCATGCTCTGGGGGTAGGCCAGGAAGTTCTTCAGGGAATACGCCAGGGAATTTATTAACAATAGAAATATCATTCAAAACTGACGTATTTTTGTTTAGATCCGTGACATGAGCTAAGAAAGCTTGACATCCGTTTTTCAATAAACGAATAGCTTTATGGCTTGAGATGACAACGATTGATTTTAATGGTTTGGTTGCTTGAATTCGCATAATAGGTCGATTAGGAATATGAAAGCTAACAACCTTACGAAAATAATCAATTTTTACATGATGAGTAGTTAACCAATCAATCCCTAGAATCACGTCAAATGCAAGTATTTTTAATGAAATCAGATCGACAGGTAATGTGTGGGTACCAACTTGAACCAAACAAGACTTATAAACCGTGGATGTAATGAAGGTTTCTCCCAATAGAGTTTCAACAGATAAATTAAAGTTTAATTTCTCCGGAGTCAAATTTAATCGATGAACGCAAGTAGGAGAAATAAAAGAATGGGTAGAACCAGTATCAAATAAAGTATAGACTTCGTTAGAGTTTATGATAAGCTTACCCGTGATGACCTCATTCGGGTTCCTTGCTTTCTAGGAGGTCACAACAAACGCTCTTCCTTGCACTACCGGTTTTGACTTTTCTGGGACGGCCTTTGGTGTCTCCATCTTGGTTGAACTTGCTTTTGGTAAACGACAAAATCGAGCTAAATGACCTTCTCTTCCACAATTATAACATGCTTTAGATGACATCGCGCAGTTTGGACTGAAGTGCCCCTCCCCTCTGCATTTGAAACATATGATAGGTGGTCGTTCTCCTTCCTTAACAGCGGGTGCTGG
Source organism: Panax notoginseng (assembly GCA_016801055.1). NCBI lineage: Eukaryota > Viridiplantae > Streptophyta > Magnoliopsida > Apiales > Araliaceae > Panax > Panax notoginseng. The sequence continues at coordinate 139,097,741 of CM029020.1, forward strand.
TGCTGACGCCTTTCCATCATTGTTGAATCTCCTCTTCTTGAAATGACCATTCTTATTGTTTTGGCCCTGATTACCACCGAAGTGGTTACCATTTCTGGCCTGTTGATTCCCTCCACGCTTGTTGTCACCGCTTCGATGACTGCTCTCACTGGTATTATCATTTTGCCGACTGCTCTCTTTTGGTTGCGTTGACTCGTTATCGCGCTCCACTAACTGAGCCCTATTCACAACATCTGAATACAAACACAGTTTATGCGAAATAAGATGTTGACGTATCTTAGGTTTCAAACCTCGCAAAAATATTCGCGTCATTCGCTCTTTATTATCCACCAAGTGGGACGTAAACCGGGACAACTTAGCAAATTTAGCCTCATACTGCGACACGGTCATATTATTCTGCTCCAATTTGATGAACTCCACCTCCTTCATGTGACGAACACTTTCGGGAAAGTATTTGTCATTGAACAGCTCTTGGAACTTCTCCCAAGACATCTTCAATGCGACAGGTTGAGTACGCTTAATCGATTCCCACCAGTAATTTGCCTCTCCTCGCAATATAAAGGCGGCAAAGGGAACCTTTTGCTCCTCGGAGCATCCCAAGACATCAAATATCCTGGTAATCTGCTTTATCCATGTTTCCACTATAAGTAGTTTTGGCTCTCCCTTAAATTCTGGTGGTCCCAGCTCCTTGAACTGTTTAGCGGTGACCGTCCGAGAGTTTTCAGTGTTTCCACCTATATTTTGAACAGGAGCTGCTCTCGCCTGCTGTTGCATGAACTGCATAAAGTTTCTGAACATTCCATCATTCATTATCTGGTCAGTGTTGTTGTTTGCATGAGGATTGTCACCTTCCTAATGCACATTATCCTGATTATTGATATGTGGTGAATCAACAGTCGCTTGTGCTCCATTGCTATTCTCAACATTCTTAGATGCCATTTTCAAATACTGCCACAAAATAAAAGTTAATTGATATGTCATATATTATCCTTATATTATGACCGACCAATTAAATATCATGCAAATAAACTTAGGTAGGTCATACTAGCGAAGGAATTCTCCATCTCTCCCCTCCTAGTTCTATTCTCACATCTTAGCCATGGATCATATCCCTAAGCTCTGATACCAACTGTGACGCCCACAAAATTAGGTATACATCACCCATCTTGGGTGGTCAGATACATAGTACAGAATACAAATACAACTTACTAATACAATTGTCGTGTACAATACGACAAAACATAAACTGTGAGTTTGAATACAAATATTATCTTCTAGAGAGTATTCATACTCAAAAGGAGTCCTCATTACAATTATTGTCACACAATTTAATAGAATAGTGAGGACTACTAACTAATACTATCATTCGGACCATCACTCCGTTCCCCGACTTGCCCCAGCTACGTTCTCATTTCCTGAAGAGAATAGTGAAAGAAAGGGTGAGCTCAACTAGCCTAGTAAGAAATATTATGACTAAGATAATGCATAATAAATTATCATTAGCCTTCAACAATGTTAAACTGATAAAATATAATTGACATCAAGTTTAACTGCAGCGGAACAAGCAATCCATTAAAAGAGTCAAGTAGAAAATAAACTCTACTATCTTTTATGATTTAAAAGATTTTTCAACATTGTGATCGCTGAGACTCAGCTTAATAAAATAATCCACATCATCGAATCACCCCTGCACTACGGCCAAGGATATTCGTGTATTCATTAATGGTCATGATCATGCCAACAACTGTCCATCAACGCACTACGGGCCAATGAGGACTTTTATTACATCATTTGTAACATTACGGTCATGATTATACCGAATAATCCCTGGTCATAATCATACCAAGTCCATCTATGCACTACAGGCCACAGATGACTTTTAATATTTTATAAACATGAGGATGATGACAATGATATAAGAATTCAATAACACAAGTTCAAGAATTAATTTATCCAAGAATTAACAACGTCTAAATTGTCAACATGATACTGCTTTGTAGAGTAAAATTCAAGAATGCTTAGAATAATATTTTCACGAAAAGATACTGGATGAAACGCAATTATCAAGGATATTCTACAAATTTCATGGAGTATAGAAGTCAAAACTTAATCAACTGAGTATAATAAAGAATGGAATAACAAAAGAAATCACCATGCATGCGATAGACCGCACAGACAGGTTATTCTCACAGAATAATAAATAATGAAATCAGGTCCGGCATAAACGCACAGACAGGATATTCCGACAGAATAATAAATAATAGAACCAGGTCCGGTGTAAAACACACAGACAGGATGTTCCAACAGAATAATAACAAGACGGAACCAGGTCCGGTGTAAAACACACAGACAGGATGTTCCAACAGAATAATAATAAAAATAGAACCAGGTCCGGTGTAAAACACACAAACAGGATGTTCCAACAGAATAATAGAAGAATGCCACCAAGTATAGGGTAGACCGCGTATACAAGTTATTCCAACAGAATAATAAGAAATGGAATAACAACAGTTCTCTTCATGAATAAGAAAGAATAACACCCCTCACCGTTTTATAGAAGAGTTGAAATAAGGAAGTAGTTAAGTAGCAGAATACTCTTCTTCTCTCTCTCTCTATAGTTTCTCTCTCTAGAGTTCAGTAAATTCGTAAGAAATAATGACGGAATGAGCTGCTATTTATAGAAAAATAGAATGCATAGTAACTAATCCATGAACAGTCCAGATTAATTACTTTAATCTGACGGTCCATATTTAAAGAAAAATCTTTTAAATAAAATATAATATATTCTATTTATAGAATAACTTTAATAAAGTATTCTGTTTTATATAAAAAGATGTTTATGTTTTATTACGTTAATAATACGAATAAAACAAAACGTCATTATCGCTAAATAATTCATATTATTAACTGATAATAATTGAATCAAACTGAATGACTTCTCACATAAGCATTAATAATCAATACTGTGTGTTACTATGCAACCACACGTATTACTGTACTTTTACTACCGAGTAGTTCAACAGTAACAATGGTAAAACTTCTGCCGTTATTTTTAATAAAATATTTTTGTCGTTTTCTCAATCCGACAATAATTCCGTTGTGGGGTCCACCAATGATTGTGCCGTTATACGAATATTCTCTGTTAAAACAAATATTCCCCGACCAATCGAATATTATATAACAACTTGCGTACTTTGCAAAATTTATAAATATTACCCACAACTATAACATTATATCAAATTAACTCCATAATATTCAAAAATGATATTTATAGAAAATTCATCTTTATTTATAAAAGTTGGGGTCTTACATTATATATAACGTAAGGTGAGAAAATGATTGCTCAGCAAGTATAAAAAAACTTAATATAGCATAATTTGAATTAATTTCAATAAGTGAATAAATATTGAGGAGAATATTGAACAAAGCTGTTTTATATGAAATTTGATTTAAAAATCATAATTTTGCATGTTGGATGGTCAAATGACCAATGAACTCTGTACTTGTTGGCGTATATCTAATCGCGCTCATATGCAAGTGCACATGGTCAACAAATAATAAAATGAAAGTGAGGTATCGATCCCATGGAGAATTAAAAGATGATTGTTAAATCAAACAAGCACCGATCTTGTAACTAACTTAGTCTCTTTAAACAGATGGAATAAGTTGTGATTAAACTAAACATTAATTAAAAATAAATTAAACTAACTAACAAGTGATTAAATCAAATAATAGATGTATGGAATTATAACTTCACTTATTACACACTTAGATTCATGCACTTCTTGCCAAGCCCTAATGAGTTACGTTGGATTATTAGCCGAGAGCACGAAAGTAAAATATAGCCATCTCTCGATGTACTATACCCATATCACACTAAATCCACAATTGATAACACCCTTTTTAAATAACACACTATAGCTCTATGTGAATTATAATTAACAAGGGTTTAAGAACAAGTCCTCCATGCGATGCTTCGGTATATCTCTATCCTAAGCATAAATTATGACTTCCAACCATGTGAACAATCATAAACACATACTAACATGACCAGATCTGAACCTAATATTCGTTTCTCAAGTTTAATTAGGTTATAACGGTAATTGGTGATTAAACAATTAAACTTTAAGCATAAGCCATACTAGATAATCCATTATAATTCAACAAAGATAATCCATACTAGATAAGCCATACTAACACTCAACAAAGAAGCACATGAAATTCAGTTAAGTAATGAGATCCATTATAATTCCAATATGATGTTTAGTTCATATCAAACACAAAATCCATCATCCACAATTCAGAATACATGAGAAAATAGAACAAAGGAAAAGAGAGAAAAGAAAGAAAAGAGCAAATATGTAATTCTATGCAAATTCGGCCTCGAATATTTAATATTCTTCAATTGTGTTGATTCTCCAAAAAGTTTTGATTTAATCTTTGCTAAACTAGTGATATTCTCTAATAACCTACGCTAATATGATAACGTAAGAATATAATGTACGTATTCAACTCTCCTGCTCCCAATAGATAAAACCCACGTTCTGTTATCTTGGCCCCCAAAACTCCTCACGTGACATCCCCTCTCAATTTCAGTTCACTAAACCACTAAATACAGAGTCAGACTTTTAACTGAAAATAGACTAGCGCGACCATGCTATGATATAGTGTAATACTAGCGCGGGCGCGCTATCACAGTTTCCTGGCCAATCTATCGCGCGAGCGCGCTACTTTGCAGTGTAAAACTGGCACAGCCGCATTATGCTTCAGTAATTGTTTTATGCTCTTTTCTTGATGTTGTAATCCTCTTTGCACTTTGGCCATCCTTGATCATCATAAGCTCCATCACACCTCTTTTTAGTCCCAAACACCATCCATTGAGCTACCAATAATGAATCATACAAAATGAACAAAAATATATGAAAAACAACTACTAAAACCCGGATTAAACAACAATTGCAGCTTAGATGATATCAGATAAGTTGGTATGAAACCCACTTATCAAATACCCCCAACTTACAACGTTGCTTGTCCTCAAGCAATAAATTAAAAAGAAAAAAAATAATCAACTAAGCAAAATGCAATAGACTTACGAATCCAACATAAGTAAGTATGATTTCCAAATGATATGCCTCAGAAAACTACAATAACCATCAAACATGATATCCAACCAAAACAAGATCAATGAACCATTACAGTCCGCCAACTAAAACCTATCATCACTGACGTAGTGTGTGTGTGTGTGTGTAACATCCATTAAATTTACTCTAGAATAAAAACTGCGCATAATATGATTCTTAGAAGGATAATTATAGCTTAACTCAAGAATCTCAGCAAACAACCAGAATTACAACTATTATCATGCATCAACTAAGCTAAGGATCAACAAGGGGTATTTATTATGCTATTATTCAACCACGAGAGCGATATTCACATATTCCCGTGCTTACACCTGGCTGTACAATGCCGAACTTTCTTAGGCTTTTCAGTGATACCTATGTAGCGAGCTTTCGACCAATGACTCCCAAACCAAATGACTTTAGGGCACTAGGTGTAGAGACACCCCTAAGGGCTTACTTACTCGAGTATCAAAGGCCATAGAGCTCAGTTAGCCAAGTATTTATATACTTTTTTTAGAGCAATATGATAAAAACAACTAACTCCCTGTTTTCCCCCCAAACTAAAGTTTTTGCATATCTTAGTTAACTCTTACTGTTTACTAAGTTTCTATTGTCAAGACACAACCTCCTACCATAAAACAATTATGCGACCTTTTAAACAAAGCAAAAAAAAAATGTATACTCTAAAGTGCTATCTAATTACACCAGTTTCAAACAGGTTAAAGTCCACAACATTTTCTAAGTTCACAACCAAGCTTAGTTATCAACCATGCTAAACAAGCAAGTAGTTCCAATATCCTCATCGGCCACTATGGATTACATACAAACATAATGTTCAAACTTATGAAATATGAATTAACTAGTACGATATGACAACTTATGCAAATATATATATATAATAATAATAATAATAATAATAATAACACATAAACTTACAAAACTGAACTTAAACAAACTAAACTGAAACAAATGCATGCAAATGACAACTAAACAAACTAACTAAAACAAAATATGAAGATCTAACCAATACCCCCAAATTAAAAAAATAACAATGTCTGCATTGTAAGGTATGGGTTAGAAAGGAACTCCCCTAATGGTCCTCATCATCTCCACCAGCCTCATCCTCTGCTGGTGGCATATCGGTGGTGGGAAAGAGCTGCCCATTCCAAAGACGAGGAAATGTGCCTCCGCGTCAATTTGTCCAAATGCGCGAGAGGGTGCCGCATCAAATTCTGACGTACACACTATTAAATCCGTGTGTAGGGCATCCATTCGTCGCTGCAGGCGACGAATCTCTCGATCCTGTGCAGCCTGCTATGGTCGAGATATAACATTAGGAGCTTCTTCTGGTACTTCATCCTTTTCTTCATCTTCCTCAGCAATAATAAAACCAAGGCCTCTGGGATGCGATTTGCCACCATCCCAAATACTGAATTTATCAATCTCCGCATGAGTAATATCCTTCATAGGCATAAGAAGTGTCTCATTATCCCACTCTACATCAGCTCTAGCACATAAACGGGTCACAATTGAAGCATGTGGAATCCCTCCCGTAGTGTTCCCTCTCATATAGTGCAACATTTATGACAACCCGAATTTTTATAAGTTATTAAAATAGGAATTTAATAATTAAAATTCTTATTATGAGATGTTTTGAGTTTGAGTATGTATATATACGTGTTATATATTTTTGAAATATGTGATCTGGTGTGAAGAGAAATATATATTCATATATTGGGAAAGTGATGTTTAATAGTTAAGTTAACTATTGAAGAAATTAAATAAATTTTTGTAATTAATTTTAAATATTTATAGAATTAAATAAATATTTTAAATAATTTATTTATTGAGAAAAAAATAAATAATTTATGAGATTATGGTTTAATAATTTAGTTACGTGTGCATGATAATTAAATTAAAGCAAAGGTAAATTTTATTCTTTGAAGATTTAATTTAATGAATTAAGTAAATTAAATGAGTTGTTTAATGTTAAAGAAAATAAGTAATTAAATAACGTGATGTTTAAGTCTAATTTATTAATTAAATTAGATATATAATTATTTATTAAGCATCAGAATAATTATAATAAAAATTATAATTATTATAATTATTATTGTAAGTAATGTAAATTGGTTACAGGTGTGACATATAAAAACTATATAATATAATATTATTAAAATAAACTAGTGGGGGATAATTGTGTGTAGCCAAACAAGGCCTTGTGGCCTTTGGCTTATTGTAACTGACGCAGACGTATTATTTTATAACTGAAGAATACGTGGGTAAGCCATATCAGTTTATTTGTTTCGTGTCTTTTCTGAGGATAACTAAGACAGAGAGTGGGAGAGAAGAAAGAAATCACAGTAGGTTTTGAGAGAGGGTTTTCTGAGATTATCAAGAAAAGGAAGAAGGATTGCTAAAGCTTGTGACCATCTTGTAAAGGAAACAAGCATTGAAGGTATAAAAACCTAAGTTTATGTTCTAGATTTTTAATATTGGATTGTGTGAATTCGATATTATAATTGTTAAATTAGTTCATGTAATCAATTGGTTGTTATCTATACATGAATGTAGTAAGAGAGTTCATGGAAAATGGGTTTGAAGAAGAAAAGTAAATATTAGTGTGTATTCATCTGATATGGCTTAAGAAAGTACGAAATTTTATGTCTAATATGTGTTATAATCTGTAAATTGGTATTGGATTATGTTAGTATGTGAAGAAACGAAAACGGCGTAGTTTGAATCATGTCAATTGGTTAAGAAACGAAGGTGTGGAGATTGAATTCATTAGATGTGTTTAAAACATGAAAATATAACATGAACACTAAATTAGAACCCTTAAAATGATTTGTTAATATGTTTGAAGTGTTATAATTATTCTCTAGATGAGTAGCTAAGAGTTTAACGAGTCCAACGAATAGAAAACCAACTAATTCGGACTTAAAATGAGAAAGTTACGTCAAAAAAATTATAATATGTGCGAAGCCTTGCTTGGGCGCGCCGCCCGTGAGCGCGGGCGCGCAGCTAGAGCTAGGAGATGGCGGGGGTGTGCTGGAAGTGGCGCGAGCGCGCCCAAGGTGTGCTAACTGTGACTGCTTTGACCTATTTTGGTAAAACGGTCATAACGTTTTCATACGAACTTCGATTAAGGCGATTCATGATGATCCGGAATGAGGACGAATAGACCTACAACTTTCATTCTTTAAGTGTTTCAATTTAAGGTCTGTAGCAGGGGCCAAAATAGTCATCTTTAGGACTGTTGTGTTTTCGGGGACAATTAGAGGGCGTTGGGCATGCACGTATGCAAGTGTAGTGCTTTTGACGATAAAAGATGTTGTTCTATGTTATAAAACATAAATATTATGAAGCATAATGATGCTTATCATTAATAAATGATATATTAGATAAGTTGTATAAGCATACTAAGCACACACTAAAGAGACGAATCGGACGTGTGATGAATGAACGTCGAAACGCCATGCTAAGTGTTAATGAACTTAAAAAATATTTCAATTCAATTGAGATAAATATGATAAGATATGGAATAGGGTTAATATAAAACCAATAATGATTCCTAGCAAGACTTAAGCACTTGAATGAACTTCGAGTAAGAAATATAGTGAGATGTAAGTTAAAAGTTAACACAATCAAATTGAACATTGTGTATTGATAATAGGAAGGGTTATGAGATGTTGAGTAAAGTTTACATTACAACTACTATGTGTTGCTATGTGACTAATAGTTGATGTGTATGGTTATATAATTGTGTAGGGCACGTGAAGTGCAGATAACTGTAAACTGTTAAACTGTTATCGGTAAACAACGATCAAGACAAGTCTTTCAGTTCCTATTTGTTATGTGAACTTGATGATTAACTATTTTAAATCTTTATTGCAAAGAGCATGATGTGTCATATATTTGTTAAAAGTATGAAATGTTAAAGTCAACTTATGACTACATTGATTGAGTAAAGCATGTTGATTGAGTAAGGAACTTAATCTTTATACTTGTTAAATGAACTGTAGCATGTATGTTATGTTAGTCCAATGTTTATGAGATATATATTGAACATGTTATTATATGCTACGTGATGCATGAAAACTGTTATATTTTACTGGGCTGTTAAGCTCAACCTTGCAAATAACCATTTTTGCAGGTCAAGATTTCAAGGTAAGGATATGTGCTAAGTGAATTATAGAGATCCATATTCACGAAGATTACTTATATTTTATGAGAAATGTATTTAATATTTTGAATGTAACATATTGTTGAATTGTAAGTTGAGCTATCCGGTGTATTTGGATATCTATTTATGATGTAAGACTTTGTATAGTCATTTTGTTGTAATGATTCATGATATAAATTTGAATCGAAGAGATGTAATGTAAAGGTTGCGATCTAGGGCAATACAGAAGGAATTGTATACAAGTTTTAAATATTCTGCATTTTTAGTTATTTTAATATCGAATAATGATGTAAGATAGATTATAGTTGTATTGTTAACGATCGAGAAGGAGAATATTATTGTATGAATTTTGGGGTCGTTACAACATTGACTAATGAAGCAACTGCCTAATGTTACTTACCTTTCCCTTAGCAATACCGTAAAGTAATCTTGCACGATCAGCAGTAACATCATTGTGATGGTGAGTAGGCATCATGCTAGCACATATGAAACTATACCAAGACTTGGCATAGCAGCTGAGTGCTGTGTGAGGGAAGTGCAATTTTTGATCTGTCCCAGCCTTCATTCTCCATGTAGTCCTAGGCTTGCATAACTCTGTTGTAACCAAATCAAAATCCACTGAGTCAATATGATATTCCACCCAATTTTCATCATTTGAAGGCAATGACTCCATATGGAATAACTCATTAATTTCCTGCTTTGTATAAGACACTTGCTTTCCTCTCACGAATGAAATTCCATTTTGGGTCTCTCTTACATTAACTCCCTAACCAATGCCATAGGGGCTGGGGTGGGTGTACACACAAATAGAATCCATCCTCTCTCCTTGATTTGGTTTTTCATCGAACCATCCTCTATACTTGGTTTCAAGCCTCACTCCAGAATAAAATTCTTGGCTAAAAGCACATCCTTATAGTGATGTTGAGCAGAGAGATTGACAAACTTTGTGTAATCTAATACATCCTTACTGCTACTATCTCTGAATTCACTGTCAGAACTGGAATATGGTGATGGAGTCCTTACTCTCTTTGGTGCCATGATTGACTATGATGAGAAACTTCTGAGACTGATTTAACCCAAAACTGGTAGTTAAGTACCCCCACTCTCTATCAAACTCTTGATCGAACGAATAAATTGCAACCCCTAAATTTTTCTTGACTCCTCTGTGCTCGGATCAACAGTTTGAATATGCAGGAAACTAGAGTTTGTATATAGGGAAGAGAGAGAAAAAATGTTCGATTTGATTAGTGAGGATCGATTGATCTAGTAATCACTTAGGATACGGAATGTGTGAGATTAGGTTTTTGAATGGGTTTTGCCTTTGCTGTGCTCTATTTGAGTCTGGGAGGGAATGAATTAAGAAAAGTCTGAACAACTTTTTTTATTTTTTTTTACTTTCGGTAGCGGCGCGACTGCGCGATTTTCCTTTGTGAAAGTAGCTCGGGCGCGCTGTTCTTCAGGGGTAGATTCTGTTTCTGCTAACTACCTCGGGCGCACTGTCCAGCAGTTCATTTTTGGCACGACCGCGCTGTCCTGCTCCCTTGCCAATCTTATTTTTTCTAGTTCCTGTTCTTGCCTCCAAGTGGCCAATGGTTTTGTACCTGAGATTACACACATACAAGCTATTCAAATGCCAAATACTAATGAAAATTATCCTTAAATATCAACTGTAAATAACTATGATTACAAATTAATTAAAGAATGAGAAAAGAATAATTCCGATGGGTTGCCTCCCATTAAGCGCTTAGTTTATAGTCGTTTAACTCGACTTCTTCCCGCTCTATTGTGGATTGGCAAGGACAATTGAGGATTTTTGGAGATCAAACTCGCCACCCCAATAGTGCTTAAGACGTTGACTGTTGACCTTAAATGGTTTTGATTGATCCTTTCTCACTATCTCAATGGCGCCATGTGGAAGCACAATTTTAACAATGAATGGTCCAGACAATCGGGACTTAAGCTTTCCCGAGAAAAGTCTAAGCCTAGAATTGAATAATAACACTTCTTGCCCCGGCTCAAATGTCCTCTCAAAGATTTTTGGTCGTGCCATTTCTTTACTTTTTCCTTGTATAATTTTGAAGTCTCATATGCTAGCAATCTGAATTCATCAAGTTCATTAAGCTGGAGAAGCCTTTTCTCCCCTGCAACTATGTGATCGAAATTTAACTATCTAATGGCCCAGAATGCCTTGTGCTCGAGCTCCACAAGTAGATGACATGCCTTTCCATAAACTAACTAGTAAGGGGACATTCCAATGGGTGTTTTAAAAGTAGTCATGTATGCCCAAAGTGCATCACCTAGCTTCATGGACCAATCCTTTCTAGATGGGTTTACAATTTTTTCAAGAATCCTCTTCACTTCTTTATTGGACACTTCTGTCTGGCCACTCGTCTGGGGTGATAAATGGTAGCAATCCTATGAGTTACCCCATACTTTGCCAAAAGAGCAGTAAAGTATTTGTTGTAGAAGTGGGTCCCTTCATCACTGATTATTGCTCTCGGATTGCCGAATCTCGTGAAAATATTCTTTTGAAGGAATTTTAGAACGACTTTAGCATCATTCGTTAGTAATGCAATGGCTTCTACCCATTTAGACATGTAGTCCACTGCCAATAAAATGTAGAGGTTACTGAAAGAAGACGAAAACAACCCCATAAAGTCTATCCCCCATACATCAAAGACTTCCACTTCCAAAATTGTATTTAATGGCATTTCATGGCATTTGGAAATGTTGCCCATTCTTTGACATCTATCACAATTTCTAACAAACTGATGGGCATCTCTGAATAAGGTAGGCCAATAAAACCCTACTTAAAGCACTTTAGCCGCAGTCCTTTCACTCCCATAATGTCCACTATATAGTGAAGAGTGGTATTCATAAAGAATACTAGTTGTTTCACTGTATGGGATGCATCTACGAATCATTCGATCGGCACACTGCTTAAAAAGGAATGGCTAAAACTACATATATATCTTCGCTTCATGCAAAAACTTCTTTTTTTGCTGCTTTGTTAACTCTGGTGGAAATACATTACTAACGAGATAATTAACATAATCAGCAAACCATAGAAATTTCGCATTCACCACAAGCAACTGTTCATCGGGGAAGCATTCATTGATCACTGCTTTATCATTTTTTTCTTGCTCTGGAATTACCACTCTAGAAATATGGTTAGCAACTTGATTTTTTGTTCCCTTCTTGTCTCAGATTTCCTAGTCAAACTCTTGCAGAAGAAGGATCCATTTGATCAATCTAGGCTTGGCCTCTTTCTTAGTTATCAGGTATCTAATCGCATCATGATCTGTATAAGCCACCACCTTCGTCCCAATGAGATATGATTTGAATTTATCAAAATCATAAACAACTGCTAACAAATCTTTCTTAGTGGTGGTGTAGTTTAGCTAAGCATCTGATAAAGTCTTGTTGGCATGGTAAATGACATAAAAGATCTTTTCCTTACACTGACCTAAAATAGCTCCTACTGCATAGTCGTTAGCATCACACATTAGTTCGAATGGTATCGTCTAATCAGGTGCTACAATTACTGGTGCTGATGTTAGCTTCTCCTTGAGTAGCTCAAAAGTTGCCAAACACTCCTCATTAAATTTGAATGGAGCATCCTTCTCCAATAAACTGCATAACGGCTTGGTAATTTTGGAGAAGTCTTTTATGAATCTTCGAAAAAACCCGACATAACCCAAAAAACTACGAACCCCCTTTTACCGAGATCGGTGGTGGAAAAGTCCCAATAGTTTCTAACTTGGCCTTATCAACTTCAAGTCCCCTTACTGAAACTTTTTGCCCAAGGATAATACCCTCCTAAACCATAAAATGACACTTTTCCCAGTTAAGCACAAGGTTGGTCTCCACACAATGCCTTAGTACCATGATCAGATTTTCAAGACAATTATCAAAAGAATCTCTAAACACGGAGAAGTCATCTGTAACGCCCCAAAATCATGTCTATCTTCACACCCGGATTTCATACATCATGAGTACATCTCCTTCCAAACATACATCATTATACAGCTAAATATAACAACATACATTCTCAAATCCCAAGTTCTAATAGTTTATAACCTCGTTCATTACAAATAATGATAACTACATTATTCTTTACATCTTACAAGAGTGACTTTCATCCACCACCAAGGATACATAATAATTCATTAAACTAGTCTATAGTTTAATTAACCTATTCTATATTACAAGTCTTGGCTTGATCTTCACGCTCATCCATATACTGAATGGCACTTCGTCTGGATACCGGTCAGCTTGATCTTTACGGGATCCTTAACTTCTTCTACTCGTACGTTGAAAATATTTTTCATTTAAAACAAGTGTGAGCATTGAATTGCTCAGCAAGTCATAGCAGTTGACTAAACAACATTAAGAATTTAAACATTCCTTTAGAACTTCAATACCTGAACAAAGATTATGAAGTAGCTTGAATAATAGGAATAAACTCTGATTCCTATTATTTTAAAACATTAGTCGCTGTAGTGCAAGTCTCCAGTAGCTTAGTCGTCGGGCTGGCGCTGCGGTCCACTTCCCAAGGCATAACTGGCGCTGCGGTGCTAGTTCCAAAACTCAAAAATTTTTTCGACTGTTGAACATGTGTGGGACACTTATTTTGAAATCTCATAACTTCTTTGTTATAACTCGGAACGAGGTCATTCCAAAGCTATTTTCTTACTTTCATTATGTACTTTAACTTCCCTCGGAAAAAATTTCATTTGAATTCGTTAACATGCCATTCAATTGGATTAATTTTTGTCATTCGTTCGTTTTTACGTTATTAACGTTCTTCGTTTGTTCGTCCGTAATTTGGTCATCCGAACTAGGAATTAGCTCATTCTTTGAGTCCACGACTCTCATTTTCTATGTTCTCTTACATTCTTATGAAACTCTACACATTCGGGTTCATTTACATACTTTCTACTTTTCGTTCGTCTTTTACGAAATTTTCGCCATAACTTCGTTATAGCTAAGTTTAATCCATTGTTCATGAATGTTTCTATCGTTCCTAACCAAGCAATAAGCAACTAACTTATACGCGATGGTTTTAAACTTGTCCATCAGTAACAAGTTCTAATTATGATGGTTTTAAATTTGTCCATTAACAATGTCTTCGTGTTCTTCGTTCGTTCTTCATATTTAATCGATACTTTGATTATGATTTCACTTTTTCTTGGAATTTGTTGTTATAAAACACCATTCCTTACTTATTTCACCAAATCGTTCATATGATTCATTCGGATCATTCAAATTCATTGCGAAATTCATACTTCCGTAAGAAAGCATTTTAAGAAATTTATAAACTAAACTTTTAATTCTTATTCCTTCATTTTCTCATGATTTCAACCATATGAAAATCATTCTTAACATCTTCTACTTCTAATCTCATTAAGCTATATGATTTCGTATAAAACTTAAAGAAAATTTAGATTAGGTTAGGTTTTGGATTACCTTTCTTCTTTAATCTTCTTCCGTTGGGCAAAGTTTGCACACGGCTAGCTTTTCCTCTTCCTTTTCCTCCTCATCCGAATTCTCTATCTTAAGTGTTGGTTATTTTCAAAATCACCAACAAATGAGCTAAGGTTCTCTTTTATAGAAAACTAAGGCTAGGAGCAAAATTGTCATTTCACCCCTAAAGTTACTATTCCCACGTTCTTAACTAACTTCTTTATTATTCACGAAGCTTCTCTTGGAAGCTTCATGGTTCCGTCTTTCGGGTTTCGTCCGACAGTTCAAAAAACTGTGATTCTTGGAATCCAAATATTTTTAGATATTTCGTCTTTCTTTTACATATAACTTTTACGCATTCTTCAGAACATTGAAAAATTGAAAAATGCTTTTTGATGATAAGCATTTTTCTTCACGTTTTCCCCTAACGTAGTTAAACGAATGAAGAGTACATAACAGTACTTTTCATCGTTTTTATTTCGTCCGATTTTTGCACATTTTTCAAGAAAAACTTTTATCGGCTAACTTAACTTTTCACGACATCTTATCATTAATCTTTCGACGGAATGTCATTTCGACATACCGATATCTCAGAAAGGCTTAGGTTATTCAAACCCTAACCCTTAGGTTTTGTCGGGTAAATAGTGCCTATTTCGTCTTTTTTCCAAAAATATTTTTGTTCCCGAAAAATTTTTATTTTCATCTTGAAAATTCTTACTTGTTTAGTCTAGCTCGTAGCCAGAATCCTCCCATTTTGTAATCATCCTAAGTTCTAGAACGATTAATAAATACATATCATAAAATATTATTATTAAAAATTTATTTTATTAATAACTAATTCTTTAAACTTAAATTCTGAACAATCCGGTTTTCCGGGTTGTCACATCATCCATGAAGACTTCATCATTTTTCTCAACCATGTCTAAAAAGATGGCCATCATGCACCTTTGAAAAGTTGCGGGTGCATTACATAGCCTAAACGACATCTTCCTAAATGCGAAAGTACCGTACGGGCAAGTGAATGTCGTCTTCTCTTGATCCTCGGGGGGCAATAACGATTTAATTGTACCCCGAATATCCGTCCATCAGACAGTAGTACTCATGTCCTGCAAGTCGGTCCAACATTTGGTCAATAAATGGTAATTGAAAATGGTCCTTTCTAGTTGCTTTATTCAGCTTTCTGTAGTCATACACACTCTCCAACTAGTGACTGTTCGTGTTGGAATTAATTCATTGTTTTCATTTTTCACGACTGTCATTCCACCTTTCTTTGGGACACATTGCACTGGGCTCACCCAAGAACTATTTGAGATGGGGTATATGATCCCTACATCAAGCCATTTCGGTATCTCTTTCTTTATGACTTATTTCATAATAGGTTTAAGCCTCCGCTATTGCTCCACTGTAGGTTTAACATTATCTTCCATGAGTATTTTATGCATACAGAAGGAGGGGATGATCCCTTTAATGTCTGCAATGGTCCATCCAATGGCCATCTTGTAGTCCTGAAGCACTCTTATCAGTTTACTCTCCTAAAACTCGTTAAGTGCATATGAAAGAATAACAGGTAAAGTATTTGAATCACCTAAATACACATACCTGAGATGGGATGGTAAGGGTTTAAGCTCAATAGTGGGGGGTATCTCTAAAGATGATTTCAACTAATCTGGAGATTTTTCTGTATACTCAAATGACTCAACTGAAATTTTGAACTTGCTTACCCATGGTTGAGCATCTAACATTTGTAGACATTCTGCCAAATTCGGATCATCCATGTCAACATCCCCTAGTAGCGTATTTTCCAATTGATCATTAATTATTGCCATCATGAACTCATCATCCACTGCATTTTCTGTTACATCCAATCGGAAGAAATCCTCCTCATTTGTAGGGAACTTCATTGCCTTAAACACGTTAAAAGTAACTTCTTGGTCTTGGACTCTCATAGTCAATTCACCTTTTTGTACATCAATGAGAGTCCTGCTAGTAGCTAAAAATGGCCTCCCTAATATAATGGCTATGTCCTTGTCCTCCTCATAATCCAAGATGATGAAGTCTGCTGGGAATATGAATTTGTCTACCTTTACAAGAATGTGCTCTACGATCTTCCATGGGTAAGTAAATGACCCAAAACTGTAGAGAGATGTTCATCGATTTTGGTGCTGGAAGTCCCAATTGAGTATAAACAGTTAACGACATGAGATTTATACTAGCACCTAAATCACATAAACATTTGTTAAATAACAAACTCCCGATAGAACATGGAATGGTGAAACTGCCCAGGTCCTTCAACTTCGGAGGTAATTTCCTTTACAATACCGCACTACACTCTTTAGTTAGGCCCACAGTATCAAATTCCTATAACTTTTTCTTCCTTGACAATATACCTTTCATGAACTTGGCATAACTCGACATCTGTTCTAAAGCTTTGGCAAATGGTATGTTGATTTACAACTTCTTAAACACTTCAAGAAACCTCGAGAATTGTTTATCCAACTTTTATTTTTGAGGTTTTTGTGGATAAGTAACCGGTGGATATACTACTGGTGTAGAATTCTTAGTTTTCTCTGTTGTTTCATCCTTATCTATCTAAGTTTTTGCTTCCCCTTCCTTTCCTTTCAAAATTACTTCGTTTTCTGTATCTGGGGAATAGTGTGGCCGCGCTACTTCCCTTTGTATTTCTGGCGCGGCCGTGCTAGGTGTCAGAAGTTATTTTTCGCTCCTAAGTGTTGCTGCTTGACACTGTTCCTTCCCATCTCTCTTTAGGTTTACTTTAGTGTTGCTAGGTAGAGTTCCTTGTGGTCTATTATTCAACACATTGGCCATTTGGCCAACTTGATTCTCAAGATTCTGAATAGCTGCTGCTTGGCTCTTTATCGTCATTTCCATATTAGCCATGTACTTCAACATCATCTCTTCCATATCTGGCTTATTTTCTGCCTGTGGGGGTGGAGTTTGCTAATGTTACTGATTTGGGAATCCTGAGGGATATGAAGGTCTAGGAGCTTGTTGATGACTTTGATTGTTGCTCCATGAGAAATTTGGATGGTTCCTAGCCTCCGAATTAAAAGTATTTTGGAATGGATTTGGTGGTGTCTGGTAGTCACCCACAAGCTGTACTGATTTCGTATTGATGACACATTGCTCGGTCGGATGTGCTCTAGGACATAACTCACAAAAAGATGCTACTTACTGTGTTTTTGTCTCTACAATGGCATCAATCTTCTTAGACAGCAGATAATTGAGATGCTAGTGATGTAATTGCATCCACTTCTAAAACTCCTGCTACTTTTTGTTGATCCTATGACACCCCCAAATCCGGGTACTTCATTTCCACAGGATTTGGTGATCACTATCCAAAATAATTACATCTAACTACCCATAATCAATGATAAAGACATAATTTAAATATCTTAAATAATAATCTTCCCCATTAAAGGGTTACATCAACTTTAAACAATCCCAGTTAGTCTAACCTTAAACAATTACATAAGTCTGCGGAATACATTACAAAATATAATAAGTCTCATAACATAATTATATTAAATAAAAACCAAACAGGTCTTCATCATTTGGACATCTTGCCCTTGTCTTTGCTAGAAGACGGTTCATTAACTTTCTCAACTGTAGCTGTAGTGTTAAATGCAAAAGTGAGCAAACAATTGCTCACTAATATAAAGAATGATAATAGCAACAACATAAGGTTAAACAATGAATACTGAATAGTAGAGAACTTGTTCTATGAATCATGAATATAAAACAAGCTCAAGATTTATATCTGAGGGTCTTAAGACCATGAACTATGTCCCCCGTAATTAGGTATTTTTACCTCCACCTTAACAGTCGTTTAGACTATACAAACCCATCCTTACGTGCTTAGAGGGATCAGCCCTTTGTACCATGTATTGTGTACAAACATCTAAATGCTAACGCGTACATAATCCCCTATATTAGGGTTGTTCATCTCAGTTTGACTTTAGGATTTCTGCACTAAAGAAAGTTTAGTTTGGAATTAGCTTATCAGTGATTCTAGAATTTTAGAACACTTATCAAATATAGATTAACCAATAAATAAATGTTTGTTTGCTATTCGAAGGTTCAACACGATAATATAAGATTGAACAACGATACTTAAGTCAAAGATTGAATATTAATAATATATAATTGAATAGACATGGTATATACAAAGTATTACATCCAAAAGAGTTAGAAAACTCATTTGGGTAAATGGTCTTGAACAATCTATGCTTTGGATAGCAAGAAACAAAAGTTAGGAATGTGAAACTCGCTTAATGTAAAGAATTAGAATACAAGAGCTTGCATAATCATAAACAAGATGGAATCAATAAACTTTCTCAACTCAAATATAAGGTTTAGGAATTTGCATAATGAATAATTAGAGTTAGAGAACTTGCTAGACAACAAAAGGTAAATATAGTTATGAAACTTACATTCATTATAAAGAGAATGAAGGTAAGACACTTGCCTCATACGTAAGCTACATAAGTTTAATAAACGTTCGCCAAACACCCTACATACACCATTAGGGTTACATCATCGATTAGTTATACTATCATTAACCTTATAGGTTCAATTCTTATAACCTTTAACTTAAGGTCTAACCATATTGGTTAACCACACAACACGAATCTAAAAACTCACTATTATATAACGTAAAGCTTTATCATTCAATTCTTTTCTCTACCTTTTACAACATCGAATTTCAATCATTATATAACTTGTTAAGTAAATACTTACAAATCTTCATTTTTGGTATTACAATATGTTATTATATATTATGATATGATTAACATCTTATCATGCATACTAGGTTGGTTTGAGTCAACATATAATAGACTACAATTAAAAAAAACATACTATCTCTGCTCAGGGTACGGCGCAGCTGCGCTGCCCCAAGCCTTGGCACTGGCGCAGCTGCGCTGGTGCATTGCCTCATAAACCCAACAGGTGCATCTGCGCCGTTTCTGCCTTTGGTACCCGCGCAGTTACGCCAGTACGCAGACAGAAACTGCAGCAGCTTCAGCCATGTTACAAACCAACACTCCAATTTCCCAATTTCTACAAAAATTCACATACCCAAAAACTAGAATTTTGTTAACAACAACACCAAACATGCATTTCATGATTCTACCAATATAAACATTATATAAAATCAACTTTTAAGGATCAAAAATCATGTTTTTACTATTTTCTTCATATATCAACACATTTAACGAATTCAATCACCAAATCTCTAATTCTTAACCAAATTAAGCCATTTTAGTTGCATTGTTTTCGTTTTCCAATATATAAACCATAACAGTCATCAATATAAAGATTCTACCAAGAACTCCTAACCAATTTTAGTCTCAAATTGAAGCAAAATATATATACTATCTCATATTTCCAATTTCTTCGTTTTTAATCATGATTTTTATGAATTTGATCATTAACATTTGTTTATAGACGACAACTAATATATTTAACAAGATTATAAAAACATATAATCAGTATCTTAAACAATTAATTCAACAAAATCCTAATTACAGAGAATAAGATTACAAAACCAAAACTTAGAAATTAGGAGTAAATTATACTTTTAATTCTTAATTTAGCAAGGATGATGACAAGGTTTCACAAGCCTTCTTCTTCCTCTTGACCAACTCACTGCAAAACTCTCAATTTCTCTTTTGCACTCTCTCAATTTCTCTGTTCCTCTATTGTTCTTCTTCTCTAACTTTTGTTCTTAGTTTTAGGAAAGTACGTAATATAACCCACTACACTGTGCGCACAAATAAACTGATAAACGTGGTTATCAGTTTTATCAAGCTAAA
Organism: Panax notoginseng; assembly: GCA_016801055.1. Taxonomy (NCBI): domain Eukaryota; kingdom Viridiplantae; phylum Streptophyta; class Magnoliopsida; order Apiales; family Araliaceae; genus Panax; species Panax notoginseng. The sequence goes on from CM029020.1 coordinate 139,118,347, forward strand.
CGTCTTTGGCTGTTATATTAACCAAAAGCCACAAGGCTTTGTTTGGTTTGTACAAAAACACCCCCCTTCTAATTTATTTTTATAACACTTATATTATATAGTTCATTGTCAAACCATTATTTAATTAATTTTAATAACTTACAATTACAATTATAATTATAATTTCCGTTATAATTATATTTATGCTTAACAAATTATTACATATCTAATTTAATTATTAAATTAAACTAGAACATCATTTTATTTAATTTAATTATTTCCTTAAATATTAAATAATTCATTTAATTTAATTATTTCATTAAATTAAATCCTCAAATAATAAAATTACCATTCATTAATTTAGTTCACATACACACTTAACCAAATTATTACACCACAATTTCATTAATTATTTATTTATCTCAATAAATAAATCAATAAAAATATTTATTTAATCCGATAAATATTTTTAAATTACAGATAAAATTTTCATTCGTTACATCCTTCCTCCTCAAAAGGATTCTGTCCCCAGAATCACGGCTCAATAAATTCATTCATTACATTCTTTCCTTCTTAACAAGATTCTGTCCCCAGAATCGCTATACAAGATTAAGCAAATAACTGAGGATAATTTTTCATCATAACATCTTTAAGTTCCCACGTAGCTTCTTCAGCACTGTGGTTTCTCCAGATTACCTTAACAGAAGGTATCACTTTATTCCTTAATACTTGCTATTTCGTGTCAATAATCTGAACAGGGACTTCTTCATAAGACAAATCTTTTTCAAACTGTAACGGTTCATATTCTATAATATGTTTATAATCTGGTTTATATGGTCTTAATGCCGAAATATGAAAAATATTATGAATATGTTCTAATTTCGGAGGCAGAGCTACCTCATACGCCACTTCACCAACTCGTCGTAGCACTTAAAAAAGTCATATAAACCTAGGGCTTAGTTTTTCCTTTTTACCAAACCGAATTTTCCCTTTCCAGGGAGACACTTTCAAGAAAACAAAACTACCGACATCAAATTCTTGATTTTGTCGGTGTTGATCAACATACTTTTTCTATCTGTCCTGTGCAGCTATCAAACTTGCTCGAATCACCTTGATGATCTCAACAGTTTGTTGCACCAATCCTGGACCTAGTAGCTGACATTCTCCAACCTCATCCCAATTCAACATTTCCTTCTGTACAACGCTTCGTAAGGCACATGCTAATACTTACGTGATAACTTTTATTATAGGCAAATTCAACCAATGGCAGATGGTCATCCCAATTCCCTTTAAAATCTATAATACATGCTCTGAGCATATCCTCCAATGTCTGGATTGTCCTCTCACTTTGTCCGTCGGTTTGAGGATGATATGTTGTGCTCATTCTCAACTGCGTTCCCAAGCATTCCTGTAATCGTTTTTAGAAATTTGATGTGAAACGTGGATCTCTATCTGATACAATGGACACCGGGACACCGTGTCTTGAAATAATTTCCTTCACGTACAGTTTGACAACCGATCTAAGTTAAATCTAATCTTGAGTGGCAAAAAGTGTGTCGATTTCGCCACTCGATTAACAATCACCCAGATTGCATCATAACCTTGTTGAGTTGTTGGAAGACCTACCACAAAATCTATTGTGATATGCTCCCATTTCTATTCCGGTATCTCTAACGGTTGCAATAATCCGCTTGGCCTTTGATGTTCAGCTTTAACTTTCTGACACGTTAAACATTTCACCACACACTCAGCAACATCCTTTTTCATATTCGACCACCAGAAATGATGTCTGAGATTTTGGTACATTTTTGTACTTCCAGGGTGAATCGAATATCGTGAGTTATGAGCCTCACTCAAAATTTTCTCTTTAATTTTCAGTACCGGCGGAACCCAAATTCTCCCTTCGAATTGAAGTAACCCTTCTGAATCAAATTTAAATTTGTTTTTCTCACCTTTAGATACTTTTCTTCTTATCTTTTCACAGTTTTCATCCTGAAGTTGTGCATTCTTTACCTTATCCACCAGCATTGAACTGCTCCCCATCTGGAACAATTTTTCGTCTGATTTTGTCGGATATTTAATTTCTAACTCCATCTTCGCCATTTCTTCTACAAGTTTTTCCTGAGCAGTCAACACCATTAATTTCTCCTATCCCTTTCTACTTAAGGCATCGACAACAACATTCACCTTTTCGGGATGATAGGGAATATTGCAGTCGTAATCTTTAATCAACTCCAGCCATCTCCTCTATCGCATATTCAAGTCTTTCTGTGTAAAGATATACTTCAGACTTTTATGGTTTGTATATATCTCACACCTCTCTCCATAATGATAGTGTCTCCAAATCTTCAAGGAAAACACCATCGCAACCAAGTCCAAATCATGAGTCGGTTACCCTTTCTCGTAATCCTTCAATTGACGCAACGTATACGCAATAACTCTGCCGTTCTGCGTAAGTACACATCCTTGTCCTTTATGCAATGCGTCTCTATATACCACAAAATTTCCTGTATCATCAGGCAACGATAACACAAATGTTGAACTCAATCTTTTTTTAATTCTTGAAAACTCTCCTCACACTTCTCTGTCCAAGTAAACTTAACTGCCTTCATAGTTAAATTCGTCAATGGGGTTGCGATCTTGGAAATGTCTTAAATAAAATGCCTATAGTAACCTGTCAATCCCAAGAAACTTCTTACTTCTAATGGTGTCTTCGACTGATCCCCATTTATTATAGCTTCAACTTTCAATGGATCTACCGAGATTTTGTCCTTGTTAATGATGTGCCCAAGAAACTGCACATGTTCTAACCAAAACTCACATTTTGAGAATTTAGCATATAACTTTTCTCTCCTCAATGTCTCCAACGTCACCCTTAAGTGTTCAACATGTTCATCCTTGGTCTTAGAATACACCAATATATCAGCAATAAACACCACCACAAATTTATCTGAGAATGGTTTAAACACCCTATTCATCAAATCCATGAACGCTGCAGGTGCATTGGTTAAACCAAATGACATAACCAAAAACTCTTAATGACCATACAGAGTTTTGAATGCCATTTTCGGTACATCCTTTGTCCTCACCTTCAGCTGATGATAACCACTCCTCAAATCTATCTTTGAGAAATATCTCGCTTCCTTTAGTTGATCGAATAAGTCATCGATTCTCGGTAACGGATACTTATTTTTAATCGTGACCTTATTCAATCCCCAGTAATCAATGCAGAGCCACATCGATCCATCTTTCTTCTTAACAAACAACACCGTTGCTCCCCATGGCGATACGCTCTACTATATATACTTTTTATCTAATAATTCTTGCAACTGTACCATCAATTCCTTCATCTCTACTGGGGCCATTATATATGGGGCTTTAGATATCGGGGCCGTTCCTGGTACTAAATCAATCATGAACTCAATCTCTCTATCCGGAGAAAGTCCAGGCAAATCATCTGGAAATACATCGGCATAATCTCTAATAACCGGTAACTCTTCTAACTTCGCACTCTTCTTTTGTGTATCGACTATATAGGCTAGGTATCCTACATACCCTTGTCTTAATGACTACTTGGCTTGCATCACCGTCAGACAACTTACTTTTTGAGGTAACTTGTTGCCATAAAACACCACCTTTGACGGAGTCATATGGTTAACACATTTCTTTTGACAATCAATTACTGCCCCGTAATTGAATAACCAATCCATTCCCAGTATAACATCAAACTCCCCAAGTATCAAATCCACCATCATCTCGTGACCCTTTATAATCACTTTACAATTCTTGCATATAAACCTAACAGGAATCACTTCCCTATTTGCAATTTCTATGCTTAAAGGGAAATCTAATTCTTCTTGAGGTATATCTAAATTCTAAGCAAAATCATCGGATATAAATGAACAAGTAGCACCCGAATCAAATAGCACATAAGCATTAATACCATTAATCGGAATGATACCTAATACCACATCCTTTGACTGCAAAACATCCTGCACAGTCATATTGAAAGTCCTAGCAGTAGGTTTACTCGATCGCATTAGTCCAGTGATAGTTAACCACCACTGTTGTTTCCTTTTCCTCCACTTGCGCTTCCCGCTGTCTGTTTAGGGAAATCACGAGCCATGTGATCCTTCGACCCGTGGGTGAAACATGCTCCTGTCTCAGGCTAAAACAATTTGGTGCAATGTGACCCTCCTGGCCACAATTAAAACACACTCGTTTTCCTTTCAAACACACACCAGTGTGGTTCTTCCCGCAAATAGCACAAGCTTCAAACTTCTTCTTTTACTGACTTCCTTGTTGTCCTCCCACACTCGAATTTTCATTCCATTTCCTCTTCTGGTTGTTACTTCCACTATTGCTTCCACCAACCTTATTTTCATTCTCATTCTTTTTCTTATTTTGGTCTTGATTATATTTAGTTAAGGCATCGCTTCCACCTTTCGCGATAATTTCCTTTTCCAATACTGTCGTAAACGTGTTTAACTGGAACATTGAAACCTTACTATACAGCCAGGGCTTCAACCCTTGTTCAAACCTTTTTGCCTTGCGCTCATCAGTATTGACCTGATACGTAGCAAACCTTACCAGCTCATTAAACTTTGCAGCATACTCTGGCACATGCATGGTTCCTTGCTTTAGCTCCAAAAATTGAACTTCCAACTGATTCTGGGAACTAGTCAAAAAGTACATTTCAAAAAATATTTCTTTGAACCTATCCCAAGCTACTATTCCCTATCCCCCACGAACCTTATTCGCCTGCCACCAATAGCTAGCTTTGGACTTCAACATAAATGTTGTGAAAGCGGTCTTTTGGTCCTCATTAACTCGGCAACGTCGAAAACCTTCTCCATTTCCATAATCCAGGTTTGGGCTTCAACTGGATTCATAGACCCTTGAAACTCCGGCGGTCCAACCGCTTTGAAGTCCTTGAAATTCGTGACTTGAGCTTGCGGCTGATTCATAAGTGCTCCCGTTAACAAAGTCACCAACTGCTGAACTGGGTTAGCATTGACCTCGTTACTATTATTGCTAGTAGATACCTCAGGAGGTGGTTGTTGGTGTGGTTGTCTTCTTCTAGGAGGCATTTTCTGTTAAAATATACGCTTATTAGTTCATTACTCAATTCCTTGAATATTTAAAGTTTAACTTAAACATTCTAAGATTAAAGCTTAACACATAACATTTCAATAAACTTTGATATTTTATTTATTCATAGTTTTCAAAACATACTAAGGATAGCATCTCTACTATCAACATCAACTTTCCTGAACTAGACAAGTTTCAGGATTACATACTCATCCTACCCCTTTATTTATCTCAAAATAAGTGATTTACAATTTATTTATCTTGGCATGTTAAGATGTCGAGAGGCTTCTCTACGCTCCTCTTCCATAATACGATACGTCGTCCTACGATCCATCATGAACCATGGCAAGTCTTCAAATTGTGGTGGGTAATAAAAGACTCTGTGACACACCCAAATCTATGTACTTCATTCCCACAAGATTTGGTATTCACTTTCCATTCATTCATATCTAACTACCCAAATATAATAAAATTTAAACAATAAATCTTCCCATTAAATGGTTACATAACTTAATCAATAAATTTCTCAGGTTATCTACCCTTTAAAACATACATCAAGTGAGGAAAATTCAAATAGTTACATCACAATATTTAAAATAAATCCTGTCACCATGAAAGTCAATAAATTATAAGTCTTCAACACTTGTTCATTTTTCCTTTCCCTTTGCTAGTGGTAGGTTCATCGACCTTCTCAACCTTAGCTTCAATGATTATATATATGCAAGAGTGAGCAAAACAAATGCTCACTTGAAAATGACAATGTATAATAACAACATAATAATTGCCAATGAATAGGCTCAACAGACTGAATAATATTTTCTATCAATGATATTCAAGAACTGAAATCAAAATATAAAATTTATCTGAGGGTCACAAGACCACGAACTATGTCCAAGGTTATAAGTAATCTTTCAACTTAGAATTAAAAATTCATAAGACTATAGGGACTCCCCATACTTAGGGTGATCAGCCCTTCGAACCATGTATTGTGCACAAATATCTAAACGCATTGCGTAAATAATTCCCCTATAATAGGATTGTTCTTCTCAGTTTTAGAGTACAAGTATGCACCAAAGAAAGTTTGGTTTGGATAAGCTTCAAGGGTAATTTTGGTTTTAACGATCATCAACTAAGGATTAGTTGAATCAATAAAGTTCAATATCATTTGAAATGATCGATAACAACATAATGTGGAATAATCATGAATCATAAGTGAATCAACATTATATATCGAAGTCATGCGTAGAAATAAACTATAAAGCATAAGCATTGAGTAATATAATAAACTTTGCTTGAACAATATTAAGCTAAGGCTATAATCTTGTCTAATAAATGAATTGAATTATTGAACATGCATTAATTGATAACAAGCTGAGAACAAAACTTGCTCATCGTAAGAATAATGAAATTCAGAAATTTGCATAATACGGAACAAATTAAAAATAGGAAACCTTCTCCAAATAAGAGTTAGGTTAAAGAGCTTGCATGAATATAACGAAGTTATATAAGTAAGATTAGGAACTTGCTCCATATAACAATAAGGATTAGAAACTTGTGACAAATAAGATTTTTGTAATTTAATTTTAATATTTATTGAATTAAATAAATATTTTTCGATGATTTAATTACTAGATTAAATAATTAATTGATGAAGTTGTGATAGATTAATTTAATTATATGTGTTATATTTATTAAATTAATGTAGAGAATTTTATTATTCAAAGTATGCAATTATGTGAGTTTATTGAATTAAAAGAAATATTTAATAAGCCTAATATTATTTTATTTAAATTAATAAATGAGAAAATTAATTATATGACTATGTGAATTAATGATAAATTATTATATTTTGTTTAAATTAAATATTTATTTTATTTTATAAAGGGGTGTGACAGTATTAAACTATAATATAAGCAGCTTATCAAATTAAATGGGTTTGAGTTTTAAGAATGACCAAATAAGGCTTTATGGGAGGTTGAGAGCAGTTAGCCCATGATGAGTTAACTGACCACCACAACTGCGCTCAGTTTCTTTTTATAAATTTAATACGTCGTCTTCTTCTTTCATTTGGCTAAGTCTGGAAAAGGAAAATCAGAGAGAAATTGAGAAATTTTGAGGGAAATTGTGAGTGTGTGATCGAGCAAGTATCTGAGAAAGGATCATCAAGGATCATCTCTACGAATCTATACTCTGGATAATTTCTTTATCCAATTTCAATTTACGTTGTTATATTTTTATGAAAATGGTTTTCAAATTCTGTAAAAGCTCTGTAATTGAAAAAGAGTAACGATTAGGTGTATATACGTGCTAATATGTTATCATAACATGTTTAACTATATCTTGTATGTTTTCATAACATCAAATTCATAGAAATCTGTCGTATATTGTTTCTTGAAGTTGAAGAGTATAAAATATGGCCATATGGCCCTTACACATGAATTTTATGTGTCAAATTATATGTTGTATCATAAATTTACATTGTATATGATTATGTATATTAAAATGAAGGAGTCAAACTTCGAATGAACAGATTCGGTGTTATAACGAACCCGTAGTGTTGATTTTTATGTTTTGTATTCAAAAACTTTCAAGAACATCAAGAACAGTAAAATTACATGTGTTGATTCTGTTAATTACGTGTTTTAACTTGTTAAAATCATGCTAGAAGGGTTGAGTAGTAGTTATGAGTATATTATAATGTCTAGGTATGTTAAATTAATAAACGAATAAAGAAATTGGCCATGTTCTGCAATTTTTCGTGAAGTACAGTTCTGGTTCTGGTATGCCGCACCGCAACGCCAGCTGCAGGCATAACACCCACGCCGCAACGCCAATGTCCAGGTCGCAGCGCCGAGAATAGGCGTGTTGGTGGCGCCGCTGCGCCACTCTGCAGATTTTCCAGAAATAATTTTTTTTGTAAATTTTAATGTCCAAGAATGTGGTAATAACCTAACCTAATGAACATAAAGATATGTTAGACATATAATGGGATGTTAAAATAGGTACTTAACATGTCAATAAGGCATTTACATGTTGATTGAATTTTTGAACTCATAGTTAGTGTATTGTTCGTGTAGTGTGATATTATGTGAATATAAGCGTGATAATTTGACTAAGTATAGTCATAACCAGAGTTAGACAAAAGAATGAACTTGTGATGTCTAGTTACATGATAATTGACTGGTATTGTGAATATTAATGGTATATAGGATTAAATCGGGAAACGTGTATAATTAATGTGTAACTTATGCGAGAGGCAAGTTTCCTAACCCTACATGTTATCGTTATTCAAGTTTATAATCCTTACATCTTTATACTGAGGAAATTCTAGACTTATATTCTATATTGATCATTTTCAATATGATACATTAAAGATCTTTTCAAAGTATGATTGTAGTTATACAATTCTTATTCCATTGTATACCTCTTGAGTTATTATTCAATTTGAATATCAATTATTGTTGAACCTTGTAAGACTAGCGAACCTATTGATTCGACTAGTCCTTAGTTGATGAACGTTCTAAATGTTAGAACCTTTATTGAATTATCCAAACCAAACTTCCTTTGGTGCGGACTCGAATGTCAAACTGAGATGAACAACCCTGTATAGGGGATTACTTATGCGTTAGCGTTAAGATATTGCGCACAATATGGTACTAAGGGCTGATCCCCCTAAGTACGAGTAGAAGAATCCATAGTCTTATGACTATTAAAGGTTTCAAGTATAACCCTTGATAACCTAGGACATAGTTCAAGGTCTTATGACCTTCAGAATTCTTTTGATTCTTGTTATTCATTCTTGATTCAAAAGTTGAGTTTTATTCCAGAAGTATTTGATTCACTCGCATGTTATTATATTATGTTTCACTCGCATGTTATTATATTATGTTTCATTATTATACTTGTGGGCAATCGTGCTCACTCTTGCATAATAATAACATTGCAGTTAAGAACGAAAGGTCCGACGAGCCTTTATTTAGCAAAGGTAAGGGCAAGATTAACAAGTGATGAAGACTTGTTGTTTGATGTGATAATGTATTTATGTTTTAGACTTATGTTATTGTTGTGTAAGATGATTCATTGTTTATGTTTCCGTAGTTAAGATTTAAGGTTAGTATGACCTGGGATTTATGTATTTATTTCTTTTGATGTAACTCCTTAAGGAGATGATTTATATCTATCTATTTATGTTTTCATTATTTATGGGTGGATAGACACGTGATGTTTGAATAGTGAACACCTAAATCATGTGGGAATTGAAGTACCCGAATTTGGAGGTGTCACAGGTTGGTATCAGAGCTGTAGGTTATGAACCTTAGGTGGGGGAACAAACTTAGGTAGTAGCCTTATAGGAAGAATATAGTGATGGAAAACTCTTATCAAGTTCTAAGAAATGAATTTCTTAATTCATTGAAGATAATAAAAGACTTTATGTGCTTATGTGTTAAATTATGTGCTCGCTAGTACAACTTAGTAACTAAAACGTGAAACTGTGTTGTCAGGATGTCGAATGTTGGAGGAGCTAGTCGAGCTGGGGAGGAGGAACCCCGAGTACCTTTAGAGGAGGAGCCCCGAGACAATCATGTCGTCAGGAAGCAGTTGGTACAGAGAGAACCATCTCCATTGATTACTGTTGTTGGTTAGGACCATGAGCCTGAGACTGATCTAGAGGAGGATCCCGAGGAAGAAGAGGAGTTCCCACCGAACTCTATCGATGCAGAGATGTACGATGAGCTGAATGACTATAACGTAGAGTTACATGACATTGTTCAGGAGTTGAACGAGCGGACGATTATTCAGCAGATTACCATCTAGCAGAGAGATAGGGAGGTTGTGACTCTTCACACACGTTTGGGAAACGTGGAGTGGAATTTGGTTCACGAGAAGGGTTAAACTGAGGAGAAGTTCGAAGAAATAGAGAAATTAAAGAATGAACTGAAAGAGAGCTCAGCAAGGCTGACCATAGCAGAGGAAGCTTGGGTAAGAGAATCACGTCGTGCTAATTTTGTAGAAAATAATTGTCGTGTGAAGAAGGCTAAGCTTGGGGAGACGTACTCTACACTTCAAAATGCAATGGATGAGGCTCAGGATCGAGTTATGAGGTACCCAATTCAGTTTGAAGGACTACCATTGTATATGATAGATCACTGGACGATGTCACGTATCATGGAAGTGGAACGTAGAAAGGCTATTCAGCACCTTAACAGGCAGTGATAGGATTTGTTTAATTATGTGAAAACTTATCTGGTATTTAGATGTAAATTTCGATGTGTTTATAAACAAAGGAATATTTTAATGTTTTAAATCCTGTAGATTCTTTATCTCAAGATACTTGATGTAAATAACAGTGACGCTATCATTTGATGTTAAAACTTTCGATTTGAATAAATATATCAAGTTGTTAAGATAATGTGTTAAGTGATTATGTTAAATTGTTGAGTTAAGCCTTAACTATTTAGAGAATTGGATAAAGATCTATTAAGCGTATATTTTAATAGAAATATGCTGCCGAGAAGAAGATAAAACCGTCAACCAGCTCAAGAAGAATCGACGAATAACAACAACAAAGCCAATGCTAACCCCGTTCAATAGTTGGTGAACTTATTAGTTGGAGCAATTAATAATCAACCTTAAGCTCCACCGAATACGACATTCAAGGACTTCAAGTCGGTGGGACCGCCAGAGTTTAAAGGTTCCATGAACCCAATCGATGCTCAAACTTGGGTTATGGAGATGGAGAAGGTTTTTGATGTCACTAGAGTCAGAGAGGACCAGAAGACCGCTTTCTCCACGTTCATGCTAAAATTCGAAGCCAGTTATTGGTGGCAAGCAAATAAGGTCCGTGGAGGAGAAGGTATGATTACCTGGGAGAGGTTCAAGGAGATGTTTTTTGAAATGTATTTTCCAACCAGCTCGCAGAACCAAATGGAGGTTCAGTTTTTGGAGTTGAAACAGGGGAATATGTCCGTACCAGACTATGCGGCAAGATTCAATGAGTTGGATAGCTTCGCCACATATTAAGTGCACACAGATGAGAGAAAAGTAAGAAAGTTTGAACAAGGACTGAAGCCTTGGTCGTATAGTAAAGTGTCGATGTTTCAGTTGAAGACGTTCGCTAGGGTACTGGAGAAAGCCATACTCACTGAAGGTGGAAGCGATGCGGTAACAAAATATAATCAGGATCAGAAGAAGAAGAAGAGTGAAAATGAAGGAATTAACAAGGCTAGTGGAAGTAACATGAGATATGGTAATAATCAAAAGAGAAGGTGGTCTGACAATTCAACTAGAAATCAGCAAGGAGGGCAGAAGAAGAGGATCGAAGCGTGCCGACCTGCGAAAAAGCTCATTTGGGAGTGTGTATGAAGGGTAAACGAGTGTGCTACAATTATGGTCAGGAAGGCCACATAGCACCTAACTGTCCTAACCCAAAGAAGGGTTCTTGTTTCACTTGTGGCTCAAAGGATCATCTAGCAAGAGACTGTCCCAAGAAAGGATCTGGAGGGGCAGGATCAGGTAGGAATAGAGGAAACAGCGGTGGAAGCGCTCTGACCATCATAGGACCAATCGCAACCAACCGGCCGATCGCCAGGACATTCAACATGACAGTGCAGGATGCAGTGCAGTCTCGTGATGTGGTGTCAGGTATCATTTCGATCAATAAAGTTAATGCTTATGTATTATTTGATTCAGGTGCTACTTGTTCATTTATATCCGATGACTTTGTTAAGAACTTAGAATTTCCTAAGGATAAGTTAGAACACCCCATGGATATAGAAATTGCGAATAGAGAAATAATCCATGTTAAGTACGTCCATAAGAATTGTAGAGTGGATATTAAGGGTAATATCATGAACGTAGATCTTATCCCTGTTCGACTTGGGGAATTTGACGTTATCTTGGGAATGGACTAGTTATTCAATTACGGGGCTGTAATTGATTGCCAGAAGAAGCGTATTAACCTTATGACTCCGTCAAAGGTTGTATTTTATGGTAGCAAGTCGCCTAGATAAGCAAGTTGTCTGACGATGATGCAGGCCAATAAGTTGTTAACACAAGGCTGTGTAGGATATTTAGCTTACATAGTCGACAGTCGTAAAGAGAATCCAAAAGTCGAGGAAATACCAGTAGTGAGGGACTTCACAGACGTATTCCCAGACGATTTTCCAGGACTTCCACCAAATAGAGAGGATGAGTTCGTGATCGATTTGGCGCCAGGAACGGCTCCAATATCGAAGGCACCATACCGAATGGCACCGGTAGAGATAAAAGAATTGATGGTACAACTACAAGAATTACTAGACAAAAAGTACATTCAACCGAGTGTATCGCCGTGGGGAGCGCCGGTGTTATTTGTGAAGAAGAAGGACGGAACGATGCGGCTTTGCATCGACTATAGAGAATTGAATAAGGTCACGATTAAGAATAGATATCCATTACCGAGGATCGACGACCTATTTGATCAATTGAAGGGAGCGAGATACTTTTCAAAGATAGACTTGAGGAGTGGTTATAATTAACTGAAGGTGAGGCCAGAGGATGTACCGAAGACAGCGTTCAAAACACGATATGGTCACTACGAATTTTTGGTAATGTCATTTGGTCTAACGAATGCTCCTACAACATTTATGGGCTTAGTGAATTGAGTGTTCAAGTCGTTTTTGGACAAATTCGTAGTGGTATTTATAGATGACATTTTGGTATATTCGAAAACCAATGAAGAACATGAAGAGCATTTGAAGTTAACGTTAGAGGCTTTAAGAAGGGAGAAGTTGTATGCCAAGTTTTCGAAATACGAATTTTGGATCGAGCGGGTACAATTTCTTGGACATGTGATTGATAAAGACGGAATTTCGGTAGATCCATCTAAAGTTGAAGTCGTGATAAACTGGGATCAACCGAGAACGCCGTCGAAAGTACGAAGTTTTCTTGGATTGGCAGGATATTACAGAAGATTCATTCATGACTTTTCCAAGATCGCAACTCCGTTAACGAATTTGACTCGAAAAGATGTGAAATTATATGGACGGAGAAGTGTGAGGAAAGCTTTCGAGAATTGAAGAAGAGGTTGAGTACAGAACCTGTGTTGTCTCTTCCGGATGATACATGAAATTTTATTGTTTATAATGATGCATCGCATAAAGGACTTGGCTGTGTGCTTATGCAAGATGGCAGAGTCATTACGTATGCGTCACGATAATTGAAGGATTATGAGAAGGGGTATCCGACCCACAACTTGGAGTTAGCTGCAGTGGTTTTTGCTTTGAAAATCTGGAGGCACTATCTTTACGGGGAGAAGTATGAAATATATACAGACCACAAGAGTCTGAAATATATTTTTACACAGAAGGACTTGAATATGTGCCAAAGAAGGTGGTTAGAGTTAATTAAGGACTATGATTGTGAGATTTTATACCATCCGGGTAAGGCAAATGTGGTTGCCAATGCCTTAAGTAGAAAGGGTCGGGAGAAATTGATGACGTTGACTGCTCAGGAGGAGTTAATTTCAGAAATGGAGAAACTGGAGTTAGAAGTGAAGTATCCTATGGAGATTGACGAGAAGATGTTCCAGATGCAATCTGGTACAACCCTTCTTGATAAAGTTAAGGAGGCTCAACTTCAGGACGAAGAACGTAAAAAGGTGAAAAAGAAGATATTCGAAGGAACCAAACCGAGATTCAAGATGGAAAAGGAAGGAATACTGAGATTTGAGAGCAGAATTTGGGTACCGCCATCACCAGAAATTAAGGAAGACATTTTGAGTGAAGCTCATAGTTCTCGATATTCAATTCACCCTGCTAGTACCAAGATCTTCGACAACATTTCTAGTGGCCAAATTTGAAACGAGATGTCGCAGAGTGTGTTGCCAAGTGTCTGACATGTCAGAAAGTTAAAGCAGAACATCAGAGGCCGAGTGGATTGCTACAACCGTTGGAGATCCTAGAATGGAAATGGGAACATATTATGATGGATTTCGTGGAAAGGCTATGATACAGTATGGGTTATCGTTGACCGACTGACAAAATCCGCACACTTCCTTTCGATCAAAATTAGATTCAACTTAAATCAGTTGGCAAGGTTATATGTGAAAGAGATTGTTTCAAGGCACGGAGTTTCGGTGTAAATTGTTTTCGATAGGGATCCGCGCTTTACATCGAACTTCTAGAAAGGTCTACAGGAATGCATGGGTACGCAGTTGCGAATGAGTACGAAATATCACTCTCAGACAGATGGGCAGAGTGAAAGAATGATTTAGACATTAGAAGACATGTTAAGAGCTTGTGTAATGGACTTTAAAGGAAATTGGGATGATCACCTACTGCTAGCAGAGTTCGGCTACAACAACAGTTACCACACTAGTATTGGCATGCCGCTTTATAAAGCGTTATATGGCAAAAAGTGCAGAACTCCGCTATACTAGGATGAAGTCGACGAGAGATAATTACTAGGCCTAGAACAGGTACAGCAGACGGCAGAGATAGTCAAAGTGAACCGAGCGCAGACATAACACCCATGTCGCAGCGAGAGCCACGCTGTAGCGCCAATGTCCACGTCGCAACGCCGACCGCACTGCAGCGCCAAGAATAGGCGTGTTGGTGGCGCCGCTGCGCCACTTTGCAGATTTTCCAAAAATGATTTTTTTTGTAAATTTTTATGTCCAAGAATGTGATAATAACCTAACCTAATGAATAAAATGATATGTTGGACATATAATGGGATGTTAAAATAGGTACTTAACATGTCAATAAGGCATTTACATGTTGATTGAATTTTTGAACACATAGTTAGTGTATTGTTCGTGTAGTGTGATATTATGTGAAAATAAGCGTGATAATTTGACTAAGTATAGTTATAACTAGAGTTAGACAAAAGAATGAACTTGTGATGTCTAGTTACATGATAATTGACTGGTATTGTCAATATTAATGGTATGTAGGATTAAATGGAGAAACGTGTATAATTAACGTGTAACCTACGCATGAGGCAAGTTTCCTAACCCTACTTGTTATCGTTATTCAAGTTTATAATCCTTACATCTTTACACTGAGCAAATTCTAGACTTATATTCTATATTGTTCATTTTCAATATGATACATTAAAGATCTTTTCAAAGTATGATTGTAGTTATACAATTCTTATTCCATTGTATACCTCTTGAGTTATTATTCAATTTGAATATCAATTATTGTTGAACCTTGTAAGACTAGCGAACCCTATTGATTCGACTAGTCCTTAGTTGGTGAACGTTCTAAATGTCAGAACCTTTATTGAATTATCCAAACCAAACTTCCTTTGGTGCGGACTCGAATGTCAAACTGAGATGAACAACCCTGTATAGGGGATTACTTATGCGTTAGCGTTAAGATATTGTGCATAATATGGTACTAAGGGTTGATCCCCCTAAGTACGAGTAGAAGAGTCCATAGTCTTATGACTGTTAAAAGTTTCAAGTATAACCCTTGATAACTTAGGACATAGTTCAAGGTCTTATGACCCACAGAATTTTTTTGATTCTTGTTATTCATTCATGATTCAAAAGTTGAGTTTTATTCTAGAAATATTTGATTCACTCGCATGTTATTATATTGTGTTTCATTATTATACTTGTGGGCAATCATGCTCACTCTTGCGTAATAATAATATTGTAGTTAAGAACGAAAGGTCCGACGAGTCTTCTACTAGCAAAGGCAAGTGTAAGATTAACAAGTGATGAAGACTTGTTGTTTGATGTAATGATGTATTTATGTTTTAGACTTATGCTATTTTTGTGTAAGACGATTAATTGTTTATGTTTTCGCAGTTAAGATTTAAGGTTAGTATGACCTGGGATTTATGTATTTATTTCTGTTGATGTAACTCCTTATGGAGAGGATTTATTTCTATTTATTTATGTTTTCATTATTTATAGGTAGATAGACATATGATGTTTGAATAGTGAACAACAAATCATGTGAGAATTGAAGTACCCGGACTTGGGGGTGTCACAAAACTTGCGTAAAGTAAATGAGAACAACTCAATTAGAGATTAGAGTTCAGGAACTTGCCTTGTACGTAAGCTATTAAATTACAACTCACGATCACCGACACATATCATATGTATTACAACATCTATCAGTTATACTAACATCAACTTTCCAAGTTAAATCCCATTTTAGTTGAACTTGTTATTTTAGTACAAGTTCAAATCACTAATACCATATACAATTCAGAAATCACAAGTTTTAGAATTACAACACTTAGTCACCAACTCTAGATTTTAATAAATCACAACGTAAAGTTTTAACAACGTACTAATTTTTACAACTTGGGAATTATCGAATACATGTTACAAATCTGTTATAACATCTTTATTACATGCTCACCACATTAACATTTTCATTAGACTAAGTTATAATGAGTTTTTAAAGTCTGCACAATCAACAGACATCACTGCCACTATTCTGCCTAGGGCACAGCTGCATCGTTTCTACCTTTGACACTAACGCAGATGCGCTGGTGCACAGACAGAGACTACGCAGACAGTTTTCATACTCTGCCCAAAACCAAAACTCACGAACCTCATCAATTAATCAGCAAATTACATACACCCAAATGATATAGGCTTCATATAAACCTTACCCATCATCTATATACTGATTAAAAACAACTAAACAACAACAACAATCAAATTAAGTCCTTTAAATTTCATATTTTTGCCAAAACTCCATTTTTTTGATATCTATAGCAAAAATCATCACCGAAACTTCGTTACTACACCAAATAAATTCATTCAAACTATATTCTTTTCGTTTCTTAATGAATTAACACATTCAAGAATCAACTTACAATTTAGTTCACAAATCAACTATCAATTTTGGACTCCAACAAGCCATATTCATACACAGACTCACTGTAAATAATTTCTTTTCTTTTTGAACGTAATTTTCCTAAGTTAATATACCAAATCCTTGTCTAGATGTTAGTTATAACATCACGATTACATATAAACACAATCAATCACTTTATATATCAAAAGTTCATCAAAATTGCATTACAGAGAGTTGGAAAATAAATTTTTTTAACAATGAAACTCAAGAACATAGAAAACTTTTCATATATAAGAATTAAAGCTTTTGGAAATTAAAATTATATATTCACTTGCTTGATTAAACCTTGTTAGATGACAAATAAGTGCTTGAAATTCACAGAACTTCTCTCAAACTCTCTCTTCTTTTATGTATTTTTCTTCTATATTCTTCCTTTCTTCTATTCTCAGGCTTGAGGCAAATTTTTTAATGTAAAATAAAATAGACTCAAGAATAAAAATGGACAAGTAACTAATACCCCCACTAAATATTATTTTATGTCAAAAAATTTCAAAATAATTTTTCACTTAAAATTTCAAAAGCCACAAGGCTTTGTTTGGATAAAACTAAATAAAATAAAGACTTAATATCTTTAAGCCTTGTTTGGAAAAATTGAATTAAAATTCTCTAATTTATTTTAATAAATCACTTACTATATGGTTTAATGGTTACCTTCTAATTAATTAAATTCAATAATTTTTATTAATAATTTAAAATTATAATTTTACTTAACAAAACTTTAAATCAATAATTCAATTATTAAATGAAATTAACATATAATTATTCAACAACTCAATTAATCATTACTAACTTTCTCTAATTTAATTATTAAATTAAATTAGAATATCACTATTATATAATATGATAATTAGTTAACCACTCGTTTATATGGTTTAATTAACCTATTAAATTAAATTTCAACCCGCAAAATTACTGAACATCAACTCAGTTAATACATTTCACTTAATTAAGTTAGTACACAATTATTCATGAATTATTTATTTTACTAATAAATAATCCAATAAATATTTACTTAACAACAAACACATCAATTAAAAATATTTATTTAATTCAATAAATATTTAAAATTACAAATAAAATTTTAGATTGTTACATCCTTCCCTCCTTACAAGGATTCTGTCCCTAGAATAACAACTCAAAAAATTCATTCATCACATTCTTCCCTCCTTACAAGGATTCTGTCCCTAGAATCGAAGACACAGATTAAACAAATAACTTAGGATAGTTCTTCATCATTTTGTATTCGAGTTCCCACGTAGCTTCTTCGGCGTTGTGGTTCCTCCATATCACCTTCACGGAGGGTATCACCTTATTCTTGAGCACTTGTTCTTTCCTGTCAACTATCTGGATAGGAACCTCCTCATAAGACAAGTCCTTATCGAACTATAACGGTTCATACTCGATCACATGTTTGTAATCGGGTTTATACGGTCGTAGCACCGATACATGAAATACATTGTGGACATGTTCCAATTCTGGAGGTAAAGCTACCTCGTAAGCCACTTCAGCTACTCTTCGTAGCACCTCAAAGGGTCCAATAAACCTTGGGCTTAGCTTTCCTTTCTTACCGAAATGAATCTTTCCCTTCCAAGGAGAAACATTTAGGAAAACAAAAGTTTCTATGTCGAATTCGCGATCTTGTCTGTGTTGATCAGCATATTTCTTTTGTCTGTTTGGAGCAGCTACCAGTCTTGCTCTGATGAGTTTGACAACTTCAGCGGTCTGTTGTACCAGTTCCGGTCCTAACAGTTGACGTTCACCAACTTCATCCTAACACAGTGGAGTTCTGCACTTCCTGCCGTATAATGCTTCGTAAGGTGGCATGCCAATGCTCACGTGGTAACTGTTATTACAGGCAAACTCTGCCAATGGTAAATGATCATCCCAGTTTCCTTTGAAATTCATGATGTATGCTCTAAGCATATCTTCTAACGTCTGGATTGTTCGTTCGCTTTGGCCGTCGGTTTGAGGATGGTACGTCGTACTAAATCTCAATTGTGTTCCCATGCATTCTTGTAGTCTCTTCCAGAAGTTTAACGTGAACCGCAGATCTCTGTCTGACACTATTCTCACTAGAACTCCATGTCTCGAAATAATGTCTTTAACTTATAACTTTGCCAACTGATCAAGATTAAATCTAATCTTTATTAGCAAAAAGTGTGCTAATTTCATCAGTCTATCCACTATCACCCAAATCCCATCGTATCCTTTCTGAGTAGTTGGAAGACCTACCACAAAATCCATTGTGATATGCTCTCACTTCCATTCTGGTATTTCCAACGGCTGAAGTAATCCGCTTGGTCTCTGATGCTCAACCTTTATTCTCTGACACGTCAAGCATTTCACGACACATTCTGCAACATCTCGTTTAATGTTTGGCCACCAAAAATGTCATCATAAATTGTGATACATCTTCGTACTTCCCGGATGAATGGAATATTTAGAGTTATGAGCTTTAGTCATGATTTTGTCGTTAATATCCGGTACTGCTGGAACCCAAATTTATCCCTCGAATCTTAGCAATCCCTCGGTATCAATCTTGTACATGACCTCACTACCCTCGACCACTCTTTTCTTGATTTTTTTGCATTCTTCATCTTGTAGTTGAGCTTTCTTTACCTTATCCACTAAAGTTAGACTAGCTTCCATCTGGAACAATCTTTCATCGGATTCTTTTGTTGGGTAAAATCGAATTACACACAATACACAAGTATACGTGGTCAATAAGTAATATAATTAAGTAAAGTATCGTTCCCTCAAAGACTTAGTAAGAATTTAAACCTCACAATTACCAATTTTCTATTAATCCTAATTTTATTAAACTAATCAATTTCCAGTTTATAACTTAAAGTATTAAAAATCGTAAAATCACCAAACAATCAACAATTTCTAAAAACTGAATTTTCAAACAAATAATGGAGAATTAGCCTTTCGACTTCACTCTAAGCATCACTATGATTATTACACCTTTATTCTTGTTTAATTCACTATCTCAGTTTATTAACCAAAAAACACGTATGCAGAACTAGCCACCTCTCGATGCACTAATACTATATTAACTTCAATCCACAATTAAGATAGAATTCAGTTAAACACCTTAATTAACTAACTCACTATATCTCTATGTGAATTATAATTAAAGAAGGTTGAAGTTCAAGTCATTTATCTGATTACGTGCGACGTCAAACATATCTCTACCCTAACATTCATCAAGATTCTGGTTCATTCACATAAATCAAGAACACATTCTATATCAACTATGTCTATACTGTATTTCATCTCTCGAGTTCATACAAGTCTACAAAGAATCGTTGATCAGGAAATTCATAAATTTACGCTCAAATTAATATAGATAAACCGGATAATAACTTATTAAACTGAAATCAAAGATTACATAACCATCGTTCCACTTAAAGATCCGTCTTAAGCCTAAAAAGTAATTAGTTCATAACAAATGAAATAATAACTGAATAAATTAAAGATATCATCTTCTAAATTATAAAAATAAAACTAAAGAAGAAGAATAACGCAAAACACACTTCACTTTAGCCTTAATCCGTAATTAATACGATCGTTCTTCAAAATCTTCACTCCGTTGCTCGCTATACAAATCTGTAATTAATTGCTGTCAATTGCTTTCCATCCCCATGATTTTGTTGTTTGTTGAGCAATATATATCCAACACACCAGTTTCACTCAAAATCCCATGTATTTTAGAGTCCATATGCTATCCAAGTCTCACAATCCATGTTCCAGCAATGTTCGACCAACTATAGGAGAGCCCAGAATTCGGCACCCCCCCTCACCCCAGCAGGGGTATTTGTATAGGAATAGCCCGCCCCGGCAGGTATAGGCCCTGTCACGCAGACATGAAGACCCCCCTCCCCGGCGGGGGTGTAAGAGCAAAATAGGCCCGCCCCGACGTGGGTACCTTCTGCTTTCTGACTTGTTTAAACTTCATGCGTACTTCCATAATTGCTCCAAATGACTCCCTTCTTCACTCATTCACCACACCATCCATCATATACAAAAAATAACAAGAAACAAGAAAAGAAGATTATAAAAACAAGGATTTAACAACAATTAAGCTTGAATTGAACATCAATTCATGGATATAGAATCCACTTATCTTCTTTTAGAAATTTTATTTCCAACTCTACCCTTGTCATTGCTGAAATGTGCTCCTCCTGGTTAGTTAACAATATTAATTTTTCTCGACCCTTCCTACTGAAGGCATCGGCAACCACATTTGCCTTGCCCGGATGATAAAAGATCTCACAATCATAATCTTTTATCAATTCTAACCATATCCTTTGACGTATGTTTAAGTCCTTCTGTTTGAAAATATACTTCAGACTCTTATAGTCTGTTTATAACTCACATTTCTCCCTATAGAGATAGTTTCTCTATATCTTTAGAGCAAAAACCACCTCAACCAATTCTAAATCATGAGTCGAGTATCCTTTTTCATAGTCATTCAGTTGCCTTGATGCATACGCAATGACTTTGCCATTTTGCATAAGCACACAACCTAGTCCTTTATGTGATGCATCACTATACACCACAAAGTTTCCTATAATATCTAGTAATGACAACACAGGGGCCACACTAAGCTCCTTTGCTTGCACTTCCCCCTCTGCTACTTTTGCACGCTGAGAGGCTTTCTCGTACGTGTCTTTGACTCTTGCTCTCTTTTTAATTTGTTCTTCAGCTCCGTAATCTCCTCTGTCAACTGCTCATTCTCCCATTCTGTGTGAATTAGCATACACTCGACATTACTCAGACGCTCGTCAAGATCCAAGATCTCATCATCCTTCTACTCCATTGAAGTCTAACGTTCAGCTACTATCTCTTCCAACTCCTCGACTTTATCCTGATGCTCAACATTGCGGTCGTATACTTCGTCGTACATATGAGTTGCGATAGACTTTGGTGGAAACTCTTCCTCCTCCTCCTCCTCATCCGTCTGTGGCATCTCTACGGGGTATTACTCATCTCTCTCTACCACATCGTCCTCATCAAGTAAACCCTCTTACTCAACCACTATGACCAACGGAGATGACTCCCTTGGTAGTAGTTGTTCCCAAACCACCTGAATATCTCTAGGCTACTCCTCTCTAGGTATCTGAGGTCCCTCCTTCCTAGCCTAACTGGATTCTCCCACATTAGCCATCCTGACAACAAAATTTTTAAGTTTTAGTTACTAACCATCACTATTCGACACTCACTAGCACATAGATTGCAACCACATAAGCACATAAAGTGTTTTATTATTTTTTTCTTAAAACTCAATAAGAGTTTATCACCACTATCTTTTCAATCTCCTATAAGATTACTTCCTAAGGTTTTTCCCCCACCCAAGGTTCATAACCTAAGGCTCTAATACCAATCTGTGACACCCTCAAATATGGGTACTTCATTCCCACAAAACTTGGTGTTCACTTTCCATTTGTTCATATCTAACTACCCAAATATAATAAAATTTAAACAATAAATCTTCCCATTAAAGGGTTATATAACTTAATCAGTAAATTTTCCAGGTTATCCAACCTTTAAAACATACATCAAGTGAGGAAAATTAAAATAGTTACATCACAATATCTAAAATAAATTCTGTCATCATGAAAGTCAATAAATTTTAAGTTTTCAACACTTGTTCATTTTTTGTTTCCCTTTGCTAGTGGTAGGTTCATCGACCTTCTCAACCTTAGCTGCAATGATTATATATATACAAAAGTGAGCAAAACAAATGCTCACTTAAAAATGACAATGAATAATAACAACGTAATAACTGCCAATAAATAGGCTCAACAGACTGAATAATATATTCTATCAATGATATTCAAGAACTAAAATCAAAATGTGAAATTTATCTAAGGGTTAGAAGACCATGAACTATGTCCAAGGATATAAGTAATCTTTCAACTTAAACCTAAACAGTCATAATACTGTAGGGACTCCCCATACTTAGGGTGATCAGCCCTTCGTACAATGTATTATGCACAAATATCTAAATGCATTGCTTAAATAATTCCCCTATAATAGGGTTGTTCTTCCTAGTTTTAGAGTACAAGTTTGCACCAAAGAAAGTTTGGTTTGGATAAGCTTTAAGGGTAATTTAGGGTTTAATGATCATTAACTAAGGATTAGTTGAATCAATAAAGTTCAATATCATTTCAAATGATCGATAACAACATAATGTGGAATTGTGACACCCCCAAATCCGGGTACTTTATTTTCATTGGATTTGGTGCTCACTATCCAAAAACAGTTATATCTAACTACCCACAATAATGGATAAAGACATAAGTTAAATAACTTAAACAATAATCTTCCCCTTAAAGGGTTACATCAACTTAAAACAATCCCAGGTAATCTACCATTTAATTATTACATAAGTCTGCATAATACATTTCAAAATAACATAAGTCTTATTACATAATTTCAGTAAAGTAAATAAGTCTTCATCACTTGAAAATCTTGTCGTTTCCTTTGCTAAAAGATGGCTCATCGACTTTCTCAACTTTAGCTGCAGTGTTAATTGCAAGAATGAGCAAACAATTGCTCACTAATATAAAGAATAGTAATAGCAACAACATGAGATTAAACAACGGTTACTGGATAATAGGGAACTCGTTTTACGAATCAGGAATAGAGAACAAGTTCAAGATTTATATATGAGGGGTCTGAAGACCACGAACTATGTCCCTGGTAATTAGGTATCTTACCTTAACCATAACAGTGGTTTAGACTATACAGACTCTTCCTTACGTACTTAGGGGGATCAGCCATTTGTACCATGTATTGTGCACAAACATCTGAACGCTAACTCATACAAAATCCCCTATACTATGGTTGTTCATCTTAGTTTGATTTTAGAATTTCCGCACCAAAGAAAGTGTAGTTTGGAACTAGTTTATTAGTGGTTCTAGAATTTTATAACACTATTCAATTACAGATTAATCCAATCAATAAGAGCTTGCTTGCTATGTGAAGGTTGAACACAATAATATAGAATTGAACAATGATACTAAAGTCAAAGATTGAATACTGACAATATACAATTGAATAGACATGGTATAAATGCAAAGTACTACATCCAAAAGAGTTAGGAAATCTCATTTGGAACAATGAAGGTAAACAGTATATGCTTTGAATAGCAATAACAAGAGTTAGGGTTGTGAAATTTGTTCAATGTAAAGAATTAGAATACAAGAGCTTGTATCATCATAAACAAGATGGAATCAATAAGCTTGCTCAACTTTAATATAAGAATTATGAACTTGCATATTGATAAATTAAGGTTAGAAAGCTTGCTTGACAATTAAAGGTAAACATAGTTATGAAACTTGCATTCATTATAAAGAGAATGAAGTTAGGAAACTTGCCTCATGTGTAAGTTACACAAGTATAATAAACGTTCGCCAATTACCCTACATATACCATTGAAATCACAATACCGATTAGTTATACTATTGTTAGCTTTATAGGTTCAGTCCACCATCTAAGTCATAACCTTTAACTTAATGTCTAACCATGTTGGTTAACCACTCACACGAATCTGAAAACTCACTATCGTATAACATAAAGCTTCATCATTCACCTCTAACTTTAGTAAACATCAAATTTCATTCATTACATAACTTGTTTAAGTGATCATTTAAAATCTTCATATTTAGTATTACATTACATTATAATATGTTATTGTACCTTATGTTATGATTTAACATCTTTATTATGTATACTAAGTTAGGTTAAGTTTTCATATTATAGTCTACAAATAACCAAAACTCATTGTCTCTGCTCAGGGCATGGCGCAGCTGTGCTACCCTAAGCCTTGGCACCGGTGCAGCTACGCTGGTACTCTACTTCAGAAACCCAACAGGCGCAATTGCGCCATTTTTGCCTTTGGTATCGGCGCAGCTGCGCCAGTACGCAGACAGAAACTGCAATAGCTTCCCCTGTTATGATACCAAACCCCAATTTCCCAATTTTTACAGAAATTTACATACCCAAAAACTAGAATTTGGTAACAACATCACCAAGCATGTATTTCATGATTCTACCAACATAGGCATTATATGTATAATTAACTTTCAAGGATTAAAAATCATATTTTACCAAATTCTTCATATTTCGATACTTTTAGCAAATTCGATTGCCAAATCTTTGTTTCTTAACTAAATTACACCATTCCAACTACGTTGTTTTCATTCTTGACGTAATATCACAATCTACAACCAATTTACAAATTCTAGCAAAGATTGAACATCAAATTTTGGACTCAATTAAGCCATTTCATACGTACATAACACCGTTACCTTAATTTTCTTCTACAAACCATTTTCCATGAATTTGATTACTCAATACAACTTCTATATAACAATTATCAGATTACACATGTATATGATTAACACTTTAACCCTAATACAACAGAATTTTAATCACAGAGAATAGAAATTATAAAACAAAGAAGTAGGTTATACCTTAATCATTTGCTTTGCAAGATGATGTTAACAAAGTTTAGCAATTCTTCCTTTGATTCCCTTTTGTCCTTCCGATGACGCCCCCAAATCCGGGTATCTTTCAACCCGACATATGGTGCTACATGGTGCTATAGTTCACACATACACTCAATTGAAATGCCTCAAAAGAATGAATATGCCTTATATATATTCCAAAATAATATTACCATCCCCAGGTTCTTTATAACTATTACATGTGTTCTTGTCATAATATCAAATAATAACAACATTTAACTTATACTATTACAAAGGCACCCTATTGGTTAGCCTTAGCCTTCCCTTTATCTTTTCCGGATCCTTCAGTCCGTTCGGTCTTAGCTGCATTCATATGGTTCAAGCAAGAGTGGGCATAACTAGCTCAGCAAGTATGACAATTTCATTTAAACAAGAAGCTTGAACCACATAAATCGTATATCTTCGATAACTAAAACAATAGTTATGAAGTACTATTGATAATTTAAAATAGCACTTCTTTTTTCCTATAAACGTTTCACCATGAATACTGTAAGACCCCGAATTTTATGAAATTAAAGTCTAATTTAATTTATGATTTTTATAAAATGTTAAATTGTTAAATGGTCAAATGAACAATTAATCGGATAAATGAGCTAATAATAGAGGAGTATTAACCTTCTAGAATATTGTGGTCTATGAGAGGGGCGGTTAATGCTGATAGAGGTGGAATAATCTTGAGGCTTATTTTCCTAGTACTTCAAACTTTCCACACATTCCTCACTAACCTTTTGTTTGATTGTTTAATTTCAATTTGGTGGGACAAGGGAGTTAGGCAATTGATTGAGCCTAATAAGGCAAAATTTAGGAGATGTCTTTCTCATTTTTCTCACAACCTCTTCCTTACGGTAGGCCAAAATATTGATAAGATAGAGAGAGAGAGAAAAAAGGAGAAAGAAGAAGAAGAAGAAAGGAAGAAAAAGAAAAACACCATCATTTTAATTTTCAACACACTTTCTCATTCTCTCATGCTCCCTCCTGTAGCCATGTTCAGAAGAAGAAAGAGAGAAGAGAGAAAAGAAAGAGAAAGGAAGAAAGAAGAAGATGAAACCATGGAAGCATGAAGGATGAATAAGAAATCAAAAGGTAAAACCAAAACTTTTCATCTCTATAATTTTCCTAAGAGTTTGATTTATTGAAAGTTGGGTTATAGGGGATCATAATGGATCCAAAGTAATAAGGAAGTATATGATGATTTTATGTTTATTCCATTCATAATCAAATTTAAGATCAAAAAGTTAGGCATGTGTTTGAGGATGAACAAAAGTTATATTGAGGACTTAAATCAAACTTGTAAAAGTGTTGATAGTTGATTTATGTGTAATATCCGAGGAGGATGATCTATATATTAAGAAGTTATGGAAATATTCCAATTTGAACGGACTAAAAATGATTTAAAGCGAAGTAGTGGTGAAAGTTTTCGTAAAACATGTTAAGCGATAAAAAACTAAGTCTTGGGGGACTTTGGAGAGAAATTTCGGAATAATTAATGAATCTGAAAAATTATGAATTCATGGGGGTTTTGTAGAGCATGTTACAAGCATTCCATAGGTTCGAAAATGGACTAATTCCGATAACGGATGAAGAAGTTATGAAGATTTAAAGTATGTGTCAAAAATTGTAAAAATCTAGAAATCGGTGTTAAGTGGCAAGGGTCGGGCGCCTAGGCGCTGGACTAGGCGCTTAGAATCTGTTATTGGGCGCCTAGGCGCTTGCCCAAGGCCAATTTTGGGCGCCTAGGCGCTGGTCAAGTGTTAAGCCAAAATCTGTCCGGACATCCTTTAGTAAATTGGGCATAACTTTTTCATACGAACTCTGATTGAGGAAATTCAAGATGATCCGGAACGAGAACGAATAGACCTACAACTTTTGTTCTTTAAGTGTTTCAATTTGAGGTCGTTAGAATGGGTCAAAATGGTTATATTTAGGACTATTATGTTTTCGGAGGCAATCGAAGGACGTCGGGCATGCACGTATGAAACGTGTAATGTTTTCGACGATAAAGGATGTTGTTCTAAGTTGTAAAACATGAAAATTATTAAATATAATGATATTATGCAAAGACAACTTAAATGAATAATGAATTATTAGTTGATGTATATGTTATTCGAGATAATTATGATTTGATGTTGATCCTTACTCTTAATAGAATTTAAATTGTTTATAAGTAAGGTATTGATTTGATTCTCACGTAAGAAGTTACTCGGTATTTATTTCAATAATTGTCACAGTAGTTATTACACAGTGACTCATATTATTTGATATGATATAATTAAACCAGTTGGCATTATTGAGAGTATGTTAATAATTGTGAATAATGGTTCAAAGATTAAAAGGTTGTTGATTAAAGATAAGTATGATATATAGATGTTTGTTCAATTATTTTCTTTTTACAAAAGTAAGTTTGGCAGGACTTGCCGACACTCTACTTTTTCTAAAGTAGTATGGACCACAAATCTATTATTGAACAAATTTTGTTAAAACGTGTACATGTTGATTTAATTTTCTCTGTGGGACCATAAATTCTACTACCATTATTATATACCCCATTTGGTTATTTTATCAGAGCAGGTGTGCCAGTTGTTTACTAAATTTTTAGTATAAATAGGTTGCTCGGTTGAGTAACTAAACACACACCATCACTACACTAAAAATATAGAATTCTTTTACTTCAATATTGTGAGTATAGTATTGTGAGTATTTCTATTGAGTGTAATGTTACTCCAAGTGTAGATAAGGAATGCAAGCATTGTTTAAGTTGATCAATTTCATAGGAAGCAGAATCAAGTCACATGTTAAGGTAAGGGATATCATTATTGTGGTAAGGGGTATTATTTTATGGTAAAAGGAATATCATTTTATTTCATACTCCATATTATGGTAAGATATTATTATTCGTTTATTCAGTTTATCATGAAATGGTGAAAAGTCCTGAAAGGATTAGGATATCCTTAATAGTTTGTGCTTCATCTATTATTTTGTTATCAATTTGGAGTCTAGATAATTAAGTTGAAAATCACTAAGATCTATGTTATCTTATTATTATGATGATCTATGTTTATTCATTATATATATCATTGTCATCATTCTCATGCTTATATTGTGTTGAAAGTCATCTATGGCCAGTAGTGCATAGATGGACTTGGTATGATTATGACCATGGATTATTTGGTATAATCATGACCGTAATGTTACAAACGATGTGGTAAAAGTCATCTTTGGCCCGTAGTGCATAGATGGACTTGACATGATTATGACCAGGGATCATTCGGTATAATCATGACCGTAATTGAAAACACGAATATCCTTAGCCCGTAGTGCATGGATAATTCGTGGTCGTGATAGTATTAAGCTGAGTCTCAGCATTATTGGTTTTACAGTTGTATATCTTTGGCCTGTAGTGCAAAGATGGAATGTTGATTATTGGTTTTATAGTTGTATATCTTTGGCCTGTAGTGCAAAGATGGAATGTTGATTATTGGTTTTACAGTTGTATATCTTTGGCCTGTAGTGTAAAGTTGGACTGTTGATTTACTTGATTATAAATATGAATTGTGATTTAATTATAATATGTGGTGGTTCATATGAAGACAGGTGATGAGAGTTCTCTTTTTGTTGGGTATAACCAAGAACTATTGATGATTATTACAGGAAATGAAATATTAACGATGAACTTTTAATCTAGAGGAGATAGTAGACATTATGTTCTACTTGACTTTTCTAATGGATTGTTGATTTCGCTGCTATTATGGTTAGAAACTTTTATCTTCTACCATATGTTCTAAATATCTGAATTATTATTGATGAAAACTATTGATAATTTAATTATCTTAAGTCATGATATCCTTTACTGGGCTGTTTGTGCTCACCCTTTTACTTCACCATCCCTTTCAGGTAATAAAAGTGTAGCTGGGACTAGCAGAGAGAATAGGGGTATAAAGTGGTGATACGAATTAGTCACAAGTCTAATCAAATTATGAAACGGTGTGGCATAATAATTGTACTGAGAACTTAAAATGTGTGTGACATGTTTTATACATCATTTGATATTTAATTTTGGTGAACAACAATAGGGTGAGGCGAATCAGAATATGGAAGCGTCAAAGGTGCACTCCATTAGAAAGAGGAGAACATAAATCTTCTCGTGTTCCTTCGGGGACTTGATATAATTGTTGTTGTACTTTATATGACATTATAATAATTTAAATATGAATATTGTCGTATTATATACGTAAGAATATTTCTATTGAAACTCACAGTATATGAGTCATCGTAATTTACACGACAGGTGTCTAAATGGAGTTATCAGTAGTGTATTTTCTGGCGACCCAAGATGGGTGATGTATACCAATTTTGGGGGCGTCACAAATACCATTCAGTAAAACATCAATTTCGGTCCAAAACCTTGAGCATTTCATTCTTTCTTTGAAATGGACAACCCGACACCAAGTCTGTAAGTCCGGCATATCTTACGAGCACGTCTAGGTGATCAGCCTATAGTACTCTATATTGTACAACACTACTTTCTTTAAACGTATGTACATTTAAGGTTTGGCAACCTCACATGTCTGTTGTTTTACGACAAAACATTTGTTTATGCATACTCAGTCTTTCTTTGAAATCAAAACCAAAATAGTTTGGCAAAAGATAGCAACTTTGACAATGGTTTGATAGATTAACTGGAAATCCACAAAACACCTTAAGTCTAGCCGAAGGAGTTGGCTTCAACTTCATTATACATCAAGTCATGCGTAAGGTACATGAATTACAAAGCTTGTCCAGAATGAACATAGGCAAGGGTTAGAACACTTACCTTTAAGGTCTTCTATCGTTAGTACAATTTCCATTTTTGAGTCTTTAAGGATTTCTACAATACACGATCACATAACATACCACATTAGGTCATAAATAATCATGTAAGGTCGCTAATATATCTTACCCTTCTTCTTAATTTAATCGTTCGTTAGATTTTTTTAACTATAGTTACGGTTTATCGTATTATTTTACATTCGCGTTCTCTCATTAACCTTTAGTTACATTACTTAAGGTTTTTAACATCATTTAAGGATGTTACTTCAAGTTTTATTAATGTTATAATTTTTGACGCCCCCAAAATTAGGTATACATCACCCATCTTGGGTCGTCAGATACATAGTACAGAATACAAATACAACTTACTAATACAACTGTCGTGTACAATACGACAAAACATAAACTGTGAGTTTGAATACAAATATTATCTTCTAGAGAGTATTCATACTCAAAAGGAGTCCTCATTACATTTATTAACACACTATTACATAGAATAGTGAGGACTACTAACTAATACTATCATTCAGACCATCACTCCGTTCCCCGACTTGCCCCAGCTACGTTCCCAATTCCTGAAGAGAACAGTGAAAGAAAGGGTGAGCTCAACTAGCCCAGTAAGAAATATTATGACTAAGATAATGCAGAATAAATTATCATTAGCCTTCAACAATGTTAAATTGATAAAATATAATAGACATCAAGTTTAACTGCAGCGGAACAAGCAATCCATTAAAAGAGTCAAGTAGAAAATAAACTCTACAATCTTTTATGATTTAAAAGGTTTTTCAACACTGTGATCGCTGGGACTCAGCTTAATAAAATAATTCACATCATCGAATCACCCCTGTACTACGGCCAAGCATATTCGTGTAGTCATTAATGGTCATGATCATGCCAACAACTGTCCATCAACGCACTACGGGCCAATGAGGACTTCTACCACATCATTTGTAACATTACGGTCAAGATTATACCGAATAATTCGTGGTTATAATCATACCAAGTCCATCTATGCACTACAGGCCACAGATGACTTTCAACATTTTATAAACATGAGGATGATGACAATAATATAAGAATTCAATAAAACAAGTTCAAGAATTAATTTATCCAAGAATTAACAACGTCCTAATTGTCAACATGATACTGCTTTGTGGAGTAAAATTTAAGAATGCTTAGAAGAATATTTTCATGAAAAGATACTGGATGAAACGCAATTATCAAGGATATTCCACAAATTTTATGGAGTATAGAAGTCAAAACTTAACCAACTGAGTATAATAAAGAATGGAATAACAAAAGAAATCACCATACATGCGATAGACCGCACAGACAGGTTATTCCAATAGAATAATAAATAATGGAACCAGGTCCAGCGTAAAACGCACAGACAGGATATTCCAACAGAATAATAATAAAGACGGAACCAGGTCCGGTGTAAAACACACAGACAGGATGTTCCAACATAATAATAATAAAGACGGAACCAGGTCCGGTGTAAAACACATAGACATGATGTTCCAACAGAATAATAATAAAGACGGAACCAGGTCCGGTGTAAAACACACAGACAGGATGTTCCAACAGAATAACAGAAGAATGTCACCAAGTATAGGGTAGACCGCGTATACAGGTTATTCTAACATAATAATAAGAAATGGAATAACAATAGTTCTCTTCATGAATAAGAAAGAATAACACCCCTTACCGTTTTAAAGAAGAGCTGAAATAAGAAAGTAGTTAAGTAGCAGAATACTCTTCTTCTCTATCTCTATAGTTTCTCTCTATAGTTTCTCTCTCTAGAGTTCAGTGAATTCGTAAGAAATAATGAAGGAATGAGCTGCTATTTATAGAAAAATAGAATGCATAGTAACTAATCCATGAACGGTCCAGATTGATTACTTTAATCTGACGGTCCATATTTAAAGAAAAATCTTTTAAATAAAATATAATATATTCTATTTATAGAATAACTTTAATAAAGTATTCTGTTTTATATAAAAAGATGTTTCTGTTTTATTACGTTAATAATACGAATAAAACAAAACGTCATTATCGCTAAATAATTCATATTATTAACTGACAATAATTGAATCAAACTGAGTGACTTCTCACATAAGCATTAATAATCAATACCGTGTGCTACTATGCAACCACACGTATTACTGTA
Source organism: Panax notoginseng (assembly GCA_016801055.1). Taxonomy (NCBI): domain Eukaryota; kingdom Viridiplantae; phylum Streptophyta; class Magnoliopsida; order Apiales; family Araliaceae; genus Panax; species Panax notoginseng. The sequence continues at coordinate 139,150,800 of CM029020.1, forward strand.
CTTTTACTACCGAGTAGTTCAACAGTATCAATGGTAAAACTTTCGCCATTATTTTTAATAAAATATTTTTGTCGTTTTCTCAATCCGACAATAATTCCGTTGTGGGGTCCACCAATGATTGTGCCGTTGTACGAATATTCCCTGTTAAAACGAATATTCCCCGACCAATCGAATATTATATAACAACTTGCGTTCTTTGCAAAATTTATAAATATTACCCACAACTATAACATTATATCAAATTAACTCCATAATATTCAAAAATAATATTTATAGAAAATTCATCTTTATTTATAAAAGTTGGGCTCTTACAACCTCCCCTTCTTATGAAATTTCGCCCTCGAAATTAGGGTACGTACCTGGTATGTCGAAGAGATAAGGATACCTTGATTTTATTTCAGATTCTAACTCCCAAGTCATTTCCTCAACATCGTGGTTTCTCCACAAAACTTTTACTTGAGGTATAACCTTGGAGAGTAGAATATGTTCCTTCTTATCCAAGATTTGAACAGGAACTTCTTCATACGTCAAATCCTTCGCTATTTCGTCCGGTTCTAACTCAATAATGTGGTTCGGGTCTTCCACATATTTGCGTACACATGGATATGTGAAAAACGTTATGAACACGAGACATACTTGGCGGTAAAGCGAGTCTATAAGCCACAGTTCCTACTCGATCGAGGATTAAAAATGGACCGATGAATCGAGGATTGAGCTTTCCTCTCTTTCCAAATCTCGTAACTCCTTTCCATGGAGCAACACGTAAGAACACATGATCTCCTATATCAAATTCCACGTCCTTTCGATGAAGATCAACATAACTCTTTTGTTGATCTTGTGAGGTTTTTATACGTTGTCGGATCGTTTGAATCTTTTCTGTAGTCATACGTACCAACTCCGGTCCCAACAACGTTGCTTCATCCACCTCATCCCAGTATACTGGAGAACGACATTTTCTTCCATACAATGCTTCGAATGGAGCCATGCCAATACTTACTTGATAACTGTTGTTGTAGGAAAACTCCACCAATGGTAAGAACTTGTCCCAACTTCCCTTGAAGTCAAGGACACAGAGTCTTAATAAATCTTCTAGAGTTTGAATAGTTCTCTCTGATTGTCCGTCCGTCTGCGGATGATATGCCGAACTTAATCGTAAATCTGTGCCCATAGCTTTTTGTAAACTAACCCAAAATCGTGAAGTGAATCTTGGGTCTCGATCAGAAACTATGAATACTGGCATACCATACAGTCTTACAATCTCGTTTATGTACATACGAGCAAGACGTTCAAGTGTATAAGTTTCTCGTATCGGTAAGAAATGAGCAGACTTGGTCAATCTATCAACAATGACACAAATCGCATCAATACCTTGAGAAACCCTAGGAAGACCGGTAACGAAATCCATGGTAATGTGCTCCCACTTCCATTTTAGAATTTCAAGTGGTTGCAATGGACCATTTGGTACTTGATGCTCCGCTTTGACTCGTTGACAATTTAAACACCTTGAGATAAACATCGCTATCTCTCTCATCATATTGCTCCACCAAAATGTATGACGAAGATCATGATACATTTTGGTACTTCCAGGATGGATTGCAAACGGTGTGTTGTACGCCTCCATCATGATTTCATACTTTAAATCAAGGTTGTTAGGAACACAAAGTCTGGAGTTGACTCGAAGTATTCCTTCTTCATCGATTCTTGCTTCCGGCATAGCACCTTCTTGCACTTTCTTCCTCAGACGCATCAGCTCCAGGTCTGTAGCTTGAGCAGTTTTAACTTATCGATTAAAGTTGGTTCTACTCGTATATTCGTCATCATCACATGGGTCCCTGAAGTCTTTAACTCTATCTCCATCCTTTGCAAGTCACACAAAATGGGCCTTTGTGTTGACAATATCGCACTCGTACTTGCATATGATCTTCTACTCAATGCGTTAGCTACCACGTTCGCTTTTTCATGATGGTATTGAATGGTATGATCATAATCTTTCAACAGTTCAAGCCAACGTCGTTGTCGCATATTGAGTTCCTTTTGAGTGAAGAAATATTTGAGGCTTTTATGATCCGTAAAGATCTCCACCTTCTCCCCATACAAGTAATGCCTCCAAATTTTAAGTGCAAAGACAACAGCTGCCAACTCTAGATCATGAGTAGGATAATTCCTCTCATATTCCTTGAGTTGTCTTGATGCATAGGCTATGACTTTTCCATGTTGCATGAGAACGCATCCCAACCCTTTGCTCGAAGCATCACTGTAGATGACAAATTCCTCCGAGCCAGATGGTATTGTTAGAACAGGTGCTGAAATGAGTCTCCTCTTGAGTTCTTGAAAACTCTTCTCACATTCTTCGCTCCAACTGAACTTTGTATCTTTCCGAGTCAGCTGAGTTAATGGAGTAGCGATTCGAGAAAATCCTTCCACGAATCTCCGATAATAACCAGCTAAACCAAGAAAGCTACGTACTTCGGTCACTGATTTAGGTTGCTCCTAGCTTTGAATAGCTTCAATCTTTGCCGGGTCAACCGATATTCCACGACTTGATACTACGTGCCCAAGGAATGCTACCTCCTCCAACCAGAACTTGCATTTCTTCAACTTGGCATAAAGCTTGTATTCACGAAGCTTTTGGAGTACCAGCCTCAAGTGTTGCTCATGATCTTCACTACATTTGGAATAAATAAGGATGTCATCAATAAAGACGACCACAAAGTGATCCAAATATTCTTTAAATACCCGGTTCATCATATCCATGAAGGCAGCAGGAGCATTAGTCAATCCAAAGGACAGACTAGGAATTCATAATGCCCGTACCGAGTTCTGAAAGCCGTCTTTGGAATATCCATAGTTCTAACCTTCAGCTGATGATATCCAGAACGAAGATCGATCTTTGAAAAGAATTGTGCTCCTTGTAACTGGTCAAACAGGTCATCAATACGTGGTAATGGGTACCTGTTTTTGATGGTGACATGATTCAACTCCCGATAATCAATACAAAGTCGCATACTACCATCTTTCTTCTTCACGAATAGCACAAGAACACCCCAAGGAGAAGTACTAGGACGAATAAAGCCAATGTCTAGCAATTCCTGCAGTTGGATCTTTAACTCCTGAAGTTCAATAGGAGTCATTCGATATGGGGCTTTGAAAATGGTTTTTGTACCGGGTTCAAGGTCGATACAAAATTTAATTTCACGCTCTGGGGGTAGGCCAGGAAGTTCTTCAGGGAATACGTCAGGGAATTTATTAACAATCGAAATATCATTCAAAACTGACATATTTTTGTTTAGATCCGTGACATGAGCTAAGAAAGCTTGACATCCGTTTTTCAATAAACGAATAGCTTTATGGCTTGAGATGACAGCGATTGATTTTAATGGTTTGGTTGCTTGAATTCGCATAATAGGTCGATTAGGAATATGAAAGCTAACAACCTTACGAAAATAATCAATTTTTGCATGATGAGTAGTTAACCAATCAATCCCTAGAATCACGTCAAATGTAAGTATTTTTAATGAAATCAGATCGACAGGTAATGTGTGGGTACCAACTTGAACCAAACAAGACTTATAAACCGTGGATGTAATGAAGGTTTCTCCCAATGCAGTTTCAATAGATAAATCAAAGTCTAATTTCTCCGGAGTCAAATTTAATCGATGAGCGCAAGTAGGAGAAATAAAAGAATGGGTAGAACCGGTATCAAATAAAGTATAGACTTCGTTAGAGTTTATGATAAGCTTACCCGTGATGACCTCATTCGGGTTCCTTAGTTTCTGGGAGGTCACAACAAACGCTATCCCTTGCACTACCGGTTTTGACTTTTCTGGGATGGCCTTTGGTGTCTCCATCTTGACTGAACTTATTTTTGGTAAACGACAAAATTGAGCTAAATGACCATCTCTTCCATAATTATAACATGCTTTAGACAGCATCGCGCAGTTTGGACTGATGTGCCCCTCCCCTCCGCATTTGAAATATATGATAGGTGGTCGTTCTCCTTCCTTAACAACGGGTGCTGGTGCTGACGTCTTTCCATCATTGTTGAATCTCCTCTTCTTGAAATGACCATTCTTATTGTTTTGGCCCTGATTATCACCGAAGTGGTTACCATTTCTGGCCTGTTGATTCCCTCCACGCTTGTTGTCACCGCTTCGATGACTGCTCTCACTGGTATTATCATTTTGTCGACTGCTCTCTTTTGGTTGCGTTGACTCGTTATCGCGCTCCACTAACTGAGCCCTATTCACAACATCTGAATACAAACACAGTTTATGAGAAATAAAATGTTAACGTATCTCAGGTTTCAAACCTCGCAAAAATATTCGCGTCATTCGCTCTTCATTATCCACCAAGTGGGACGCAAACCGGGACAACTCAGCAAATTTAGCCTCATACTGCGACACGGTCATATTATTCTGCTCCAATTTGATGAACTCCACCTCCTTCATGTGACGAACACTCTCGGGAAAGTATTTGTCATTGAATAGCTCTTGGAACTTCTCCCAAGACATCTTTAGTGCGGCAGGTTGAGTACGCTTAATCTATTCCCACCAGTAATCTGCCTCTCCTCGCAACATAAAGGTGGCAAAGGGAACCTTTTGCTCCTCGGAGCATCCCAAGACATCAAATATCTTGGTAATCTACTTTATCCATGTTTCCGCTATAAGTGGTTTTGGCTCACCCTTAAACTCTGGTGGTTCCAGCTCCTTGAACTGTTTAGCGGTGACCGTCCGAGAGTTTTCACCTATATTTTGGACAGGAGCCGCTCTCGCCTGCATAAAGTTTCTGAACATTCCATTATTCATCATCTGGTCAGCGTTGTTGTTTGCATGAGGATTGTCACCTTCCTGATGCACATTATCCTGATTATTGATATGTGGTGAATCAACAGTCGCTTGTACTCCATTGCTATTCTCAACATTCTCAGATGCCATTTTCAGATACTGCCACAAAATAAAAGTTAATTGATATGTCATATATTATCCTTATATTATGACCGACCAATTAAATACCATGCAAATAAACTTAGGTAGGTCATACTAGCGAAGGAATTCCCCGTCTCTCCCCTCCTAGTTCTATTCTCACATCTTAGCCAGGGATCATATCCCTAAGCTCTGATACCAACTGTGACGCCCCCAAAATTAGGTATACATCACCCATCTTGGGTCGTCAGATACATAGTACAGAATACAAATACAACTTACTAATACAACTGTCGTGTACAATACGACAAAACATAAACTATGAGTTTGAATACAAATATTATCTTCTAGAGAGTATTCATACTCAAAAGGAGTCCTCATTACATTTATTAACACACTATTACATAGAATAGTGAGGACTACTAACTAATACTATCATTCAGACCATCACTCCGTTCCCCGACTTGCCTCAGCTATGTTCTCAATTCCTGAAGAGAACAGTGAAAGAAAGGGTGAGCTCAACTAGCCCAGTAAGAAATATTATGAGTAAGATAATGCAGAATAAATTATCATTAGCCTTCAACAATGTTAAACTGATAAAATATAATAGACATCAAGTTTAACTGCAGCGGAACAAGCAATCCATTAAAAGAGTCAAGTAGAAAATAAACTCTACTATCTTTTATGGTTTAAAAAGTTTTTCAACACTGTGATCGCTGGGACTCAGCTTAATAAAATAATCCACATCATCGAATCACCCCTGCACTACGGCCAAGGATGTTCGTGTAGTCATTAATGGTCATGATCATGCCAACAACTGTCCATCAACGCACTACGGGCCAATGAGGACTTTTACCACATCATTTGTAACATTACAGTCATGATTATACCGAATAATCCTTGGTCATAATCATACAAAGTCCATCTATGCACTATAGGCCACAGATGACTTTTAACATTTTATAAACATGAGGATGATGACAATAATATAAGAATTCAATAAAACAAGTTCAAGAATTAATTTATCCAAGAATTAACAACGTCCAAATTGTCAACATGATACTGCTTTGTGGAGTAAAATTCAAGAATGCTTAGAAGAATATTTTTATGAAAAGATACTGGATGAAAAACAATTATCAAGGATATTCCACAAATTTCATGGAGTATAGAAGTCAAAACTTAACCAACTGAGTATAATAAAGAATGGAATAACAAAAGAAATCACCATGCATGCGATAGACCGCACAGACAGGTTATTCCAATAGAATAATAAATAATAGAACCAGGTCCGGCGTAAAACGCACAGACATGATATTCTAACAGAATAATAATAAAGACAGAACCAGATCCGGTGTAAAACACATAGCAGGATATTCCAACAGAATAATAATAAAGACGGAACCAGGTCCGGTGTAAAACACACAAACAGGATGTTCCGACAGAATAATAATAAAGACGAAACCAGGTCCGGTGTAAAACACACAGACAGGATGTTCCAACAGAATAACAGAAGAATGTCACCAAGTATAGGGTAGACCGCGTATACAGGTTATTCTAACATAATAATGAGAAATGGAATAACAACAGTTCTCTTCATGAATAAGAAAGAATAACACCCCTTACCGTTTTAAAGAAGAGCTGAAATAAGGAAGTAGTGAAGTTGCAGAATACTCTTCTTATCTCTCTCTATAGTTTCTCTCTATAGTTTCTCTCTCTAGAGTTCAGTGAATTCGTAAGAAATAATGAAGGAATGAGCTGCTATTTATAGAAAAATAGAATGCATAGTAACTAATCCATGAACGGTCCAGATTGATTATTTTAATCTGAAGGTCCATATTTAAAGAAAAATCTTTTAAATTAAATATAATATATTCTATTTATAGAATAACTTTAATAAAGTATTCTGTTTTATATAAAAAGATGTTTCTGTTTTATTACGTTAATAATATGAATAAAATAAAACGTCATTATAGCTAAATAATTCATATTATTAACTGACAATAATTGAATCAAACTGAGTGGCTTCTTACATAAGCATTAATAATCAATACCGTGTGCTACTATGCAACCACACGTATTACTGTACTTTTACTATCGAGTAGTTCAACAGTATCAATGGTAAAACTTCCGCCGTTATTTTTAATATAATATTTTTGTCATTTTTTCAATCCGACAATAATTCCGTTGTGGGGTCCACCAATAATTGTGCCATTGTACGAATATTTCCTGTTAAAATGAATATTCCCCGACCAATCGAATATTATATAACAACTTACGTACTTTGCAAAATTTATGAATATTACCCACAACTATAACATTATATCAAATTCACTCCATAATATTCAAAAATGATATTTATAAAAAATTCATCTTTATTTATAAAAGTTGGGGTCTTACATAATTTATCATTAATCAACCAACTTCCTTTTTATCTTCATAAGCTTTCCTTTCTAGTTCCTTCTTAGTGCTGACACTGCGGCGTCGGCTTACCATACAAGTCTTGCACTGCGGCGTGACTTCACAGTAGCTAAGTCATGGATTTGGCACTGCGGTGCCAATCCTTTATACCACAGCTGTGCTGCGGCGCCACTCTGCAGTGGTTGAGTACTCGGCCTAGCGCTGCGGCGCCGACCTTTCCTCTTTGGGTCACGCTGTCTTTTACTTGAATTAGTTGCTTATATTCATGTGTCTTAGTTACTTTTCATGCATTTTGTGTTCATTTTGTAGGTTATACGTTTGGGAACGGTGTGAGCGGCTATTGGTAAGAAAATGCAAAGAAAAACAAATCGGATATCGTTTGGGCTTTCATCTTCATTTCATGTTCTTGACTTGGAACTCAGATTACATTGTAGAGCTTCTTCTTAGCTTTCCGTAACATCTTGAATCATTCCAATCGGAGTTCGGATGCAAGAGTTATGACATTTGTACCAACGGAAGTCGAACGTCACTGTTTTGGGTGGTCATTTGCGTAGCAGTAATTTCTAGGCCAATTTTCGCCTTCATCCGTCCGTTATTTATAAATTCTCAAAGAATGAAAGTTGTAGATCTCGTCGATATCTTCGATTTGATAGGTGGTAGGCCTCATAGCTCTTCTCGGATCAAAAGTTATAGCTGTTTTTCCAAAAGACGTCATAGCAGAAAATTTTTCTTCACAAACCCGCCGCTGGGTTGGGCATGCAAGTCACAAAACAGGCCCCTAGCTCGCCGGGGCGGGCCCAAAACAAGCCTAGACCCCCATCGGGGCGGGGGTATGCTCAGAAAATGCGAATTTTGGTCAAACTTGAGTCCGAGAAAGATTGTTTCGATCCGATTGACTCAAGGACTTCCAAAATGACTTAAAGACATATAGAGAGACTTATAAAAGGAGGAGAATCACAAGGATGAGGGGGAGATTTAGAATAGATAGAGGATTCCATTAGATTAGATTAGAGTAGAATAGGAAAACACTAGTTCTAATGAGTTTTGGAGATTGAAGCAACTTGGAGATCATTGAAGATTCAAAGTAGGAGCAAGGAGGGAGCATCAAATCTACATACAATAGTTTATGTTTTCTCTTCTTCTTCTATCTTTGTTCTTTAAATATGTATTCAATTGTGGATTCTTAGTTTTAATTTAATAATAATGAACTAATTCTTTGTTTGAGATTACAATGGATCTTATTGTGTAGTTTACTTTAATATGCTTCGCTATCAATTATTATGTTCTATTGTGAGGATTGTCTATTGTGATTTGGACTTAATTGTTTAATTGATTGGCCATCAATTACCGTGATAATCTATATGAACTCGAGAGATGAAGTATTGATTTAGATCTTATCATGATAGCATGTGTTTATGATTTTGTTAGTAGCTTAAACTTGATGAGCGGTAAGGTAGAGATATGCTTGACACCGCATGTAATTAGATAAAGAACTTATTCTTCAACCTTCTTCAATTGTAATTCACATAGAGATATAGTGGGTTAGTTGATTAAGGTATTTAACAGATTTCTATCTTTATTATATATTGACGTTAATATGGGTATTATGCATCGAGAGATGGTTTTATCTACTTTAGTGTTCTTGATTAATAATTCAGGATATAGAATAATTGATGAGAAGTGTGTTAACTTAAATGAAGCAATAAGTGAAGTTGTGATCTTAAATCTCCGTTATCTTAATTTAACTAGTGGAATTTAAGAGTAGTTTAATTTATATAATTTGAAATTCATTCGTTTAAATAAGATTGAGTTGGTTACGGGTTAGTACTTGGTGATTTTTATTAAATAATTCTCTGTGGGAACGATACTCAACTTATCACTTTATTACTTGCTGATCGCGTATACTTGCGTGTTGTGCGTAATTATATTCTACCCAACAAGTTTTTGGCTCCGTTGCCGAGGAATTAGTTTAATATTTTTTACCAATATTAATTTCAATCAAAATAGTCTTAATTTAAATATTTTTATTTTTAGTTTTAACTCTCTTCCTATATTTCTCTCTTTTTAGGTACCATGGATGACTTTGCGTATCAATGGCCATACATGAACATGACTCAACCAAGGAAAACAGGGATTGATGGACTCAATACATCTTCTATAGAGCCAATACAAGTTGAGGCAACTTCGAAGACGTTGGAGGTTATCGCAGCCCAATGGAGTCGAAGGATGACAAGAATGACTTTGCCAAGGGGAGCAGAGATTGACAGACTCGCGACACTTTCTGCATTGTTAGGACAGGTTGAGACAATTTCGAGGAGGTTGGACGTTGTTGCAGCCCACGTAATCGAAGGATAACAATTAATTGCAATTATTGTGATGGTAATCACCCGAGTAATCAATGCACCATCAATCTTGGGCCAGTACAGTATAGTGGTAACTACCTCAATCAGTATGCATATGATAATTATGATCAAGTTTGGGGGTATCACTCGGATTCTTCATAGAGCTATACTTATGAAGACCAATACTCTACTCCAAATCCAACATACATGCCGGAATTCTCATATCCAACTCCAATGAAACAAGAAGACAATTTAGAGTTGAAGGAATTCATGTTAAGGATTATAGCAAACCAAGAGGAGAGGATGATGAGTCAAGAAATATCGAGCCACAATTTTCAGCACCAGCTGGAACAACTCATCACCACTTCAACTCATGGTCCTCAATACATGGATTCCAAAACTGAGACAGATAATTCAAGTTTGGAGGATTTATGGTTCAAATTTGTAGCATCAACTGAGGAGAGGATGATTAATCAAGAGCGGTCAATTCAGAATCAAGAGATAACAATTTAAAATCTTCAAAATAAGATAGATCAATTGACCAAAGTTGTAAGCAACCTTCCTCGAAACAATTGGTGTTATGATGAGGATTACGTGATTGATGAAGTGCCCGAACCAAATCTGCAACTGGATGAGCCACAAGATATCGAAAGTGTGGATACAATTGGGGATAATGAAATAGAGGTCGACGAAGATCTAAATGGGTCTCCACCAACGATCAAAGAGTCAGTCAGATTTGTAAAATCGTGCCCACTTGGTAGTCATGTCGTCGGCGAAGATCTTGTTGACATAAGAGTGAGTAGAATTTTCAATCCATGGTGGAAAGAGAAAGAGAAGATAGACGAAGAGCCCATTGTGTGTGACAAGCTTCCATGCCCCAAAGTGATCACATACACAATGGAGAAAACACCTAGTTGTGGGACGTTCTTGATTGAGATCATAACAAATCAGAGCATGCTAGGTGACTTTGATGCATTGGCCATTGTAAATTGGAACCTACCAAAAGCTATATTATTTCCGATGGATAGAGGGTTCCTCAACTATCGAAGAGGAATTGAATAGCGTTGACCAAACAAAGTCAGGCTGAAAGACTGTAAATCAAGCGCTGACTGGGAGGCAACCCAGGAATTTTTATATTTATTTGCTTTACTAGTTTATTTAGTAGATAGAAATTAATTTGCTTATTAAGTTCTCTTATAAATCCAAAGTGTTCTTCTAATCCATGTTGTCTCTCTTCATTGCATTTATTGGAGGTTCAATGGACATGCAAAAGATTATGGAAAGGGAAGCCACCAGCCTGAGCCCATGACACAGTATCCTCCTTCAAATTCCGATGTGGAGGATTTTTCAGTCTCTGTGCCACGCCACCATCACCACAAGCTTAAATGATTACCGGGAAGTTCTCGTCCACTTCATGCTTTATTTTACAATGAGGACATTGTAATTGTTAAGTTTGGGGGAGTTAATTAGTTTAGTTTTGCATGTTTAATGTAGTTGTTTTAGTTTTGCATAAGTTGTCATGTTTGTTTAGTTTAGGATTATTATATGTTTGTATTCATGTAGTGTAAGTGCATAATAGTTTGCATAGTAGAGTAGTTGTAAATAGTTTTTATTTATGTCTATAAAAAAATCAAAAATAATAGTTAGTTACTATGTTCATCTTGCATGATTCCAGCTGTTAGATAGTTCAGTTTATGTTGGCCAATGATGAGATTAGAATTGAGTAGACAAGTATAGTACTGACTATTAGAGCTTTGATGTGATTTCTTGTTATGAATTGAATCTTTTTCTGTTTGAAACTGGTATAATGAGGATAGCACAGTAAAAACAACTTGTTGATTGATTGAGTTTAAATTGATACGTAATAGGATTCTAAAGGATATTGCTAGTTTGAATGAAAGAATGACAATAACAAGTAGTGATGGCTAAAGTTATACAAGAGCCTAAGTTTAGGGGAATATCTGGGGTATATAAGCTATAAAAAAAAGAAAAAGAAAGAAAAAAAAAAGAGAAAAAGAAGAAAAAAAAAGAGTATGAATAAACACCGTGGCGTGCTTGTCTAGTTTTGTGGCCTTTGTTACTTGAGTAAGTAAGCCCGAGGGGATTGTCTCTACACCTAGCGCCTTAAGGTCTTAATGGTCTGGGAGTCGTTTGTCGAAAGTTCGTTAAAGTAGCATTGAAAAGCCTAAGGGAATAAGACAATGCATAGCTATGTGTATAAAAAAATGAATAAAACGGGAAATAAGAGCAAAAAGCCCCCGTAGATGAAAAATAAAGCATAAGTATCCCATTTTGACCCTCGATATTGGTAATTGTTTGATTTTAGTTGGATCTAGCTTGTTTTTAGATTTCTTGAGTTTACACTATATGATGCCTTCGAAGAGACTTGATATGTGTTAAATTTGATTTTATATCAGTTAACATGGTTGTTGAGCACACACGCACTATATCAGTGATAACAGTTTAAGATTTAATGATTGACTAAGAAATTGTTTATTGGTTTTGATATAATGTATTATCATGTTTACTTGATTTCTCTAAGGTCGGTTGAATAGACTTATTTCTGTCATTACTGCTGGATTCGTAGGCATGTAGATTAGTTGCATTGTATATCATTGTTGTTTTTTGTTTTTTGCTTGAGGACAAGCAACGGTTTAAGTTTGGGGGTATCTGATAAGTAGGTTTTATACCTACTTATTCGGTATCTTTTACTTGAATTAGTTGTTTATATTGATGTGTCTTAGTTACTTTTTATGCATTTTGTGTTCATTTTGTAGGTTATACGTTTGGGAGCGGTGTGGGCGACTATTGGTAAGAAAATGCGAAGAAAAACAAATCGGACATCGTTTGGGCTTTCATGTTCATTTCATGTTCTTGGCTTGGAACTCAGATTACATTGTAGAGCTTCTTCTTAGCTTTCCGTAACATCTTGAATCATTCCAATCGAAGTTCGGATGCAAGAGTTATGACATTTGTACCAACGGACGTCGAACGTCACTGTTTTGGGTGGTCATTTGCATAGCAGTAACTTCCAAGCCAATTTCGACCTTCATTCGTCCGTTACTTCTAAATTCTCAAAGAATGAAAGTTGTAGATCTCGTCGATATCTTCGATTTCCTAGGTGCCAGGCCTCGTAACTCTTCCCGGATCAAAAGTTATGGCCGTTTTCCCAAAGGACGTCAGAGCAGAAAATTTTTCTTCACAAACCCACCGCCGGGGTGGGCATGCAAGTCACAAAACAAGCCCCTAGCCCGCCGGGGCAGGCCCAAAACAAGCCTAGACTCCCGTCAGGGCGGGGGTATGCCCATAAAACAAAAATTTTGGTCAAAGTTGAGTCTAGAAAGGATTGTTTAAATTTGATTGACTCAAGGACTTCCAAGAGGACTTAAAGACATGTAGAGAGACTTATAAAAGGAGGAGAATCACAAGGATGAGGGGGAGATTTAGACTAGATAGAGGATTCCATTAGATTTGATTAGAGTAGAATAGGAAAACACTAGTTCTAATGAGTTTTGGAGATTGAAGCAACTTGGAGATCATTGAAGATTCAAAGTAGGAGCAAGGAGGGAGCATCAAAGCTACAGATAATAGATTATATCTTCTCATCTTCTTCTATCTTTGTTCTTTAAATGTGTATTCAATTGTGGATTCTTAGTTTTAATTCAATAATAATGAACTAATTCTTTGTTTGAGATTACAATGGATCTTATTGTATAGTTTATTTTAATATGCTTTGCTATCAATTATTATGTTCTATTGTGAGGATTGTCTATTGTGATTTGGACTTAATTATTTAATTGATTGGCCATCAATTACCGTGATAATCTATATGAACTCGAGAGATGCAGTATTGATTTAGATCTTATCATGATAGAATGTGTTCAGGATTTTGTTAGTAGCTTAAACTTGTTGAGTGTTAAGGTAGAGATATGCTGGACACCACATGTAATCGGATAGAGAACTTATTCTTCAACCTTCTTCAATTGTAATTTACATAGAGATATAATGAGTTAGTTGATTAAGGTGTTTAACAGATTTCTATCTTAATTGTGGATTGACGTTAATATGGGTATTATGCATCGAGAGGTGGTTTTATCTACTTTAGTGTTCTTGATTAACAATACAGGAAAGAGAATAATTGATGAGAAGTGTGTTAACTTAAATGAAGCAATAAGTGAAGTTGTGATCTTAAATCTCCGTTATCTTAATTTAACTAGTGGAATTTAAGAGTAGTTTAATTTGTATAATTTGAAATTCATTCGTTTAAATAAGATTGAGTTGGTTACGGGTTAGTACTTAGTGATTTTTGTTAAATAATTCTCTGTGGGAACGATACTCAACTTATCACTTTATTACTTGTTGACCACGTATACTTGCGTGTTGTGCGTAATTAAATTCTACCCAACACGCTGCGGTGCGGACCCTGAGCCTGAGAAAATTTTGACAGACTTCTTGCTTGATGAACTTCCCGGACTCGTAAATTGTTCATTTCAAGTCCGAATTGGCTCGCTCAAAAGTTATAAGCTCAAAAATCATATGAACTAGGTGTTCATATAAGAATTTAACATTTTCGAATCCGTTAACATGGAATTCACCGTTTAAGTCCGTTTTTACGAAAACGATAAACGTCCGTGAATGTAACGACCCCAAAATCCATACAATTTAAATCTCAACTTTGGTCGTTAACCACACATTAAATCTAAAATTTTACATCATTATTCGATATTAAAAACACTAAAATTGTGGAATATTTAAAACGTTTATACATTTCCTTCTTTCATGCCCTGAATCGCAACCTTTACATTACATCTCTTTGATTCAATCTTATATCATGAATCGTTACAACAAAATGACTATACAAAGTCTTACATCATAACTAAATATCCATATACATTGGATAACTCAACTTACAATTCAACAACATGTTACGTTCAAAATATGAAATACATTTATCATAAAACATAAGTAACCTTCGTGAATATAGATCTCTATAACTCACTTAGCACATATCTTTACCTTAACATCTTGACCTGCAAAAGTGGTTATTTGCAAGAGTGAGCTCGACAGCCCAGCAAAGTCTAACAGTTTTCATGCATCACATAACACATAATAACATGCTCAATATACGTCTCATTAAGGTAACATGGCATACATGCTTTTAATTCATATAGCAAATATAAAGATTGAGTTCCTTACTCAATCATCATTACTTAGCCAAAACAATGCAGTCATATATTGACTTTCACATTTCATGATTTCAACATGTATAACATATCATGCAATTTAAAACAGTTCATCAAGTCCACGTAACAAATAGGAACCGAAAGACTTGCCTTGATCGTTGTTTACCAATAACAGTTTAACAGCTTACAGTTATCTGCACTTCACGTGCCCTACACAATTATATAATCATACACATCAACTATTAGTCACATAACAACACATAGTAATTGTAATGTAAACTCTACTCCACATCTCATAATCTTTCCTATTAACTAACACACAATGTTCAATTAGATTGTGTTAACTTTTCGACTTATGTAATATTCGAAATTCATTAAAGTGTTCAAATTTTGCTAGGAGTTATTATTAGTTTTATATTAAACCCATTTCATACTTTATAATATCCATTTCATTTGACTAAAAACACTTTTTACGTTCATTAACAATTATCACGGCGTTTCGACGTTTATTCGTCACACGCCCGATTGCATCTTTTGTGTATGCTTACTATGCTTCTATAACTTATCTAATACATCATTATATTAATGTTAAGCATCATTATATTTACTAACATTCATGTTTTATAACTTAGAACAACATCTTTTATCGTCAAGAGCACTACACTAGAATACGTGCATGTCTGACGCCCTCCGATTGCCTTCGAAAACACAATAGACCTAAAGATGACCATTTTGACCCTTCATAACGATTTCAAATTGAAAACCTTAAAGAATAAAAGTTGTAGGTCTATTCGTCCTTGTTCCGAATCATCTTGAATCGCATCAATCAGAGTTCGTATTGAAAAAGTTATACTCATTTTAGTAAACTACGTCCGGTCAGTTTTTTTTTCAAAATTTTGGCTTGACAGAACACCCCCCCGCCGGGGCGGGGGTTTTTTGCACTAGGGGGGCCCGCCGGGGCGGGGGTCACTGCTGCGATTATGCGATTTTAGCTCTACAACACTACGAAAAGCCAAATTAGGCCTCCAAACTCCTTTCTAACAACCATACCAAACTACCCAATGAGTAAATAGGTTTACATAAACATAATCTAATGTTTCTAACACGTTTCTAACCATATAAACAACGTAAACATCAAAGATTACAACCTTTAATTTCACTATTTCTCTTCTTTCCTCTTCTTTTAACATTCATAGCGAAATTATTCACTGTGAATTCGTTTTTAAACCAATTCAAGTAATTCAAATTGTGATAACTCATATTCTTAACATACTAACACAATACACGATCAATTTCAATAATAAATCATAACCAAACATCAATTTAATAGTTTAAAAAGCTATTTTTCAGAAATTATTTCATAGAAAAACATTATGAAGCCAAATCCTCTTGTTTATCAAAATTACATGGATTGAATTGCTAGAACAACCATATAACTCATAATCAAACACTATGAACATGATTTCATCATGTTCATCATATCTTTGTGAATTGAAACTTTTGAACAACTATAAAACTCTAAAACTATGAAAACATAGAAAAACATGATTTTAAAACTTATTTTTACAACACTTGTATTGTGAACATCCTTTCATGGCATACAATCACATATGAACACCATATATACATATAAATACATAATCATGAAAACCTAATTTTACAAAGACTAAATACATAACATCTTAATTTAGTATAAGTGTTAGTTTGATACCTTTCTAGGTTGAATTAGGAGAAAATATGGAGATGATGAAAGCTTTTCTTTTGTTTTCTCAAGGTTTCCCCTTCTTCTTCTCCTTCTTCTTCTTCTTCTTCTTCTTTTCTGCATTCTCTCTTCTTCTCTCCCTTTTCTTCAACTGAGTCTTTCTTTTATCTTCTAACATACGTAGAATAGTATAACGTATATAGTAATAATATATATTAATGATATAATATAAATATAGATATAACTTATATCAGTTATGTAAGTTTTTGAAAATCAAAAGCCATAAGGCTTGTTTGGCTAACCACTAAAAAAATAATTAATTAATCCTTATGCCTTGTTTGGTAAAACACAATTAGATTAAAGACTTAATAGGCATTAGGTTTTGTTTGGCAAAACTAAATTAAACACTTTTAATTTATTTTAATAACTCCTTTAATTTATTTTCATAAGTTATTTATAATATAGTTTATTGTCCCACATTGTTTACTTGGATTTCCATATCCAATCCTAATTAAATAACTAATTACCACATACTAAATAAATTTTCCACTTGACCAAATATCACAAAATTATAATCTCATTATAATTTTATTAATAATTTAATATACCACCTTAAATTATTAAATTAAAATAATAATATAACAACTCATGTTATATTATAACTCTCTAAATTATAAATTAATTTAATTTAGAATATTATCTAATGAATTTAGATTAGTAAATATTTACTAGCAACCATTACATCAATAAAATATTTCTCTCATCAATTTCAACAATAAGCGCATCAAATAAATATTTATATATTAATTTAATATTACAATTTGAAATTTCGGATCGTTACATCCTTCCCTCCTTACAAGGATTCTGTCCCCAGAATCACAACTCAAATAATCAAATCGCCACATTCTTCACTCTTTTATCTTAATTAAGTTAATTTCTATAACTCATGGATTATTTACTTACTAATAAATAATCCAATAAATATCTACTAAACAACAAACACGTCAATTAAAAATATTTATTTAATTCAATAAATATTTAAAATTATAAATAAAATTTTGGATTGTTACATTCTTCCCACCTTATAAGGATTCCGTCCTCGGAATCACTGAAACCCTACCTTACTCAGGTTTTCGTCAAATCTCTTCGTTGAATAACTTCAACACATTACCTTAATATAGGTTTTATATTTCCTACTCCCACCATTCTTCAAAATAAATTCTTGTAAGTTTTATTTCATAACCTTTACTCAGACTTAATTATATTTGAGTATTACATATTCTTTAACCCGTTCATTTCCTTTTTTTAAAGGATCGTTATCATGAACACTCGGGATATTACATTCACCCATTCTTCTAAGAATTTCGTCCTCGAAATTTTATCAATGAATATTCAATCTATCAAAATAGATTTTACGTCACTACTTCATTCATTCACTGGTTTCTATAACTACTTCCTTTCCACAATTATCATTCTACAACTATTAACTTTTATATTAAAAGTTTCACATTATTCTTTGATAACTCATATCGTTCTCACTTCAAAATCTCTTTTCTCACTTATTCAACATATTCATCATTTAGTGTCGCATTCTACGACTCACTTCTTTCTAAGGAATATCATCCTTACTACATTCACCTTTTAGAATATCAAGAATCTTCCACAATTGCTCAATAATTGGGAAGCGATATGAATAACATGAATTTAAAAGATTCCAAATCATGCTGAGGGTCATAAGACCACGAACTATGTCCACAGTTGCAAGTAATCTTTCAACTTCAACTTTAACAGTCATAAGACCATAAGGACCCCCGTACTTAGGGTGTTAAGCCCTTCGTACGATGTATTGTGCACAAACATTTAAACGCTATGCGTATGCCCATAGTTATAAGTAATCTTTCAACTTAAACTTTAACAGTCATAAGACTATAGGGACTCCTCGTACTTAGGGTGATCAGCCCTTCGTACAATGTATTGTGCACAAACATCTCAACGCCTCCGCGTAATCCCCTATAAAAGGGTTGTTCATCTCAGCTTTTCAACATCTGAATCCGCACCAAAACAATTTGGTTTGGCATAACTTCTCAAGAAACGCATGCATTTCATGAACATCTTTCAATATTTGTCTAGCTGAATCAAATAGCATAGACCTCTACAACAATTCGAACATCAATCGAAATATACATATACATACATACATATGTATTCTCATATCTTAAAGAAATCTCAAAAATCTTTTTATAACGTCATGATACCGCACTGTATTTACAGTCCGTTGAGAATTCCGTCATTTGTTGATTTTATCATACTACATCATACCATAGTGGGCTGACGATCCTTAGATTACATCCAACACTAGGTAATACTGCATTGATGACTCCATCGTTTTTTTTTCATCTTTGCACCAGGTTGCATGATGCATTAATGATATAAAATATATTTTGATATATTGCAAATCATTTTTGTCTAGCCGAAGCAATTAGCATAGACATACGAATAACAGTATTGTTGTTAACACTCATTGGTTCCATCATTTGATCCAATGTTTTTCAAGAAAATAGAAGTGTAAACATTAGCACAAAGTCAATAAATTTCGAAAGTCTAGCATAGCAAGTAGATTTAGAATACCTATGCTTCCACCATCAACTCCACTTTCTATAATGATCCATTGCTTAATTAGTCTATCTATTCCTATCGTCCTCAATACTCCATTTACACTTATCTATTCCCAGTTCGTCAAACTTACCACACGTTATGAGTTCAGGAACTTGCCACAATCATATGAGTTTAAGAACTTATCCTAGTCAGACCATAGGCGTCCATTCGCTGAGGGGTTCAAAAATATACCATATAATTATGAGTCACGAACTTACCATAAGTATGAGTTTTAAGAACTCGCACTTAATCTTATAATATTCTCTAACTAGACTCTACCTATCTGTTATACACATGAGAAAAGAATCACCTTCTCAACAGGCATATGTCAAATAGCGCGACACAAACATTCCAATGATTATCAATGTGATAAACTGAGTGCAACCACAAAACTCTCGCCCATACAAAGGTTTGTACAACTCAGCCATCACATGAGTCCTCAATTGAAATCCCATCTAACTCTATCTTGCTTATAACTTGCTCTTTGCTCGATACGAATTCCTCGTATCACATCATCTATAACTCCTCATGAGTTATCTCGTACTATTTCATAGTACTCCATCTTCATAGCATTAAGCTATAATTATTCAAACATTATAGACCATCTTTCTTTTATAACTTAAACAGATCTAGACCACGTCGTGATCTTATTCTATAACCATCTCCCTTAAAATTCTTTTCTTAACTCGTGATCGTTTTGTTTTACGATTCTCTTTCTTTCTCTTTTTCATCATTCACTACATTACTCGTTATCTTGGCTTTTGGAGTTAGGAAACTCCAATTTCTTATCTTTATATCTCTTAGATTCTTCTTTGAATCTTCTTGTTTATATAACAATTCTTCCTTTAATAATTTTTAACTTTATTTACATCGCTCAAAATTTCATTCAAGTTCTACACTCTCATCATACGTGTCCATTTCTATACTTGGTACACATCGAGTCTCTAACAGTTTTAATATGGTACGCTGAGTGGTTTCCCACAAACAACCAACAAACTAGGTTCCGAGTTACTAGTTCGTATATACCTCCGCTCTATGAAGGAATCGTTTAGCCCAGATACCATACATCAACTACTAAAGAGTACAATTGCACCATACTTAAATATAACTCTCTATTCTAAACTTCTTTATCATTCTCTTTTTATAGACATCGTCTATTTGTTATCACCTTACATCCTTATTATTGGAGTTGGGTAACCCCACATTCATATTCCTTATACCTCTGCGAGATTCTTCTTTGAATCATTTCACGCAAGTTTTATCCCTTCTTTATACGTTTCTTACATTACTTCTTATTGTTCAAACTCTATTTGAGCTTATTCTTTCATTATATTCACCTTCCTTCTCTAAGGTTATAGCCTAAGGTACTCCTACCTAAGTTTTATAACCTACAGCTCTGATACCAACTGTAACGACCCCAAAATCCATACAATTTAAATCTCAACTTTGGTCGTTAAGCACACATTAAATCTAAAATTTTACATCATTATTCGATATTAAAAACACTAAAATTGCGGAATATTTAAAACGTTTATACATTTCCTTCTTTCATGCCCTGAATCGCAACCTTTACATTACATCTCTTTGATTCAATCTTATATCATGAATCGTTACAACAAAATGACTATAAAAAGTCATACATCATAACTAAATATCCATATACATTGGATAACTCAACTTACAATTCAACAACATGTTACGTTCAAAATATGAAATACATTTCTCATAAAACATAAGTAATCTGCGTGAATATAGATCTCTATAACTCACTTAGCACATATCTTTACCTTAACATCTTGACCTGCAAAAGTGGTTATTTGCAAGAGTGAGCTCGACAGCCCAGCAAAGTCTAACAGTTTTCATGCATCACATAACACATAATAACATGCTCGATATACGTCTCATTAAGGTAACATGGCATACATGATTTTAATTCATATAGCAAATATAAAGATTGAGTTCCTTACTCAATCATCATTACTTAGCCAAAACAATGCAGTCATATATTGACTTTCACATTTCATGATTTCAACATGTATAACATATCATGCAATTTAAAACAGTTCATCAAGTCCACGTAACAAATAGGAACCGAAAGACTTGCCTTGATCGTTGTTTACCAATAACAGTTTAACAGCTTACAGTTATCTGCACTTCACGTGCCCTACACAATTATATAATCATACACATCAACTATTAGTCACATAACAACACATAGTAATTGTAATGTAAACTCTACTCCACATCTCATAATCTTTCCTATTAACTAACACACAATGTTCAATTAGATTGTGTTAACTTTTCGACTTATGTAATATTCGAAATTCATTAAAGTGTTCAAATTTTGCTAGGAATTATTATTAGTTTTATATTAAACCCATTTCATACTTTATAATATCCATTTTATTTGACTAAAAATACTTTTTACGTTCATTAACAATTATCACGGCGTTTCGACGTTTATTCGTCACACGCCCGATTGCATCTTTTGTGTATGCTCACTATGCTTCTATAACTTATCTAATACATCATTATATTAATGTTAAGCATCATTATATTTACTAACATTCATGTTTTATAACTTAGAACAACATCTTTTATCGTCAAGAGCACTACACTAGAATACGTGCATGTCTGACGCCCTCCGATTGCCTTCGAAAACACAACAGTCCTAAAGATGACCATTTTGACCCATCATAACGATTTCAAATTGAAAACCTTAAAGAATAAAAGTTGTAGGCCTATTCTTCCTCGTTCCGAATCATCTTGAATCGCATCAATCAGAGTTCGTATGAAAAAGTTATACTCATTTTAGTAAACTACGTCCGGTCAGTTTTTTTTAAAAAATTTTGGCTTGACAGAACACCCCCCCCCCCCCCCGGGCGGGGGTTTTTGCACTAGGGGGGCCCGCTGGGGCGGGGGTCACTGCTGCGATTATGCGATTTTAGCTCTAGAACACTACGAAAAGCCAAATTAGGCCTCCAAACTCCTTTCTAACAACCATACCAAACTACCCAATGAGTAAATAGGTTTATATAAACATAATCTAATGTTTCTAACACGTTTCTAACCATATAAACAACGTAAACATCAAAGATTACAACCTTTAATTTCACTATTTCTCTTCTTTCCTCTTCTTTTAACATTCATAGCGAAATTATTCACTGTGAATTTGTTTTTAAACCAATTCAAGTAATTCAAATTGTGATAACTCATATTCTTAACATACTAACACAATACACGATCAATTTCAATAATAAATCATAACCAAACATCAATTTAATAGTTTAAAAATCTATTTTTCAGAAATTATTTCATAGAAAAACATTATGAACCCAAATCCTCTTGTTTATCAAAATTACATGGATTGAATTGCTAGAACAACCATATAACTCATAATCAAACACTATGAACATGATTTCATCATGTTCATCATATCTTTGTGAATTGAAACTTTTGAACAACTATAAAACTCTAAAACTATGAAAACATAGAAAAACATGATTTTAAAACTTGTTTTTACAACACTTGTATTGTGAACATCCTTTCATGGCATACAATCACATATGAACACCATATATACATATAAATACATAATCATGAAAACCTAATTTTACAAAGACTAAATACATAACATCTTAATTTAGTATAAGTGTTAGTTTGATACCTTTCTAGGTTGAATTAGGAGAAAATATGGAGATGATGAAAGCTTTTCTTTTGTTTTCTCAAGGTTTCCCCTCCTTCTTCTTCTTCTTCTTCTTCTTCTTCTCTGCATTCTCTCTTCTTCTCTCCATTTTCTTCAACTGAGTCTTTCTTTTCTCTTCTAACATACGTAGAATAGTATAACGTATATAGTAATAATATATATTAATGATATAATATAAATATAGATATAACTTATATCAGTTATGTAAGTTTTTGAAAATCAAAAGCCATAAGGCTTGTTTGGCTAACCACTAAAAAAATAATCAATTAATCCTTATGCCTTGTTTGGTAAAACACAATTAGATTAAAGACTTAATAGGCATTAGGTTTTGTTTGGCAAAACTAAATTAAACACTTTTAATTTATTTTAATAACTCCTTTAATTTATTTTCATAAGTTATTTATAATATAGTTTATTGTCCCACATTGTTTACTTGGATTTCCATATCCAATCCTAATTAAATAACTAATTACCACATACTAAATAAATTTTCCACTTGACCAAATATCACAAAATTATAATCTCATTATAATTTTATTTAATAATTTAATATACCACCTTAAATTATTAAATTAAAATAATAATATAACATCTCATGTTATATTATAACTCTCTAAATTATAAATTAATTTAATTTAGAATATTATCTAGTGAATTTAGATTAGTAAATATTTACTAGCAACCATTACATCAATAAAATATTTCTCTCATCAATTTCAACAATAAGCGCATCAAATAAATATTTATATATTAATTTAATATTACAATTTGAAATTTCGGATCGTTACATCCTTCCCTCCTTACAAGGATTCTGTCCCCAGAATCACAACTCAAATAATCAAATCGCCACATTCTTCACTCTTTTATCTTAATTAAGTTAATTTCTATAACTCATGGATTATTTACTTACTAATAAATAATCCAATAAATATCTACTAAACAACAAACACGTCAATTAAAAATATTTATTTAATTCAATAAATATTTAAAATTATAAATAAAATTTTGGATTGTTATAGTGAACGTTCATAGCTTGTTTCTCCGTTCTAAGTCAGAATTTGACCATTTTCGATTCTGCAACTCTAAAATGTCAATTTAGACTATTCTCCATCGAAAACCAATGTTTCTGAGCTCAATACTAACTTTTGACTCCCATTCTGAGAATTTAACGATTTCAACGATTATCGTCTAATCTCGTAAATTTTGTCATAACTTCGTTACTTGATATTTTTACACTATTCCAATTGGATTCATTCCATTAGTACAACATGTATTATCTAAGTCTACAAATGATGGTTTTAAACTTGTCCATTAACAACAACATAATCCAATTCTTCAATAACATTCATTAGTTTATAGTTGTTATACTTATGATTTCACTTTCACATGTTTTATTAAGGTTTCATCCATTAATAACCATCCTTATACTTCTTATCATACATGCTCTACCACTACTCACTTCTCTAACAATTGAAGAGAGGGAGAATCATGGTTTAGGATGCTCACCCTTGAAGTTCTTTAGCTTAATTCTCCTTCTTCCTTCATATTATAGCAAAGTCTAGTTTTTACTTTTCTATCTCAATATAAGCTTTAGATGTTGGTTGAATTTTAACAAGCAAATAATCTAGCAAGCTTCTCTTATTTATAGAAAATCTAAGGTTAGGGCAATTTAGACTTTAAACCATTCCACCTCCTTTCTCCACATCCTTACTATTCCATCCTTGGTTACCAAGTAAAACCACTTTACTTGGTCACCAAGATGGTTGCCATGTGATCCATAGGGCCCACATGGGTTTCCCCATGGGTTCTTCTTACCTGATTACCCATCGGTTCGATCCATGGATCCGGTTCTTAGTTTAGACTTTAGTTTAAATAACTTTGGGCCTAACGCTTGGGCTTGCATTTCATTTCATTGGACCTTAACATAATACTAATTTGGCTTGCAAAATTCATACATAAATCATACAAGTCCAATGCAATAGGATCAAACCGTTTAATGTAAACTCCTCATATCCTTTACGCAAACTAGTTCATATAATCTTTCGTCATACACGTTATACTATCATTGGTATATACTCGTATAATACTTCGTATTCATCGCCCCGTATAATACTTGCTATTATACGATTATCATTTATTCCTATCCTTACGTTCTTTAACGTTCTCAATTGAAGTACGCAGGCAAAAAACTGCGTTTGCCATACTTGAATTATTATTACATAATCCATCCTCCCCAAATATTCTATCATTATGTATTTCTCGGAAGTTCAGAAATAATTCCTGAGCAAAAATGCGTGAATAGTATTTTTTAGAAAATTTCTCGGAAAACTTTTATTTTTGTCTTAAAAATTCAAACACTTTAATTCCTTCACGTAGCCAGAATACTGTGATATTCCGACCTATTTAGGTTATAGAACAACCTTTATCTTACTAACGCATAAAATAACATATAATATAATATTATTCATTACTTAATCAAATAAAATTATTTTACAATAGATTTGAATTTCTAGATCGTTACATCCTTCCCCCCTTATAAGGATTCTATCCCCAGAATCTCATCTTACAATACACAAATAGTTGAGGGTAATCCTTCTTTATCTTTTCATCCAATTCCCATGTTTCTTCTTCGGCATCGTGGTTCTTCCATAACACCTTTACCGAAGGTATAACTTTGTTCCTCAGAACTTGTTCCTTTTTATCAATTACTTGAATAGACACTTCCTCATACGTCAAGTCCTTCTCTATATGAATAGGTTCATTTTCTATCACGTGCTTATAGTCTGGCTTATAAGGACATAATACAGATACATGGAACACATTATGTATCCTTTCTAAGTCTGGAGGTAATGCTACCACGTAGGCTACCTCTCCTACCCTTTTTAATATTTTGAAAGGTCCTATAAACCTTGGCCTTAACTTTCCCTTCTTCCCAAAGCGTATCTTTCCTTTCCAGGGAGATACCTTCAGAAATACGTACGAACCTACTTCAAATTCTCTATTCCCTCGATGCGAATCTGCATATTTCTTCTGTATGTCTTGAGCTGCTAGTAGATGCATTCATATCAGCTTCACTATATCCGCTGTCTACTACATCAATTTAGGTCCTAGCATTCGGTGTTCTCCCACTTCGTCCCAACACAATGGTGTTCTGCACTTCATTCCGTATAGAACTTCGTAAGGCGGCATGCCTCTGTTTGCATGATAATTGTTGTTATATGCAAACTCTACTAGTGGTAGATGATTATCCCAACTACCTTTGAAATACATGACGCAAGATTTCAACATATCTTCTAGCGTCTGAATTGGTCTCTCGCTCTGCCCATCAGTTTATGGATGATAAGTTATACTCAACTTCATTTACGTTCCCATCTGTTCTTGCAGACTCCTCCAAAAGTTCGACGTGAATCGTGGATCACAATCTGACACAATCAAAATTGGTACTCCATGTCTGGAAATGACTTCCTTAACATAAAGTTTAGCTAACTGGTCTAAGTTATACTTAACCCTTATAGGCAGAAAGTGAGCCGACTTCGTCAACCAGTCCACTATCACCCAAATCGCGTCGTACCCCTTCTGAGTAACTGGAAGTCCCACCACAAAGTCCATCGTGATATACTCCCACTTCCACTCCTGAATCTCCAATGACTGTAACAAGCCACTTGGTCGCTGATGTTCGGCCTTAACCCTTTGACAGGTTAAGCACCAACCCACGTACTATGCTATTTCCCTCTTCATATTTGGTCACCAAAAACTCTGTCAAAGGTCTTGATACATCTTAGTACTACCAAGATGAATCGAGTACCTCGAACTATGAGCTTTTTGTAACACTTGCTCCTTTAATTCCGTCTCATTCGGAACCCAAATTCTTCCTTCAAATCTTAATAATCCTTCATTATCAAGATTATACTTCAATTCTTTTTCCACAGTTAGTCGTTTCTTCATCTGGTCACACTCATCGTTTCTGAGCTATACCTCCTTGACTCTCTCTACAATGGTAGATTGAATATAGCGCTGTAAACAGTCTCTATCCCAACTCACTCGGTAACTTCACCTCCAACTCCATCCTAGCCATCTCTGTTATTAACTTAGTTTGAGCCGTTAACATAAACAACTTCTCCTGACCCTTCCTACTCAAGGCGTCGGCCACTACATTGGCTTTTCCTGGATGATACAGGATTTCACAAACATAATCCTTTATTAACTCCAGCCATCTCCTTTGTCTCATATTCAACTCATTATGTGTGAAGATATATTTTAGACTCTTATGGTCCGCGTTTATCTCACATTTTATAAGTTATGCATCCATATCTTCAAGGTAAACATTACCACGGCTAGTTCCTGATCATGAATAGGATAAACTTTCTCATAATCCTTCAACTGCCGTGATGCATACACAATGACCTTGTCATGCTACATGAGCACGCAACCAAGTCCTCTATGCGAAGCATCGCTATCAACTAAAAAATTTCATGTATCATCGTGTAAAGACAATATAGTGGCTTCACTCAGCCTTTTCTTCAGTTCTTGAAAACTATCTTCACACTTCTCCGTCCACACGTACTTCACCGTCTTTCTTGTCAAGTTAGTCAATGGAGTAGCTATCTTTGAAAAATCTTGAATAAATCTCCGATAGTATCCCGCTAACCCTAGGAAACGCCGCAGCTCAGTTGGCATTTTCGGCTGTTCCCAACACATCATTGCTTCTACTTTCACTCGATCCACTGAAATTCCTTCTCGGTCGATAACATGACCCAAAAACTATACTTTTTTTTAGCCAAAATTCACACTTAGTGAATTTCGCATATAACTTTTCCTTCCTTAGTGTCTCCAATACTAATCTCAAGTGTTCAGCATGATCTTTTGGCGTCTTAGAATAGACTAGAATATCATCGATAAACACTACGACGAACTTGTCCATATATTATTTGAACACTATGTTCATCATATCCATAAATGCAGTTGGTGCATTAGTCAACCCAAATGACATCCCTAGAAACTCGTAATGGTCGTAACGAGTCCTGAATGCCATCTTAGGTACATCCTCACTTTTAACCTTCAACTGATGATACCCCGTTCGTAAATCTATCTTAGAAAAATATTGTGCTCCTTTCAACTGATCAAAGAGATCATCGATCCTGGGCAATGGGTATTTATTCTTTATCGTCAACTTGTTCAACTCTCGATAGTCGATACAAAGTCTTAACGATCCGTCCTTCTTTTTCACAAACAGTACCGGTGCTCCCCATGGCGAAACACTTGGTTGAATGTACTTTCTATCCAACAGTTCTTGTAATTGTACCATCAACTCCTTCATCCCCACTGGCGCCATACGATACAGTGCCCTGGAAACTGGTGCCGCTCCTGACACAATGTCTATCACATATTCTATCTCCCTATCCGGTGAAAGACCCGATAATTCACTTGGAAATACATCCATGAATTCTTTAACTATAGGTATTTGTTCCATCGTTGCTCCCACTCTTTGGGTATCAACAACATAGCACAAATAGCCTACACATCTCTTCCTTAACAACTTTCTTGCTTGTGTCATGGTAAGACAACACAAACGTCTCGGTGATTTATTACCGTAAAACACTATATGAGGTTGTCTCAACGTTCTACTATTTACACATTTCTTTTGGCAATCTATTATTGCACCATGGTTGAAAAACCAATCCATCCCGAGAATTACAATGAATTCTCCCAACTTTATCGGTATCAAATCTACCGATAATTTACAACCCCGTATATCTACACAACAACTCCTATGAATATCTTCAACAGGAATTATTTTTTCGTTTGTAACCTTGATATTCAAAGGTACATGTAATCTTTCGGGAAGTAATCCTAAGAGTCTAGTAAAATCACATGCTATGAAAGAACAAGTAGCACCCAAGTCAAATAAAACGTAAGCATTTATATCGTTGATCGGGATAATACCTACGACTACATCCCTTGATGTAACTATAACTTGGACTATCATGTTAAAGGTGCAAGCCATCAGCCTACCCGTTGGTTCTGGACCACCAATAGCTAACTTACTGCTATTAGCGCCCTTATTCCCGTCCGTCCCCTTCTTTGGAAAGTTCTTCGCTATGTGATCAGTTGATCCATACACGAAGCATCCATGGTTCTTTTTTGGACTTGGACAGTTAGGCGAAATGTACCCCTCTTGTCCACAGTTGTAACATACGGCGTTCCCCTTGAGACAGACTCCTAAGTGAGTCTTCCCGCAGTTCTTGCACGCCTCCATCCTTCTCTTAGGATCCCCTTATTTTGTTCCGGTATTCCTAGAGTTAAATCCCTTCCTCTTCTAATCGTCGCCACTACTACTGGCTCCTTCGACCTTTACTCCCCCATCTACCTCTCTCTTATTCTTCTTCTCCTTGTGGTATTGGCTTAAAGCCTCGCTACCACCTTTGGTAATAATTGCCTTCTCTAGTATTGTCCCAAAAGAGTTACTTTGGAACACAGAAATTTGGCTATAGAGCCAGGGTTTCAAGCCCTGCTCAAACCTCCTAGCCTTTCTCAGCTCGGTGTCCACCTGATGTGGAGTAAACCGTGCCAATTCATTGAACTTAGCAGCGTATCGGGGAACCATCATATCCCCTTATTTTAACTCTAGAAACCTCATCTCCATCCTCCCATGCATACTCGTGGGAAAGTAGTTCTCGAAGAAAATCTTTATGAACAGCGTCCACGTTAAGTTCTCTATTCTGGCCGTAGCCTAGTTCGCCTCCCACCAGAAGTTGGCCTCCCCTTTCATCATATAAGTTGCAAAAGTAACCTTTTACCCCTCATCGACATTTGCAATCACAAATGCTGTAACGCCCTGAAATCCGGTCTATCTTCACACCCGGATTCCGTACGTCACGAGTACATCATTCATCCAAACATACATAATTATATACTGAAATATAACAGCATACATTCTCAACCCCCAGGTTCTAAAACCTTATAAACTCTTTCTTAACAAATAATGATAATTACATTATTCTTTATCTCTTACAAGAGTGACTTTTATCCGTTATCAAGGATACATAACTGTTTATTAAACTAATTTATAATTCAATTAAACAATACTACATTACAAGTCTTCGCTTGATCTTCATGCACATCCATAAACTGAATGGCACTTCTCCTGGATACTGATCAGCTTGATCTTTACGGGATCTAACATCGTTCGCTGAAAATATTTTTCCTTTAAAGCAAGTGTGAGCATTTAATTGTTCAACAAGTCATACCAGTTGAACAAATAACTTCAATAGTTTAAACATTTCTTTAGAACTTCGATAACCGAACAAAGGTTATGAATCAACTTGAATAATAGGAATAATTCCAATTCCTATCATTTTAAAACATTAAACATATTCACTTCGAAATACTTTCATTCTTCTACCTTTTTCATACACATCATGTCTGGCTAGAATTATTAGCACAGAGTTAACAATAACAGTTCATGTATAAACAGAACTTACTTGTATTGAACAGCTCAATCACAGAACAGTTCATCTCATAGAAACACCGAAGTGTTCAAATTGTGGCGCAATACGTTCTACCACCTTGTACAAATATCACACATTCACACATAGATAGAACTTATCAAGTTCAACATCTGAGAAGTTTTAGAAAACTAGCATTCATTTAGAATATGAATGAAGTTAGGAAACTTGCCTTACGCATAGCTACAGCTTAGAGTTTACGCTAAACTGCTCATTCCAATTCCTATATAGCACTTAAGGAAATAACACACACCAATTATTTATATACTTTTGACTTATTCAATGGTTTACTTAACTTTACTTCTTAGGGTTGGCTTTATTGTAACCTAAGTATACGCGACTAACTTTCATTACTGGTTTACGGCTTCATGATATACGGAGATGTCTTAATCAAAATGTTCTTCATCTTTGATGATTTACAATCTTATCTTCTTCTTATAACTTATGTAGGACTCAGCACACATCGCTTCTCTGCTAGTAGTCCATATGGTACTCTGAGTGGTTTCTCACAAACAACCAACAAACAAGTTCCCGTCTCATCTACACTGCCATCACAGTGAGTTAGATCGGTTTCCAGTTTCGTATATACCTTCGCTCTTTGAAGGAATTATTTAGCCCAACTCCCATATGTCAACCATCAAATATTATGATTGTAATACAACCTAAATTCATCTAACTTATCCGAACCATTAAATTATTATGTTCATTACGTTAATTTCTTATTCCTTATGGTTTTCTGAAAACTGAATGCCATAACGCATGATTCATTCTTATCCAACTCAC
The DNA here is from genome assembly GCA_016801055.1 of Panax notoginseng. Taxonomy (NCBI): domain Eukaryota; kingdom Viridiplantae; phylum Streptophyta; class Magnoliopsida; order Apiales; family Araliaceae; genus Panax; species Panax notoginseng. The sequence continues at coordinate 139,182,016 of CM029020.1, forward strand.
ATTCGGCTTTCATTAATCTTATTACCGTTCATTACAGCTTTCTCGATAATTCATATCTTACTTCCTACTTTCATCAACGTCTAAGTCATACAACCAGGGTATACTTAGAACGTTCGTCCGACGCGAATACGATTCACGAGGATTGTTTACATATTTAACGTTCACGTTACTCGTCTCTTAATCTCTCATTCAACCTTTACTCAAGGTTTTAATCGCTTTCAATCGTTATCCATCCCATGAACCCCATGTTCATTATTCTTTCTTAATGTCGAAGCCATACCGTTCCTTGTATGCTAAGACCGATCGTTCATCACAACAACATTGCGTTCACAGCGTCTATATGCTTTACACTTATCTCTCATTACCATAACATAACATCTAAATATTATTCACTACCCTCGCCACTCAACGTCTAAGGAATCACAACCATAGCAATCCCCCACGTTCATTTATCGCGACTACGGTCCCCGAACATCGGTTCCGTAACCCGCGTTTACATTCTTTGTCTTTTAATCTCGTTTAATCTTTCCGTTCAACCTTCACTAAAGGTTTAATTTACTTTCTTAAGTGTTACATTCGATGAACTTTATGTTCTTTATCTTCCTTTACACTTCCCCGCCGTTATTGAGCAATTAAAAGCTCATTATTGTGCCTTACCCTGCACCAGCGCTGTGGTGCCGGTTCCCTCCTTCTCCTTCATGCCGCGGCGCCACTCTGTAGTGACTACCTCCCCGGTCTGGCGCTGTGGCGCCACCTTAAAAAGTATGGCTGGCGCTGTGGTGCCAAGCATTAACTCTTGAAATTTTTTTCTAAGTGCTCGATCATTTTGCGACGCTTACTTTGAAATCTCATATCTTTTTCATTATAGCTCAGAACAAGGTCGTTTCAAAGCCATTCTCTTCCTTATTTTACATACTTCAATCCCTATCAGATAGAACTTCATTCTGAATTCGTTAATGTGCCATTCAATTGGCTTAATCTTCATCCTTCTTTCGTTTTTACATTTTTAACGTTCTTCGTTCATTCGTCCGTAATTTGGTCATCCAAACTCGAAACTCGTTCCTTGAGTCCACGACTCATGTTTTCTACATTCTCTTACATTCTTATGAAACCCTACACATTCGGGTTCATTTACTAACTTTCTAATTCTCGTTCGTCTTTTACGAAATTTTTGCCATAACTTCGTTATAGCTAAGTTTAATCTGTTCTTCATGAACGTTTCTATCGTTCCTAACCAAGCAATAAGAATCTAACTTATACGCGACGGTTTTAAACATGTCCATAAACAACAATTATACTACGATGATTTTAAATTTATTTTTCAACAACGTTCTTCGTGTTATTCGCGTGTTCTTCGTTCGTTCTTCATTTTTAATCGATATTTTGATTACGATTTCACTTTTTCTTAAAATTTGATGTTATAAAACATCATTCCTTACTTATTTCACCGTATCATTCATATGATTCACTCGGATCGTTCTAATTCATTACAAAACTTATACTTCCTTAAGAAATTTTTTTACTAAACTTCTAATTCTTATTTCTTCTTTTTCTCATGATTTCAACTATATGAAATCATTTCCAACATCTTTTACTTCTTATTCTCATTAAGCTATGTTTTTAACATATTGGACTTAAAGAGAAATTAAATTTGACTAGGTTTTAGGTTACCTCTCTTCTTTATTTTTCTTCCGCTAGATAAAGCCGGCGATTCATAAGCTTTTCTATTTCACGATAACATTCGATCCGAGCATTCATGCTCATTCTCTTCCCTCTTCCAAGCTCTCAAACTCTCTTTCTCTTTTAAAGTGTTGGTTGATTTTGAAAAAAATTAACTAACACTTTCCTTATATAGATTTTCAAAGCTAGGGGCAAAATAGTCATTTTTGTGAAGCCCCCAAATTCAGGTACTTGAAACCCGAACTCGGTGCTTCAAAATACCATTTCTATGAGAGAAATAATACTAATAATAATAACAATAATATAAATACCATACTTAATTTACATATCAGAGTCTAAATCCCAAGTACGCGACCTTTAAACATTCATTACATGATAATTAATAAGTATCATCGTCTTAATAAAGTCTAATTATTACATAAGATAGCATAGAACTTATTCTACCAGCTTTCCTTTTCCCATGTTCTTGTCTGAACCTTCTGCTTGATAACGATTAGCTGAAAACATTTAAATTTAAAGCAAGAATGAGGATTTGATTGCCTAGCAAGTAATAGTAAACAATAAGTGTTAACTGAAGAACGTAAAAGTTTTTCGTGAATAGCACTTCTACAACGAATCAATAGTTGTGAAGTAAGCCGAACCAATAATAACAACATATCAAATTTATATCAAAATTTTGAAACTACGTATTGACTATAAATGGTGAACAGTCGATAGATTGTGAACTTCGTTTTCAATTTTCAAAAAGGTTAAACAGAACTTCATCTGCAAACTGTCATAACTTACAGGCACAGGGGGTGATCAATCCGTTATGCCCTGTATTGATCAATACTACATGTTCGAACAATATTTTCGTCCAGCATATCCGCCTTAGGCGCATAAAAGTTTCCCATGTTCTGGTTGTTCATACTTAGTCGGGAATCCGAAGAAAAATAATTTGATTGGATATAATAAAGTTCTATCATGTTAAACGAAATTTCTAAATCTGTGTCTAGCTGGGTCAAATAGCTTAGACGAGGTTTGATTAAGAATTCATTCTGGAAACCAACAAGTATGTATCAACATGTGATAATATATAATAATTATCCAAGTGAGGTCACTTGTATAACCATGCTTAGAAATTAACGACCAGAATATATATTTTGATCTATAATAACATAATTAAAGAACTTGTACAACAAATTATAAGTTAATAACTTACTTATACAGAATCATTGCATAAGTGTATACAAGGTTAAGATATTTGAACAATGAAAAAGAATAGTTCAGATACTAGCTTACACATGACCATTGCATAAAGTAAATACAAAGTTAAGATACTTGCCTGAGTTACTGCTTACAATTACGCAACTTAGTTTTATCTTTTATATCAAGACCTATCATTAATAAAATCATTCGTTCGATTAGAATAAAATTTAATAACACATAGTACTGCTATTTGCAGTCAGCACATACCCTAATCACATTGTCATATAAGTTTAACAATCATTAGATCACAAATAAACACTTATTTAATCAAACTATTTAAGTCCAGACCAATTTCTGAAATATTTCGGTGTACTGACGACTTTATTGGGTAATAATCTAGTCTAAAACTCTATTCTGTAGTTCCATTGTACATTAGATATTTTAAATATCAGTTGTATTATTTTTAAATGACTCATTATAATTTATCATGATTTTTCAAACACTTGAATCATTTTTAAATGATTTAAATATTAAATAATTCTATTATCATTAATATTTAATTAATATTAAATTATTAATGAAACCATTACAAAAATATTAAAGTTATTTATAATAACTCAAAATATTTTTAAAACATTTTTATTACCCTTAAATGATTTTTTAAAACATTTAAAATCATTTTTAAATAATTACTATTAATATTTAAATATTAATATATTATTTATCAAAATATTAAAAGTCATTAATTATAACTTAAAATATTTTTAAAACATTTATATCCTTTTTAAATGATTTTTAAATCAATAAAATTATTTTAAAACTATTTATTTAATATTATTATTAAATAACTATAATATCATTTAATATTAAATTATTAATAAAATTTACCTTTAAATATTAAAAGTTATATTTTATAACTTAAAATATTTTTAAACTATTTATTTTCATTTAAAATGATTTTTATAATATTAAAATCATTTTTAATTAATTTATTTAATACAATTTTTAAATAAATGTAATATCATTAATATTAAATAATTAATTAAATTTGTCTTAAAATATTAAAAGTTATATTTTATAAATTAAAATATTTTTAAATACTTTATTATCATTTGAAATAATTTTTAATATAATAAAATCATTTTTAATCAATTTATTTAATACATTTATTAAATAAATTAAATATCAATAATATCCAAATAAATATTAATATTTATGAAAAAATGTCAAATTATTAAAAGTTAATTTTTATAATTTAAAATAATTTCTAAAACTATTTTAGGAATTTTTAATAATTAAATTTTATTTTTAAATAATTTTTAGAAATTAAAATAAATAAAATGAATAAACCTGTCGCTATAGCCTTTAGCGATAGAATCTGTCGCCTGAGGTGTTCTTGAGGCTCAAGAATATTCATACGCCAGTATCGAGGCAACATGTTTGACCAACATTAAGTTTCAATCTGTGATGTTTCTAGGCAAGCTAATTGTTATATATTGTAGTACTAATGTAATACTATCCGATCCAACAACAAACATGGTCAAATAGCATAACTCCAAGTAGATCTGAGCATCCAAAGTAGCTGTCAGAGCTGTTCTTCATTTCTAGGTTACCCAGAAATGAAGAACAGTTCGTGCAGTCACTTTTGGGCTTCCACAACTTACAATCATATTAATGGTTTTGTGAGATAATGATTTCAGTATGTAGCCAACATGTAAGGTAACAGATCCATTACATAAAAACTGTATAACAACAACAGAATCAACCGTTATGATCCGGTCAAACCTTGTCAAAGACCATGTTCATATGTTTTCTGGGTTACCCAAAAAACAGAGAACATGATCGTGCTGCCTGGTCTGACCGCCCATTATATTCACCCAGTTTGATGTTTAGGAGATTTTAATGCATAAACATGTAGTCCATATACCAAACTACAACTTAGATATAACTACAAACACAAATCATCAAAACACTGTTAGATCCAAGCCCATCAAGATCCTGTCAGAACTTTCTGGGTACGTTCTGGGTTACCCAGAAACGTTCGGTCATGGCCGGTCAACGTGGTTTGACCACATATATCTAACAATCTGTACACGATCTAGACTTTATTCAAGTTCCAGATCCAAGATCTCATAGCATACTACATATTTAAACCTTTAAATAACAAAAACACATAACATACTGAGATCTATGGGACCTGACATTTGGTTGTCAGACCATATTTCTCAGTTTTCCAGATTTTGAAAAACATCAAATCCGAGCCTATAGATGTTATGGATCTAACATCTATCAACCTAGATCATCAACATACATTATATACAACCTATTACAACATAAAATCATAACTTTTAACAGATGATCAATGATCAGATTTTTGTTTACGGTTTATACCTATATATGAACAAATCTTGATTCTAGGCTACTGATCTGTTAATGGAAGTCGCGGGGCTTGATTTAGGGACTGATACACTACTATAATTTGTGGGTTTTAGAGAGAGAAGGTCTAAGTTGAGTGTTTGTGTGCAATTGAGCAATAATGTACACTTTTCTCTCTCTTTAATCTATATATATAACATGTAATGAAGTGGCTGATGTTTTAAGGCTGAGTTGCTGATCATTTGTTCAATTGGGAAGTCAAGAGTTGTTCAACAACTCCAATTACTGCTAGATATACAAGTTATCTCAAAATAATGCAAGAGGGTCATTTAGGTCATTTAGCACTTGATTTTTAATGCAATTTTGTAACTTGGCAAACCCTTAGGGTTTGACCCTTAGGGTTTAACTCTTAGGGTTTAGCCCTAAGGTTTTCAAAAGATGGATTTCTAGAATTTGGTAATTAGGGCTAAAATAAAATAATAATAAAAATTAGTTTCCTAAAAATGTAATTTAGAGTTTCGTAATTATAATTATTTTTCTAATTATATTATACTTGAACATTAGGGTTTAAGATCCAATAATTAGCATTAGGGCTTACAACTAATAATTAGGGTTGTCCATTTAGCAATTAGGGCTACTTATTTATAAATTAGGGTTTCTAGTTAATTAGGGTTTCCAAAAATTAATTAGGATTTTCCTAATTAACAAAAATCCTATAATAGACAACATAAATCATATAACATAATTACTACACAGTCTTGAACTCGTATTTAACTTTTGAACTAGGGCTTAACAAATTAATATTAGAGTTTTAACATGATATATCATAATTGACTAACTATTATCAGTCTATAGATATAATACATATTTATAGCACTGAAATAATTAATATAATATTATTATTCTCATTCCTTATTCAAAATTCAGAATTAGGGTTTGGATTTCATATCTGATTTATCTTTCATATACATACCATTATTAATTAAGTTAAAATAATTAACTTAACTAATCTAAATAAATTTATATAATAAAATAGTTATTATAATGATTCCAATAATCATCTCATATATTATCAAAATAATATATAAATATATTTTCGTGAAAAATAATTAATAAGACATTATTACTATCAAATTAATTTGTTATTGGAATATAATGATCAATAATTCTAAAATAAATTTATTTGAAATTATTTATGTAATAAATATATTTTTATTTATCACATAAATACATACACTTTATCTTATACATATTCCCACCATTAAATTTTTTTTATACGCAAAATTTCTTATTTATTTATATAAAAAATATCTGGTTATTACAATTTCGCCCCTAGATTTACTATTCACACCTCCTCAATACACCTCCTTACTATTCACGAAACTTTCCTTGGAAGTTTCGTGGTTCCGTCTTTCGGGTTTCGTCCTATAGTTTTAAAAACTGCGATTCTTGGAATTCAAATATTTTTGGATATTTCGTCTTTTCTTTACCGATTAACTTTTATGTATTCTTCGGATCTCCAAAAAATTGAAAAACACTTTTTGGCGTTAAGTATTTTCCTTCACGTTTTCCCCTAACGTAGTTAAACGAATGAAAGTACATAACAGTACTTTTCGTCCTTTTTATTTTGTTCGATTTCTGCACATTTTTCGAGAAAAACTTTTATCGGCTTACTTAACTTTTCACGATATATTATCATCAAATCTTTCGACGGAATGTCATTTTGACATATCGAACTCTCAAAAAGGCTTAGGTTATTCAAACCCTAACCCTTAGGGTTTCGTCGGGTGAATAGTGCCTATTTCGTCTTTTTCCCCAGAAATATTTTTGTTCCCAGAAAAATTTTATTTTCGTCTTGAAAATTATTACTCGTTCAATCTAGGTCGTAGTCAGAATACTCCCGTATTATAATCATCCTAGGTTATCAAACGATTAATAAACACATAGCACAAAATATTATTACTAAAAATTCCTTTTATTAATAACTAATTCTTTAAATCTTGATTTATGGACAATCCAATTTTTTAGGTTGTTACAAATGCCTTTTCTATTTCTTTCACCCAAGTATGGGCTTCTATGGGGTCCATAGTTCCTTTGAACTCCGGTGGACCGACACTCTTAAAATCCTTAAAAGTAGTAGCTTGTACTAATGTAGGATTTACGGGTATATTATCCCCGTTCCTATTAAATGCGGCCGTTAACAAGTTAACGAACTCTTGCATTGGGTTAACCGGACCTCCCTCCAATTGGTTTACATTAGAATCTTGATTTCTTTGTCTTCTTCTTGGCGGCATTTTTCTGTTAAGATAAACAACACGCCATTAATACTTCCTTCTTGTTATTTAGTTATTATTCATTTTTAAACAATAACTTCAACTCATTGCACAATATGTTCCATAAAAAGTCTTATATTGATTTACTTTTTGTAGTATAATACTACATCATTCGTTCATTACACAGCCTTAGCTGATTACATTACTATCCCGCAATTGCTTTCCAAAAATTGAGATTTACACAAGACTACCCTTTGATATACAAAAGAGGGTTTTACATCGCTACTAAATGCATCATATGTACATATCTAACTCTACTCTAGCTACTACTAGGTTACATCTACCTTATGGCATTCTCAAAATTTGTGTTGGCAGGACTGGTAATAATATCTCGGCTAATAGTATGCCGAGTCTGCCTGGCTTCTATCGGATACCCAGCTACCTGCTGTTGGAAATCCGCATGAGAACTCCTATGTATATATGACCTCTTCCCAATCTTCTGTTTCTTGACCATTAGCTCCCGCCTGAGCTCAAAGGCCTCCAATTTCAGTTCACGGACCTTGTCTTTTGCCAAAACATGTTCAACATTCTCCTCCTACCACATAGACTCCATGCTCTTCTTATCTTCCATGATTTCCTGGACCATTTCTTTCAATTCCCTAACCTCCTTTCCCAACTGGATATTTATATCCAATAAAGCCATAAACAGGGTTTTCATTGCCTCCTCAGGAGTCACCTCTTCTTCAGGTGCTACGGTGTTGAATGACACCGCTTCCACCTCCTCCTCCGACATGCCATCGAACATGGACATGAGGTCTAAGTCTTCTGAGTCTCTAGACTCGATAACAACCACTTCGGGTTCTTCTGCTATAGGGTTCGGTAAGATCTCTATTTGGTTCACCGATTCCTCACTTACTACATATCCCTATACATTTCGTTTCCTCCTAACATTTACAACAAAACAATTTAGTTTGATTAGTACACGTCAATAAAATAATAAAAACACATAACATATATAATGCATTTTTAGGGTTAACTTCATCATTTACTTCTTTAACTTTCTTAAGGTTATGACTTAAGGTTCTTTTCCCCCCTTAAGTTTTATAACCTAATGCTTTGATACCAACCTGTGACGCCACCAAATTCGGTTATCTTCCAACCCGATATATGGTGCTACAGTTCACACATACACTTAATTAAAATGCCTCAAAAGAATGAATATGTCATATACATATTCTAAAATAATATTACCATCCTCAGGTTCTTTATAACCATTACATGTGTTCTTGTCATAATATCAAATAATAACAACATTTAACCTATACTATACAAATGTACCCTATTGGTTAGCCTTACCCTTCCTTTTATCTTTTTTGGATTCTTTAGTCCATTCGGTCTTAGCTGCATTCATATGGTTCAAGCAAGAGTGAGCATAACTAACTCAACAAGTACGATAATTTCATTTAAATAATAAGCTTGAATCACATAAATCATATATCTTCAATAACTAAAACAATAGTTATGAGGTACTATATAATTCAAAATAGCACTTCACTTTTCCTTAAAACGTTTAACTAAGAATACCATTCAGTAAAACATCAATTTTGGTCCAAGACCTTGAGCATTTCATTCTTTCTTTGAAAAGGACAACCCGGCACCAAGTCCGTAAGTCCGGCATATTTTACGAGCATGTCTAGGTGATCAGCCTATAGTACTTTATGTTGTACAACACTACTTTCTTTAAACGTACGTACGTTTAAGGTTTGGCAAACTCACGTGCCTGTTGTTTGACGACAAAATATTTGTTTATGCATACTCAGTCTTTCTTTGAAATCAATACCAAAACAGTTTGGCAAAAGATAGAAACTTTGACAATGGTTTGATAGATTAACTGGAAATCCACAAAACACCTTAAGTCTAGCCGAAGGAGTTGGCTTCGACTTCATTATACATCAAGTCATGCGTAAGGTACATGAATTACAAAGCTTGTCCAGAATAAACATAGACAAGGGTTAGAACACTTGCCTTCATCGTCTTCTATCGTTAATATAATTTCCCTTTTTGAGTCTTTAAGGGTTTCTACAATACACGATCGCATAACATACCACATTAGGTCTTAAACAATCATCTAAGGTCGCTAATATATCTTACCCTTCTTCTCAATCTAATCATTCGTTAGATTTATTTAACATTGGTTACGGTTTATCGTATTGTTTTACATTCACGTTCTTTCATTAACCTTTAGTTATATTACTTAAGGTTTTTAACATAATTTAAAGATGTTACTTCAAGTTTTATTAATGTTATAATTCATCATTAATCAACCAACTTCTTTTTTATCTTCATAAGCTTTCCTTTCTAGTTCCTTCTTAGTGTTGGCGCTGCAGCGCCTGGTTACCATACAAGTCTCGTGCTGTGGCGTGACTTCACAGTAGCTAAGTCATGGATTTAACGCTGCGGTGCCAATCCTCTATATCACAGCTGCGCTGCGGCGCCACTCCGTAGTGGTTGAGTACTCGGCCTGGCACTACGGCGCTGACCTTTCTTCTCTGGGCCGCGCTGCAGCGCGGACCTTGAGCCTGAGAAAATTTTGACAGACTTCTTGCTTAATGAACTTCCCAGACTCATAAATTGTTCATTTCAAGTCCGAATTGGCTCGTTCAAAAGCCATAAGCTCAAAAATCATATGAACTAGGTGTTCATATAAGAATTTCACATTTTCGAATATGTTAACATAGAATTCACCGTTTAAGTCCATTTTTACAAAAATAATAAACGTTCATGAACGTTCATAGCTCGTTTCTTCGTTCTAAGTTGGAATTTGACCATTTTTTAGTTTGCAACTCTAAAATGCCAATTTAGACTATTCTCCATCAAAAACTAATGTTTTCGAGCTCAATGCTAACTTTTGACTCCCATTCTGAAAATTTAACGATTTGACGATTATCGTCTAATCTTTTAAACTTGTCCATCAACAATAACATAATCCAATTCTTCAATAACTTTCATTAGTTTATAACTATTATACTTATGATTTCACTTTCACATGTTTTAATAAGGTTTCATCCATTAATAACTTGCTTATACTTGTTATCATTCATGCTCTACCACTACTCACTTCTCTAACAGTTGAAGAGAGGGAGAAGCATGGTTTAGGATGTTTACCCTTGAAGTTCTTTAGCTTAATTCTCCTTCTTCCTTCTTGTTATAGCAAAGTCTAGCTTTTGCTTTTCTCTCTCAATATAAGCTTTAGATGTTGATGGAATTTTAATAAGCAAATAATCTAGCAAGCTTCTCTTATTTATAGAAAATCCAAGGTTATGACAATTTAGACTTTAAACCATTCCAACTCCTTACTATTCCATCCTTGGTCACCAAGTAAAACCACTTTACTTGGTCACCAAGATGGTTGCCATGTGATCCATGGGCCCCACATGGGTTGCCCCATTGGTTCATCTTACCCGATTACCCATCAGTTCGATCCACGGATCCAGTTCTTAGTTTAGGCTTTAGTTTAAATAACTTTGGGCCTAACGCTTGGGCTTGAATTTCATTTCATTGGGCCTTAACATAATACTAATTGGGCTTGCAGAATTTCTACATAAATCCTACAAGTTCAATGCAACATGATTAAAGCTTTTAATGTAAATTCCTCATATCCTTTACGCGTACTAGTTCATATAATCTTTTGTCATACACGTTATACTATCTTTTGTATATACTCATATAATACTTTGTATTCATCGCCTCATATAATACTTGCTATTATACGATTATCATTTATTCCTATCCTTACGTTCTTTAACGTTCTCAATTTAAGTACGCATGCGAAAAACTGCGTTTGCCATACTTGAATTATTATTATATAATCCATCATCCCTTAATATTCTATCATTACGTATTTCTCGGAAGTTAAAAAATAATTCCCGAGCAGAAATGCGTGAATAGTATTTTTCAGAAAATTTCTCAAAAAACTTTTCTATTCGTCTTGAAAATTCAAACACTTTAATTCCTTCACGTAGCCAGAATACTATGATATTCTGACCTATTTAGGTTATAGAACAACCTTCATCTTACTAACACAAAATAACATATAATATAATTTTATTCATTACTTAATCAAATAAAATTATTTTATAATAGATCCGAATTTCTCAGTCGTTACACTTCCTCTCTCTCAATTTCTCAGTTTTTCTCTTATTCTTCTTCTCTAACTCTGTTCTTAGTTTTTAGGAAAATATGTAATAACAAATTGATATAGCCTTTTAACTTAACGCATCAGGTTAAAAACCAAAGAGTTACGTCAGTTGCAATATGCCGAAGGCCACAAGGCCATGTTTGGCTACTCCTTGAATTAGATTTTAGTTTATTTTTATATTACTTATATTATATAGTTCATTGTGTCACACTTTTATTTAATTCATTTTATGTTCTTACTATTATAATTATAATTCCATTATAATTATTTTTATACTTAACAAATTACTACATATCTAATTTAATTAATAAATTAAATTAGAACATCATTTTATTTAATTTAATTATTTCTTAATTATTAAACAATTCATTTAATTTAATTATTTTATTAAATTAAATCTTCAAATAATAAAATTACCATTAATCAATTTAGTTAACATATACACTCAACTAATTATCACACTACAATTTCATCAACTATTTATTTATCTCAATAAATAAATCAATTAAAATATTTATTTAATTTAATAAATATTTAACATAAATTAAAAAATTCTTAATCGTTACATCCTTCCCTCCTTAAAAGGATTATGTCCCCAGAATCATGACCCGATAAATTCATTCGTCACATTCTTCCTTCCTTAACAGGATTCTGTCCCCAGAATCGCTATACAAGATCAAGCAAATAACTGAGGATAGTTTCTCATCATAACATCTTCAAGTTCCCACATAGCTTCTTCAGGGCTGTGGTTTTTCCAGATTACCTTAACAGAAGGTATCACTTTATTCCTTAGTACTTGCTCTTTCCTGTCGATAATTTGAACATGGACTTTCTCATATGGCAAGTCTTTCTCAAACTGTAATGACTCATATTCTATAACATGCTTATAATCATGCTTATATGGCCTTAATACTGAAACATAAAAAATGTTGTGAATATGTTCTAATTCCAGAGGTAAAGCTACCTCGTACGCCACTTCACCAACTCGTCGTAGCACTTCAAAAGGTCCTATAAACCTAGGGATCTGTTTTCCCCTTTTACCAAACTTGAATTTCCCTTTACAGGTCTACTTTCAAGAAAACAAAACTATCGACATCGAATTCCCGATTTTGTCGGTGTTGATTGGCATATTTCTTCTGTCTATCTTATGCAGCTATTAATCTTGCCCGAATCACTTTGATAATCTCGACAATCTGTTGTACCAATTCTAGACCTACCAGCTGACGTTCTCCAACTTCGTCCCAGCATACTGAAGTTTTGCATTTCCTGTCGTACAACGCTTCGTAAGGTGGCATGCCAATACTCGCGTGATAACTATTATTATAGGAAAATTCAACCAATGGTAGATGGTCATCCCAACTCCCTTTTAAAATCCATAATACATGCTCTGAGCATATCTTTCAGTGTCTGGATAGTTCTCTCACTTTGTCCGTCAGTTTGAGGATGGTACGTTGTGCTCATTCTCAACTGTGTTCCCAAGCATTCTTATAGTCGTTTCTAGAAATTTGATGTGAAACGTGGATCTCTATCTGATACGATGGACATCGGAACACCGTGTCTTGAAACAATCTCCTTCACGTATAGTTATGGCAGTCGATCTAGGTTAAATCTAATCTTAATTGGCAAAAAATGTGCCAACTTTGTCAATCTATTGACAATCACCTAGATTGCATTGTAACCTTGCTGAGTTGTTGGAAGACCTACCACAAAATCCATTGTGATATGCTCCCATTTCCATTTCGGTATCTCTAATGGTTGCAACAATCCGCTTGGCCTTTGATGTTCAGCTTTAACTTTCTGACATGTTAAGCATTTCATCATACATTCAGGAACATCCTTTTTCATATTCGACCACCAAAAATGATGTCTGAGATCCTGGTACATTTTCGTAATTCAAGGGTGAATCGGATATCATGAGTTATGAGCCTTACTCAAAATTTCCTCTTTAATTTTCGGTACTAGCGGAACCCAAATTCTCCCTTCGAATCGAAGTAACCCTTCCAAGTCCACTTTAAATTTGTTTTCCTTACCTTTAGACACTTTTCTTCTTATTTCCTCACAATTTTCATCCTGGAGTTGTGCATTCCTCACCTTATCTACTAACGTTGAACTGTTTCCCATCTGGAAAAAAATTTCATCTGATTTTGTCGGATATATAATTTCTAACTCCATCTTTTCCATTTCTAATACTAGCTTTTCTTGAGCAGTCAACATCATTAATTTCTCCCAACCATTTCTACTTAAGGCATCGGCAACAACATCCGCCTTTCCAGGATGATAAAGAATCTTGCAATCGTAATCTTTAATCAATTCCAGCCATCTTCTCTGTCGCATATTGAAATCTTTCTGTGTAAAGATATACTTCAGACTTTTATGGTCGGTATATATCTCACACCTCTCTTCGTAAAGATAATGTCTCCAAATTTTCAGAGCAAACACTACCGCCGCCAATTCTAAGTCATGAGTCGGATACCCTTTCTCATAATCCTTCAATTGACGTAATGCATACACAATAACTCTGCCGTTCTGCATAAGCACATAGCCTAGTCCCTTATGCGATGCATCACTATACACCACAAAAATCCCTGTATTATCAGGTAATGATAACATAGGTGTTGAACTTAATCTTTTCTTTAATTCTTGGAAACTTTCCTCACACATCTCCGTCCAAACAAACTTAAGTGCCTTCCTAGTTAAATTCATCAACGGAGTTGCGATCTTGGAAAAGTCTTGAATAAAACGCCTATAGTAACCTGCCAATCCCAAGAAACTTCTTACTTCTGACGATGTCTTCGACTGATCCCAGTTTATTACTGCTTTAACTTTCGATGGATCTACTGAGATTTCATTCTTGTCAATGACGTGCCTAAGAAACTGTACACATTCCAGCCAAAACTCATATTTCGAGAATTTAACGTATAACTTCGCTCTGCTCAATGTTTCCAACGTCACCCTTAAATGTTCAATATATTCCTCCTAGGTCTTAGAATACACCAGAGTATCATCAATAAACACCACTACAAATTTACCTAAAAATGGTTTAAACACCCTGTTGATCAAATCCATGAACGCTGTAGGTGCATTGGTTAAACCAAATGACATAACCAGAAACTCGTAATGACCATACCAAGTTCTGAATGCCATTTTTGGTACATCCTTTAGCCTTACCTTTAGCTGATGATAACAACTTCTCAGGTCTATCTTTGAGAAATATCTCGCTCCCTTCGGTTGGTCAAACAAGTCATCGATTCTTGGAAATAGATACTTATTTTTGATCGTGACCTTATTCAATTCCTGGTAATCAATGCAGAGCCGCATCGATCCATCTTTCTTCTTAACAAACAACACCGGTGCTCCCCACAGCGATACACTTGGCTGAATATACTTCTTATTGAGTAATTCTTGCAACTGCACCATTAACTCTTTCATTTCTACTGGGACCATTCTGTATGGGGCTTTAGATATCGGGGCCGTTCCTGACACTAAATTAATCACGAACTCAATTTCTCGATCTAGCGGAAGTCCAAGCAAATCTTCTGGAAATACGTCTGCAAAGTCTCTAATGATCAGTATCTCTTCTAACTTTGCACTCTTCTTCTGTGTATCGACTATGTAGGCTAAGTATCATACACATCCTTATTTCAGTAACTTCTTGGCTTGCATCACTGTAACGCCCGAGAAAATCAGATCTTTATGTGAATTAACTTTTATTTGATTATTTGAATTAAATAAATTTAATTGATTATTTATGTGAGTAAGATGTTTGAAGGTCGTCCTATGATCTAGAATGTGTGGATGTGGTTAGTATCCTGGCTATGTACTAGGATTAATTGTTTTTAATTTTTAAGACGAAAATAAATATTTTTTGAAAATTTCTTGTAAAAACACTATTCATCCAATTCTGCTCAGAAATTAGGTTTGAATTTCTAAAAAATACATAATATTAGCATATGAGGATGTAATGAAATATCTAATAATATTTCAGTTATGGCAAACGAAGTTTTCACCTGCGGACTTAAAATCTAAGGGTTAGGGAATGTGATTTCTGATAATTTAAGGTTTACGTATAATGATTAGGTTTATTATACGTGAGGAATACGAGTATGATACTAGTTATTATATGAGTATAGTACGAAGATAATTACGACGTATAATACGAATATCGTACGAACTATATACGAAGAGATTACGAGAAAGGTATGCGTAGAATACGATTAGTCTTAATAGACTTTGAGTTCATAGACTTTGCATAATCCAATTAGACTTGGATTATGTCAAGCCCAATGTTTGTGAAATTAAGCCCATGTTACGCCCAATATGAAATAATGTTAAGGGCCCAACCAAGAAAACGAACCGCGGATCGAACCGATGGGTCACCGGATGCGTTAAACCCATGGGGTAACCTATGGGGGGACCCATAAAGCATGTGGGCCGCCCACTTGGCCACCAAGTAAAGTGGTTACTTGGTGACTACACATTGAATAGTAAGGAGGTGGGCCACAAAGACCATTTTACCCTCCATTTGGTTTTTCTATATATAGGAAGCTAGCTTAGTTCATTTGTTGTTTTACAAAACTTGACCAACATATATTGAGAGAGAGAAAAGTGTGATAACAAGTAATCAAGTGAGTTCAAAGCAAAGTATGCAAGTTTACTCAAGAACGCAAAGAACGCAAAGGTAACTTTTCGTAAAACGTTAATCTTCGATCTTTTTTTCGTAGAGAAGTATGATTTGGTGGAGCATGTCTCTTTCGGAGTCATAAGGATGGCTAATAGTGGAATAAGTCATGTATGATTTATAATCATAAGTGTTAAGTAAGTTTTAAAATCTAAGAAATTCGTAAAGCGTTTATTTTGTTGTTGATGGACAAATTGAAAACCATCATAGGGTATGTGCATCATGTTTGGTTAGGATGTAGATGATGAATCAATGGAGTTGTTCCTTTTGATTTGGCGTAGAAAACTCGAGTAATGAAGTTATAGCGAATTTTACAAAATTAGCCGTTAAGCGTTGAAAATGTAGAAATCTCGGATTAGTAGTCAAAAATTGCCGTATAGCTTGGAAACCTTGGTTTTCAATGGCATCACGTAAGATAGTGTATTCAAGACTCGTGGACTTAAGAATCATCGAATTTTGACTTAGAACGAAGAAACAAGCTATGAATGCTCATGAACGTTAAACGAACGCTCAATAATGAACTAATCGGTGAATTCCGTGTTAAAAGATTCTAAAATGAAATATTTTCTAATGAAATCATACAGCATGTGATTTGTGAGCTAATGGCTTTTGAACGAGCCAATTTGGATGCAAAACAAATAAGTTATGAGCCCAAGAATTTCATAGATAAAGAAAACTGTCAAAACTAACTGAGGCTCAGGGTCGGCGCCGCAGCGCTACCCCAAGCTATAAATCTAGCGCCGTAGCATCGGTTTGAGGGTATGGACACTGCAGAGTGGCATCGCAGTGTGACTCGTAGGCATAAGCCTCGCGCTGCAGTGCCGAGACAGAGAGTTAGGTACTGAAGTATGGCGCCGCAGCGCCAATGGTAGGCATAAGGTCGGTGCCGCAACGCCGAGCCAGGGGAAATGTTGAACAAATTAGTTTTTGAATAGAAGTCCATTATGGGGCAAGTGTATATACTTAATGTACATGCTAAGACCATTCCTTTGACACGTCTATGGTGATGACCTTGGGAATTGAACGTGAGTTATTGGTAATGAAACTATGAAAGGTAATAAGTCGTAAGGGAGAATAAATACTTGAAACGAGTTTTATTAATGAAATAAATTCGGTTAAGACATAGAAGAAAAAGAAGTTGGTAGAAACAATGTGATTCAATTATTTGGTAGCTAATTACAATGTGCTATGTGAATATATCATGTAGATAATATAAAACTTAGAATTGTTGAATATTATTTGGAGACGCTTGAAGGTAAGTTTTCTTAATGCTTGTCTAACCTTCGTGTTAGCCAAGTTCTATGTGATTCATATTATGAGATGCATGAATTATTTTAACAAAAGGGTCGATGCCAGTTTTACCTCGGCTAGACTAATCTTGAAGAGTTGATTGATTTATTTACAAATCATTTAATATAGAATTGTTAACGCTATCTTACGCCAATTGTTTGGTACAGATTCATGGTAAGCCTGAGTATGAATAAACAAATGTATTTTACATCGATTATTCGATGGGCATGCGAGGTTGCCAAAACTTAAACGTGAATATGTTTAATGGATGAATGTTGATCAACATAGAGTACTATAGGATGATCACCTAGAAGTGCTCGTAAGATATATCGGACTTATGGTCTTAGTGTCGGGTTTTCCGTTTTCATGAACGAAAACAAAAGAGGATGTTCATGGTCTTTGACCTACGCAGAATTCCTAAGTTCCTATAAGTGCTTCGAAATTGTTATATGCGAAAGAAAAGTGCTATACAATGTTTCATAGTACTTCGTAGCTATTTGTTCAGTTATTGAAGAATAATCATATGATTCTCGATGTGGTATTTATATTATACATTGCTAGACTTGCTGAGCTAGTTATGCCCACTTCTTGCTTGAATTATATAATTGCAGCTAAGGCTGAACGTACTGAGAGCTCTAAGAGAGATAAGGGCAAGGCTAAGCTGGATAATTAATTTATCATGTAATAGACTAGTACGTTTGTATGTATTATACTTATGAACACTAAAGAATGTATTCGGTTTCAGAACCTGGGAATGGAATTATTATGATTGTAATAAGAATGTAGTTAATACACTCATTTTGATGTTGTTTCAATGGAATGAATGTATAGTTAGTAGTACCGTGTAGCACCATCTGTCGGGTTAGAAGATTCCCGAATTTGGGGGCGTCATAGGTTAATATCAGAGCATTAGGTTATAAAACTTAAGGGGGAAGAACCTTAGGCTAATAACCTTGTTAGTAGATGAGAAATAAGAGTGAATGAACTCTAGTAGAACGAGTTAATTAAGTATTGAGGAAACTCAGTACAAAAAGATTTAAAAGATGGAAAGCTAAATAAATTAAATGTGATTTATGCTTATATTATTGTGTATTATGTACTAATCAACATGTTGTGTATTATTGCAGATGTCCATCGATAGCTACATATATAGGGATATACACGTAGTAAGCGAGGAGTCAGTGAACAGAGTAGAGCCAGTTTCAGTGCCAATAGCAGTAGTACCAGTGGTGATAATAGAAGAGTCCGAGCCTGAGGAGTAATTTTTAGAGGAGGACTACTCAGAGAGAGTTATAGGATTGACATCATACCTTGATATGATGATCGATGTGGAGGAGGATATGGAGGTAACATCGGTTAATACGGTGGTACTTATACTAGAGCCAACACATCCAGATATAATGAGGGCATTGTATCTCTCGGTGCTTGACCGTAACGTGCAACTGCACAATATTGTGTAGAACTAGAGGGAGGAGATCAGTGATCTCCATGAGGCTAAGGAGTCTGTAGAAGTAGATTTTGAGATTGAGCATGATGAGAAGGTGCTCATGAAGGATAAGGCCATGGAGTATAAGAAGAAGGCCATAGAGCTTCGTAGAGAACTGGAGTTGAGGGACCAAAAAATAGCACGAATGTCATATATCAATGACAGTGCGCATGAGGATTTCAAGCTGAAAGTTACTTGTTATTCTATTGAGTCGAGACAGACTCGACATACAATAAGCCGGGATATTGTGTCGATTCTAGCGAATGAGAAACATGGGAATGCTGTTATGCAGTATTAGTAGTTAGAACGGTAAATACTTTTGTGTAGTGACGTAAAACCCTCTTTTGTATAGTTAAAGGGTAGTCTTTTTGTAAATCCCAACTTTTGTGAAGTTGAATTGCGGGATAGAAATGTAATAGCTTTTGTCTATGGAAAGAAAATTATAAATAGTTTCAAACTATAAAGAAGCATATGAATATAATGAAGTTTTTATTAAATGTGCTTTGTTGTGTATAAGTTATTGTTTGACGAATAATAACTAAATAAGCAAATAAGTAATAATGAAACTTTATTTATTTACATAAGAAAATGCCGCCAAGAAGGAGACAACGTAATCAGGAGGCTGAGTCCCATAACGATAATCAGGGGGGACAAATAACCCTATAGAAGAGTTCGTTAATTTATTAACGGCTGCATTTAACCAAACCAGGGGTAGAGCACCCGCAGTACCTAGGTAGCCAGAACGACTACCTTCAAAGAATTTAAGAGTGTCAGTCCACTGGAGTTCAAGGGAACCACGGACCCAATAGAAGCCTAGACATGGGTAAAGGAAATAGAGAAGGCGTTTGTCATTACAAACATGGGTGAGGCGCAAAAGACTCCTTTTGCGACTTACATGATGAAAGGGGAAGCCAACTTTTGGTGGAAGGCTCACCAGGTTGGGGCTAGGACTAATGCTGTTACATGGGAACAGCTTAAGAAGGTTTTCTTCGAGAATTACTTCCTTACTAGCATGCAAGGGAGAATGGAGATTAAGTTCCAGGAACTTAAGCAAGGGGACATGACGGTTCCCCAGTATGCGGCCAAATTCAATGAATTGGCAATGTTCACTCCACACCAAGTGGACACGGAGGAGAGGAAGGCTCGTAGATTTGAGCAGGGATTGAAACCCTGGCTCTATAGTAAGATTTCTGTGTTCCAGAGTGCTTCCTATGGGACCATTATGGAGAAGGCAATCATTATGGAGGGTGGTAGTGAGGCGTTGACTCAATACCATAAAAATAGGAAGAATAAGGGTAAAGGAGAGGGGAGATCCAAGGTGGATGGAGCTAGTGGTAGTGGAAACCTACCCAAAAGAAAGAGTTTTAACTCCGAAAATATTGGAGTGAAACAAGGGGATCCTAAGCGTAGGATCGAGGCATGCAAAACATGTGGAAAGACTCATCTAAGAGTCTGTCTGAAGGGGAAGTCAGTTTGTTACAACTGTGTGCAGGAGGGGAATATAGCACCCAATTGCCCAAATCCTAAGATGAACTAGGGATGTTTTATTTGTGGGTCGATGGACCACATGGCAAGAAATTGCCCAAATAAGGGGAAGGAGGGTAGCAAGGGTGCTAGTAGTGGTAAGTTAGCCATTACTGGACCAACACCATCGGGTGGACCTACTGCCTGTACTTTTAATATG
The DNA here is from genome assembly GCA_016801055.1 of Panax notoginseng. Taxonomy (NCBI): domain Eukaryota; kingdom Viridiplantae; phylum Streptophyta; class Magnoliopsida; order Apiales; family Araliaceae; genus Panax; species Panax notoginseng. Next base: position 139,202,869 of record CM029020.1, read on the forward strand.
ATTGTCCAAGATGTGGTTGCATCAGCGGATGTGGTAACAGGTATCATCCCAGTCAACGAAATAAATGCTTATGTGCTATTTGATTCGGGTGCTACTTGTTCTTTTATAGCATGTGGATTTTCTTAGCGATTGAGTTTAATTTCGAAAAGATTAGAAATATCTTTAGACGTTAAGGTAGCGAACGAAGAGATAATTCCCATTGAACACATTCATAGGAATTGTTTCGTAGATATTAGAGGAAATAGATTATCGGTAGATCTTTTACCGATAAGATTGATAGAATTTAATGTAATTTTCAGTATGGATTGGTTAATTAACCATAGAGTGATAATAGATTGCCATAGAAAGAGTGTGAACCTTCGGCTTTCTAAGAAACCCGAGGTGGTGTTTTACGGTAATAAATTATCGAGGTGCTCTTGTTGTCTAACCATGACACATGCTAGGAAAATGTTGGGAAAGGGGTGTATAGGTTACCTGTGCCTTGTTGTGGATACCCAGAGAGTGGGAGCGTCATTGGAACAGATACCTGTAGTACAAGAGTTTACGGATGTATTTTTGGAGGAGTTACCAGGTATTCCACCATATAGAGAAGTCAAATTTGTGATTGACTTGTTACCCGGTACATCACCAGTTTCTAAGGCACCTTATAGAATGGCGCCGGTAGAGATGAAGCAGTTAATTAGACAGGAAGTACATTCAACCGAGTATGTCTCCGTGGGGAGCACCGGTGTTGTTTGTAAAGAAGAGTGACATGTCGTTACGACTTTGTATCAACTATCGAGAGTTGAACAAGTTAACGATTAAGAATAAATACCACTGCCCAGGATCGATGATCTATTTGATAAGTGGAAAGGGGCAAAGTATTTTTCTAAGATAAATTTGCGTACGGGGTACCATCAGTTAAAAGTAAGGAAGGAGGATGTACCTAAGACGACGTTTAGGACTCGTTATGGTCATTACGAGTTTCTGGTTATAACGTTTGGGTTGACTAATGCGCCAGTCGCATTTATGGATATGATGAATAGAGTGTTCAAACAATATTTGGACAAGTTCATCGTAGTGTTTATTGATGATATTCTAATCTATTCTAAGATGCCAGAAGATCATGCTGAACATTTAAGGATTGTGTTGGTGACACTACGGACGGAGAAGTTGTATGCAAAATTAACTAAGTGTGAATTTTGGCTTGAGAGAGTCCAATTTCTAGGACATATTACTGATAAAGATGGCATTTTTGTGGATCCAGCGAAGGTAGAAGTAGTTAATAATTGGGAACAACCAAAAACACCAACTGAGGTTAGGAGTTTTCTGGGGTTAGCGGGATACTGTAGGTGGTTCATTCAGGACTTTTTTGAAATAGCTACTCCGTTGACAAATTTGACTAGGAAGTCAGTAAAGTTTATATGGACTGAGAAGTGTGAGAATAGTTTTAAGGAACTAATAAGAAGGTTAAGTGAGGCACCTGTATTATCCTTACCAGCTGATACAGGGAATTTTGTAGTTTATAGTGATGCTTCGCATAGAGGACTTGGTTATGTGCTCATGCAGCATGGCAAAGTCATTATGTATACGTCACGCCAGTTAAAGGATTATGAGAAGGTCTATCTGACTCATGACCTAGAATTAGCAGCAGTAGTTTTTGCTTTAAAAATATGGAGACATTATTTATATGAGGAGAAGTGTGAAATATACACGGACCATAAAAGTCTGAAATATATCTTTACATAGAAGGAGTTGAATATGAGACAGAGAAGGTGGTTAGAGTTAATAAAAGATTACGGCTGTGATATCTTATATCATCCGGGGAAGGCAAACGTAGTAGTAGATGCACTAAGTAAGAAGGGTATGTATGGAAAAGCTATCAATGTTAACGACTCAGAATTAGTTAATAACGGAGATGGCAAGAATGGAGTTAGAAGTTAAGTTACTAAGTGAAGCGATGGAGATGTTATTCTCAATGGAGACTCGACTAACGATAGTGGAACGGGTTAAGGAAGTACAACTGGGTAATGAGGAGTGCGAATGAATGAAAAAGATAATGAAGGACGAAGTGAAGACTAAGTATAACCTTGGTAAAGAAGGTTCACTTTGTTTTAAAGAAAGAATTTGGGTTCCAAATAATCTCAAGTTAAAAGTAGAGATTATGTGTGAGGCCCAAAGTTCGAGGTATTCGATACATTCCGGTAGTACTAAGATGTATCAAGACCTTTGACAGAACTTTTGCCGGCCAAACATGAAGAGGGAAATAATAGAATATGTTAGTAAGTGCTTAACTTGTCAGAAAGTTAAGGCTGAACACCAACGACCGAGTGGATTGTTACAATCACTAGAGATTCCGGAGTGGAAATGGGAGCATATCACGATAGATTTTGTGGTGGGACTTCCAACGACAAGGAAGTGTTAGGACGCTCTTTGGGTAATAGTGGATCGGTTGACAAAATCAGCTCACTTTCTACCAATAGGAGTTAGGTATAACCTAGAGCAATTAGCTAAGCTTTATGTCAAGGAAATTATTTCAAGACATGGAGTACCGGTTTCGATTGTGTCAGATCGTGATCCACGATTCACGTCAAATTTTTGGAGGAGTTTGCAAGAGCAACTAGGAACGCAGTTGAGATTGAGTATGGCGTATCATCCTCACACGGATGGACAATGTGAATGGACAATTCAAATGCTAGAAGATATGTTAAGATCTTGCGTTATGGATTTCAAGGGGAGTTGGGACGAACATCTGCCTTTGGTAGAGTTCACTTACAATAATTGTTTTCACGCTAGTTTAGGCATACCGCCTTACGAAGCGTTATATGGGAGGAAGTGCAGAACATGACTTTGCTGGGATGAAGTGGGTGAATGTCGAATGTTGGGACCTGAGTTGGTACAACAAACGGCAGACATGGTTAAGCTAATACGAACTCGATTGGTAGCGGCTCAAGATAAATAAAAGAAGTATGCAGATCGTCGTCGTGAGAAGAGGGAGTTTGAAGTAGGTTCATATGTCTTTCTGAAAGTATCACCTTGGAAATGGAAGATATGTTTTGGAAAGAAAGGGAAGTGAAGTCCAAGGTTTGTAGGACCATTTGAAATTTTAAGAAGGGTATAAGAGGTAGCTTATGAGGTAGCCTTACCTCCAGAGATGGAAAGAATACACAATGTGTTTCACGTGTCAGTGTTGAGTCCTTATAAACTGGACTACAAGCACGTAATAGAGTATGAATCTATTCGAGTAGAAAAAGACTTAACGTATGAAGAACTTCCTATTCAAATTGTGGATAGGAAGGAACAAGTCTTGAGAAATAAGATAATACCTTCAGTAAAGGTAATTTGGAGTAACCACGATGCTGAATAAGCAACGTGGGAGCTCGAGAATAAAATGAAGGAAAAGTTTCCTCATTTATTTAGGTAATTATAGCGAGATTCTAGGGACAGAATCCTTATAAGGGGGGAAGAATGTAACGCTCGAGAAAATTAGATCTTTATGTGAATTAAATTTTATTTGATTATTTGAATTAAATGAATTTAATTGATTATTTATGTTGGTAAGATGTTTGAAGGTTGTTCTATGACCTAGAATGTGTGGATGTGGTTAGTATTTTGGCTATATGCTATGATTAATTGTTTTGAATTTTCAAGACGAAAATAAATGTTTTTCGAGAAATTTCCGTAAAAATACTATTTATCCAATTCTGCTCGGAGATTTGGTTTGAATTTTTGAAAAATACGTAATGATAGAATACGAAGATGTAATGAAATATCTAATAATATTTCAGTTATGGCAAACGAAGTTTTCACCTGCGGACTTAAAATATAAGGGTTAGGGAATGTGATTTTTGAGAATTTACGGTTTACGTATAATGATTAGGGTTATTATACGTGAGGAATACGAGTATGATACTAGTTATTATATGAGTATAGTACGAAGATAATTACAACGTATAATACAAATATCATACGAACAATATATGAAGAGATTGCGAGAAAGGTATGCGTAGAATACTATTAGTCTTAATACATTTTGAGTTCATAGACTTTGCACAATCCAATTAGACTTGGATTATGTCAAGCCCAATGTTTGTAAAATTAAGCCCATGCTAGGCCCAATATGAATTAATGTTAAGGTCCAAACCAAGAAAACGAACCGCGAATCGAACCGACGGGTCATCGGACGGGTTAAACAAATAGGGCAACCCATGGGGGGGACCCACAAGGCATGTGGGCCGGCCAATTGGCCACTTGGCCACCAAGTAAAGTGGTTACTTGGTGGCTACACATTGAATAGTAAGGAGGTGGGGGTACAAAGACCATTTTACCCTCCATTTGGTTTTTCTATAAATAGGAAGCTAGCATAGTTCATTTTTTGTTTTACAAACCTTGACCAACATATATTGAGAGAGAGAAAAGTGTGATAACAAGTAATCAAGTGAGTTCAAAGCAAAGTATATAAGCTTACTCAAGAACGCGAAGAACGTAAAGGTAACTTTTTATAAAACGTTAGTCTTCAATCTTTTTTGATTTCTTTTTCATAGAGAAGTATGATTTGGTTGAGCATGTCTCTTCCGGAGTCATAAGGATGGCTAATAGTGGGATAAGTCATTATAAGTCATGTATAATTTATAATCATAAGTGTTAAGTAAGTTTTAAAATCTAAGAAATCCGTATTTTGTTGTTGATGGACAAATTGAAAACCATCATAGGGTATGTGCATCTTATTTGGTTAGGATGTAGATGATGAATCAATGGAGTTGTTCCATTTGATTTGGCATAGAAAACTTGAGTAATGAAGTTATGACGAATTTTACATAATTAGCCGTTAAGTGTTGAAAACGTAGAAATCTCGGATTAGTAGTCGAAAATTGCCGTATAGCTTGGAAACCTTGGTTTTCAATAGCATCACGTAAGATAGGGTATTCAAGAATCGTCAAATTTTAACTTAGAACAAAGAAACGAGCTATGAATGCTCACGAACGTTAAACGAACGCTCAATAATGAACTAATCGGTGAATTCCATGTTAAAAGATTAGAAAATGAAATATTTTCTAATGAAATCATAGAGCATGTGATTTGTGAGCTAATGGCTTTTAAACGAGCCAATTCGGATGTAAAACGAATAAGTTATGAGCCCAGGAATTTCATAGAACAAGAAAACTGTCAAAACTATTTGAGGCTCAGGGTCAGTGCCGCAGCGCCACCCCAAGCTATAAATCTCGCGTTGTAACGCCGGTTTGAGGGTATGGACACTGCAGAGTGGCGTCATAACGCAACTCATGGGCATATATCTCGCGCTGCAGCTCCGAGACATAGAGTTAGGTACTGAAGTATGGTGCCGCAGCGCCAATGGTAGGCATAAGGCCAGCGCCGCAGTGCCGAGCCAGGGGAAATGTTGAACAGATTAGTTTTTGAATAGAAGACCATTATGGGGCAAGTGTATATATTTAATGTACATACTAAGACCATTCCTTTGAGACGTCTATGGTGATGACCTTAGGAATTGAATGTGGGTTATTGGTAATGAAACGATGAAAGGTAATAAGCCATAAGGGTGGATAAATACTTGAAATGAGTTTTATTAATGAAATAAATTCGGTTAAGACATAGAAGAGAAAGAAGTTTATAAAAACAATGTGATTCAATTGTTTGGTAGCTAATTATAGTGTGATATGTGAATATATCATGTAGATACTGTAAAGACTTAGAATTGTTGAATATTATTTGAAGACGCTTGAAGGCAAGTTTTCTTAACGCTTGTCTAACCTTCGTGTTAGCCAAGTTCTATGTGATTCATGTTATGAGATGCATGAATTATTTTAACAAAAGGGTCGATGCCAGTTTTACCTCGGCTAGACTTATCTTGAAGAGTTTATTGATTTATTTACAAATCTTTCATTATAGAATTGTTAACGCTATCCTACGCCAATTGTTTGGTACGGATTTAAGGTAAGTCTGAGTATGAATAAACAAATGTATTTTACATCGATTATTCGATGGGCACGCAAGGTTGCCAAAACTTAAAGGTGAATACGTTTAATGGATAAATGTTGATCAACATAGAGTACTATAGGCTGATCACCTAGAAGTGCTCCTAAGATATATCGGACTTACGGTCTTAGTGCATGGTTGTCCTTTTTCATGAATGAAAACAAAAGAGAATGTTCATGGTCTTTGACCTACTCAGAATTCCTAAGTTCCTATAAGTGCTTCGAAATTGTTATATGAGAAAGAAAAGTGTTATACAATGTTTCATAGTAATTCATAGTTATTTGTTCAGTTATTGAAGAATAATCATATGATTCTCAATGTGGTATTTAGATTATACATTGCTAGACTTGCTGAGCTAGTTATGCTCACTTCTTGCTTGAATTATATGATTGCAGCTAAGGCTGAACGAACTGAGAGCTCTAAGAAAGATAAGGGCAAGGCTAAGCTGGATAATTAATTTATCCTGTAATAGACTAGTACGTTTGTATGTATTATAATTATGAACACTAAAGAATGTATTCAGTTTCAGAACCTTGGAATGGATTTATTATGATTGTAATAAGAATGTAGTTAATACACTCATTTTAATGTTTTTTCAATGGAATGAATGTATAGTTAGTAGTACCGTGTAGCACTATCTGTCGAGTTGGAAGATTCCCGGATTTGGGGGCGTCACAATCATCGTCAGACAACTTGCTTGTTGAGGCTACTTGCTGCCATAAAACACAACCTTTGACGGAGTTATAAGGTTAACACACTTCTTTTGGCAATCAATTACTGCCCCGTAATTGAATAACCAATCCATTCCTAATATGGCATCAAATTCTCCAAGTTTAATTGGTATAAAGTCTACCATCATCTCGTGACCCTTTATAACCACTCTACAATTCTTATATATAACTCTAACAGGAATCACCTCCTTATTCGCAATCTCTATGTTTAAAGGAATTTCTAATTCTTCCTGAGGCAGATCTAAGTTTTGAGCAAAATCATCAGATATAAATGAACAAGTAGCACCCGAATCAAATAGCACATAAGCATTAATACCATTAATCAAAATGATACCTGACTATACATTCTTTGACTACACAGCATCCTGCACGGTCATATTGAAAGTCCTCACAGTAGGTCGGCTTGATTGTGCTGGTCCAAAGATAGTTATTGTGCCACCACCATTGTTTCCTTTTCCTCCACTTGCGCTTCCCACTGTCTTCTTAGGGCAATCACGAGCCATGTGATCCTTCGATCCGCAGGTGAAACAAGCTCCCTTCTTTGGGCTAAAATAGTTTGGTGCAATGTGACCCTCCTGACCATAATTAAAACATACTCTCTTACCCTTCATACACACCCCAGTGTGGTTCTTCCCATAATTAGCACAAACTTCAAACTTCTTCTTTTTTGACTTCTTTGTTGTCCGCTCGTATTCGAACTCTCACTCCACTTCCTTTTCTGGCTGTTACCTCCATTATTGCTTCCACTAACCTTGTTTTCATTCTCATTCTTTCTCTTCTTCTGTTCTTGGTTATACTTGGTTAAGGCATCACTTCCACCTTTCATAATAATTGCCTTTTCCAGTACTGCCGCAAACGTGTTTAACTGGAACATTGAAACCTTGCTGTAAAGCCAGGGCTTCAACCCTTGTTCAAACCTTCTCACCTTATGCTCATCAGTATTAACTTAATAAGTAGCAAACCTTGCTAGCGCATCAAACTTCATAGCATACTCTGGCACAGACATAGTTCCTTGCTTTAGCTCCAAAAATTGAACTTCCAACCGATTTCGGGAATTTGTCGGAAAGTACATTTCAAAAGACATTTCTTTGAACCTATCCCACGCTACCAGTCCTTGTCCCCCACGAACTTTATTCTCTTGCCACCAATAGCTAGCTTCAGACTTTAAAATAAACGTTACGAAAGCAGTCTTCTGATCCTCATTGACTTTGGCATGGTCGAGCACCTTCTCCATTTCCATGATACAGGTTTAGGCTTCAACTGGATTCATAGACCCTTGAAACACTGGCGGTCCTACCACTTTGAAGTCCTTAAAAGTTGTAGCTTGAGCTTGCGGTTGATTCGCAAGAGCTTCTGTTAACAAAGTCACCAACTGCTGAACTGGGTTAGCGTTGGCCTCGTTATTGTTATTTTTAGTAGACCCCTCAAGAGGTAGCTGTTGGCGTGGTTGTCTTCTTCTAGGAGTCATTTTTATTAAAATATACGCTTATTAGATCAATGTTCAATTTCTTGAATACCCTAAAGTTTAACTTTAAACATACTAAGATTAAAGCTTAACACATAACAATTCAATAAACTCAGATAATTTTTTCCATTCATAACTTTTCCAATCATAATAGGAATTACATCTCTGCCATTAACATCTACTTTCCTGAACTAAACAAGTTTCAGGATTACATACTCATACTACCCCTTTATTTATCTCAAAATAAGGGATTTACAATTTATTTATTCACATATTATTATTATTATTATTATTATTATTATTATTGTTCTTCCTATCTTATCATATTAAGACTTCGAGAGGCTTCCCTACGTTCTTCCTCCATAATACGATATGTCGTCCTACGATCCATCATGAACCACGGTAAGTCTTCAAACCGAGGTGGGTAATAAAAAACTCGATCATGGGCCCTATCGATCGCAGAATGAAAGGAATGATCCATTTCGTTCATCTTAGCCTTCTTCGTTTGAACTTTAGCTTCAACACGATCTGCACATTGAGTAGCCTTCATCCAAGCATCCTCTGCTCTCGCACGCTTAGCTGACTCCTCCTTCAAGTCATCATTCAGCTTTCCAACTTCAGTCTTCATCTGCTCGTTCTCAGCCAATAGATCCTATTGATGTCCCTTTGTGTGAACTAGGTTCCACTCCGTGTTTCCAAGACGTGAGTTGAGTTCCTAAATCTCCACATTCTTCTGCTCTATAGTAGCCTGACGCATCTCAGCCAACTCCTTTAGCTCCTCAACGTTATCCTATAATTCTATGTTTCGGTCATACAGTGCATCATACATCTCAGCTGATATGAAGTTTGGTAGAAACTCCACAGGATCCTCTTCCTCATCCTCAACCTCTATCTCCTCAGAGTTCTCCTCCTCAGGATCAAGCATAGGCTCATCCTCCTGTTCATGCTCAGAGATAAACAGAGAAGGCTGCCTCTGAATCAACTGTTCCCAAACCATATGCACATCTCGGGGTTCCTTATCTCTAGGTATCTAAGGTATCCCTTCCCTAGCTTGACTGGATCCTTCAACATTAGACATCCTGACAACAAAATACTTTTAGGTTTTATTTATTACATGATACTCTTCGATACTCACGAGTACATAAGTTATTTGTGACGCCCCCAAATTCGGGTATCTTCCAACCTGACATATGGTGCTACACGGTACTCCACACTATACATTCATTTCATTGAAACAACATCAAAATGATTGTATTTACTACATTCTTATTACAATAGTAATAAATTCTTTCCCAGGTTCTGTTAACCAAATACATTCATTGCTTACTATAATATAATTCATACAAACATACTAGTCTATTACAGGATAAAATAATTATTCATCTTTGCCCTGCCTTTATCTTTACTAGAACCCTCGGTTCACTCGACCTTAGCTGTAATCATATAATTCAAGCAAGGAGTGAGCATAACTATCTCAATAAGTCTAACAATGTATAATATAAATACCACATCGAGAATCATATGATTATTCTTCAATAACTGAACAAGTAGTTATGAAGTATTATGAAACATTGAATAGCACTTCTTATCTCATAAAACAATTTTGAAGTACATATAGTGACTTAGAAATTCTGAGTAGGTCAAAAGATAATGAACATTCTCTTTGATTTCCATTCGTAAAAAGGATAACCCGGTATTAAGTCCGTAAGTCCGACATATCTTACGAGCACATCTAGGTGATCAGCTTATAGTACTCTATGTTGATCAACACTCATCCGTTAAGCATATTTACGTTTAAGTTTTGGCAACCTCACGTGCCCATTGAATAATCAATGTAAAATACATTTATTTATTCATACTCAGGCTTACCTTTGAATCCGTACCAAACAATTGGTATAGGATATCGTTATCAATATTATATCGAAAGACTTGTAAAAAAATTAATCCAGTTCTTAAGATTAGTCTAGCCGAGTTAAAACTGGCATCGACCCTTTCGTAAAACAATTCATGCATCTCATAACATGAATCATAGAAAACTTGGCTAACACGAAGGTTAGACAAGTGTTAAAAAAACTTGCCTTCAAGCGTCTTCAACTTAATATTCAACAATTCTTTGTCTTTACAGTCTCTACGTGATATATTCACATAGCACACTGAAATTAGCTACCAAACAATTTAATCACATTGTTCTTACCAACTTCTTTCTCTTCTATAACTTAATTAAATTTATTTTCTTAATACAACTCGTTTTGAGTTAATTATCCTTCCTTACGACTTATTAACGTTCTTACGTCACTAAACCAACACTCACTAACCATTGGTTAAGTATCATCGTAATTGATTACGGTTTAACTTCTTACACTTTACGTGCTTCGTTTAATTACTAATTAAACAACGTTAAATTCCTAAAGTCATCACTATTCATGTGTTTTAAGAATAGTCTTATCATATATATTAAATATATACATGCCTCATAGTTGTTAGGCAAAAAATTGGGTTCAAAAGCCCTTATTGGACATATTTCCTCACTTGGCGCTGCGGCACCACTTCTCAGTACCTAAACCCCAGTCTCGGTGTTGCGGCGCAAGACTTATGCTTACAAGTGGCAATGCGACACGACTCTGCAGTGGCCACTCCCTTCGCCCCGGCGCTGCGGCACGAGTTCTTTACACTTGGGTGGCGCTGCGGCGCCGACCTCTAACCCTTAGGAAATTTTCAAATTTTTCCAATTCGATTCTTTTCGGACTCGTAACATGGTCGTTATAAGTCGGAATTGGCTCGTTCAAAAGCCATTATCTTACATATCTCATATACTTTGAGTTCATCTAGACAAAAGAAATTTTTAAATCCATTAACAATGAATTCACTATTCAACGTCCCATTATGCGTTCGTTTAACGTTCATAAGCGTTCATAGCTCGTTTTCTTCATTTTAAGTCAGAATTCGACGATTCTTGAGTCTATGACTCACAAATACATTGTTCAAAGATACGCCATCGAAAACCAAGGTTTTTGAGTTAAGCGGCGACTTTTGACTATTAATCCAGAAATTCTACGATTTCGACGTTTAACGCTTAATCTCGTAAATTTCGCCATAACTTCGTTACTCGAGTTTTCTACGCTAAATCAAATGGAACAACTCCATTGATTCATCATCTACATCCCAACCAAACAACATGCACATATCCTATGATGGTTTTCAATTTGTCCATCAATAACCAAATAAACGCTTATCGGCTTTCTTCGCGCAAAATTTCTTAAACGCTTATGATTTCTAATCATACATGACTTATAATGATTTAATCCACTATTAGCCATTCTTATTACTCTGGAAGAGACATGCTCCACCAATTCATACTCTTCTATGAAAAAGAAATAGAAAAGGATCTAAAACTAGGGTTTACGCAATATTACCTTAACGTTCTTCGCGTTCTTGAACAAAACTTGTATATTTTGCTCTTAACTTCTCTTGATTACTTGTTAAAGCTCTCTTTCTCTCTCTCAATATATTATCCAAAGTTGGTGAAATAATAAAATGAACTAACCTAGCTTCTCTTATATAGGAAAACCTAATGGAGGGCAATTTGGCCATTAAATCCACCTCCTTACTATTCATTTACTTAGCCACCAAGTAAATGCACTTTACTTGGCCACCAAGTGGCCGGCCCACATGGTCCATGGGTCTCCCCATGGGTTGCCCTATGTGTTTTACCCATCCGGTTACCCACCGGTTCGATCCGCAGTTTGTTTTCTTAGTTTGGGTCATAACAATAACTCATATTGGGCCTATCTTGGGCTTGTCTTAACATAACTTTGGGCTTTACATAATATCTTTTTGGGTTTGACATAATCTAAGTCCAATTGGCAATGACAAAGTCCACTTACTAAAGTCCATTAAGAACTAATCGTACTTTACTCGTACAATTCTCGTATTCTCTTCGTATATTATTCGTACGATATTCGTATTATACGTCGTAATAATCTTCGTACTATACTCGTATAATAACTAGTATCATACTCGTATTCCTCACGTATAATAACCCTAATCATTATACGTAGCGATTAAATTCTCGAAACTCACTTTTTCCAACCCTTAGGTTTTAAGTCCGCAGGCGAAAAACTTTATTTGCCATAACTGAAATATTATTGGATATTCCATTACGTCTTAGTATTTTATCATTACGTGTTTCTCAGAAATTCAAACTTAATCTCCGAGCAGAAACGGATGAATAGTGTTTTTACAAAAACTTCTCGAAAAACTTTTGTTTTCGTCTTGTAACTTCATAACAATTAATTCTAGCACAAAGCCAGAATCCTTACCACATCTGTGATAACCCAAAATTTTGGGTAATATTAAAATAAGAATTAAATAAAGAAAATTCTTATTATATGATATTTTATGTGATATTGTAGTGCACAAAGGAATATGTGTCATGCAATATGTGATGTTGTGTATAATAAATATATTAGAATTATATATTTATTATATGTAAGTAAAATGTAGGAGTAAATTACTAAAAGAAATTAGACGGGTAACATTAAAATAATTTATAATATTACATTATTTTAATGTGGGAAATTGGTGACATTAAATATACTTCATGTATAGCCACTTTTTTATTGAAGATATCATATATTGCATTATTGAGTATAATGTATGCATGTATTTAATGTGGTGAATATATTAATATATTTACTATAGTTAAATAAATTGTGAAGACAATTTATAGAAAGAAAATAAAAATTAATTGAGTATATGATATTATGTTATATGGATAATGGTATAATATTTAATATTATACCGAAAGATGTAAAATAAGAATATGAGATGAGATCCAATATGTGACGCCCCCAAAATTAGGTATACATCACCCATCTTGGGTTGTCAGATACATGGTACAGAATACAAATACAACTTACTAATACAACTGTCGTGTACAATACAACAAAACATAACTGTGAGTTTGAATACAATTATTGTCTACTAGAGACTATACAAACTCAAAAGGAGTCCTCATTACAATTATTATCACACTATTTAACAGAATAGTGAGGACTACTAATACTATCATCTGGTCCATCACTCCGTTCTCCGACTCGTCCCAGCTATATTCTCATTTCCTGAAGAGAACAGTGAAAGAAAGGGTGAGCTCAACTAGCCCAGTAAGAAATATTTTGACTAAGATAATGCAGAATAAATTATCATTAGCCTTCAACAGTGTTAAACTGATAAAATATAACGAACATCAAGTTTAACTGCAGCGGAACAAGCAATCCATTAAAAGAGTCAAGTAGAGAATAAAATCTACTATCTTCTATGATTTAAAAGGTTTTTCAACACTGTTATCGCTGGGACTCAGCTTAATAAAATAATCCACATCATCGAATCACCCCTGCACTACGACCAATGATATTCTTTAGTATCACGACCACAATTATCCATGCACTACGGGCCAAGAATATTTCTGTACTCATTAATGGTCATGATCATGCCAACAACTGTCCATCAATGCACTACGGGCCAATGAGGACTTTTACCACGTCATTTGTAACATTACAGTCATGATTATACCGAATAATCCCTGGTCATAATCATACCAAGTCCATCTATGCACTACAGGCCACAGATGACTTTCAACATTTTATAAACATTAGGATGATGACAATGACATAAGAATTCAATAAAACAAGTTCAAGAATTAATTTATCCAAGAATTAACAACGTCCAAATTGTCAACATGATACTACTTTATGGAGTAAAATTTAAGAATGCTTAGAATAATATTTTCATGAAAAGATACTGGATGAAACACAATTATCAAGGATATTCCACTAATTTCATGGAGTATAAAAGTTAAAACTTAACCAACTGAGTATAATAAATAATGGAATAACAAAAGAAATCACCCGGCATGCGATAGACCGCACAGACAGGTTATTCTAACAGAATAATAAATAATGGAACCAGGTCCGGCGTAAACACACAGACAGGATATTCCGACAGAATAATAAATAATGTAACCAGGTCTGGCGTAAACGCACAGACAGATATTCCAACAGAATAATAAATAATGGAACCAGGTCCGGTGTAAAACACATAGACAGGATGTTCCAACAGAATAATAACAAGACGAAACCAGGTCAGATGTAACACACACAGACAGGATGTTTCAACAGAATAATAATAAAAACGGAATCAGGTCCGGTGTAAAACACACAGACAGGATGTTCCAACAGAATAATAATAAAAACGGAACCAGGTCCGGTGTAAAACACACAGACAGGATGTTCCAACAGAATAATAGAAGAATGTCACCAAGTATAGGGTAGACCGCATATACAGGTTATTCCAACAGAATAATAAGAAATAGAATAAAAAAAGTTCTCTTCATGAATAAGAAAGAATAGCACCCTTACCATTTTAAAGAAGAACTGAAATAAGGAAGTAGTTAAGTAGCAGAATACTTTTTTTCTCTCTCTCAATAGTTTTTCTCTCTAGAGTTCAGTGAATTCGTAAGAAATAATGAAGGCATGAGCTGCTATTTATAGAAGAATGGACTGCATAGTAACTAATCCATGAACGGTTCAGATTGATTACTTTAATCTGACGGTCCATATTTCAAAAAATCTTTTAAATAAAATATAATATATTCTATTTATAGAATAACTTTAATAAAGTATTATGTTTTATATAAAAATATGTTTCTGTTTTATTACGTTAATAATACGAATAAAACAAAACTTCATTATCGCTAAATAATTCATATTATTAACTGACAATATTTGAATCAAACTGAGTGACTTCTCACATAAGCATTAATAATCAATATCGTGTGCTACTATGCAACCACACGTATTACTGTACTTTTACTACCGAGTAGCTCAACAGTATCAATGGTAAAACTTCCGCCGTTATTTTTAATAAAATATTTTTGTCATTTTCTCAATCCGACAATAATTCCGTTGTGGGGTCCACCAATGATTGTGCCGTTGTACGAATATTCCCTGTTAAAATGAATATTTCCCGACCAATCGAATATTATATAACAACTTACGTACTTTGCAAAATTTATAAATATTACCCATAACTATAACATTATATCAAATTAACTCCATAATATTCAAAAATGATAATTATAGAAAATTCATCTTTATTAATAAAAGTTGGGGTCTTACAACCTCCCCTTCTTATGAAATTTCGCCCTCGAAATTAGGGTACGTACCTGGTATGTCGAAGATGTAAGGATACCTTAACTTCATTTCAGATTCTAACTCCCAATTCAAGTCCTCAACATCGTGATTTTTCCACAAAACTTTGACTTGAGGTATAACCTTGGAGCGTAGAATATGTTTCTTCTTATCCAAGATTTGAACAGGAACTTCTGCATACGTCAAATCTTCCGCTATTTCGTCCGGTTCTAACTCAATAATGTGGTTCGGGTCTTCCACATATAATGTAACATGGATATGTGAAAAAACGTTATGAACACGAGATATACTTGGTGGTAAAGCGAGTTTATAAGCCACAGTTCCTACTCGATCGATGATTAAAAATGGACCGATGAATAGAGGATTGAGCTTTCCTCTCTTTCCAAATCTCGTAACTCCTTTCCATGGAGCAACACATAAGAACACATGATCTCCTATATCAAATTCCACGTCCTTTCGATGAAGATCAGCATAACTCTTTTGTCTATCTTGTGAGGTTTTTATACGTTGTTGGATCGTTTGAATATTTTCTGTAGTCATACGTACCAACTCCGGTCCCAACAACGTTGCTTCACCCACCTCATTCCAGCATACTGGAGAACGATATTTTCTTCCATATAATGCTTCGAATGGAGCCATGCCAATACTTGCTTGATAACTGTTGTTGTAGGAAAACTCCACCAATGGTAAGAACTTGTTCCAACTTCCCTTGAAATCAAGGACACAGAGTCTTAATAGATCTTCAAGAATTTGAATAGTCCTCTCTGATTGTCCGTCCGTCTGAGGATGATATGCCGAACTAAATCGTAAATATGTGCCCATAGCTTTTTTGTAAACTAACCCAAAATCGTGAAGTGAATCTTGGGTCTCGATCAGAAACTATGGATACTGGCATACCATGCAATCTTATAATCTCGTTTATGTACATACGAGCAAGACTTTCAAGTGTATAAGTTTCTCGTATCGATAAGAAATGAGCAGACTTGGTCAATCTATCAACAATGACCCAAATCGCATCTATACCTTGAGAAACCTTAGGAAGACCGATAACAAAATCCATGGTAATGTGCTCCCACTTTCATTCTGGAATTTCAAGTGGTTGCAATGGACCTTTTGGTACTTGATGCTCTGCTCTGACTCGTTGACAAGTTAGACACCTCGAGATAAATAGCGCTATCTCTCTCTTCATATTGCTCCACCAAAATGTATGACGAAGATCATGATACATTTTGGTACTTCCAGGATGGATTGTAAACGGTGTGTTGTGCGCCTCCATTATGATTTCATACTTTAAATCAGGGTTGTTAGGAACACAAAGTCTGGAGTTGACTCGAAGTATTCCTTCTTCATCGATTCTTGCTTCTGGCATAGCACCTTCTTGCACTTTCTTTCTCATACGCATCAGCTCTAGGTCTGTAGCTTGAGCACCTTTAACTTTATCGATTAAAGTTGGTTCTACTCGTATATTCGCCATCATCACATGGGTCCCTGGAGTCTTTAACTCTATCTCCATCCTTTGCAAGTCACACAAAATGGGCCTTTGTGTTGACAATATCGCACTCCTACTTGCATATGATCTTCTACTCAATGCGTCAGCTACCACGTTCGCTTTTCCAGGATGGTATTGAATGGTATGATCATAATCTTTCAACAGTTCAAGCCAACGTCGTTGTCCCATGTTGAGTTCCTTTTGAGTGAAGAAATATTTGAGGCTTTTATGATCCGTAAAGATCTCCACCTTCTCCCCATACAAGTAATGCCTCCAGATTTTAAGTGCAAAGACAACAGCTGCCAACTCTAGATCATGAGTAGGATAATTCCTCTCATATTCCTTGAGTTATCTTGATGCATAGGCTATGACTTTTCCATGTTGCATGAGAACGCATCCCAACCCTTTGCTCGAAGCATCACTGTAGATGACAAATTCCTCCGAGCCAGATGGTATTGTTAGAACAGGTGCTGAAATGAGTCTCCTCTTGAGTTCTTAAAAACTCTTCTCACATTCTTCGCTCCAACTGAACTTTGTATCTTTTCGAGTCAGCTGAGTTAATGGAGTAGCGATTCGAGAAAATCCTTCCACGAATCTCCGATAATAACCAGCTAAACCAAGAAAGCTACGTACTTCGATCACTGATTTAGGTTGCTCCCAGCTTTGAATAGCTTCAATCTTTGCCGGGTCAATATATATTCCACGACTTGATACTACGTGCCCAAGGAATGCTACCTCCTCCAGCCAGAACTCGCATTTCTTTAACTTGGCATAAAGCTTGTATTCACGAAGCTTTTGGAGTACCAGCCTCAAGTGTTGCTCATGATCTTCACGATTTTTGGAATAAATAAGGATGTCATCAATAAAGATGACCACAAAGTGATCCAAATATTCCTTGAATACCCGGTTCATCATATCCATGAAGGCAGCAGGAGCGTTAGTCAATCCAAAGGACATGACTAGGAATTCATAATGCCCGTACCGAGTTCTGAAAACCGTCTTTGGAATATCCTCAGTTCTAACCTTCAGCTGATGATATCCAGAACGAAGATCGATTTTTGAAAAGAATTGTGCTCCTTGCAATTGGTCAAACAGGTCATCAATACGTGGCAATGGGTACCTATTTTTGATGGTGACATGATTCAACTCCCGATAATCAATACAAAGTCGCATACTTCTATCTTTCTTCTTCACGAATAGAACAGGAGCACCCCAAGGAGAAGTACAAGGATGAATAAAGCCAATGTCTAACAATTCCTGCAGTTGGATCTTTAACTCCTGAAGTTCAATAGGAGCCATTCGATATGGGGTTTTGGATATGGGTTTTGTACCGGGTTCAAGGTCGATACAAAATTCAATTTCACGCTCTAGGGGTAGACCAGGAAGTTCTTCAGGGAATACGTCAGGGAATTTATTAACAATAGAAATATCATTCAAAACTGACGTATTTTTGTTTAGATCCGTGACATGAGCTAAGAAAGCTTGACATCCGTTTTTCAATAAACGAATAGCTTTATGGCTTGAGATGACAGCGATTAATTTTAATGGTTTGGTTGCTTGAATTCGCATAATAGGTCGATTAGAAATATGAAAGCTAACAACCTTACGAAAATAATCAATTTTTGCATGATGAGTTGTTAACCAATCAATCCCTAGAATCACGTCAAATGCAAGTATTTTTAATGAAATAAGATCGACAGGTAATGTTTGGGTACCAACTTGAACTAAACAAGACTTATAAACTGTGGATGTAATGAAGGTTTCTCCCAATGGAGTTTCAACAGATAAGTCAAAGTCTAATTTCTCCGGAGTCAAATTTAATCGATGAACGCAAGTAGGAGAAATAAAAGAATGGATAGAACCGGTATCAAATAAAGTATAGACATCGTTAGAGTTTATGATAAGCTTACCCGTGATGACCTCATTCGGGTTCCTTGCTTTCTGGGAGATCACAACAAACGCTCTCCCTTGCACTACCAATTTTGACTTTTCTAGGACGACCTTTTGTGTCTCCATCCTGGCTGAACTTGTTTTTGGTAAACGACAAAATTGAGCTAAATGACCTTCTCTTCCACAATTATAATATGCTTTAGATGGCGTCGCGCAGTTTGGACTGATGTGCCCCTCCCCTCCGCATTTGAAACATATGATAGGTGGCCGTTCTCCTTCCTTAACAACGTGTGTTGGTGCTGACATCTTTCCATCATTGTTGAATCTCTTCTTCTTGAAATGACCATTCTTATTATTTTGGCCCTGATTACCACCGAAGTGGTTAACATTTCTGGCATGTTGATTCCCTCCACGCTTGTTGTCACCGCTTCGATGACTGCTCTCACGGGTATTATCATTTTGCCGACTGCTCTCCTTTGGTTGCGTTGACTCATTATCGCGCTCCACTAACTGAGCCCTATTCACAACATCTGAATATAAACACAGTTTATAAGAAATAAGATGTTGACGTATCTCAGGTTTCAAATCTCGCAAAAACATTCGCATCATTTGCTCTTTATTATCCACCAAGTGGGACGCAAACCGGGAAAACTCAGCAAATTTAGCCTCATACTGCGACACGGTCATATTATTCTGCTCTAATTTGATGAACTCCACCTCCTTCATGTGACGAACACTGTAGGAAAAGTATTTGTCATTGAACAGCTCTTGGAACTTCTCCTAAGACATCTTTAGAGAGGCAGGTTGAGTACGCTTAATCGATTCCCACCAGTAATCTGCCTCTCCTCGCAATATAAAGGCAGTAAAGGGAACCTTTTGCTCCTCAGAGCATCCCAAGACATCAAATATCTTGGTGATCTGCTTTATCCATATTTCCGCTATAAGTGGTTTTGGCTCTCCTTTAAACTCCGGTGGTTCCAGCTCCTTGATATGTTTAGCGGTGACCGTCCGAGAGTTTTCAGTGTTTCCACCTACATTTTGGACAAGAGCCGCTCTCGCCTGCTATTGCATGAACTGCATAAAGATTCTGAGTATTCCATCACTCATCATCTGGTCAGTGTTGTTGTTTGCATGAGGATTGTCACCTTCCTGATGCACATTATCCTGATTATTGATATGTGGTGAATCAACAGTCGCCTGTGCTCTAGTGCTATTCTCAACATTCTCAGATGCCATTTTCAGATACTGCCACAAAACAAAAGTTAATTGATATGTCATATATTATCATTATATTATGACCGACCAATTAAATACCATGCAAATAAGCTTAGGTAGGTCATACTAGCGAATGAATTCCCCGTCTCTCCCCTCCTTGTTCTATTCTCACATCTTAGCCAGGGATCGTATCCCTAAGCTCTGATACCAACTGTGATGCCCCCAAAATTAGGTATACATCACCCATCTTAGGTTGTCAGATACATGGTACAGAATACAAATACAACTTACTAATACAACTGTCGTGTACAATACGACAAAACATAACTGTGAGTTTGAATACAATTATTTTCTACTAGAGACTATACAAACTCAAAAGGAGTCCTTATTACAATTATTGTCACACTATTTAACAGAATAGTGAGGACTACTAATACTATCATCTGGTCCATCACTCCGTTCTCCGACTCGTCCCAGCTATATTCTCATTTCCTGAAGAGAACAGTGAAAGAAAGGGTGAGCTCAACTAGCCCAGTAAAAAATATTTTGTCTAAGATAATGCAGAATAAATTATCATTAGCCTTCAACAGTGTTAAACTGATAAAATATAACGAACATCAAGTTTAACTGCAGCGGAACAAGCAATGTAACGACCCCAAAAATCCATACAATTTAAATCTCAACTTCGGTCGTTAACCACACATTAAAACTCAAATTTTACATCATTATTCGATATTAAAAACACTAAAATTGCGGAATATTTAGAACGTTTATACATTTCCTTCTTTCTTGCCCTGAATCGCAACCTTTACATTACATCTCTTTGATTTAATCTTATATCATGAATCGTTACAACAAAATGACTATACAAAGTCTTACATTGGATAACTCAACTTACAATTCAACATGTTACGTTCAAAATATGAAATATATTTCTCATAAAACATAAGTAATCTTCGTGAATATAGATCTCTATAACTCACTTAGCACATATATTTATCTTAAAATCTTGACCTGCAAAAGTGGTTATTTGCAAGAGTGAGCTCGACAGCCCAGCAAAGTCTAACAGTTTTCATGCATCACATAACACATAATAACATGCTCGATATACATCTCATTAAGGTAACATGGCATACATGCTTTTAATTCATATAGCAAATATAAAGATTGAGTTCCTTACTCAATCATCATTACTTAGCCAAAATAATGTAGTCATATATTGACTTAAACATTTTATGATTTCAACATGTATAACATATCATACAATTTAAAACAGTTCATCAAGTCCACGTAACAAATAGGAACCGAAAGACTTGCCTTGATCGTTGTTTACCAATAACAGTTTAACGGCTTACAGTTATCTGCACTTCACGTGCCCTACACAATTATATAATCATACACATCAACTATTAGTCACATAACAACACATAGTAATTGTAATATAAACTCTACTCCACATCTCATAATCTTTCCTATTAATTAACACACAATGTTCAATTAGATTGTGTTAACTTTTCGACTTATGTAATATTCGAAATTCATTAAAGTGTTCAAATTTTGCTAGGAATCATTATTGGTTTTATATTAAACCCATTTCATACTTTATAATATCCATTTCATTTGACTAAAAACACTTTTTACGTTCATTAACAATTATCACGGCGTTTCGACGTTTATTCGTCACACGCCCGATTGTATCTTTTGTGTATGCTTACTATGCTTCTATAACTTGTCTAATACATCATTATATTAATGTTAAGCATCATTATATTTACTAACATTCATGTTTTATAACTTAGAACAACATCTTTTATCGTCAAGAGCACTACACTAGCATACGTGCATGTCTGACGCCCTCCGATTGCCTTTGAAAACACAATAGTCCTAAAGATGACCATTTTGACCCTTCATAACGATTTCAAATTGAAAACCTTAAAGAATAAAAGTTGTAGGCCTATTCGTCTTCGTTTCGAATCATCTTAAATCGCATCAATCAGAGTTCGTATGAAAAAGTTATACTCATTTTAGTAAACTACGTCCGGTCAGTTTTATTTTTTTTCAAAATTTTGGCTTGACAGAACACCTCCCCGCCGGGGCGGGGGTTTTTGCACTAGGGGGGCCCGCCGGGGCGGGGGTCACTGCTGCGATTATGCGATTTTAGCTCTAGAACACTACGAAAAGCCAAATTAGGCCTCCAAACTCCTTTCTAACAACCATACCAAACTACCCAATGAGTAAATAGGTTTACATAAACATAATCGAATGTTTCTAACCATATAAACAATGTAAATATCAAAGATTACAACCTTTAATTTCACTATTTCTCTTCTTTCTTCTTCTTTTGACATTCATAGCGAAATTCTTCACTGTGAATTCGTTTTACATCCGTTTTGACTCATTCAACTTGGGTTGTTTTCGTTTTTCAACATACTAACAACATCTATTATCAAATTGCAGATTATAGCAATTATTGATCATGAAATTTCGTACTTTCAAAGCCGTAACATATAAATATAAACAATGTTTTATAATTTCTTCCAACAATTCCAATTCTCACGAATTTGACAAACAAGTATCAATCATATATGATGGTTAACAGATTATACACACTCAATAATCTTTATAAACCAATTCTTTACTCAAATCATGCACCATAACCAATTAAAGAGAAAAAAAAAACTTTGATAAAACATAACTAAAAGCTAGGGCTATAATATTACCTTTTAATTTCTCCTTAAGCTTAATTAGATGATGAGAATGATTTGATTATCCTTCCTCTCCCTTCTTTGATTCTCATAATAACCTCTTTTTCAATTTCTTAGAGAATATGTCTCTCTCAAACTTCTTTGTAACTCTCTTTTTCTTAGGCTTAGGCCAAACCCTTTTTCACGTAAACTAAAACTGACGCTAACATAAAAATAAAACTGACGTATAATATAATAAGGCTACTAAATACTTATCAGTTTTTTTTATTATTATTTTAAACATAAAAGCCATAAGGCCTTGTTTGGTAAAACCTATTAAAATAATGACTTAATCATTCTTTAAGCCTTGTTTAGCAAAACAAGATTAAAATTAAAATTTCAAAAGCTCTAAGGCTTTGTTTGGTAAAACCAAATTTAAAACTCCTTTAATTTATTTTCATAAGTTATTTATAATATAGTTTATTGTCCTGCACTGTTTACTTGGATTTCCATATCTAATCCTAATTAAATAAACTAATTACCACATACTAAATAAATTTCCCAATTGACCAAATATCACAAAATTATAATCTCATTATAATTTTATTTAATAACTTAATATACCACCTTAAATTATTAAATTAAAACAATAATATAGCATCTCATGTTATATTATAACTCTCTAAATTATAAATTAATTTAATTTAAAATATTATCTAATGAATTTAGATTAGTAAATATTTACTAGCAACCATTGCATCAATAAAATATTTCTCTCATCAATTTAAACAATAAGCGCATCAAATAAATATTTATATATTAATAAATATTTAATATTACAATTTGAAATTTTGGATCGTTACATCCTTCCCTCCTTACAAGGATTCTGTCCCCAGAATCACAACTCAAATAATCAAATCGTCACATTCTTCACTCTTTTATCTTAATTAAGTTAATTTCTATAACTCATGGATTATTTACTTACTAATAAATAATCCAATAAATATCTACTAAACAACAAACACGTCAATTAAAAATATTTATTTAATTCAATAAATATTTAAAATTATAAATAAAATTTTGGATTGTTACATTCTTCCCACCTTATGATTGTTACAAGCAATCTATTAAAAGAGTCAAGTAGAGAATAAAATCTACTATCTTCTATTATTTAAAAGGTTTTTCAACACTGTTATCGCTGGGACTCAGCTTAATAAAATAATTCACATCATCGAATCACCCCTGCACTACGGCCAAGGATATTCTTTAATATCACGACCACAATTATCCATGCACTACGGGCCAAGAATATTTGTGTACTCATTAATGGTCATGATCATGCCAACAACTGTCCATCAATGCACTACGGGCCAATACGGACTTTTACCACATCATTTGTAACATTACGGTCATGATTATATCGAATAATCCCTGGTCATAATCATGCCAAGTCCATCTATGCACTACAGGCCATAGATGACTTTCAACATTTTATAAACATTAGGATGATGACAATGATATAAGAATTCAACAAAATAAGTTCAAGAATTAATTTATCCAAGAATTAACAACGTCCAAATTGTCAACATGATACTGCTTTGTGGAGTAAAATTCAAGAATGCTTAGAATAATATTTTCATGAAAAGATACTGGATGAAAAGCAATTATCACGGATATTCTACTAATTTCATGGAGTATAGAAGTCAAAACTTAACCAACTAAGTATAATAAAGAATGGAATAACAAAAGAAATCACCCGGCATGCGATAGACCGCACAGACATTTTATTCTAACAGAATAATAAATAATGGAACCAGGTCCAGCGTAAACGCACAGACAGGATATTCCGACAGAATAATAAATAATAGAACCAAGTCAGGCGTAAACGCACAGACAGGATATTCCGACAGAATAATAAATAATGGAACCAGGTCCGGTATAAAACACACAGACAGGATTTTCCAACAGAATAATAACAAGACGAAACCAGGTCCGGTGTAAAACATACAGACGGGATGTTCTAACAGAATAATAATAAATACGGAACCAGGTCCGGTGTAAAACACACAGACTGGAACAGAATAATAATAAAAATGGAACCAGGTCCGGTGTAAAACACACAGACAGGATGTTCCAACAGAATAATAGAAGAATGTCACCAAGTATAGGGTAGACCGCGTATACAGGTTATTCTAACAAAATAATAAGAATTGGAATAACATAAGTTCTCTTCATGAATAAGAAAGAATAACACCCCTTACCGTTTTAAAGAAGAACTGAAATAAGGAAGTAGTTAAGTAGCATAATACTTTTCTTCTCTCTCTCTAGAGTTCAGTGAATTCCTAAGAAATAATGAAAGCATGAGCTGCTATTTATAGAAGAATGGACTTCATAGAAACTAATCCATGAACGGTCCAGATTGATTTACTTTAATCTGACGGTCCATATTTAAAGAAAAATCTTTTAAATAAAATATAATATATTCTATTTATAGAATAACTTTAATAAAGTATTCTGTTTTATATAAAAAGATGTTTCTGTTTTATTACGTTAATAATACGAATAAAATAAAACTTCATTATCGCTAAATAATTCATATTATTAACAGACAATAATTGAATCAAACTGAGTGACTTCTCACATAAGAATTAATAATCAATACCGTGTGCTACTATGCAACCACACGTATTAATGTACTTTTACTACCGAGTAGTTCAACAGTATCAATGGTAAAACTTCTGCTGTTATTTTAAATAAAATATTTTTGTCATTTTCTCAATCCGACAATAATTCTGTTGTGGGGTCCACCAATGATTGTGCCGTTGTACGAATATTTCTTGTTAAAACGAATATTTCCTGACCAATCGAATATTAAATAACAACTTGCGTACTTTACAAAATTTATAAATATTACCCACAACTATAACATTATATCAAATTAACTCCATAATATTCAAAAATGATAATTATAGAAAATTTATCTTTATTTATAAAAGTTGGAGTCTTACACAATATGTAAATATGTATATTGGTATCAACTAGTTAGTAAATTAAATTCATATTTGAATAAATGATTGAATATATTAAATTATATATTTAATATATAAATAAATTGTTTGAAAATAATTTATGAAATGGAAGAGAAAATTAAATTTAATTATACAATATAAATTGTATAACTTAAATAAGTTATTTAAATATGGTATGAGATTTAAATGTCCTAAAGGGATATTTTTATTTAGTGGTCATAGAATTAATTCAAGTGAAATAAAATTTAATGGACTACGAAAGTTATATTATTTAAACGAGCCCAACTAATTAATTAAGCATGAGACTTGTAGATAAGTAATTAAGGGCGATTAAATTTTTTAATCTAGCCCAATATATTATGTATGGGACAAGTATTATAATGACCCAATTTAATTAGGGTTGAAAGCCCAAGTTAGTTTTGTTAGTAAGTAAAACAAGTAAAATTGTTAGCTCAATGGAATTAATTAAGGGCCCCAAACTAAGCCCACTTGTGGGAGGGATAATTTAGTCATTAGTATGCTTAATATAAAACAAATATGGATGGAAGGTTAAGGCCTTAGTGGCCGAATTATATAAAGGGAAAAGAGGGATGCATGTAATTATTGCATGCACTTTAATAGGTGAGTTGCTTTTGTGTTGTCAATTAATAAATGGAGCCAGCATTATTGTGGTTGCTTGCGAGTAATAACAAGAGATAAGGAAGAGAAGAAATGGCCAAGTGAGCCCAATTATTAAAGAACACGTGAGAGGATAATAATAATAAATATTATATTAATTTAAGATATATTTTTATTATCTCAAGTTATTAATTTTATACCTTAATTGAAACAAGTTTAATTGTGTTATAAAATTTAATGTACAAGAGTGATGATTTAAATTCTAAATATTTGGAATGAATACCCTAATTAAATATTTAGGATGAGATGAGATGAAAAGGATTGGGCTATGTTAAATTACATGGTCCAAAGGATTAATTGAAAGCCCAAAAGAAATAAGTTTTAAGCCCAAATTGGAGAATGCATTTTGGACATTTAATAAAGCAATTAAAAAAAACGTGGGAGGTGATGAGGCCACATGGCCGGTAATTTTAGAGGTGGAAAAGGAGAGGAAGAGAGATATTTATCTTATATCTATATTTAATAAAGGAAGCATATTTTCTTTCTTTATTGTCTTTCATCCCATTTTTTATTCTAATCAAAAGAGAGAACCGTTAAAGGTAAAACCGAGAGGGAGGGAGAGAGAAGAGGAGCGGCAAGCCATAGAAGAAGGAAGGAGGAGAAAAATTCTCCATGACGAAGAAGAAGAAGAAGAAGAAGAAAGGTATAAAATTATTTTTCCTAAACTTTCCTCTAATGTATTTTATGGATTTGATGAAAGGGTTTTATAATATGGATGTATAAAACCCTTTAATCTATGTGATTTATATGAATTTAAGTATGGATCTACCTATATTGGGTATTAATTTAGTTGGAATCAAAAGGAAAAGAAAAATAATTTTTCTAGTTTAGAAACCCAAATTTCTATGTACTTTGAAAATTCACTGCTTTAAATCTATAACTCTTTTTTGCGATCCGTCAAAGAGGGGTACTAGATATATAAGTTATGTAGTAAACCCAGGTGGTAGCACTCAAAAATATTGAATTTTCAAGGCATAATGGCTGATTTATCCGAAACAGTCCCGTTTTTGGTAGAAGAAAATAAATTGTTTTGGAACAGTTTCTGCCAGTGGCAGTTCTATAATTTTTTCGACCTTCAAAAATTTTGAAAAAATTTGAGATGATAATTTGATGAGTTTTCTAGTTTGTGTCCAAAATGGCGATTTTTGGACATATAGATTGAGAGTTATGGATTTTATGAAAAAATACTATTTTAAAAGTAAACCCTAATAACTCCTTGTGATTAACTCCAAAATTGGTGAAATTTTTATTAGGAGTACACGCATATAACAGGAGTATACCCTGTAAATTTTAGAATTTTTGGACAAAAACACAATTTATGATAAATATCTCAGCAATTTTGGCCATTTAAAAATTAGTAAATGAATTTTAAAAATTCTGGGAAAAATATATGTTTAATATGGGACTATATTCTGCCAAATCCCAGAAAAGAATAATTTTTGGAACTGATTTGGTATTTGTTATGAAAATAGATTAGTTATGAGTAAATGAATTAAATTAGTTATGTGATGTTGAAAATATGGAAAATAGGGTTTTTCGACTTGAGACCCTTAAGCATGTTTTGTGCAGATTTTTTATGGAGGTTTGGGTCGGGTGGTGAAGAGTTGATATGTGTATGGCATTTTAGAGTGCTTAAAGGAATTAATTAAGGAATAGAAAATAATAGAAATATATTGTTTATTTATGTGATTAATGACTTTAAATAATTTTGTGTGACTAATGTTATTGGATTAAGATATTATTAGTAATGTTTAACTTAAAGGTTATTAAACCTTAGCTTGAAATACTATCAAATAATTAATAGTATTAAATGGGAAAGTAAAATAGAGAATTAAGTTATTTTTAAATGTAGTTGTTGAATTTGGTATTCAATGAACTATATTATGTGTATAGTCTGCTGAAAAAGGAATCAAGGGTACTGAATTTGATTTCGGATTGCTGAAATTGAATTAAGTCTACTAACTAATTTTGGTCTACTGAAATATTTCTTTCAGGATACTGAAATGAAATCCGACTTACTGAAATGGTATTTCGATTTACTAAAATGTTATCTAATTTACTAAGATAACATATAAAAGGGAAAAGTTATAAGTATAAGTTATGACATGATGAAAAGATTATCAAAGTATAGTGATAATACTAAAGCTATAATGTAATGTCTAATACTTAACTAGGTTTAGACTTGAGTATATGTATAATGTTAAGGTTATCTAATATTTGACTATGTGTTTAAATGTTAGAACGTTTACTTATAAGGTATGTTATGCTAATTGAAAGATCAATCTTATAACTGATAGGTCTTTTCAATAAGGACGTTAACTTAGATTGTGTAGCAGTAATCAACGGTTCAGGCAAGTTTTCTTAACTCAAACTCGAGTTATATTTCAAAGCATGTTAGTGAATGATTATTGATGATTATTCACGTTTAAACTGATTATTGATTCGCACTTAGTGCATGCTGTATATGTTCATCAGGTATGAAAGGCTAATCACCTTCATTATCATAAGGTTCAGTTTAATTGTTTAGGGTCATTGTTGACCTTCAAACATTATTGATTCAGTCACTCAATTATTGACACGTGATTCATGTTATTTCACAATTATTACATTGTTAAAAACTTGAAAGCTTATTCATTATTTTCAATCATGATATATCCTCAAATAAATTTAAACTTGTTGGGCAAACTTGTTGCTCACCCTTGCTATATCATGATAAAAAATTTCAGATTAAGATGAAAGGTCGAGTACAGACAGAAGCAAAGGCAAAGTGCAAGATTAAATTATGGTGCAGTTAGATCTATTAAGTTTTTTGACAAAAATAGCATTGTAAACCTTTTTAGATATTGAAGGTATGTATTAAGTTAAGGTTGTAGACCTTGGGAATGATGTGCAAAAGTTTAATGTATAAACAATTTATGTTTATATCTTCCGCGATAGTTATAGAAATGATGTACCAGATCTGTGGTAAAAAATACCCGAATTTGGGGTCGTCACAACATCCGAACATGCTAGGTCATAGAACGACCTTCACATAGCTTAC
Source organism: Panax notoginseng (assembly GCA_016801055.1). Classification (NCBI taxonomy): domain Eukaryota; kingdom Viridiplantae; phylum Streptophyta; class Magnoliopsida; order Apiales; family Araliaceae; genus Panax; species Panax notoginseng. The sequence goes on from CM029020.1 coordinate 139,232,271, forward strand.
TCACATACATAAACAATTAAATTCATTTAATTCAAATAATCAAATAAAAATTTAATTCACATAAATCCAATTTTTCTTGCGCGTTACATGATTAACACATAGCACATAAAGTCTTTTATTGCTTATCTTTAATGAATTTTCTCAATTCATTACTTAGAACTCGATAAGAATTTATCACCACTATGTTTTCTGTCTCCTTAAAGGTTACTTCCTAAGGTTTTCCCCCACTGACACCCCCAAATCCGGGTACTTTATTTCCACAAGATTTGGTGCTCACTATCCAAAAATAATTATATCTAACTACCCACAATAAAGGATAAAGACATAACTTAAATAATAATCTTCCCCTTAAAGGGTTACATCAACTTAAAACAATCCAAGGTAATCTAACCTTTAATTATTACATAAGTCTGCAGAATACATCACAAAATAACATAAGTCTTATAACATAATTTCAGTAAAGCAAATAAGTATTCATCACTTAAACATCTTGCCCTTTCCTTTGCTAGAAGATGGCTCATCGACTTTCTCAAGCTTAATAGCTCACAAGCTTATAATAATATAATCTCACAAAATAACCTTATTCTTAACTTTACATCTTATAATATGGTCATGGAAGTGGTCCATTGCACCATGTTGCATTTTATTATCTCAATTGTACATAGTGCTAACATACTAGTCTTTATACATAAGTATTCAAATACTTCCTATATTATATAGTTACTATTGAAGTGTCACACTTCATTTCATATCATATAGATGTAGCTACTATATAAAATAAAATCATTGCACATACAAATTAATTCCTTCAATTATTCATACATTAAATTATTTAATGAATGTTTATTCCATCACTTTGCCACACTAGGCATATCACACAAGCTTACATTAAGCTTATTACTTATTTATTTCACACCACATTACTTTTTATAACATGTTCAATTTACATCAAACTATTATATCACAAGGTTCACATATATAAATATACCGTGAATGGAGATATCTAAATATTCTTTATAACATTCGCGATAATATAATAACTCAAGTTATTTAGTAAATTAAAATAACTTAGTTTTCTTTTAACTTTAATCCTCTTGAAAATACATTACTATAATCAAAATTATATATTTCGCCATAACATAACATAAAATGTTTTTATCATATATTTTTTTCTAAATATATGAACTAATCATAATAAAACGATTTACTCATTTTCTCAAAATATTACTCTTACTATAATATCTGTGTATTATTAAAATATTTACATGCACGACACACGTGCACACTATATATAGAAAATAAGTTTATTTCCTATTATGATAAATTGTTTCCATCAACTTATATAGCAAATATGTTTTAATATATTTACCATATTACTTAATCACACACATTACCTCGTACAAAGCTATACAAGGTAATATCAAAATAATATTCCCCCTTTTATTAAAATAATAAAATGCAAGAATTTATATTTAAATATCCTATATTAGAAATATACTATAGTTATTTCTCATTTCTTTTTATAGATTGTCTCAACATAATTTCTTTAATCTATACATTTAACCATATCTCAATATTAATCAATAAATCTCTAACCAATATTTATCTAAAGATATATCGATTTTCTTCTCTCGTCAATAACGTACATATATACAAGTCTAAACCTAGCACACATCGAGTTTTTAATAGTATTCAATATAGTACACTGAGTGGTTTCTCACAAACAACTAACAAATTAGTTTTCGTCTCGTCTACACTGTTTTCACAATGAGTTAGATCGGTTACTAATTCGTATATACCTCTGCTCTCTAAAGGAATTGTTTAGCCCATCTCCTATATATCCACCATTAAAGAGTACGGTTGCACTACCTTAGACTTGATACATACTCGTACATACTAAAAAAATTGGTGATTATCAAAGATATTTAATGCCGCCAACTTACTATTGTAAAATAATTTCACATAAATTATTTAATATCAATAGATAAATTTCTATCCATCTTCTTATTAATTCATCTCTACAATCTATAATAAATATATAATAATGATATATATTTATTAAACACAACATCACTTATTACATAGCTCATATTACCCTATGTAACACAATACCACATACCTCGTAACACATATATATATTCTTGTTCGAACCATTCTCATGCCTTAAGAATTTTATTTACTAAATTATTAGTTTAATATTTTCTAAAAATTCGGGTTCTTACATCCTCTCCCCCTTATAAGAATTCCGTCCTCGGAATCACATAAACCTCCTCTACTCAATGCTATTCCGAATATTACATATTCTTTTTGAATAATTTTATTCATTCTCTTTTCGAAAGTTTTATTATAACTTTCTCACTTGCATTCTACCACATTCTCCTTTCTAACTTGCATTCTTCCACGATTTTTCAATAATCGGGAAGTAGTATCAATAATCTTAGATTCCAAATTATACTGAGGGGTCACAAGACCATGAACTCTTTTCCATGTTTACAAATTCTTTAACAAAATCCTTCACACTGCAAACTAGAGTATTTATCAATCACAAAGACTGAAAATACCCCCCACACGTACACTAGGTGGCCGGTCTATTGTACCACTACATTGGGTCGCAACGTAGTGTGTTGTAATGACTATATGCGTTACGTTCGGAACTATTGTCTCTGAAAATATGTCCCCTTAAAGGATTGTTCACCTCAGCTTTTTAACATCTGAATCCGCACCAGACCAATCTGGTTTGGCATAAATACTCAAGAATGCTTGAATTCTATAAATATTTTTCAACAGTCGTCTAGCCGAATCAAATAGCTAAGACTTTCAACAACTCGAATATCAATCGAAATAATTTAGCCAACTAAATTGACCTTCTTCATAATTTACAAGAAAACCAAAAATTCTTTTATGACGTCATGATACTGTACCAGATTAGTAGTACGTTGAGGATTCTGCCATTATGTGACTTTGTTATATTACATCACACCATAGTGGGCTGACGATCTCTCGATCACAACCAACACTAGGTTCGACTGCATTGATGTCTCCATCGTTTACCATTTTCTACACCATATCAAATGATGCACATAATCAGAAATACATTTTGAAAATTTTCAGAACATTTTTTTCTTAGCCAAAACGATTAGCATAGACATAAGAATAACGATATTATTTTTAAACATCATTTTTTTCAATCATATAATCCAATGTTTTTCAAGAAAATAGAAATGCAAACATCAGCACGAAGTCAATAAATTTTGAAAATCTAGCAGAGCTAGAAGATCTAGAAAATCTATGTTTCTCCATTGCTTCATTCTATCAATCTCTAACACCATCAATGCTTACTATACCAAAATTTCTTACCTCAGAAGTTTTCTATACCCAGTATAGTTCATCAAACTTACCACACTTTGGAAGTTCAGGAACTTGCCACAATAATATGAGTTTAAGAACTTATCATAGTCAGACTATAGGCGTCCATTCGCTAAGGGGTTCAAAAACATGCATACTACTATGAGTTACAAACATACCAAAAGCATGAGTTTTAAGAACTCACGCCTAATCTTAATATTTTCTAACTTAATCTTAATAGTTTCTAACAATCAAATATAAATATGAGCAAAGAATCACCTTTTTGCCATATGTACATTGATAGCGTGACACTAACATTCCAATGATTATCAGTGTAATAAACTGAGTACAAGCACAAACCTTTACCTATACAAAGGTTTGTACAACTCAGTCATCACCTGAGTCCTCAATTGAAATCCTAACTAACTCTATCTTATTCTTAACTTTCTCTTTACTCGATACGAATTCTTCGTATCTCATCATATACAACTCCTCATGAGTTCATATCGTACCATTTCATAGTATATTCTCTTATAACATCAAGCAATAGCTACTTAGTTGTTACAGAGTATTTATCATTTCATAGTTCAATCTGATCACGTCGTGATCATCAGTTTACCTTAGGGTTCTTTCCCATTATCAACTAAATTCTATTCGAGTTCATTCTTATTATCTTTGTCATCTTCATCTTATAGACATCATCTTAATATTTTTATTACCGGAGTTAGGAAACTCCTGAATTCTCATTCTCTAGTTACTTCAAGATTCTTCTTTGAATCTTCGCTTATATATATATTTTAATCTTTATCTTTCTCTCTCTCTCAGGTTATAGCCTAAGGTACTCTTACGTAAAGTTTATAACCTACAGCTTTGATACCAACCTGTGACGCCCCCAAATCAGGGTCCCTTCGAACCTCGGATCCGGTCCGCCATGATACTACTATCGTCAAACTATTTATATATTTTATTCATAACTTAATGAATAAAACTTTGCTTATTACAATTTAGAATATAAATTATTTCCATTGCCAGGATCTATATAATGACCGCAAACTTTTATAAGTTTGAAATCTTGGTCATTTACCTTTCCTGTCTTTCATCATATTCGATGTTATAAAAATGTGCGGAATAATTTAAACTTTTTCAATCTCCTTTGAAAAATAATCCTTTATTTATCTCTTAACTTGAATCGATTATATATCCTTGAATCAAATTATGTTATGATTCATTCTATTCAAATTACTGTATAAACTTTTATATCTCGATTCGAATTCCTCTATATACCACATAATACAACATGACAACTCAATATGTATTATACATCGTAAATTACTATCAAGTATATCTACTAGAACCTAAACATAGTTCAAGAGCATATATTTAATTAAACAAATCAATCTCCTTTGATGTGATTGAACTTTATCAATCAAGTAGCACGTAACCTTTACCGTGTGTCCTTAACATACAAAAGTGGTTATTTGCAAGGGTGAGCTCGACACCCCATCAATTCTAGCAGTTTTCATGCATCACATAACATACAATAGCATACTCAGTTCATGCATTCATAATCAGTTAATATTTACTACGCGTGTTTCTTCATACAGAACAGCCATAGAGATTTACTTCATAAGTGTGACACCCCCAAATCCTGGTACTTCATTTCCTCAGATTTGGGGTTCACTTAATCAAAACAATTATATCTAACTACCCAATCATAATAAAATTGAATAATAAAAACCTGTCCATACAGGATTACATTTAAATAAAAATCTCCCAGGTTATCTAACCTTTAATAACAATCATTCAAATGCGGAAATTAAATTATTACATCACATCATTATTAAAAGTCTATTATCATAACGATAAAATAAAATTTATAAGTTTTCATCACTTGTACATTTTTCCCTTTCCTTTGCTAGATGTAGGTTCATTTATCGTCTCAACCTTAGCTGCAATAAGTGTATACATATGCAAGAGTGAGCAAACAAAGCTCACTTGAAATAAGAATGAATAACTTTACATCATTACAACAAATTGGCAAAAATAGGCTCAATAGAACTGAATGATATGTCCTATTAACATTTTGAAGCATACTACTAAGGGTCTAATGACCACGAATCATGTCCACAGTTATAAGTAATCTTTCAACTTTAATTTTAACAGTCATAAGACTATAAGGACTCCACGTACTTAGGGGGATCAACCCTTCGTACAATGTATTATGCACAACCATTTCAACGCTAAGCGTAAACCTCTAATGAAAGAGTTGTTCATCTCAGTACTTAGAATACAAGTCCGCACCAAAGTAGGTTTGGTTTGGTTACATTACAAGGAAAATTTAGAGTTCAACGGTCATCAACTAAGGATTAGTTGAATGTAAAAGAACTAACTGTATGCTATGGAATAATCATAACTGAATCGATATTTGTAAATTAACATTATGCTTTAGGAATAATCTAATAGCATAAACATGGAATAATTATATAATTTACTTGAACAACATTAAGTCAAGGTTATTGAGAATTGGAATACTAAGCATGCATATTGAATAGTAATTTGAACGATAAAGTTGTTCAACACTAGAATATTAAAATATAGCGACTCGCATGCTAAATAACAAGTTACATATTAAAGAAACTTTCTCACTATTAAAATATAAGATTTAAAATACTTGAATCCTCATGAACAATAGATACAAGAACTTTCTCAATAATAAAAAATCTAGCTCTACGAAAGTGTAGAGGCAGCAACTTGCGAAATTGTAGTTGAATTTAAAAGCAATAACGTACTTAACGAAATTAAACTTGCACAACGAAGTTTTAGGGTTAGAGAACTTGCCTTGAGCACAAGCTAAACCTTACAACTTGAATCTCAATACCCTATATATATGTCATCATGACATAATTAGTCACTACCAACATTTTATATATATAAACAAGTATATACCTCATGTAGGTTTAATTATCAATTCACATAATCGAATTACGTTAATACTAATACTAGTTAACCCTTGATAACATGTTCATCCTTAGTTTAGTACTACTAAAATCATAATTTAACAGTCCACATAACATTTATTTTCAGACTTCATATAATTACAAAAAACTGTCAGACCATTCTGCTAACTCGTGTTGCGGCGCCACAGTTTACACTGTGGGTTGGCGCTGCGACGCGAGACACAGGCCAACGATTGGCGCTGCAGCGTGGCAACGACGTGAAACTTACACTGCTGGGCCGCGCTGCGGCGCCAAACTCCAGACTTTGGCACCCAACCTCGGCAACAGCATGAACAAAAAGCCAAATTGGCCTACAAGCTCTAATCTAACAAACTAATTAACATGTAATACACATATAGACTTTATATAAACATAATTTTAATACTCTTAACATGTTTTACATATACAATAACATAAACATCTACTTTATAAAATCCAATTTCAATGTTTTTGGTAAAAACTCCATTTTTGACATTTTTAATGAAACTTATCACTTTAACTTTGTTTTTCAACCAAAATCGTTAATTCAAACTATCACGTTTATGTTTATTCATCTATTTTCAAAATCAATAGTTAATATATATATATATATATATATATATATATATATATATATATATATATATATATATCAATATGAACTCACTATAATATATTTTCTTTCACAAAATACATACACACATGAATTAGTTTATCTATAATCATTCATAAACTCATGAAGCCATCTTATAACCCACAATTTATCATATAAAACATATACCACATATAATTTATCCTTCATGAAGATTTTTACAGAGAACTTTTTGGAAGAAGAAGAAGACAACAAAACAATAAGGAATTTTAAGAAGGGTAAGAGAATACCTTAGTTTTTAGAAGATAAAAATTTTCCCTTTGCTCAAAAATCTTTCTTTTCCTCAATTCTTCTCTAGGATTCTCTCAAGCTTTCTCTTCATTTTTCTCTTTTCTTCTGAGTCTTTCTTCTCCTAACTCTATCTTACGTAGTAAAATATAACGTATATATGTAATAATATATGTATTAATTATATAATATTAATATAGAGATAACTGATATCAGTTATCTAAGTTTTAAAATTCAAAAGCCATAAGGCTTGTTTGGCTAGGCTAATAAAAATAACACTTTAAACCTTACACCTTGTTTGGTAAACCTTATTAAAACAAATGGATTAATCTTTATACATTGTTTGATAAAATACTATTAAATTAAAGACTTAATATGCATTAAGGCTTGTTTGGCTAAAACTAAATTAAACTCCTTTAATTTATTTAATAACTCCATTATAGCAAGGTTCTTTGTCACACTTCTATTTAATTAAATAATCAATTTAATCAATTCAAATACTAATCTATTAAATTACTTTAACACATAAATCACTACCACATAATTATAATTTCCTTTAAAGTTATAATTTTATTTAACCAACTAACACCTTATTTTAATTACAAATTTTAATTAAAATATTATAATTCATTTAATCATTATAAGCTCTCTAATTTACTTATTAAATTAAATTAGTATATAATCTCATCACAATTTATTTTCTTAACTCCTTAATTATTTTTTTAACAAATAATTAACTAAATCAAATCAATCAAATCGAATAATTATTTATTCAACAATAAACATAACCATTAAATATTTATATAACTCAAATAAATATTTAAAATTAAATTAAAAATCTGGAATATTACATCATTCCCCTCTTAAAAGGATTATGTCCTCAGAATCACAATTCAAACAAATTATTTGTTACATTCTTCCCAACTTACACAGATTCTGTCCTCAGAATCGAAGACACAGATTAAACAAATAACTCAGGGTAATCTTTCATCATGTTATCCTTGAGTTTCCACGTAGCTTCTTCAACGTTGTGGTTTCTCCATATCACCTTCACAGAAGGTATAACTTTATTCCTGAGCACATGTTATTTCCTGTCAACTATCTGGATAGGAATCTCTTTATAAGACAAGTCTTTATCAAATTGCAACGGTTCGTACTCGATTACGTGTTTATAATCAGGTTTATACGGTCGTAACACCGAAATGTGAAAATATTATGAATATTTTTCAACTCTGGAGGTAGAGCTACCTCGTAAGCCACCTCTCCCACTCTTTGCAGCACTTCAAAGGGTCCAATAAACCTCAGGCTTAGCTTTCTCTTTTTACCGAAATGAATTTTTCCCATCCAAGGAGAAACTTTTAGAAATATGAAAGTTCCTACGTCGAATACACGATCTTGTCTGTGTTAATCAGCATACTTTTTCTGTCTGTCTTGAGCTGCTACCAATCTTGTCCTGATGAGTTCGAGAATCTCCGCAGTTTGTTGTACTAGTTCTGGTCCTAACAGCTATCGTTCACCGACTTCATCCCAGCACAGTGGAGTTCTGCACTTTCTGCCGTATAATGCCTTGTAAGGCGGCATGTCGATGCTTGCGTGGTAACTATTATTGTAGGCGAATTCCACCAACGGTAAATGTTCTTCCCAGTTTCCTTTGAAATCCATGACGCATGCTCTCAGCATATCTTCCAATGTTTGGATTGTTCGTTCGCTTTGCCCGTCGGTTTGCGGATGGTAAGCTGTACTCATTCGCAACTGTGTTCCCATACATTCTTGTAGTCTCTTCCAGAAGTTTGATGTGAACCTTGGATCTCTATCTGACACAATTGACACTAGAACTCCATGTCTTGACACAATTTCTTTAATGTACATCATTGCCAACTGATCAAAATTGAACCTAATCTTTATTGGTAAAAAGTGAGCTGACTTTGTCAATCTGTCCACTATCACCAAAATCGCATCGCATCCTCTCTGAGTATTTGGAAGACCCACCACAAAATCCATTGTGATGTGTTCCCACTTCCATTCTGGTATTTCCAACGGTTGAAGTAATTCGCTCGGTCTTTGATGCTCGGCTTTGACTCTTTGACATGTCAAGCATCTCGCGACACATTTTGCGACATCTCTTTTCATGTTCGGGCACCAAAAATGTCGTCGTAAATCCTGATACATCTTCGTACTTCCTGGATAAATTGAATGTCTTGTGTTGTGTGCTTCGGTCAAGATTTCGTCTTTAAGCTCTGGTACTGCTGGAACCCAGATTCTTCCCTTGAATCGTAGTAGCCCTTCGGTATCGATCTTGTATTTTGTATCGCTACCCTCACCACATCCTCTTTGATTTTCTCAAATTCTGAATCTTGTAGTTGAGCGTTCTTCACCTTGTCCACTAAAGTTGGACCGGCTTCTATTTGAAACAGTCATTCATCGGATTCCTTTCGAAATTTGATTTCCAACTCTAGCTTTATCATTGCTGAAATGAGCTCTTCCTGATTGGTTAACAACATCAACTTTTCTCGACCTTTCCTGCTTAACGCATCCACAACTACATTCGCTTTGCCCTGGTGATAAAAGAACTCATAATCATAATCCTTTATCAATTCCATCCACCTTCTCTGACGCATATTCAGGTCTTTTTGTGTGAAAATATATTTCAGACTTTTATGGTCTGTGTTGATTTCACATTTCTCTCCGTAGAGATAGTGTCTCCATATCTTGAGAGCAAATACTACTGCAGCCAATTCCAAATCATGAGTCGGATAACCTTTCTCATAATCCTTCAGTTATCTTGACGCATATGCAATTACTTTGTAGTTCTGCATAAGAACACAACCCAATCCTTTGTGTAAGGCATCACTATACACCACAAAATTTCCTGTATTATCCGGTAGGGTTAACACATGTGCCACACTTAGTTTCTTCTTCAAATCTTGGAAACTCTCTTCACATTTCTCCGTCCAAACAAATTTTACAGCCTTTCGTGTCAATTTTGTTAACGGAGTGGCTATCTTAGAAAAATCTTGAATAAATCTTCTATAATAACCGACCAGTCCTAAGAAACTCCTCACTTCTGACGATGTTCTTGGTTGTTCCCAATTGATTACAGCTTCCACTTTTGATGGATCCACTGAAATTCCATCCTTGTTAATCACGTGTCCAAGAAATTGCACACGATCTAGCCAAAATTCGAACTTAAAGAATTTCGCGTACAACTTTTCCTTTCTTAGTGTTTCCAATGTCAAACGTAAGTGTTCCACGTGTTCTTCTTGAGTTTTGGAAAACACCAAGATATCGTCGATAAATACCACTACGAACTTGTCTAAGAATGGTTTAAACACCCTGTTCATCAAATCCATGAAAGCAGCAGGGGCGTTTGTTTAACCAAAGGACATCACCAGAAACTTGTAATGTCCATACCGAGTTCTGAATGCCATTCTAGGTATATCCTCCTTCCTTATCTTCAATTTGTGATACCCACTTCTCAAATCAATTTTCGAGAAGTATTTAGCGCCCTTCAACTGATCAAACAAGTCATCTATTCTTGGCAACGGGTATTTGATTTTAATAGTGACTTTGTTTAATTATCTATAATCAATGCAAAGTCGCATCGACCCATCCTTTTTTTTCACGAATAATACTAGCGCTCCCCACGGCGATACGCTTGGTTGAATATACTTCTTGTCTAGTAGCTCTTGCAATTGCACCATCAGTTCCTTCATCTCTACCGAAGCCATTCTGTACAGGGCCTTCGATATTGGTGTTGTTCTCAGCGGCAAGTTGATCACGAACTCAATTCTCTGTCAGGCAGAAGTCTTGGCAAATCCTCTGGAAACACGTCCTCGAATTCTCTCACCACTGGTATTTCTTCCAGTTTTACATTCTTCTTCTGAGTATCGACTATGTAAGCTAAATAGCCCACACAGCCTTGACTCAACAATTTCTTGGCCTGCATAATTGTCAGACATTTCATTTGTCTAGGCGACTTGCTACCATAGAATACTACTTTTGACTGAGTCATAAGGTTTACACACTTCTTTTGGCAATCAATTACCACTCCATACTTGAACAGCCAATCCATTCCCAAAATAACATCAAAATCTCCAAGTGTAATCGGAATCAAATCTACCATAAAGATATTTTCCTTAATGTTCACCCTACAGTTCTTGTATACGAACCTAATAGGGATTACTTCCTTATTCGCAATTTCTATGTTCAAAGGAAAATTTAGTTCTTCACTAGGCAATTCTAACCTCTTAGCAAATTCATCAGATATAAACGAGCAAGTAGCACCCGAATCAAATAATACATATGCATCAATATCATTGATTGGGATAATACCTGACACCACATCTTTTGATTGCATAGCATCTTGCATAGTCATGTTGAAGGTTCTGGCTGTGGGCTTGCTTGATGCTGCAGGTCCTACAATGGCCCATGTACCTCCATTGTTACCTCCATTGCTTCTGGTTGTCACTACCTCCTTCTTCTTAAGGCATTCACGAGCAAAGTGATCCTTGGATCCGCACGTAAAGCACACATTCTTCTTCTGTTGAGTGCAATTTGGGGCGATGTGACCCTACTGGCCACAATTAAAGCAAACTCGTTTCCCCATTAAGCACGCACCCTTGTGAAATTTCTCGCATGTCGCACATGCTTCAAACTTTTTGTTTTGCTGGTTACCCTGCTGGTTTCCAGCACCCATGTTCCCATTCCACTTCCTCTTCAAACTGTTGTTGTTGTTGTTGTTGTTTCCACCACTACCACCTCCATTCTTAATCTCTGTCTCATTCTTTTTCTTTTTCTGTTCCTGATTGAACTTTGTCACTGCCTCGCCTCCACCTTTAGCGAGTACTACCTTCTCCATCACTGCTGTAAACGTCTTCAATTGGAACAGGGAAACCCTAATGTACAGCCAGGGCTTCAGTCCCTGTTCAAATCTCTTCGCTTTGCGTTCATCCGTACTGACCTGATATGGTGCAAACCTCGCCAACTCGTTGAATTTAGCGGCATACTCAGATACCGCCATCGTTCCTTGCTTTAGTTCTAAAAATTGCACTTCTAGCTGGCTCTTCGAACTCTCTGGGAAATAGGTCTCGAAGAATATTTCTTTAAACCTATCCCAGGTCATCACCCCTAGCCCTTCACGAGTTTTATTGGCCTGCCACCAATAACTAGCTTTTGCTTTCAACATGAATGTTGCGAAAGTAGTCTTCTGATCTTCCCTTACCCTAGCGACATCGAACACCTTCTCTATCTCCATAATCTAGGTCTGTGCTTCGACTGGATTTATGGACCCACGGAATTCAGGTGGTCCAACCGCCTTGAAATCCTTAAACGTTGTACCATGGTTTTGTGGTTGATTCTGCAACGCTCCTGCCAGTAGCGTCACCAGTTGTTGAACGGGGTTACCATCAACATTGTCATTATTAGTTCCTTCAGTGGTTCTCTGTCGTGGTGGTTGACGTCTGGGAGGCATTTTCTGTTAAAAATACATTCATTAGATTATTATTCAATTCTTTTAAGTAATTTCTACTTAACTTGCCTCCAAAACGAAATGACCACATAACACATAACATTTTGAATAAAATAACAACTTTTATTTATTCATAATCTCTTGAAAACATAAAACAATAGCATCACTGCTATTTACATTATTTCTCTGATCTACAAAAGTTACAGGACAACATCATTATTATCATATCCCATGGTTACTTAACACTAGGGACTTACACATTATCTAATACTTATTACGTGCATCACATGCACATTTCCTACGATGATCTATTAAGATACTCCTTAGCCTTTCGACGCTCTTCTTCCATAACTCGGAACATTGTTCGGCGATCTAACACGTATGATGGCAGAGTCTTGAACTGAATTGGATATCCCATAACCCGATTTTGAGCTTGATTAATCGTGGTGTTTAATACTTTATCCATCTCTTCCATCTTCACCCTCTTTGACTGCGCGTCTCTCACCGCTATTCTGGTTCTTTGATAAGCTTCCTCGTAGGCACCTTCAGCTCTTGCCCTCTTAGTAGCTTCTTCTCTTAGCTTGTTCTTCAGTTCAGCGACCACTTCGATCAGTTGTTCTTTCTCTCCTTCAGTCTGTACTAGTTTCTCCTCGATATTTGTCAGTCGTTCTTCACGATCCTGGATCTCGCCGTCTTTTTGTGTCGTTGCGGTCTGTTGTTCAGCTACTATCTCCTACAACTCCTCAACTGTATCCTGAAGTTCCACGTTACGGTCGTAGACTTCATCGTACGTACGAGCAACCATCGATGTTAATGGAGTCTCTTCCTCCTCGTCCTCGTCGTCCTCATCCTCCCGTGGCAACTCCACGGGATCCTCCTCGTCCGTCTCCACGTCATCATCCTCATCTTCAACTACTGTGACCAACGGGGCTGACTCTCGTGGCAGTAGTTGTTCCCAAACAACCTGAATGTCGCGAGGCTCCTCCTATATAGGCATCTGAGGTCCTTCCTCTCTAGCCTGACTGGATTCTCCGACATTAGTCATCCTGACAACAAAGTTTTAAAGTTTTAATTATTAATCATTCTACTCGACACTCACGAGCACATAAATTATAAACACATAAGCACATAAGTGTTTTGTTACTTCTTCCCTAAAACTCGATAAGAGTTAATCACCACTATCTTTTTAAAGGTTACTTCCTAAGACTTTTCCCCACCTAAGGTTCATAACCTAAAGCTTTGATACCAACTTGTGACACCCCCAAATCCTGGTACTTCATTTCTTTAGATTTGGTGTTCACTTAATCAAAACAATTATATCTAACTACCCAATCATAATAAAATCGAATAATAAAAACCTGCCCATACAGGATTACATTTAAATAAAAATCACCCAGGTTATTTAACCTTTAATAACAGTCATTCATATGCGGAAATTAAATTATTACATCACATCATTATTAAAAGTCTATTATCATAATGATAAAATAAAATTTACAAGTCTTCATCACTTGTACATTTTTTCCTTTCCTTTGCTAGATGTAGGTTCATTTATCGTCTCACTTGAAATAAGAATGAATAACTTTACATCATTACAACAAATTGCCAAAAATAGGCTCAATAGAACAAAATGATATGTCATATTAACATTTTGAAACATACTACTGAGGGTCTAATGACTAATAATCATGTCCACAGTTATAAGTAATCTTTCAACTTTAACTTTAACAGTCAGAAGATTATAAGGACTCCACCTACTTAGGGGGATCAGCCCTTCGTACAATGTATTGTGCACAACCATTTCAACGCTAAGCGTAAACCTCTAATGAAAGAGTTGTTCATCTCAGTACTTAGAATACAAGTCCGCACCAAAGTAGGTTTGGTTTGGATACATTACAAGGAAAATTTAGAGTTCAACGGTCATCAGCTAAGGATTACTTGAATGCAAAAGAACTAACTGTATGCTATGGAATAATCATAACTGAATCGATATTTGTAAATTAACATTATGCTTTAGGAATAATCTAATAGCTTAAACATTGAATAATTATAATATAATTTACTTGAACAACATTAAGTCAAGGTTATTGAGAATTGGAATACTAAGCATGCATAGTGAATAGTAATTTGAACGATAAAGTTGTTCAACACTAGCATATTAAAATATAGTGACTCGCATGCTAAATAACAAGTTACATATTAAAGAAACTTGTTCACTATTAAAATATAAGATTTAGAATACTTGAATCCTCATGAACAATAGATACAAGAACTTTCTCAATAATAAACAATCTAGCTCTACGAAAGTGTAGAGGTAGCAACTTGTGAAATTGTAGTTGAATTTAAAAGCAATAACGTACTTAAAGAAATTAAACTTGCACAACGAAGTTTTAGGGTTAGAGAACTTGCCTTGAGCACAAGCTAAACCTTACAACTTGAATCTCAATACCCTATATATATGTCATCATGACATAATTAGTCACTACCAACATTTTATATATATAAACAAGTATATACCTCATGTAGGTTTAATTATCAATTCACATAATCGAATTACGTTAATACTAATACTAGTTAACCCTTGATAACATGCCCATTCTTAGTTTAGTACTACTGAAATCATAATTTAACAGTCCACATAACATTTATTTTTAGACTTTATATTATTACATAAAACTTTCAGACCATTCTGCTAACTCGCGCTGCGGCACCACAGTTAACACTGTGGGTTGGCGCTGCGGCGCTGATCTGGCGCTACGGCGCGAGACACAGGCCAACGATTGGTGCTGCGGCGTGGCAACGGCGCTGCGGCGCGAAACTTATACTGCTGGGCCACGCTGCGGCGCCAAACTCTAGACTTCGGCACCCAACCTCGACAACAACATGAACAAAAAGCCAAATTGGCGTACATGCTCTAATTTAACAAACTAATTAACATGTGATACACATATAGACTTCATATAAACATAATTTCAATACTCTTAACATGTTTTACACATACAATAACATAAACATCTACTCTATAACACCCAATTTTAATGTTTTTGGTAAAAACTCTATTTTTGACATTTTTAATGAAACTTATCACTGTAACTTTGTTTTTCAACAAAAATCATTAATTCAAACTATCACGTTTATGTTTATTCATCTATTTTCAAAATCAATAGTCAATATATATATTAACAATTAATCAAACCTCATTTTTTTTATTTTAAACTAAGCCATATTCATATATATATATATATATATATATATATATATATATATATATATATATATATATATATCCATATGAACTCACTATAATATATTTTCTTTCACAAAATACATACACACGTGAATTAGTTTATCTATAATCATACATAAACTCATGAAGCCATCTTATAACCCACAATTTATCATATAAAACATATACCACATACAATTTATCCTTCATGAAGATTTTTACAGAGAACTTTTTGAAAGAAGAAGAAGACAACAAAACAATAAGGAATTTTAAAAAGGGTAAGAGAATACCTTAGTTTTTAGAAGATAAAAATTTTTCCTTTGCTCAAAAATCTTTCTTTTCCCCAATTCTTCTCTAGGATTCTCTCGAGCTTTCTCTCCCTTTTTCTCTTTTCTTTTGAGTCTTTCTTCTCCTAACTCTATCTTACGTAGTAAAATATAACGTATATATGTAATAATATATGTATTAATTATATAATATTAATATAGAGATAACTGATATCAGTTATCTAAGTTTTAAAATTCAAAAGCCATAAGGCTTGTTTGGCTAGGCTAATAAAAATAACACTTTAAACCTTACACCTTGTTTGGTAAACCTTATTAAAATAAATGGATTAATCCTTATACATTGTTTGATAAAATACTATTAAATTAAAGACTTAATATGCATTAAGGCTTGTTTGGCTAAAACTAAATTAAACTCCTTTAATTTATTTAATAACTCCATTATAGCAAGGTTCTTTGTCACACTTCTATTTAATTAAATAATCAATTTAATCAATTCAAATACTAATCTATTAAATTACTTTAACACATAAATCACTACCACATAATTATAATTTCCTTTAAAGTTATAATTTTATTTAACCAACTAACACCTTATTTTAATTACAAATTCCAATTAAAATATTAAAATCCATTTAATCATTACAAGCTCTCTAATTATTAAATTAAATTAGTATATAATCTCATCACAATTTATTTTCCTAACTCCTTAAATATTTTCTTAGCAAATAATTAACTAAATCAAATCAATCAAATTGAACAATTATTTATTCAACAATAAACATAACCATTAAATATTTATATAACTCAAATAAATATTTAAAATTAAATTAAAAATCTGGAATGTTACAATAAGCATATCATCAAAGATCGACTTTCAGATTCCAAACATATCTCATATGCATTTCATATATATACATCAATATTTGCATATCATAATATAGCTCAACTAACAGTTATTGAATTCATATATCAAATAGGAACTGAAAGACTTGCCTGATTCGTAGTTTATCAACTATGACTTAACTACTTAAAGCTTATCTGCACTGCGTGTATTCCTACATAATTATATAATCATGGATTCATATCCATTAGTCATACATTTCATATGTTCTTAATATAACAATAAATACTACATCGTTTCCTAACTAGGTTTGTAAAACCTTCATTTTGCTTCCTCATCAAACTCTTAGAATAGCTAGGTATGTATAGATGTACCTTAACCATCCGTTCTTGACATCAACATTCATATACATTTATCATACACTTGAGTCACTATGTGTTCGACACATATTTAAAGTTTATAGATACGTGATCTACGTCGTTCATATTCAAACTACTTAGTTCTATAATGATTTATTTCAATCAATAAAGCTTAACAACTTACTTTAACAAGATTCGATGTTATAAACTTTTAAACCAATAAGCCTCTACTAGCATGCTTCACATGTATATATCTTATTTTCATAGCCATAGCATAGTTCATTATTTGAAGACGTATTTGAAACCACACTTGAAAGGTCCAATTCATGCTTAGCTAGATGATGAACATATTCATCATGTCTAGGGGCATAAGGCGTTAAAGTTCACTTTTAAAAGTCATTCTAGGCCAATGTAAAGCAACTAGGTGCAACTTTTAATCTCATTTCATAGCTAACTAAGCCATGTATATATGTTATCATGTTTAGAACTTTAAGTACAAAAATTACTTTAAGTTCGTTCTTAAAGTTTCAAGTTTTCATTAGAAATTATTTTCAACTAAGCTATTGTAAGTTGATAATAAGTAAAGTAACTTTAAATCACTTCTCATTCTTAAGTATACTCATAACTCAACAAGATGTATGTGCTAAAATATCATAACTTCAAAGACTCAAGGTTCGTCAATATTTATTTTTCAAAACTCCAAGGTTCTTTTCAAAACACATACTAAGTCATGCTAAAGCATTCTACTATGAGTAAGGTAAATCTTAGTTATATGACATGTCTATTATCATTCATATTCATGTTTTATCACTTAGAATAACATATTCCATCGTCGGGAGCACTATACTTGCGTATGTGCTCGTTCGACGCCCTCTGATGACCTTTGATTACATAATAGTCACAAATATGACTTTTTTGACCCTTTGTAATGAGGTCAAATTGAAACACTTAAAGAACAAAAGTTGTAGATCTATTCGTTCTCATTCTGGATCATCTTGAATCTCCTCAATCGGAGTTAGTATGAAAACGTTATGCCTATTTTAGTAAAACATGTTCTGTCAGATTTTCTCAGCAGTTGTAAGTCAAACCACCCCCGGCTGGGGCGGGGGTTTTGCCCTAAAAATAGCCCGCCGGGGCGGGCCTAGCTGCTGCAAACTCAAAATTTCACTCCCTACTACGAAATAACAAGCCAAACTTATTTCTAACCTTCATAATTTAAGTTATACATATGCAAATTAGTCCGTTTTTGACCCAAATCTCATGTTCATACTAAATTTTTATGTTTTGAAAAGTTTAGCGAATTCATTCACTACGAATTCGTTTTTAAACCAAATTGGTTCGTTTAACTTCCGTTGTTTTCGCATTCGACTATTTTAACAATGTCTAGCATCAATTTACACATTCCATCATGCTTCAACCATAAACGTTTTGACTCAAAATATGTACTTTGTTATTTTTCTAAGAACTTGCAAAGAACTTGAATTTAAGAACATAGTTTAAGAATTATACCTCTTGAAGCTAAATTGCCAAGCTTGCTTCTAACTTCAGATTGCTCACTCTAATTTCCACTTACACTCTATACAAAACTTATCAATAACCCAAGCAACCCAATTAGAGAAGAGAAGGCTCCAATTTACAGAGAATTTCTTACCTTGACCATGACTTTACCTCAAAGATTGAATCCAATGGGAGATGGAAGAAGATGTTGGTTAAGGAAAAGTTGTTGAAAAGTTGATACCAACTCCCTCCCCTCCATTCTTCTAGCCATCATCAGTCTCCTTGTTTATACGAAATAGAGGGGGATAGGCCAATGGCCTATTCACGTGTATGAGAGAAATGAGACTCTCTATTTGGGACAAAAGCTTATAACTCAACATTGCAAAACTACTACTAGCATACTTAAGTTTATTTGATATTTTCCCCCAAATTTGCATACATATACACCCACTCACATAGAATTATATAATCCATGTACATTGGTTTATTTTCAATTAATATTTTAATTGGGCTAATTATAAAATAGTTGGATATTCTCAATCCATCATTTTCTATAAAATTTATCAGCTCAAATATACCCAATTATTATAATGATAATTAATATCAATTATTTATTAACTCCTCGTTTATTTTTCCATTAAATCCCCCTTTGATTTAACTTCCCTAGTTATGCCACACAAGACATAATTATGTGAACTTAGTAATTAATAGCTCACAAGGTTATAATAATATAATCTCATAAAATAACCTTATTCTTAACTTTACATCTTATAATATGGTCATGGAAGTGGTCCATTGCATCATGTTGCATTTTATTATCTCACTTGTACATAGTGCTAACATACTAGTCTTTATACATAAGTATTCAAATACTTCCTATATTATATAGTTACTATTGAAGTGTCACACTTCATTTCATATCATATAGATATATCTACTTATAATATTAAATCATTGCACGTACAAATTAATTCCTTCAATTATTCATTCATTAAATTATTTAATGAATGCTTATTCCATCACTTTTCCATATTAGGCATATCACACAAGCTTACATTAAACTTATTACTTATTCATTTCCCACCACATTACTTTTTATAACATGTTCAATTTACATCACACTATTATATCACAAGATTCACATATATAAATATATCGTGAATGGAGATATCTAAATATTCTTTATAACATTCGCGATAATATAATAACTCAAGTTATTTAGTAAATTAAAATAACTTAGTTTTCTTTTAACTTTAACCCTCTTGGAAATACATTACTATAATCAAAATTATGTATTTCGCCATAACATAACATAAAATGTTTTTATCATATATGTTTTCTCTAAATATATGAACTAATAATAATAAAATGATTTACTCATTTTCTCAATATATTACTCTTAATATAATATCTATGTATTATTAAAATATTTACATGCATGACACACGTGCACACTATATATAGAAAATAAGTTTATTTCCTATTATGATAAATTGTTTCCATCAACTTATATAGCAAATATGTTTTAATATATTTACCATATTACTTAATCACACACATTACCTCGTACAAAGCTATACAAGGTAGTATCAAAAAAATATTCCCCATTTTAATAAAATAATCAAATGCTAGAATGTATATTTAAATATCCTATATTAGAAATATTCTATAATTATTTCTCATTTCTTTCTATAGATTGTCTCAACACAATTTCTTTAATCTATATATTTAACCATATCTCAATATTAATCAATAAATCTCTAACCAATATTTATCTAAAGATATATCGATTTTCTTCTCTCGTTAACAACGTACATATATACAAGTCTAAACCTATCACACATCGAGTCTTTAATAGTATTCAATATAGTACACTGAGTGGTTTTCCACAAACAACCAACAAATTAGTTTTCATTTCGTCTATACTGTTTTCATAGTGAGTTAGATCGGTTATTAATTCGTATATATCTCCGCTCTCTAAAGGAATTGTTTAGCCCAGCTCCTATATATCCACCATTAAAGAGTACGGTTGCACTATCTTAGACTTGATACATACTCGTACATTCTCAAGAAATTGGTGATTATCGAAGATATTTAATGTCACCAACTTACTATTATAAAATAATTTTACATAAATTATTTAATATCAATAAATAAATTTATATCCATCTTCTTATTAATTTATCTCTACAATCTATAACAAATATATAATAATGATATATATTTATTAAACACAACATCACTTATTACATAGCTCATATTACCCTATGTAACACAATACCACATACCTCGTAACACACACACACACACACACACACACACACACACACACACACACACATATATATATATATATATATATATATATATATATATATATATATATATATTCTTGTTCGAACCCTTCTCATGTCTTAAGAATTTTATTTACTAAATTCTTATTTTATTATTTTCTGAAAATTCGGGTTCTTACAAATATAAAGAATAGTAATAGCAACAACATGAGATTAAACAATGGTTACTGGATAATAGGGAACTCGTTCTATGAATCAGGAATAGAGAATAAGTTCAAGATTTATATCTGAGGGTCTTAAGACCACGAACTATGTCCCCGGTAATTAGGTATTTTACCTCAACCTTAACAGTCGTTTAGACTATACAGACCCTTCCTTACGTACTTAGGGAAATCAGCCCTTTGTACCATGTATTATGCACAAACATCTGAACGCTAACGCATACAAAATCCCCTATACTAGGGATATTCATCTCGGTTTGATTTTAGAATTTCCGCACTAAAGAAAGTTTAGTTTGGAACTAGCTTATCAGTGGTTTTTAAATTTTAGAACACTATTCAATTACAGATTAGTTCAATCAATAAGAGCTTGCTATTTGAAGGTTCAACACAATAATATATAATTGAACAATGATACTTATGTCAAAGATCGAATACTGATAATATATAATTGAATAGACATGGTATAAATGCAAAGTACTACATCAAAAAAAGTTAGGAAATCTCATTTGGAACAATGAAGTTAAAGAGTATATGCTTTGAATAGCAATAACAAGAGTTAGGATTTTGAAATTTGTTCAATGTAAAGAAGTAGATTACAAGAGATTGTATCATCATAAACAAGAAGGAATCAATAAGCTTGCTCAACTTTAATATAAGAATTAGGAACTTGTGTATTGATAAATTAGGGTTACAAAGCTTACTTGACAATTAAAGGTAAACATAGTTATGAAACTTGCATTCATTATAAAGAGAATGAAGTTAGGAAACTTGCCTCATGTGTAAGTTACACAAGTATAATAAACGTTCGTCAATTACCCTACATATATCATTGAAATCACAATACCGATTAGTTATACTATTGTTAGCTTTATAGGTTCAGTCCACCATCTAAGTCATAACCTTTAACTTAATGTCTAACCATGTTGGCTAACCACTCACACGAATCTAAAAACTCACTATCGTATAACATAAAGCTTCATCATTCACCTCTAACTTTAGCAAACAACAAATTTCATTTATTACATAACTTATTTAAGTGATCATTTAAAATCTTCATATTTAGTATTACATTACAATACAATCTGTTATTGTACCTTATGTTATGATTTAACATCTTTATTATGTATACTAAGTTAGGTTAAGTCTTCATATTATAGTCTACAAATAACCAAAACTCACTGTCTTTGCTCAGGGCACGGCGCAGCTGCGCTGCCCTAAGCTTTGGCACCAGCACAGCTGCGCCGGTGCATGACTTCAGAAACCCAATAGGCGCAGCTTCGCCGTTTCTACCTTTGGTACCGGTGCAGCTGCACCAATACGCAGACAGAAACTACAGCAACTTCCCCTGTTATGATACCAAACCCCAATTTCCCAATTTCTAAATAAATTTACATACCAAAAAACTAGAATTTGATAACAACATCACCAAGCATGTATTTCATGATTCTATGAACATAAGCATTATATATAAAATCAACTTTCAAGGATTAAAAATCATATTTTACCAAATTCTTTATATTTCAATACTTTTAGCGAATTCGATTGCCAAATCTTTGTTTCTTAACCAAATTACACCATTCCAAGTACGTTGTTTTTTATTTCTTGATGTACTATCACAATTTATAACCAATTTATAGATTCTAGCAAAGATTGAACATCAAATTTTGAACTCAATTAAGCCATTTCATACATACATAACAATGTTACCTTAATTTTCTTTTACAAACCATTTTTCCATGAATTTGATTACTCAATACAACTTCTATATAATAATTATCAGATTACACATGCATATGATTAACATTTTAACCCTAATACAATAGAATTTCAATCATACAGAATAGAAATTACAAAACTAAAATGTAGATTATACCTTAATCCTTAGCTTTACAAGATGATGTTAACAAAGTTTAGCAATTCTTCCTTCGATTCCCTCTTGTCCTCCCTCTCTCTCAATTTCTCAGTTTTTCTCTTATTCTTCTTCTCTAACCTCTGTTCTTAGTTTTTAGGAAAATACGTAATAACAAACTGATATAGCCTCTTAACTTAACACATCAGGTTAAAAACCAAAGAGTTACGTCAGTTGCAATATGCCAAAGGCCACAGGGCCATGTTTGGCTACTCCTTGAATTAGATTTTAGTTTATTTTTATATTACTTATATTATATAGTTTCTTGTGTCACACTTTTATTTAATTCATTCTATGTTCTTACTATTAAAATTATAATTCCATTATAATTATTTTTATACTTAACAAATTACTACATATCTAATTTAATTAATAAATTAAACTAGAACATCATTTTATTTAATATAATTATTTCTTAAATATTAAACAAATTATTTAATTTAATTATTTCATTAAATTAAATCTTCAAATAATAAAATTACCATCAATCAATTTAGTTAACATATACACTCAACTAATTATCACACCACAATTTTATCAATTATTTATTTATCTCAATAAATAAATTAATTAAAATATTTATTTAATTCAATAAATATTTAACATAAATTATAAAATTCTCAATCGTTATAGGAATAATCATGAATCATAGGTGAATCAACATTATATATCGAAGTCATGCTTAGAAATAAACTAGAAAGCATAAGCATTAAGTAATACAATAAACCTTGCTTGAACAATATTAAGCTAAGGCTATAATCTTGTCTAATAAAAGAATTGAATTATTGAACATGCATTAATTGATAACAAGCTGAGAACAAAACTTGCTCATCGTAAGAATAATGAAATTTAGAAATTTGCATAATACGAAACAAATTAAAAATAGGAAACCTTCTCCAAATAAGAGTCAGGTTAAAGAGCTTGCATGAATATAACGAAGTTATATAAGTAAGATTAGGAACTTGCTCTATATAACAATAAGGATTAGAAACTTGCGTAAGGTAAATGAGAACAACTCAATTAGAGATTAGAGTTCAGGAACTTGCCTTGTGTGTAAGCTATTAAATTAAAACTCACGATCACCTACACATATCATATGTATTATAACATCTATCAGTTATACTAGCATCAACTTTCCAAGTTAAATCCCATTTTAGCTGAACTTGTAATTTTAGTACAAGTTTTAATCACTAATACCATATACAATTCAGAAATCACAAGTCTTAGAATTACAACACTTAGTCACCAACTCTAGATTTTAATAAATCACAACTTAAAATTTTCACAACTTACTAATTTTTATTGTGACGCCCCCAAAATAGGTATACATCACCTATTTTGAGTTGCAAAAAATATGGTACAGAATATAAATACAATCTTAAATATACAACATGAACTGTCAGTTTTAATACAAATATTGCTTCTAGACAGTATTCAAACTCAAAATAAGTCCTCAGTACATTTATTAACACACTATTTCATAGAATAGTGAGGACTACTAATGCTATCATCTGGTCCGTCACTCCGTTCCCCGACTAGTTCCCGCTACGTTTTCATTTTCTGAAGAGAACAATGAAAGAAAGGGGTGAGCTCAACTAGCCCAGTAAGAAATATTATGACTAAGATAATGCAGAATAAAGTATTATTAGCCTTCAACAGTGTTAAACTGGTACAATATAACACACATCAAGTTTAACTGCAGTGGAATAAGTAATCCATTAAAAGAGTCAAGTAGAGAATAAAATCTACTATCTTTTATGATTTAAAAAGTTTTTCATCACTGTTATCGCTGAGACTCGGCTTAATAACTAATCCACATCATCTAATCACCCCTGCACTATGGCCAAGGATATTCTTTAGTATCACGACCACAAATTATCCATGCACTACGGGCTAAGGATATTTGTGTATTCATTAATGGTCATGATCATGCCAACAACTGTCCATCAATGCACTACGGGCCAATGAGGACTTTTACCACATCATTTATAACATTACGGTCATGATTACACCGAATAATCCCTGGTTATAATCATACCAAGTCCATCTATGCACTACATGCCACAGATGACTTTCAACAAAATATACATATGAGGATGATTACAATGATATAAGAATTCAATAAAACAAGTTCAAGAATTAATTAATCCAGGAACTAATAACGTCCAAATTGTCAACATGATACTACTTTGTGCAGTAAAATTCAAGAATGCTCAGAAGAATATTTTCATGAAAATATATTGGATGAAGCGCAAATATCAAGGATATTCCACTAATTTCATGGAGTATAAAAGCCAAAACTTTAACCAATTGAGTATAATAAAGAATGGAATAACAAAAGAAATCACCAGACATGCAATAGACCGCACAGACAGGTTATTCAAACAGAATAATAAATAACGGAACCAGGTCATGCGTAAACGCACCGACAGGATATTCTGACATAATAATAAATAATGGAACCAGTTCCTGCATAAACGCGCAGACAGGATATTCCGACAGAATAATAAATAATAGAACCAGGTCCGACGTAAAAGCACAGACAGGATATTCCAACAGAATAATAAAGACGGAACCAGGTCCGGCGTAAAATATACAGACAGGATATTCCAAGAGAATAATAAAGAATGGAATAACAGAAGAATTTCACCAAGTATAGGGTAGCCCGCGTATACAGGTTATTCCAGCAGAATAATAAATAATGGAATAACAAAAGTTCTCTTCATGAATACAAAAGAATTAATACCTCTTACCGTAAAAGAAACTAGATACAAGAGTAGGGAAGTAGCAGAATACTTGTCTATGGTTTCTCTATAATTTCTCTCTCTAGAGTTTCAGTGAATTCGTAAGAAATAATGAAGGAATGAACTTCTATTTATAGAAGAATGGATTGCATAGTAACTAACTTATGAACGGTCCAGATTGATTTACTTTTAATCGGACGGTCCATATTGATTTAATAAAATATTCTAATAAAACGAAAACTTTTAAATAAAATATAATATATATTATATTTATCAAACATATGCTTGAAAGAAATCACGGGTTACAATCCCGTGAACTTGATTCCCTTCCCCATTTCTCTGGCAACCTTTCAAAATGACTATATATATATATATATATATATATATATATATATATATATATATATATATATATATATATCATAATACATATTCGTACTCCCTCCCTTTTAGTCAAAAAAAACCTTCTAGCCACCTTTTATTATATTTTTCAAATATGGGCCCCACAGTAGGCCCCACCTATTGTTATATTAAATAATTTTTGTACCGATTATTTTGAAAAATGGGCAAATGAGGATCCATAAAATAAGCAAAATTGAGTGACTTCTCACGTAAGCATCAATAATCAATACCGTGTGGTACTATGTAATCACGCGTATTACTGTACTTTTACTACCGATAAGTTCAACAGTATTGACGTTAAAACTTCCGTTGTTATTTTCATAAAATAATTTTGTCGTTTTTTCAATCCGACAATAATTCTGTTGTGGGGTCCACCAATGATTGTACCGTTGTACGAATATTTCTTGTTAAAACGAATATTCCCCGACCAATCGAATATTATATCACAATTTGCGTACTTTACAAAATTTATAAATATTACCCATAACTATAACATTATATCAAGTTTATTCTATAATATTCAAAAATGACATTTATAAAAAAAATCATCTTTATTTATAAAAGTTGGGGTCTTACAACCTCCCATTCTTATGAAATTTTACCCTCGAAATTAGGGTACGTACCTGGTATGTCGAAGAGGTAAGGATACCTTGATTTCATTTCAGATTCTAACTCCCAGGTCATTTCCTCAACATCGTGGTTTCTCCACAAAAATTTACCTTTAGGTATAATCTTGGAGCGTAGAATATGTTCCTTCTTATCCAAGATTTGAACAGGAACCTCTTCATACGTCAAATCTTCCGCTATTTCGTCCGATTCTAACTCAATAATGTGGTTCGGGTCTTTCACATATTTACGTAACATGGATATGTAAAAAACGTTATGAACACGAGACATACTTGGCGTTAAAGCGAGTCTATAGGCCACAGTTCCTACTCGATCGAGGATTAAAAATGGGCTAATGAATTGAGGATTGAGGTTTCCTCTCTTTCCAAATCTCGTAACTCCTTTCCATAGAGCAACACGTTAGAACACATGATCTCCAATATCGAATTCCATATCCTTTCGATGAAGATCAGCATAATTCTTTTATCGATCGTGTGAGGTTTTTATACGTTGCCGGATCGATTGAATCTTTTTCGTAGTCATACGTACCAACTCCGGTCCCAACAATGTTGCTTCACCCACCTCATCCCAGCATATTGGTGAATGACACTTTCTTCCATATAATGCTTCGAATGGAGCCATGCCAATACTTGCTTGATAGCTGTTGTTGTACGGAAACTCCACCAATGGTAAGAACTTGTCCCAACTTCCCTTGAAGTCAAGGACACAGAGTCTTAATAAATCTTCCAGAGTTTGAATAGTCCGCTCTGATTGTCCGTCCGTCTGAGGATGATATGCCGAACTAAATTATAAATCTGTGCCCATAGCTTTCTACAAACTAACCCAAAATCGTGAAGTGAATCTTGGGTCTCAATCAGAAACTATGGATACTGGCATACCATGCAGTCTCACAATCTCATTTATGTACATACAAGCAAGACGTTGAAGTATATAAGTTTCTCGTATCGGTAAGAAATGAGCAGACTTGGTCAATCTATCAACAATGACCCAAATCGCATCTATACCTTGAGAAACCTTAGGAAGACTGGTAACGAAATCCATGGTAATGTGCTCCCACTTCCACTCTGGAATTTCAAGTGGTTGCAATGGACCTTTTGGTACTTGATGCTCCGCCATGACTCGTTGACAAGTTAGACACCTTGAGATAAACAATGCTATCTCTCTCTTCATATTTCTCCACTAAAATGTATGACGAAGATCACGATACATTTTGGTACTCCCAGTATGGATTACAAACGGTGTGTTGTGTGGCTCCATCATGATTTTATACTTTAAATCAGGGTCGTTAGGAACACAAAGTCTGGAGTTGACTCGAAGTATTCCTTCTTCATCGATTCTTACTTCTGGCATAGCACCTTCTTACACTTTCTTCCTCATACGCATCAGCTCCAGGTCTGTAGCTTGAGCAGCTTTAACTTTATCGATTAAAGTCGGTTCTACTTGTATATTAGCCATCATCACATGGGTCCCTGGAGTCTTTAACTCTATCTTCATCCTTTGCAAGTCACACAAAATGGACCTTTTCATTGACAATATCGCACTCGCACCTGCATATGATCTTCTACTCAATGCGTCAGCTACCACGTTCGCTTTTCCAGGATGGTATTGGATGGTATGATCATAATCTTTCAACAGTTCAAGCTAACGTCGTTGTCGCATGTTGAGTTCCTTTTGAGTGAAGAAATATTTGAGGCTTTTATGATCTGTAAAGATCTCCACTTTCTCTTCATACAACTAATGCCTCCAAATTTTAAGTGTGAAGACAACAGCTGCCAACTCTAGATCATGAGTAGGATAATTTCTCTCATATTCTTTGAGTTGTCTTGAGGCATAGGCTATGACTTTCCCATATTGCATGAGAACGCATCCTAACCCTTTGCCCGAAGCATCACTGTAGATGACAAATCCCTCCGAACCAGATGGTATTGTCAGAACAGGTGTTAAAATGAGTCTCCTCTTGAGTTCTTGGAAACTCTTCTCACATTCCTCGCTCTAACCGAACTTTATATCTTTTTGAGTCAGCCGAGTTAGTGGAGTAGCAATTCTTGAAAATCCTTCCACGAATCTTCGATAATAACCAGCTAAGCCGAGAAAGCTACTTACTTCGGTTACTGATTTAGGTTTCTCCCAGCTTTGAATAGCTTCAATCTTTGCTGGGTCAATAGATATTCCATGACTTGATACCATATGCCCAAGGAATGCTACTTCCTCAAGCCAGAACTTGCATTTCTTCAACTTAGCATAAAGCTTGTATTCATGAAGCTTTTGGAGTATCAGCCTCAAGTGTTGCTCATGATCTTCACGGCTTTTGGAATAGATAAGGATGCCATCAATAAATACGACCACAAAGTGATCTAAATATTCCTTGAATACTCGGTTCATCATATCCATGAAGGCAGCAGGAGCATATCCAAAGGACATGACTAGGAATTCATAATGCCCGTACCGAGTTCTGAAAGCCGTCTTTGGAATGTCATCGGTTCTGATCTTCAATTGGTGATATCCAGAATGAAGATCAATCTTTAAAGAGAATTTGGCTCCTTGCAACTGGTCAAACAGGTCATCAATACGTGGTAATGGGTACCTATTTTTGATGGTGACATGATTCAACTCCCAATAATCAATACAAAGTCGCATACTCCCATCTTTCTTCTTCACGAATAGAGCAGGAGCACCCCAAGGAGAAGTACTAGGACAAATAAAGCCAATGTCTAACAATTCTTGTAGTTGGGTCTTTAACACCTGAAGTTCAATAGGAGCCATTCGATATGGGGCTTTGGAAATTGGTTTGGAACCAGGTTCAAGGTTGATACAAAAGTTAATTTCACGCTCTGGGGGTAGGCCAGGAAGTTCTTCAGGGAATACGTCAGGAAATTTATTAACAATAGAAATGTCATTCAAAACTGACGTATTTTTATTTAGATCCATGACATGAGCTAAGAAAGCTTGACATTTATTTTTTAATAAACGAACAGCTTTATGGCTTGAGATGACAGTTATTGATTTTAATGGTTTGGTTGCTTGAATTCGCATAATAGGTTGGTTAAGAATATGAAAGCTACCTACCTTATGAAAATAGTTAATTTTTGTATGATGAGTAGTTAACCAATCAATCCCTAGAATCACGTCAAATGCAAGTATTTTTAATGAAATAAGATCGACAGGTAATGTAAGGGTACCGATTTGAACCAAACAAGACTTATAAACAGTGGATGTAATGAAGGTTTCTCCCAACGGAGTTTTCACAGATAGGGCAAAGTCTAATTTTTCCATAGTCAAATTTAATCGTTGAGCGCAAATAGGAGAAATAAAAGAATGGGTAGAACCGGTATCAAATAAGGTATAGACTTCGCTAGAGTTTATGATAAGCTTACCCGTGATGACCTCATTCGGGTTCCTTGCTTTTTGGGAGGTCACTACAAACGCTCTCCCTTGCACTACCGGCTTTGACTTTTCTGGGACTGCCTTTGGTGCCTCCATCCTAGCTGAACTTGCCTTCGGTGAATGACAAAATTGGGCTAGGTGACCTTCTCTTCCACAATTATAACATGCTTTGGACGGCATCGCGCAGTTTGGACTAATGTGTCCCTCCCCTCCGCATTTGAAGCATATGATAGGTGGTCGTTCTCCTTCCTTAACAATGGGTGCTGATGCTGATGTCTTTCCATCATTGTTGAATCTCCTCTTCTTGAAATATCCATTCTTATTATTTTGGCCCTGATTGCCACCGAAGTGATTACCATTTCTGGCCTGTTGATTCCATCCACACTTGTTGTCACCGCTTCGATGATTGCTATCACTGGTATTATCATTTTGTCGGCTGCTCTCTTTTGGTTACGTTGACTCGTTATCGCGCTCCAATAACTGAGCCCTATTTACAACATCTGAATACAAACATAGTTTATGAGAAATAAGATATTAACGTATCTCCGGTTTCAAACCTCTTAAAAATATCTGCGTCCTTCTCTTCTCATTATCAACCAAGTGGGACGCAAACTGGGACAACTCAGCAAACTTAGCTTCGTACTGCGATACGGTCATATTATTCTGCTCCAACTTGATGAACTCTACCTCCTTCATGTGACGAATACTTTCTGGAAAGTACTTGTCATTGAACAGTTCTTGGAATTTCTCCCAAGGCATCTTCAGTGCGGCAGGTTGAGTACGCTTTACCGATTCCCACCAGTAATCTGCCTCTCCTAGCAACATAAAGGTGGCAAAGGAAACCTTTTGCTCCTCGGCGCATCCCAAGACATCAAATATCTTGATGATCTGCTTTATCCACGTTTTCGCCTTAAGTGGTTTTGGCTCTCCAATAAACTTCGGTGGTCCTAGCTACTTGAACTGTTTAGCAGTGACCGTCCGAGAGTTTTCAGTATTTTCACCTATATTTTGGACAGGAGTCGCTCTCGCCTGATGTTGCATGAATTGCATAAAGCCTCTGAATATTCTATCATTCATCATTTGGTCAGTGTTGTTGTTTGCCTGAGGATTATCTCCTTCTTGATGCACATTATCCTGATTATTGATCTGTGGAGACTCAACGGTCTCCTGTACTCCATTGATGTTCTCAACATTCTCGGATGTAATTTTCAAATACTGCCACAAAACAAGGGTTAATTAATATATTACATATTATCCCTATACTTTGACCGACCAATTAAATACCACATAAACTTAGGTAGGTCATACTAGCGAAGGAATTCCCCGTCTCTCCCCTCCTAGTTCTAGTCTGACAACTTAGCCAGGGATCATATCCCTAAGCTCTGATACCAACTGTGACGCCCCCAAAATAGGTATACATCACCTATTTTGAGTCGTCAAAAACATGGTACAGAATACAAATACAACCTTTAATATACAACATGAACTATGAGTTTTAATACAAATATTGTCTTCTAGACAGTATTCAAACTCAAAATAAGTCCTCAATACATTTATTAACACACTATTTCATAGAATAGTGAGGACTACTAATGCTATCATCTGGTCCGTCACTCCGTTCCCCAACTAGTCCCCGCTACGTTCTCATTTCCTGAAGAGAACAATGAAAGAAAGGGGTGAGCTCAACTAGCCTAGTAAGAAATATTATGACTAAGATAATGCATAATAAATTATTATTAACCTTCAACAGTGTTAAACTGATACAATATAACACACATCAAGTTTAACTGCAGCGGAATAAGCAATCCATTAAAAGAGTCAAGTAGAGAATAAAATCTACTTTCTTTTATGATTTAAAAGGTTGTTCATCACTATTATCGCTGAAACTCAGCTTAATAATTAATCCACATCATCTAATCACCCCTGCACTATGGCCAAGGATATTCTTTAGTATCACGACCACAAATTATCCATGCACTACGGGCAAAGGACATTCGTGTATTCATTAATGGTCATGATCATGCCAACAACTGTCCATTAATGCACTACGAGCCAATGAGGACTTTTACCATATCATTTGTAACATTACGGTCATGATTACACCGAATAATCCCTGGTTATAAACATACCAAGTCCATCTATGCACTACATGCCACAGATGACTTTCAACAAAATATACACATGAGGATGATTACAATGATATAAGAATTCAATAAAACAAGTTCAAGAATTAATTAATCCAGGAACTAATAACGTCCAAATTGTCAACATGATACTGCTTTGTGCAGAAAAATTCAAGAATGCTCAGAAGAATATTTTCATGAAAATATACTGGATGAAGCGCAAATATCAAGGATATTCCACTAATTTCATGGAGTATAAAAGCCAAAACTTTAACCACTTGAGTATAATAAAGAATGGAATAACAAATGAAACCACCAGGCATGCGATAGACCGCACAGACAGGTTATTTCAATAGAATAATAAATAACGGAACCAGGTCATGCATAAACGCACTGATAGGATATTCTGACAGAATAATAAATAATGGAACCAGGTCCGGCGTAAACGCACAAATAGGATATTTTGACAGAATAATAAATAATGGAACCAGGTCCGGCGTAAAAGCACAAACATGATATTCCAACAGAATAATAAAGACGGAACCAGGTCCGACGTAAAATGCACAGACAGGATATTCCAACAGAATAATAAAGAATGGAATAACTAAAAGAATTTCACCAAGTATAGGGTAGCCCGCGTATACAGGTTATTCTAACAGAATAATAAATAATGGAATAACAAAATTTCTCTTCACGAATACAAAAGAAATAATACCCCTTACCATAAAAGAAACTGGATACAAGAGTAGGGAAGTAGCAGAATACTTTTCTATAGTTTCTCTATAATTTCTCTCTCTAGAGTTTCAGTGAATTCGTAAGAAATAATGAAGGAATGAACTTCTATTTATAGAAGAATGGACTGCTTAGTAACTAACTTATGAACGGTCCAGATTGATTTACTTTTAATCGGACGGTCCATATTGATTTAATAAAATATTCTAATAAAACGAAAACTTTTAAATAAAATATAATATTTATTATATTTATCAAACATATGCTTGAAAGAAATCACGGGTTATATATATAAATATATATATATATATATATATATATATATATATATATATATATATATATATATATATAATACATATTTGTACTGCCTCCCTGTTAGTCAAATAAAACCTTCCAGCCACCTTTTATTACATTTTTCAAATATGGGCCCTACAGTAGGCCCCACCTATTATTATATTAAATAATTTTTGCACCGATTATTTTGAAAAATGGGCAAATGAGGATCCATAAAATAAGCAAAATTGAGTGACTTCTCACGTAAGCATCAATTATCAATACCATGTGCTACCATGTAACCATGTGTATTACTGTACTTTTACTACCGAGTAGTTCAACAGTATTAACGGTAAAACTTCTGCCGTTATTTTCATTAAATATTTTTGTCGTTTTCTCAATAGAACAATAATTCTGTTGTGGGGTCTACCAATGATTGTACCGTTGTACGAATATTCCCTGTTAAAACGAATATTTCCCGACCGATCGAATATTATATCACAACTTGCGTACTTTGCAAAATTTATAAATATTACCCATAACTATAACATTATATCAAGTTTATTCCATAATATTCAAAAATGATATTTATAAAAAAAATCATCTTTATTTATAAAAGTTGCGGTCTTACATTTACAACTTGGGAATTATCGAATACATGTTACAAATCTGTTATAACATCTTTATTACATGCTAACCATATTAACATTTTCATTAGACTAAGTTATAATGAGTTTTTAAAGTCTGCACAATCAACTGACATCACTGTCACTAGAAGGCTAGGGCGTAGCTGCGCCGTTTATAACCCTAGAACTAGTGCAGCTGTGCCATTTCTACTGTTGACACCAGCGCAGCTACGCTGGTGCGTAAACAGAAACTACGCAGACAGTTTTCATACTCTGCTCAAAACCAAAACTCTCTTACCTCATCAATTAATCAGCAAATTACATACACCCAAATGATTTAGGCTTCATACCAACCTTACCCATCATTTATATACTGATTTAAAACAACTAAACAACAACAACAATCAAATTAAGTCCTTTAAATTTTATATTTTTTGCCAAAACTCTATTTTTTGATATCTATAGCAAACATCATCACCGAAGCTTTGTTACTACACCAAATTAATTCATTCAAACTGTATTCTTTTCATTTCTTAATGAATTAACACATCCAGAAATCAATTTACAATTTAGTTCACAAATCAACCATCAATTTTGGACTCCAACAAGCCATATTCATACACAAACTCACTGTAAACAATTTCTTTTCTTTTTGAATGTAATTTTCAGAAATTAATATATCAAATATGACGCCCCCAAATCCGGATATCTTCCAACCCGACAGATGGTGTTACACGGTGCTACAGTTCACACATACATTCAATTGAAATACATCAAAAGAGTGAATATGTCTTCTATATATTCTAAAATAATATTACTATTCCCAGGTTTTTTATAACCATTACATATGTTCATTGTAATAATATCAAATAATTACAACATTCGTATAATACTATTAAAAAGGCAACTTATTTGTCTACCTTAGCCTTCCCTTTATCTTTACCGGATCCTTCGGTCCGTTCGGTCTTAGTTGCATTCATGTGGTTCAAGAAAAAGTGAGCATAACTAACTTAGCAAGTATGACAATATCATTTAAGCAATAGGGTTTGAATCATACGAATCGTATATCTTTAATAACTGAATCAATAGTTATGAAGTACTAAAGATAATTCAAAATAGAACTTCTCTTTTCTTTAAAACGTTTCACAATGAACAACATTGGTTAAACGTAACTTTTGGTCAAAGACCTTGAGCATTTCATTCTTTCTTTAAAAAGGACAACCTGGCACCAAGTTCGTAAGTTCGGTATATATGACACCCCCAAATTCAGGTACTTCAATTCTCACATGATTTGGTGTTCACTATACAAACATCATATGTCTATCTACCCATAATAAAAGAAAGCATAAATAGATAGAAATAAATCCTCTCCTTAAGGAGTTACATCATCCGAAATAATTACATAAAACCTAGGTCATACTAACCCTAAATCTCAACTACAGAAACATAAATAATTAATAGTCTTACACAACATTAACATAAGTCTAAAACATAAATACATAATCATAATGACAATAAGTCTGCATCACTTGTTAATCTTTCCCTTTCCTGTGCTAGAAGAAGGCTCGTCGGACCTTTCGTTCTTAACTGTAATGTTATTATTACGCAAGAGTGAGCACGATTGAACACAAATAAAATAATGAAATAACAATATAATAACATGCGAGTGAATCAAAGACTTCTAGAATAAGAACTCAACTTTTAAATCAAGAATGAATAACAAGAATCAAATGAACTTCTAAGGGTCATAAGACCTTGAACTATGTCCTAGGTAATCAAGGGTTATACTTGAAACCTTTAATAGTCATAAGACTATAGACTCTTCTACTCGTACTTAGAGGGATCAGCCCTTAGTACCATACTGTGCACAATATCTTAACACTGACGCATAAGTAATCCCCTATACAGGGTTGTTCATCTCAGTTTGACATTAGAGTCCACACCAAATGAAGTTTGGTTTGGATAATTCAACAAGGGTTCTAAAATTTAGAACGTTCATCAACTATGGACTAGTCGAATCAATAAGGGTTCGCTAGTCTTACAAGGTTCAACAATAACTGATATTCAAATTGAATAATAAATCAAAGGTATACAATGGGATAAGAGTTGTATAACAGAAATCATATTTTGAAAAGATGAATAATCTTTAATATAACAAATTAAACTTGATCAATAATAATAAGAATTTGCTCGATGTAAGTTTATAAATTTGAATAACAATAACAAGTAGGGTTAGAAAATTTGCCTCGTGCGTAGATTACCCGTTAATTATACATGTTCCTTGATTTAATCTTACATACCATTTATATTCATAATACTAGTCAATTATAACGTAACTAGTCATCGTAAGTTTTTTCTTTGGTTTAAACTCTGGTTATGACTATACTTAGTCAAATTATCACGCTTATTTTCACATAATATCACACTACACAAATAATAAGCTAACTATGCGTTCAACAATCAACATGTAAATGCCTTATTGACATGTTAAGAACCTAATTTAACATCTCATTATGTGTCAAATGTGAGACTCCGAATTTTATGAAATGAAAGTATTCAATTTTCTTATAATTATTCTATTTAGTATATGGTTAAATTTATAAAAGGTTAAAGTTAAGGGCGATATGTGAAAATTTGTTAAAGTAAGCAAGTTTTCATAAAACAATCGGTAGTAAAAGTACAGTAATACGCGTGGTTGCATAATAGCACACGGTATTGATTATTGATGCTTACGTGAGAAGTCACTCAGTTATACTCAATTATTGCTACAGTAATTGCTGCATCATATCTCTAATATTATTGATTCAATTATTGTCACAGTATCATCTGCATAATATTTATTATTATTAAATTAATAATTGAGACGACAAAGTTATTCATTTTATTATTTGTAATATTGATAATGCCTTGAAGTTCTGTCAAGGAAATGATAGATAATCTAATTGCACACCAATAGGGAGAAATCATTATCAGAAAGCCCCTATTTCCTGGGAACGACCTGATTGTTAAATATTGTGAGTTATAATATTAATGATGAATAAGTTCATGTTGATTAAAGATGAAATTGATAGTTCCATTGTGTTGGGATTATTAGTGTTAGTGGAAATCGACATTTATTTCGATAATAATTGATGCCTGGAGGTTATATTGACAAATCAGGTAATTAATTGGATAAATGAACAATTAATTGCTATTAATTCACATGCTTATAACTATGTGTTCACATATGTGTACTTTTGATTCACATTTTTGTACTATTAGGGAAGTTAGTGCAAGATTGATAATACTTGCATGACTAAGTTAAAAATGGAGATATAGATAGAAGTAATATACTGTAATTCGTATTTTCACATGTCTAGAACTATTAAGTCACATGAATGAACTATTGATTCACATGATTTACTATTAGGGGAGGTGGTGCAAGTTTGATAATACTTATAGGACTAAATTAAAAATGAAGAAAAAGAGGAAGGTATTGTATTATAATATTTCGAGCCCCAAAATGTGCAATTATTGAAAATATATTTTCCTACAAATAGAAGCTCATTTTTCCTTTATTTCTCACCAATTCACTAAGTCTCACAAGAGCAATTATTATAGAAAAATTATAGAGAGAAAGAAGAAGAGAAGTCTGCTACCTCACTATTCTAATATCCAGTTTTCTTCTATGGTAAGGGGTATTATTTCTTTCGTATTCATGAAGAGAGCTTATGTTATTCTATTCTTTATTATTATGTTGGAATATCCTGTCTATGCGAAGTACCGCATTCATGGTAAAATTCTTCTGTTATTCCATTTTTTATTATTATGTTGGAATAACCTGTCTATGCGAAGTACCGCATACATGGTGAAATTCTTCTGTTATTCCTTTCTTTATTATTCTGTTAGAATATCATGTTTGTGCGGATTACGCATGACCTGGTTCCATTCTTTATTATTCTGTTAGAATATCATGTCTGTGCGTATTACGTATGACCTGGTTCCATTATTTATTATTCTGTTAGGAATAACCTGTCTGTGTGGTCTATCGCATGCCTGGTGAATTCTTCTGTTATTTTATTCTTTATTATTCTGTTTGGAATAACCTGCCTGTGCGGTCTATCGCATGCTTGGTGAATTATTTTGTTATTCCATTCTTTATTATTCTGTTAGAATAACTTATCTACGCGGACTACCGCATGTATAGTGAATGACCTTTCGTATTCATTCTTTATTAAATTGTGGAAATGATCTGTCTACGTGGATTATCACATGACGGATGAAAATCCATTTGCAGTTTCATATATTCTATTATACTCGTATGGAAAATCATTTCTTTTGTACTCGTCATGAAATATCATTTTATTTGGTATTTTATTTACGAGTTACTATTCACGGGTTACTATTCACCCAATTACTATTCACTCTAGTATTATTCACTCGGGTATTCAGGATATTTTTTGTGTCAGAGTACTATTCACGAGTTACTATTCACCTAAATAACTATTCACCCGAATATTATTCACTCGAGTATTCGAGATACTTTTCGTGTCGGGATACTATTCACGTGGTATTATTCACCCGAAAAATATATTTCTTTTCTGTCTAAATTATTTTTGGTATATAAATATTATTCTTGAATTTTACTCCACAAAGCAGTATCATGTTAACAATTTGGACGTTATTGATTCCTGGATAAATTAAATTATAAATCTTTTAAATTTGTCCTTGAACTTGTTTTAGTGAATTATTATGTCATTGTCATCATCATCATGCTTATATTGTGATGAAAGTCATCTTTGGCTTACGTGCATAGATGGACTTGGTATGATTATGAACATGGATTATTCGGTATAATCATGACCGTGGTGTGACGAATGATGTGGTAAAAGTCATCATTGGCCTGTAGTTCATTGATGGACAGTTGTTGGTATGATTATGACCAGGGATTATTCGGTATAATCATGACCATTGATGATTACATGAATATCCTTGGCCGTGTTGCAGGGATGATTCTATTTTATTTATTAAGCTGAGTCTCAGCGATAAAGTTAATGAAAAAATTTTAAATCATAGAAGATAGTAGATTTTCTGCTCTACTTGACTCTTCTAATGAATTACTTGTTCCGCTGCAGTTGTTGATCTAAAACTTGTTGTCTATTGTATTCTATCAGTTGTTATACTGTTGAAGGCTAAGGATAATTTATTTTGCATTATGTTAGTCATAATATTTTTTATTGGGCTAGTTGAGCTCACCCTTTCTTTCATTGTTCTCTTCAAGAAATGAGAATATAGTTGGGACGAGTTGGGGAATGTAGTGATGGTCCAGGATAAATGGCTTTAGTAGTCCTCACTATTCTATGGAATAATGTGATAATAATTGTAATGAGGACACCATTGAGTGTGGATATTGTCTAGATGATAATATTCTTGTTTAAACTCTCAGCTATGTTTTGTCGTATTTTACACGACTGTTGTATAATTAAGTTGTATTTGAATTTATGTACCATGTATCTAACGACTCAAGATGGGTGATGTATACCTGTTTTGGGGGCGTCACATCTAACACATTTTTACGTTTACTGGATTAAGTTACTATAACATTCCAGGACATGAACAATCAAAAAATTTTCATTTCTGAGTAGTCTGTAGAGTGGTGATGTGGCGCCACCAGCAAGCTTGTTATTGGCGCTGTGGCGCGGTGGCGCTGCGGCTTGGGCTTTGGCGCTGCGGCGCGGGCCTTAAGGCATGGAGTTGGCGGTGCGACGCGGAACTCTAGTTTTCGAATTTCCAGTTCACGAAGAACACAGAGTCAAGCACAATTATCATTGCATGATCATTAAATATATTAAATTATACATATCCATAAACTAGAATTCTTACATAATTATTACCCAACCTTTATAGAGTGATTTTAACAAGTTTAAACACATAATTACTTGAATCAAATTATATAATTTCATTATTCTTGATGTTCTTGAAAGTTTTGAAAACAAAACATGAAGATTGACACTACGGGTTCGTTATAACAATAAATCAGTCCATTCGAAGTTTATTTTCTTCGTTTTAACATACATAATTACATACAAGTGTAAAGTTGATAAGACAACATATGATTGACGTATCTATTTGCTTGTAAGGGCCATATAGCCATATTTCTATACTCTGTAATTTTGAAGAAACAATATACGACATATTTTATGAAACTTGTGATGCCCACAAATTTAGGTACTTGAAATCCGAATTCAGTACTTCACGATACCATTTCTATGAGCGGAATAATACTAATAATAATAACAATAATATAAATAACAAACTTAATTTACATATATCAGAGTCTAATCTCAAGTACACAACCTTTACTATTATTCTTTACATGATAGATAATATATATCATTGCCTTAATACAGTCTAACTATTACAAAAGATATTATTAAACGTAATCTGTTTACTTTCCTTTTCACTAGTTCTTGTCTGAACCTTCAGGTTGATCACGCTTAGCTGAAAACATTTAAATAAAGCAAGGTTGAGCATTTGAGTGCCCAGCAAGTAAAACAATTATAAATATAATTAGCGAAAATAAAAAAATGTTTTCTTTGTACACCACTTCTACAACGAATTTATAGTTGTGAAGTAAATTGAACCGATAATAATAACAGAACAATTCTATCTTAAATTTTTGAAACTACGTATTGACTATATATATAGGGTAGGTGACATACTATAAACATTATTTTTAGTTTTC
Organism: Panax notoginseng; assembly: GCA_016801055.1. NCBI lineage: Eukaryota > Viridiplantae > Streptophyta > Magnoliopsida > Apiales > Araliaceae > Panax > Panax notoginseng. The sequence goes on from CM029020.1 coordinate 139,273,210, forward strand.
GCTAAGGTTTAGCAGAACTTCATCCGCAAACCGTCATAACTTACATGCACGAGGGTGATCTGCCCAATGTGCCCTGTATTGATCAATACTACATTACAAGAATGATATTATCGTTCACTCTGTCCGCCTTGGGCGCATAAAAGTTTTCCCGTGATCGGGATGTTCATACTTAGACTGGAATCCGAACCAAAACAATTTGATTGGATACAAAAAGATTTTAACTTATTCAATGATATTTCTGAATTTGTGTCTAGCTGATAGATTAGACGGCTTTATATATATATATATATATATATATATATATATATATATATATATATATATATATATATATATATATATTAACATGTGATTAGATACAATGATTATCCAAGTAGGGACACTTGTGTAACCATGTTTAGAAAATAGCAAACAGAATATATATCTGAATTACCATATACTAACATGTTGATAAACAATGATCGGATATAGAATATATCACAATAGGGTTAATAATATAGCATAATAATAATATAATTCTGAAACTACTTACTCATGTCCAGTGCATAAACGAAATGCAAAGGTAAGATACTTGTCTGTTGCTTATAATACGCAACTTAGATTTATCTTTTATACCGAAACCTACATATCATTTTACTTATTAGAATAACATATCGTACAACATAATACTACTTATTGCAGTCAGCACATAACCTAATCACATTGTCACACATATTTAACAGTCACTGAATCACAAATAAACACATAACTAATCAAATTATCCAAGTACAGATCAATTTCTAAAAAATATCGGTGTACCGACGGCTTTATCGGGTAATTATCGAGTCTAAGACTCTATCATGTTGTTCAATATCTGTAAGTATCAGTCATATTATGACTTATAATAATTTTTAAATATTTATTATAATTTATCATTAATTTTCAAACACCGGAATCATTATTAAATGATTTAAATATTGAATAATTCTATTATCATTAATATTTAATTAATATAAAATTATTAATGAAACCATTGCCAAAATATTAAAGTTATTTATAATAACTCAAAATATTTTTAAAACATTTTTATCACCCTTGAATAATTTTTAAAACAATTGAAATCATTTTTAAATAATTATCATTAATATTTAATTGTTAATGTATTATTTATCAAAATATTAAAAGTCTTTAATCATAACTTAAAATATTTTTAATCCATTTATTTCCTTTTTAAATGATTTTTAAATCAATAAAATCATTTTTAAATTATTTATTTAATATTATTATTAAATAACTCTAATATCATTTCATATTAAATTATTAATGAAATTTATCTTTAAATATTGAAAGTTATATTTTATAACTTAAAATACTTTTAAAACATTTATTTTTATTTAAAATGATTTTTTCATTATTAAAATCATTTTTAAACTAATTTATTTAATATAATTATCAAATAAGTCTAATATCATTAATATTAAATAATTAATGAAATTTATCTTAAAATATTAAAAGTTATATTTTATAACTTAAAATATTATTAAATACCTTTTTATCATTTATAATGATTTTTTAATATATTAAAATCATTTTTAACTAATTAATTTAATGTATTTATTAAATAAATAAAATATCAATAATATACAAATAAATATTAATATTTATAAAAAAATATGTCAAATTATTAAAAGCTATTTTTTATAACATAAAATAATTTTTAAAATAATTTTTGTAATTTTCGGAAATAAATTTCTATTTTAAATGATTTTTGGAAATTAATTAATTAAAATTAACCAAGTCTGTCGCTAAAGCTTTTGGCGACAGAAAGTGTCGCCTTAGGTGTTCTTGGTTTCCAAGAACACACATAAGCAGTTAACAAGTGACCTACTTTGACCAGGTGCGATGATCAGGTCTTGATGTTTTTGGGCACGATATTGGTTAGATCTTCTAGTTAAAGTGTAACACTACATGTAACAACAAATAACAAGGTCATACCACATCACAATTGAAACCTACAAGCCAGCAAACTAGCTGTCAGAAGGTTCTTCACGTTTCTGGGTTGCCTAGAAACGTAAGTCATGGCCGGTCAACGTTTTTCATGGCCCTATACTATGCAATCGGTTAATGTTATAGGTGTTTTATGTGACACCCCCAAATCCCGGTACTTCATTTTCTCAGGGTTTGGTGTTCACGTAATCAAAACATTCATTTCTAACTACCCAATTATAATAAAATTGAATAACAAAACCTGCCCATACAGGATTAAACTTAAATAAATCTCCCAGGTTAACTAATCTTTACAAACAGTCACTCATGCGGAAAATTTAAAATAAACTTCATTACAATCTTTAAACCAAGTCTGAAAATAAACTATTCAACTATTACAAGTCTTCAGCATTGTTTCGTCTTTCCTTTCCCTTTACTGGTACTAGGTACATCACCAGTTTCAACCTTAGCTGTAAGAAATTTTACAGGCAAGAGTGAGCAAACAAGGCCCACTTGAAATAACAATAATTAAATCATTTAAACTTTTACATCATTTGTCAACATTAAGCTCAATAGAATTTAACAATATATTCTATTAACTTTTGGAAAGCTTTAACCTTTACTGAGGGTCTAATGACCGCGAATCATGTCCACAGTTATAAGTAATTTTTCAACTTAAACTTTAACAGTCATAAGACTATAAGGACTTCACGTACTTAGGGGGATCAACCCTTCGTACAATGTATTGTGCACAATCATTTCAATGCTAAGCGTAACCTCTTATAAAAGAGTTGTTCTTCTCAGTATTTAGAATACAAGTCCGTACCAAAGTGAGTTTGGTTTGGATACATCATGGGGTAATTTAGAATTCAACGGTAATCAACTAAGGTTTAGTTGATTACAAACGACATAACTGTATACTATGGAATAATCATAGTTTAGTTGATGTTTATAAATTGACATCATGCTTTAGGGATAATATAATAGCATACACTTTGAATAATTATAACCTACTTTGCTTGAACAATAATAAGACAAGGTTAATTGAATAATAAACACCCACAACATGTATATAATTGTACATTCTAAACCACAAGTTAAGTACAAGAATAACTTGCTCCAAATAAATTTACACCATTATATGATAATCGAAATTGAAACAATAATTAGTTCAATAACACCAATGATTAGAAAACTTATACAATAAAGAACTTGCTAAATATCAAAAGTTAAGGCTTAGAAACTTGCTCAATGTAAAAGGTAGGTTTAGGAAACTTGCCTTTAGCACAAGCTACACTTTTACCACTTGAATTGATACCCTAAACATATGTCATATTGACATAATTAGTCCTAACCAACATTGTACATTTATATAAATAATTACATTCATCATATGGGTTGAATTACCCATTCACATAATCAATTATTTTTCAAGTAGATAATACTTAATAACATGATAGTTCATAGTCTAATCATACTGAAATTATCATTTAACATTATTATGATAAACACATAACATTTATTTTCAAGTTTTGTACATTTAAACAAAACTGTCAGACAGTTCTGCCAAGCCGCGCCGCGGCGCCACAGTTTGTACTGTGGCTCGCGCTGCAGCGCTGAGTCGGCGCTGAGTCGGCGCTGCGGCGCAGCGATTATACTATGAGCCAGCGCTGTGGCGCAGTGATTGTGCAACAGGTCGCGCTTACGTCATGGTGATGGCGCTGCGGCGCCAGCAATGAACTGCTGGGCCGCGCCGCGGCGCGAACTGTCAGCGTCGACTGCCAGCTTCGGCAACCATGAAAGAAAAAGCCAAATTGGCCAAAAAGCTCGAATCTAATAGACTGATTATCATGAAAATTACATATAGACATCATATAAACATATTGTGAGTACTCCTAGCATGTTTCTATCCATCAATTAGCACAAACATCAATTATACAACACCCAATTTTAATGTTTTTGGCAAAAACACCACTTTTTGATATTTTCCATGAAATTCAACACAGTGATTTTGTTATTCAATCAAAACAGAAATTTCCAAGCATCATGATTATGATTTTTCATACTCTAGCAATTCTTATAATCGATTTATCAATTTAACAACAATTAAAACCTTAATTTCTATTTTAAAATAGCCATACTCATATATATATTTCATATGAACACTGTGATATATTTCTTCCACAAAACACATATATACATGAATTAAAAATCTCTATAATCATGCATAAACTCATAAAATAACTATATAATCAAGTACCATACCAAGTTATACATGTATATCAACAATTCATCCCATAAAATATTTTACAGAGAACTTTTTGGGAAGAAGAAAAACATGAAACTTTTAGAGAAAGAGATTGAGCTCCTACCTTGGATTAGGAAGATGATAACTATCTTTTTCTCCAAATTCTTTTCTCCAAAACCTGTTAAAACACTCACTTGCTCTCAATTTTCTCTCTGTGTTCTTCTTCTTCTTCTCTCTTCTTCCTCTGAGTTTTTCTTGCTTTCTCTCTAACCTTTCTCCTCTATCTTACGTATTATAATATAACGTATAAGATATAATGTATATATTAAATATATAATATAACTCTCACATAACTGACATCAGTTATTTTTTATTTTGAAAATCAAAAGCCATAAGGCTTGTTTGGTTAAGCTTAATAAAAATAAACTATTAATCCTTACTCCTTGTTTGGTAAATTGAATTAAAATATAACAGATTAATCCTTATACCTTGTTTGCTAAAATCCTAATAGATTAAAGACTTATTATGCATTAAGCCTTGTTTGACAAAACTAAATTAAACTATTTTTAATTTATTTTAATAACTCCTTTATAGCAAAGGTTATTAGTCACACCTTTATTAAATTAATAAATCAATTAAACATTAATCTATTAAATTACTTTAACACATAAACAATTATAATTCTTTTTACAATTATAATTTCATTTAATCAACTAATATTTCAAACTACAATTTCTCATTTAAATATTATTATTTATTTAAAATCATTATAAGCTCTCTAGCTTATTAAATTAAACTCTATTATTATAAAATCTCATAATAATTAATTTATTTAGCTCCTTAATTATTTACTCAACAAATAATTAATTAAATCACATCAACTCAAATTGCCATATAAATCAATAAATATTTAATATTGCCAATAAATATTTAATACTTAATATTTAATTATTTATTCAACAAATAATTAAATAAACCACATCACTCAAATTGAACAATTATTTATTCAACAATAACATATCCATTAAATACTTAAATAAATCAATAAATATTTAATATCACACTTTAAAATTATGGAATGTTACATCATTCCCTCCTTATAAGGATTCTGTCCTCAGAATCACAATTCAAACAAATCATTCGTTACATTCATCCCTACTTACAAAGATTCTGTCCCCAGAATCGAAGACACAGATTAAACAAATAACTCAGGGTATTCCTTCAACATTTTCTCTTCGAGTTCCCACGTAGCTTCTTCAGCGTTGTGGTTTCTCCATATCACCTTCACAAAAGGTATCACTTTATTCCTGAGCACTTGTTCTTTCCTGTCGACTATCTGGATAGGGACCTCTTCATAAGTCAAATCTTTTTCGAACTGCAAAGGTTCATACTCGATCACATGCTTGTAGTCGGGTTTATATGGTCGTAACACCGAAATGTGAAAAACATTATGAATATTTTCCAACACTGAAGGTAGAGCTACCTCGTAAGCCACTTCTCCCACTCTTCGCAGCACTTCAAAGGGTCCAATAAACCTCGGACTTAGCTTTCCCTTTTTACCGAAACGAATTTTCCCCTTCCAGGGAGAAACTTTTAAGAATACAAAAGTTCTTACGTCAAATGTACGATCTTGTCTGTGTTGATCAGCATACTTTTTCTGTCTGTCTTGAGCTGCGACCAGTCTTGTCCTGATGAGTTTGACAACATCAGCAGTTTGTTGTACCAGTTCTGGTCCTAACAGTTGGCGTTCACCGACTTCATCCCAACATAGTGGGGTTCTGCACTTTCTGCCGTACAATGCCTCGTAAGGTGGCATGCCGATGCTCGCATGATAACTGTTGTTGTACGAAAATTCTACCAATGGTAGTTGATCTTCCCAGCTTCCTTTAAAGTCCATGACACATGCTCTCAGCATATCTTCCAATGTCTGAATTGTTCATTCGCTTTGGCCATCTGATTGTGGATGATAAGCCGTACTCATTCGCAACTGTGTTCCCATACATTCTTGTAGTCTCTTCCAGAAATTCGATGTAAACTGCGGATCTCTATCAGACACAATTGATACTGGCACTTCGTGCCTCGAAACGATCTCCTTAATGTACAATCTTGCCAACTGATCAAGATTGAATCTAATCTTTATTGGTAAAAAGTGCGCTGATTTCGTCAGTCTGTCCACTATTACCCAAATCGCATCGCATCCTCTCTGAGTAGTTGGAAGACCCACCACAAAATCCATCGTGATGTGTTCCCACTTCCATTCCGGTATTTCTAACGGTTGGAGTAATCCGCTGGGTCTTTGATGTTCTGCTTTTACTCTCTGACATGTCAAGCCTTTCGCTACGCATTCAGCAACATCTCTTTTCATATTTGGCCACCAAAAATGTCGGCGCAAATCCTGATACATTTTCGTGCTTCCTGGATGAATTGAATACTTTGAGCTATGAGCTTCAGTCAGAATTTCTTCTTTCAGCTCTAGCACTGCTGGAACCCAAATTCGTCCATCGAACCGTAGTAAACCTTCGGTATCGACCTTGTATTTTACATCTCCGCCTTCACCCAAATTCTCTTTGATTTTTCCACACTCTCCATCTTGTAATTGAGCAATTTTCACTTTGTTCACTAAAGTTAGATCAGCTTCTATCTGGAATAATTGTTCGTTAGATTCTTTTGGAAATTTGATTTCCAACTCCAATTTTATCATTGCTGAAATGAGCTCCTTTTGAGTTGTTATCAGCATCAACTTCTCCCGACCTTTCCTGCTTAAAGCATCTGCAACTACATTCGCTTTACCCGGATGATAAAAGATCTCACAATCGTAATCTTTTATTAATTCCATCCACCTTCTTTGACGCATGTTCAAATCCTTCTGAGTGAAAATATACTTCAAACTTTTGTGGTCTGTGTAGATCTCACATTTCTCTCCATAAAGATAGTGTCTCCATATTTTTAGAGCAAACACCGCTGCAGCCAATTCCAAATCATGAGTCGGATACCCCTTCTCATAATCCTTCAATTGTCTTGATGCATAGGCAATAACTTTGCCGTTCTGCATAAGAACACAACCCAACCCTTTATGTGAGGCATCACTATATACCACAAAATTTCCTGTATTATCTGGCAAAGTCAATACAGGTGCCACACTTAACTTCTTCTTCAAATCTTGGAAACTCTCTTCGCACTTCTCCGTCCAAACGAACTTTACAATTTTTCTTGTCAAATTTGTTAGCGAAGTGGCTATCTTAGAAAAATCTTGAATAAATCTTCTATAATAACCAGCCAGTCCCAAGAAACTCCTCACTTCCGACGGTGTTTTTGGTTGTTCCCAATTGATTACTGCTTCCACTTTCGACGGATCCACTGAGATCCCATCTTTGTCAATCACATGCCCCAAAAATTGTACACGGTCGAGCCAAAATTCGCACTTAGAGAACTTCGCGTACAATTTTTCCTTTCTTAGTGTCTCCAATGTCAGACGTAAGTGTTCCACGTGTTCTTCTTGAGTTTTGGAATACACTAGAATGTCATCAATGAATACCACTACAAACTTGTCTAGGAATGGTTTAAACACCCTGTTCATCAAATCCATGAACGCAGCAGGTGCATTGGTTAAACCAAAAGACATCACCAGAAACTCGTAATGTCCATACCGAGTTCTGAATGCCGTTCGTGGCATATCCTCCTTTCTTACCTTCAATTGGTGATAACCACTTCTCAAATCTATTTTCGAAAAGTACTTAGCACCCTTTAGTTGATCAAACAAGTCATCTATTCTTGGCAACGGATATTTATTATTAATAGTGACTTTGTTTAACTCCCTATAATCAATGCAAAGACGCATTGACCCGTCCTTATTCTTCACAAATAAAACTGGCGCTCCCCACGGCGATACGCTTGGTTGAATATATTTCTTGTCCAGCAGCTCTTGCAACTGAACCATTAGTTCCTTCATTTCTATCGGAGCCATTCTGTACGGGGCCTTCGATATTGGTGTTGTTCCCGGTACTAAGTCGATCACGAACTCAATTTCTCTGTCAGGCGGAAGTCCGACAAATCCTCTGGAAAAACGTCTTCGAATTCCCTCACTACTGGTATTTCTTCCAGCTTTACCCCCTTCTTTTGAGTATCGACTATGTAAGCTAAATAGCCCATACAACCTTGACTCAACAATTTCTTGGCCTGCATAGTCGTCAGACATTTCATTTGTCTAGGCGACTTGCTACCATAAAATACTACCTTTGACGGAGTCATAAGGTTTACACGCTTCTTTTGGCAGTCAATTACCGCTCCGCATTTGAACAACCAATCCATTCCCAAAATTACATCAAATTCCCCCAGTCTAATCGGAATCAAATCTACCAACAAGACATTCTCCTTAATGTTCACCCTACAGTTCTTGTATACGAATCTAACAGGGATTATTTCCTTATTCGCAATTTCTATGTTCAAAGGAAAATTCAGTTCTTCTCTAGGCAATTCTATCCTCTTAGCAAATTCATCAGATATAAACGAGCAAGTAGCACCCGAATCAAATAATACATATGCATCAATATCATTGATTGGGATAATACCTGAAACTACATCCTTTGATTGCACAGCATCTTGCACAGTCATGTTAAAGGTTCTGGCTGTGGGTTTGATTGATGTTGCAGGTCCTGTAACAGTCCACGCACCTCTATTGTTATCTCCTTTGCTTCTGGTTGTCACTCCCTCCTTCTTCTTAGGACATTCACGAGCAAAGTGATCCTTGGATCCGCACGTGAAGCACGCATTCTTCTTTGATTGAGTGCAATTTGGGGCGATGTGACCCTCCTGGACACAATTGTAGCAAACTCGTTTTCCCATCAAGCACGCACCCTTGTGAAACTTTCCACATGTCGCACATGCTTCAAACTTTTTGTTCTGCTGGTTACCTTGCTGGTTTCCAGTACCCATACTCCCATTCCACTTCCTCTTGTTGTTGTTTCCACTGCTACTACCACCATTCTTCACCTCATTCTCATTCTTCTTCTTCTTTTGTTCCTGGTTAAATTTTGTCACCGCCTCGCCTCCACCTTCAGCAAGTACTGCTTTCTCCATCACTGCTGCAAACGTCTTCAATTGGAACAGGGAAACCCTACTGTACAACCATGGCTTCAGTCCCTGTTCAAACCTCTTCGCCTTACGCTCATCTGTGCTAACCTGATATGGCGCAAACCTCGCCAATTCATTGAATTTTGCGGCATACTCAGATACCGTCATCGTCCCTTGCTTCAGTTCTAGAAACTGTACTTCTAGCTGACTCTTCGAACTCTCCGGGAAATAGGTCTCAAAAAACAACTCCTTGAACCTATCCCAAGTCATCACTCCTGTCCCTTCACGAGTTTTATTAGCCTGCCACCAATAACTAGCTTCTGCTTTCAACATGAACGTTGTGAAAGCAGTCTTCTGATCATCCCCTACCCTAGCGACATCGAACACCTTCTCTATCTCCATAATCCAGGTTTGTGCTTCGACTGGATTCATGGACCCACGGAATTCAGGTGGTCCAACCGCCTTAAACTCCTTAACCGTTGTACCTTGGTTTTGAGGTTGATTCTGCAACGCTCCTGTCAGTAGTGTTACTAGTTGTTGAACGGGATTCGCATCAACATTGTCGTTATTGTTAGTTCCTTCAGTGGTTCTCTGTCGTGTTGGCTGACGTCTGGGAGGCATTTCTGTTAAAATAAAACATCTATTAGACCATTACTCAACTTCTTTAAGTATTTCTAATTAACTTGCCTCTATAAAAGAAATACCCACATAGCACATAACACTTTGAACAAAATAATAACATTTATTTATTCATAAAATTTCTAAAAACATAACACAATAGCATCTCTGCTATCTATATTCCTTTCCTAAACTATAAAAGTTTCAGGACAACATCATTATTATCATATCCTATGGTTACTTAACACTAGGGACTTACACATTATTTAATACTTATTACGTACATTACCGACACATTTTCTATGATGATCTATTAAGGTACTTCGTAGCCCTATCACGTTCTTCCTCCATGACTCGAAACATTATTCTGCGATCTAACACGAATGATGGCAGCGTCTCGAACTGAATCGGATATCCCATGACCCGATCTTGAGCTCGATTAATTGCGGTGTTAAATACTTTATCCATCTCTTCCATCTTCATCCTCTTTGCCTGCGCGTCTCTCGCTGCTCTTCCAGTTCGTAGATAAGCTTCCTCGTATGCATCTTCAGCTCTTGCCCTCTTAGCAGCTTCTTCTCTCAACTTGCTCTCCAGTTCAGCGACCATCTCGATCAATTGTTCTTTCTCTCCTTCAGTCTGTATTAATTTCTCCTTCGCGTTAGTCAGTCGTTCTTCACGATCCAGGATCTCATCGTCCTTCTGTGTCATTGCAGTCTATTGTTCAGCTACTATCTCTTGCAATTCCTCAACTGTATCCTGAAGTTCTACGTCGCGGTCATGCACCTCATCGTAAATACGGCCTGTTATCGAGTTAAGTGGAATCCTTTCTTCCTCATCCTCCTCATCTGTCTCCACATCATCCTCCTCATCTTCAACTACTGTGACCAACGGGGCTAACTCTCGTGGCAGTAGTTGTTCCCAAACTACCTGAATGTCGCGAGGCTCCTCCTCTATAGGCATTTGAGGTCCCTCCTCCCTAACCTGACTGGATTCTCCGACATTAGTCATCCTGACAACAAAATTTTAAAGTTTTAGTTATTAATCATTCTACTCGACACTCGCAAGCACATAAGTTATAAACACATAAGCACATAAGTGTTTTATTACTTCTTTCTTAAAACTCGATAAGAGTTATCTCCACTATCTTTTCAAATGTTACTTCCTAAGGATTTTTTTCCCACCTAAGGTTCATAACCTAAAGCTTTGATACCAACCTGTGATACCCTCAAATCCCGGTACTTCATTCCCTCAGGGTTTGGTGTTCACGTAATCAAAACATTCATTTCTAACTACCCAATTATAATAAAATTGAATAACAAAACCTGCCCATACAGGATTAAACTTAAATAAATCTCCCAGGTTAACTAACCTTTGCAAACAGTCACTCACGCGGAAAATTTAAAATAAACTTCATTACAATCTTTAAACCAAGTCTGAAAATAAACTATTCAACTATTACAAGTCTTCAGCATTGTTTCGTCTTTCCTTTCCCTTTACTGGTACTAGGTACATCACCAGTTTCAACCTTAGCTGTAAGAAATTTTACAGGTAAGAGTGAGGAAACAAGGCCCACTTGAAATAACAATAATTAAATCATTTAAACTTTTACATCATTTGTCAACATTAAGCTCAAAACACATATATACATGAATTAAAAATCTCTATAATCATGCATAAACTCATTAAATAACTATATAATCAAGTACCATACCAAGTTATACATGTATATCAACAATTTATCCCATAAAATATTTTACAGAGAACTTTTTGGGAAGAAGAAAAACATGAAACTTTTAGAGAAAGAGATTGAGCTCCTACCTTGGATTAGGAAGATGATAACTATCTTTTTCTCCAAATTCTTTTCTCCAAAACCTGTTAAAACACTCACTTGCTCTCAATTTTCTCTCTGTGTTCTTCTTCTTCTTCTCTCTTCTTCCTCTGAGTTTTTTTTTTCTTTCTCTCTAACCTCTCTCCTCTATCTTACGTATTATAATATAACGTATAAGATATAATGTATATATTAAATATATAATATAACTCTCACATAACTGACATCAGTTATTTTTTATTTTGAAAATCAAAAGTCATATGGCTTGTTTGGTTAAGCTTAATAAAAATAACCAATTAATCCTTACTCCTTGTTTGGTAAATTGAATTAAAATATAATAGATTAATCCTTATACCTTGTTTGCTAAAATCCTAATAGATTAAAGACTTATTATGCATTAAGCCTTGTTTGACAAAACTAAATTAAACCATTTTTAATTTATTTTAATAACTCCTTTATAGCAAGGTTATTAGTCACACCTTTATTAAATTAATAAATCAATTAAACATTAATCTATTAAATTACTTTACCACATAAACAATTATAATTCTTTTTACAATTATAATTTCATTTAATCAACTAATATTTCAAACTACAATTTCTCATTTAAATATTATTATTTATTTAAAATCATTATAAGCTCTCTAGCTTATTAAATTAAACTCCATTATTATAAAATCTCATAATAATTAATTTATTTAGCTCCTTAATTATTTACTCAACAAATAATTAATTAAATCACATCAACTCAAATTGCCATATAATTCAATAAATATTTAATATTGCCAATAAATATTTAATATTTAATATTTAATTATTTATTTAACAAATAATTAAATAAACCACATCACTCAAATTGAACAATTATTTATTCAACAATAACATATCCATTAAATACTTAAATAAATCAATAAATATTTAATATCACACTTTAAAATTATGGAATGTTACATCATTCCCTCCTTATAAGGATTCTGTCCTCAGAATCACAATTCAAACAAATCATTCGTTACATTTTATACGTCGGGCTATATAGATAAACTAACGGGGTACATATTGTAATCATTAATCAAGTCTAAACTTTAACAACAAGAAAAATCTAAGCCAAAGAAAACGTTGTCAGAGCTGTTCTTCATTTTTTGGGTTACCCAAAAATGAAGAACAATTTAAGTAGGCATATTTGGGCTTCCACAACTTGGCATTAATGTGCGTTTTGTGTGATCTAAGAGTTTCAGTGTGAAGCTAACATGACAAGGAAGAGATCCATTACATAAAAACCGTTTAACAACATTTTAGAAACAACATTTGTGTCGGTCAACTCATGTCAAAACACATGTTCATCAGTTTTCTGGGTTACCCAGAAAACTTGAACTGTGTTCGACCAGGCTACTTTGACCGGCCACGAAATCCAGTACGTTTGCGATTTAGGAGATTTTAAGGCATAAGAATATAGTATAAATAACACTTTACAACTTAGATGCAATATCCACAACAAATCATCAAACCACGGTCAGATCCAGGCTCTTGAAATTCATGTCAGACGTTTCTAGGCTCGATCTGGGTTACCCAGAACTTGACTGGTCATGCCCGGTCAACGGGTTTTGACCAAGAATAAATCGAAATCTAAACATCAAATGACTGAGCTTTCACTTTCAGAACAAAAAACGCATACCAAACTCTCGATCCAAAACATAAAACAACAAAAACACTTAACAGCCTGCGATCTACAGGATCTGACATTCATTGTCAGACCATAAAAATATTTTTTTCCAGCTTTTTGAAAACACCAAATCCAAGCCTCTAGATGTTATGGGTCTTCAAGATACCAACCCAGATCATCAATATAGACTACAAATAACATGTTTTAACACAAAAATCTAACATTTAACATATCATTAATGGTCAGATTTGAAATAGGATTTTATACCTTATATGATCCAATTTCTAATTCTGGCCTCTAATTTTGTTAGTGGATTTCGTGGGGCTTGATTTGGGGACTGGTCTAGCACTGGAAATTCGTGGGTTTAGAGAGAGATGGTCTTGGAGAAGTGTAAGAGCACAAATGAGCAAATATGTGCACTTTTCTCTCTCCTAACCTATTTATAATTCTTAGATAACTTGCAAGGTGTCAAAAGAGATAAGCTTGGATGAGTTTTAGGGCATGTTCTATAATCTAGGGTGGTGACTTTGCAAGATATGGAAAGATTTGCAAGAAATAAATCTAAAAGGGTATTTTAGTAAACTAACAAAATATTTTAAGGGTATTCTTGTCCATGACACTTGAATCTAGGTTAAAATCTATAGATCTTAAACTTTAAGGTTTCCCAAATAATTTCTAGGGTTTAAAAATTTAAGTTTAAAGTTCAATAAAATTTTAATTAGAACTTACTAATTAAAATTTAGGGTTTTTTAAATAATTAGTGTTTTCTAAAAATTATTTAGGGTTTCTAGAATTTTAATTAGGATGTACCTAATTAATCACTTAATACACAACATAAAACATATAACACAGTTATATAACAGTCTTAAACTCAGAGTTGATTTTCCAATTAGGGTTTCTCCTAGTAAAATTAGGGTTTAATCAATTAATAATAGTGTTTTGAAATTAAACATCATAATTGACCAATCATCATCAATACGTACATACAGCACATATTTATAGTACTGAAAAATCAAAATATAATTAATATTATATTGTTATTCTCATTCTTTGATAAAAATCTAAAATTAGGGTTTGGATTCTATATCTGATTTATTCTTCCATAATTATCCTTAATAATTAAGGTAAAATTATTAACTTAATAATCTGTACTAAAACTCATATAATAAAATAATTATTATATTTATTCTAAAAATCACTCCATATATTATTTAAATAATATATGATTATATTTTCATAGAAAATAATTAATAAAAACATTTCTACTATAAATTAATTATTATAAGAATATACTTTATAAAAATCAATAATTCTAAAATAAATTTATTTGTAAATATTTATGTAATAAATATATTTTTATTTACCACATAATTACATATACAAATTATCTTGTACAAATCCTCATCCTTAATATAATAATAATAATAAAATTTATACAAAAAATTTCTGATTTATTTATATAGAAAATATCGGGTTGTTACGTTCACCCTCCCTTATAAAGATTTCGTCCCCGGAATAACCGTTTTAAAACCTATACATACTAGGGTATATAGCATACACAATCATTTCTATTAGATCTTGATTAATTTTGATTGAACTGATTTTTAACTATTCATATAAAGCTTGTTTATCTGGTTAAATAGAAATTTGATTTCTAAAAGAACTCAAATTCCTCCTTCAAAATAATTTATAAAATAATTCATTATATATATAGGAAAATCGTATATAAGAAAATAAAAGTTATATGAATAATACTTGGAGTTGCGTCCCCGACTGCTACCAAATCCTGAACAGCCGTGCTGAAGACTCTTGCAGTAGGTTCTGTTGAATGGTTTGTTGAAGTTGGTCCCGTTATCACCAGCGTCCCACTACTTTTCCCCGTATTCACATTCCTTGCCTCCCTTCTCTTTCTTGGACAGTCTTTCGCCTTATACTCCATCGATCCATAAATTAAACACCCACTATAAATTCTTGGATTGGGTTAGTTAGGAGAGATATGTCCCTCCTGCCCACACTTGTAGCACCCATTCTTTCCTTTTAAACACTTTCCCGAATGATTCTTTCCACAATTTCTACAATGCACAACTTGTTTCTTTCCACCTCTTGGCCTATTTTTCGTATTCCCAACATTATCACCTTTCCTCTTTCCAGTTTTACTACCACTACTCCCTTCTCCGGCTTTAACTTGAGCTGTCTCCCACCAAAGATTCACCCCTCCTTTCATTGTATAGGTGGAAAAGATGTCTGTGGCCCCTTCGTTACCCTATCTATCACAACCACTTCTTCAGGGTCAGTTGATCCTCTAAATCCTGGCGGTTCGATTGCCTTGAATCTTCGAAGTTTGCCGATTGATTGCCTGGCTGATTTCCCGCGACTGGTAATCTATTTTGCATAGCTTGAGCGTCTATATTTGTCAAATTTTGTATCGGGTCTGGTTGTCCTCCAGCTTTGTTGACAGGTTCTTCTGTCCTTTGGTTTCGTTTTCGTCTTGGCGACATTATCTGAGTAAATAAATCATGTTCATCTAACTAATTCATAGTACTTTATAGCATAGCAGATAATGCTTTAAACATTCAATTTCCCTTTGTGACATAAAAGTCGGGAATCACTACCACAACTTATATAAAAGTTAAGAATACTACCTTATACAAATATACCTATTATATACACAACATAGAATAATACATAGTAATACTAATGATCATTTGCTTCGTATCCTATATATATATTCTCATTATCCTCAATAATCCATTAACACCTAACTATACTTAGTTCGTCCAACTTACAACACATTATGAGTTTAAGAACTCACCATAACATACGAGTTTAATAACTCGACATTGACCACATATTCTTTAACTATTTTCTACCTATCAGTTATACTATTATTTCTGGGTCCGGTACTATACTTTCCAAAATAACCACCTCATTGAGGTAGCTTTTAATGTGAGCCACTATTTCAACTATTGACTTTGATATTGGCTCGGTTATGGAGGTTTACTTTTTCTTTATGATCTGAGGGTATCCTAATTCTTTTCTATCTGACATCTACATACATAAATTATCCTGACTAGCAACTAATATATACACACAACAAATAATGGCTTTATACAAGTTATATTTTATTTTGTTTAATGATGAATTTATTCAATTCATCTCCTTATAAACTCTATATGAGTTATTTATATTTTCAACGTTTCCCTCTGTTCTAAGTTTATAGCCTAAGGTCTAACCCACCTATGGTTTTTAACCCAAAAGCTTTGATACCATAACGTGACGCCCCCAAATTCAGGTACTTGAAATTCGAATTCGGTGCTTCACGATACCATTTCTATGAGCAAAATAATACTAATAATAATAATAATAATATAAATAACAAACTTAAATTACATATATCAGAGTCTAATCCCAAGTACGCAACCTTTACTATAATTCTTTACATGATAGATAATATATATCATTGCCTTAATACAGTATAACTATTACAAAAGATATCATTAAGCATAATATGTTTGCTTTCCTTTTCACTAGTTCTTGTCTGAACCTTCAGGTTGATCACGCTTAGCTGAAAATATTTAAATAAAGCAAGGGTGAGCATTTGAGTGCCCAGCAAGTAATAACAATTATAAATATAATTAGCATAAAGAAATAAATATTTTCTTTGTACATCACTTCTACAACGAATTTATGGTTGTGAAGGAAACTGAACCGATAATAATAGCAGAACAATTCTATCTTAAATTTTTGAAACATACGTATTGACTATATATATAGGGTAGTCGACATACTATGAACATTGTTTTTAGTTTTTGCTAAGGTTTAGCAGAACTTCATCTGCAAACCGTCATAACTTACAGGCACAAGGGTGATCTGCCCAATGTGCCCTGTATTGATCAATACTACATTACAAGAATGATATTATCGTTCGCTCTGTCCGCCTTGGGCGCATAAAAGTTTTTTCGTGATCGGGATGTTCATACTTAGACTGGAATCCGAACCAAAATAATTTGATTGGATACAAAAAGATTTTAACTTATTCAACGATATTTCTGAATTTGTGTCTAGCTGGGTCAAATAGCTTAGATGGCTTTATATATATATATATATATATATATATATATATATATATATATCAACATGTGATTAAATACAATGATTATCCAAGTGGGGACACTTGTGTAACCATGTTTAGAAATTAACGAACAGAATATATATCTAAATTACCATATACTAACATGTTGATAAACAATGATCGGATATAGAATATATCACAATAGGGTTAATAATATAGCATAATAATAATATAATTCTGAAACTTCTTACTCATGTCCAGTGCATAAACGAAATGCAAAGGTAAGATACTTACCTGGTCTACTGCTTATAATACGCAACTTAGATTTATCTTTTATACCGAAACCTATCATTAATAAGATCATTTCACTGATTAGAATAACATATCGTAACACATAATACTGCTTATTGCAGTCAGCACATAACCTAATCTCATTGTCACGCATATTTAACAGTCATTGAATCACAAATAAACACATAACTAATCAAATTATCCAAGTCCAGATCAATTTTTAAAAAATATCGGTGTACGGACGGCTTTATCGGGTAATTATTGAGTCTAAGACTCTATCATGTTGTTCAATATCTGTAAGTATCAGTCATATTATGACTTATAATAATTTTTAAACATTTATTATAATTTATCATTAATTTTCAAACACTAGAATCATTATTAAATGATTTAAATATTGAATAATTCTGTTATCATTAATATTTAATTAATATTAAATTATTAATGAAACCATTGCCAAAATATTAAAGTTATTTATAATAACACAAAATATTTTTAAAATATTTTTATCACCCGTAAATAATTTTTAAAACAATTGAAATCATTTTTAAATAATTACCATTAATATTTAATTGTTAATGTATTATTTATCAAAATATTAAAAGTCTTTAATCATAACTTAAAATATTTTTAATCCATTTATTTCCTTTTCAAATAATTTTTAAATCAATAAAATCATTTTTAAATTATTTATTTAATATTATTATTGAATAACTCTAATATCATTTCATATTAAATTATTAATAAAATTTACCTTTAAATATTGAAAGTTATATTTTATAACTTAAAATACTTTTAAAACATTTATTTTCATTTAAAATGATTTTTCCATTATTAAAATAATTTTTAAACTAATTTATTTAATATAATTATCAAATAAGTCTAATATCATTAATATTAAATAATTAATAAAATTTATCTTAAAATATTAAAAGTTATATTTTATAACTTAAAATATTATTAAATACCTTTTTATCATTTAAAATGATTTTTTAATATATTAAAATCATTTTTAACTAATTAATTTAATGCATTTATTAAATAAATAAAATATCAATAATATACAAATAAATATTAATATTTATAAAAAATGTGTCAAATTATTAAAAGTTATTTTTTATAACTTAAAATAATTTTTAAAATAATTTTTATAATTTTCGAAAATAAATTTCTATTTTTAAATGATTTTTGAAAATTAATTAATTAAAATTAACCAAGTCTGTCGCTAAAGCCTTTGGCGACAGAAAGTGTCGCCCTAGGTGTTCTTGGTCACCAAGAACATACATAAGAAGTTAACGAGTGACCTACTTTGACCAGGTGCGATGATCAGGTCTTGATGTTTTTGGGCACGATATTGGTTAGATCTTGTAGTTAAAGTGTAATACTACATGTAACAACAAATAACAGGGTCATACCACATCACAATTGAAACCTACAAGCCAGCAAACTAGCTGTCAGAAGGTTCTTCACGTTTCTGGGTTGCCCAGAAATGTAAGTCATGGTCGGTCAACATTTTTCATGGCCCTATACTATGCAATCGGTTAATGTTATAGGTGTTTTATACGTCAGGCTGTATAGATAAACTAACAGGGTACATATTGTGATCATTAATCAAGTCTAAACATTAACAACAAGAAAGATCTAAGCTAAAGAAAACGTTGTCAGAGTTGTTCTTCATTTTCTGAGTTACCCAAAAATGAAGAACAGTTTGAGTATGCATATTTGGGCTTCCACAACTTGACATTAATGTGCATTTTGTGTGATCTACGAGTTTCAGTGTGAAGCTAACATGACAATGAAGAGATCCATTACATAAAACCCGCTTAACAACATTTTAGAAACAACATCTGTGCCGGTCAACTCATGTCAAAACACATGTTCATTAGTTTTCTAGGTTACCTAGAAAACTTGAATTGTGTTCGACCAGGCTACTTTGACCGGCCACGAAATCTAGTACGTTTGCGATTTAGGAGATTTTAAGGCATAAGAATATAGTATAAATAACACTTTACAACTTAGATGCAATAACCACAATAAATCATCAAACCACGGTTAGATCCAGGCTCTTGAAATTAATGTCAGACCTTTCTGGGCTCGATCTGGGTTACCCATAACTTGACTGGTCATGCCCGGTCAACGGGTTTTGACCAAGAATAAATCAAAATATAAACATCAAATGACTGAGCTTTCACTTTCAGAACAAAGAATGCATACCAAACTCTCGATCCAAAACATAAAACAACAAAAACACTTAACAGCCTGCGATCTACAGGGTCTAACATTCATTGTCAGACCACAAAAATAATTTTTTCCAGCTTTTTGAAAACACCAAATCCGAGCCTCTAGATGTTATGGGTCTTCAAGATACCAACCCAGATCATCAATATAGACTACATATAACATGTTTTAGCACAAAAATCTAACATTTAACATATCATTAATGCTCAGATTTGAAATAGGGTTTTATACCTTTTATGATCCAATTTCTGATTCTGGCCTCTGATTTTGTTAGTGGATTTCTTGGGGCTTGATTTGGGGACTGGTCTAGCACTAGAAATTCGTGGGTTTAGAGAGAGATGGTCATGGTGAAGTGTAAGAGCACAAATGAGCAAATATGTGCACTTTCTCTCTCCTAACCTATTTATAATTCTTAGATTCAATGTATCTAACTTGCAAGGTGTCAAAAGGGATAAGCTTGGATGAGTTTTAGGGCATGTGCTATAATCTAGGGTGGTGACTTTGCAAGATATGGAAAGATTTGCAAGAAATAAATCTAAAAGGGTATTTTAGTAAACTAACAAAATATTTTAAGGGTATTCTTGTCCGTGGCACTTGAATCTATGTTAAAATCTATAGATCTTAAATCTTAAGGTTTCCCAAATAATTTCTAGGGTTTAAAAATTTAAGTTTAAAGTTCAATAAAATTTTAATTAGAACTTACTAATTAAAATTTAGGGTTTTTTGAATAATTAGGGTTTTCTAAAAATTATTTAGGGTTTCTAGAATTTTAATTAGGATGTACCTAATTAATCACTTAATACACAACATAAAACATATAACATAGTTATATAACAGTCTTAAACTCACAGTTAATTTTCCAATTAGGGTTTCTCCTAGTAAAATTAGGGTTTAATCAATTAATAATAGGGTTTTGAAATTAAACACCATAATTGACCAATCATCATCAATACGTACATACAGTACATATTTATAGCACTGAAAAATCAAAATATAATTAATATTACATTGTTATTCTCATTCCTTGATAAAAATCCAAAATTAGGGTTTGGATTCTATATTTGATTTATTCTTCCATAATTATCCTTAATAATTAAGGTAAAATTATTAACTTAATAATCTGTACTAAAACTCATATAATAAAATAATTATTATATTTATTCTAAAAATCACTTCATATATTATTTAAATAATATATGATTATATTTTCATGGAAAATAATTAATAAAAATATTTCTACTATAAATTAATTATTATAAGAATATATTTTATAAAAATCAATAATTCTAAAATAAATTTATTTGTAAATATTTATGTAATAAATATATTTTTATTTACCACATAATTACATATATACATTATCTTGTACAAATTCTCATCTTTAAAATAATTGTAAAAAAAAATTTATACACAAAATTTCTGATTTATTTATATAGAAAATATCGGGTTGTTACAAAACTGATGTTATGGAACCATACAATATATAGTAAAACATGCTATGATGACATATTATCACATATATTCACATAATTGTTACCATTTCCAACTACAGAGATTTTAAGAGAACTTGAAAGCCATTTTTTTTATAAAAACTTAAACAACGTAAATTGAAACTTGAGTTTGAGGTTTTTACCCTTGATTGCTCTACTTGGATTACACAAGGTGATAACAACTTCCAATTTTCCACAATTCTTCTCCTCTAATCTCACTGATTCTCAAAATTCTCTCTAATTTGTTTTTTTTCCAAACTTAGCAAAATAAAAGAAAGAAGACGTATAATATAAAGGAAATTGACGCTGTGTGGTCAGTTAATCCGACCATGGGTTAACTGCTCCCAACTCCCAATAGGGCTCCGTTTGGCTAGCCTTAAAAGGCTCATAACCATTTAATTTGATTAATCCTTTATAATATAGTTTAATTGTGTCACACCTATTTAGGCAATTAATCGAATATCTTATTTAAATTAATTCAAATACAATATGATAATTTCTCATTGATTCACATAGTCGAATAATTAATTTTCTTATTTATTAATTATGTCAAATTAATAATTTTTTCATTAATTATTAAATTAATTAAAATAATATTAGACTTATTAAATATTTCTTTTAATTCAATAAGCTCACATAATTACATACTTTGAATAATATAATTTCTCTACATTAATTTAACGAATATAACACATATAATTAAATTAATCTTCCACAAACACATAAATTAATTATTTAATCCAATAATTAAATCATCGAAAAATATTTATTTAATTCAATAAATATTAAAATTAAATTATAAAATCTCATTCGTCACATCTTTCCCCCCTTAAAAGGATTATGTCCTCAGAATCACAACTCAATCAATTTGTCCTGTTACATTATCCCCCCTTACAAAGATTATGTCCTCAGAATCGCTTACATATAATTTAAGTAAATAAATGAGGATAATTTTTTATAATATTCTCTTCAAGTTCCCACGTAGCTTCTTCAGCGTTGTAGTTTCTCCAAATTACCTTAACATAAGGTATTACTTTATTTCTGAGAACTTGTTCTTTCCTATCTACAATCTGAACAGGAATTTCTTTATAGGATAAGTCTTTCTCAAAATGTAGGGGTTCATATTCAATCACGTGTTTGTAATCAGGTTTATAGGGTCGTAGAACTAAAATATGGAAGACGTTGTGGACATTCTCGAGTGATGGAGGTAAGGCTACCTCTTACGCAACTTCTCCGATCCTTCGCAGTACCTCAAATGGTCCAATGAATCTTGTTCTTATTTTACCTTTCTTTCCGTACCTGATCTTTCCCTTCTAGGGAGAGACTTTCAAAAACACATAACTACCCGATTCAAACTCAACATTCTTATGGTGTGGCTCGGCATATTTCTTCTGTCTATCTTGAGCTACTACTAGTCTTGTTCGGATCACTTTGACTATCTCTGCTGTCTGCTGTACCAATTATGGGCCTACTAATTATCTTTCGTCAACTTCATCCTAGTATAGCGGAGTTCTGCACTTTCTGCCGTATAACGCTCCATAAGGTGGCATGCCAATACTAGCGTGGTAACTATTATTGTAGCCGAACTCCACGAGCGGTAGGTGATCATCCCAATTTTCTTTAAAAGTCCATTATACAAGCTCTTAACATATCTTCTAATGTCTGAATCGTTATTTCACTCTGCCCGTCTGTCTGAGGATGATAAGCTATACTCATTCTCAACTGCGTACCCATACATTCCTATAGTCGTTTCCAGAAGTTCGATGTAAAGCGCGGATCCCTATCAGAAATAATTGACACCGGAACTTCGTGTCTCAAAACAATCTCTTTGACATATAATTTTGTCAACTGGTCTAAGTTAAATTTGATTCTGATCGGAAGGAAGTGTGCGGATTTTTTCAATCGGTCAACGATAACCCATGCTGCGTCATAGCCTTTCTGAGTTGTCGGAAGGCTAACCATGAAATCCATCGTAATATGTTCCTATTTTTATTCTGGGATCTCCAACGGTTGTAGCAACCCACTCGGCCTCTGATGTTCGGTTTTCACTTTCTGACATGTCAGACACTTGGCAACACACTCTGCAACATCTCGTTTCAAATTTGGCCACCAGAAATGTTGTCGAAGATCTTGGTACATCTTGGTACTACCAGGGTGTATCGAATATCGTGAGCTATGAGCCTCACTCAAAATGTCTTCCTTAATATCTGGTACTGGCGGTACCCAAATTCTACTCTTAAATTTTAGTATTCCTTTATTGTCCATCTTGAATCTCGGTTTGGTTCCTTCAGATATCTTATTTTTCACCTTTTTACATTCTTCATCCTGAAGTTGAGCCTCCTTAACTTTATCTAGTAGGGTTGTACCAGATTCCATCTGGAACAGCTTCTCATCCATTTCCATAGGATACTTCACTTCCAACTTCAACTTCTCTATTGCTGAAATCAACTCCTTCTGAGCGGTCAACATCATTAATTTCTCCTGACCTTTTCTACTTAAGGCGTTGGCAACCACGTTTGCTTTACCCGGATGATATAAAATTTCACAATCATAGTCCTTAATTAACTTCAACCACCTTCTTTGGCGCATATTTAAGTCCTTCTGTGTAAAAATATATTTCAGACTCTTGTGGTCTATATATATTTCACACTTCTCCCCATAGAGATAGTGCCTCCAGATCTTCAAAGCGAAAACAACTGAAGCTAACTCCAAGTCGTGGGTCCGATATCCCTTCTCATAATCCTTCAATTGTCGTGACGCATACGCAATGACTCTGCCGTTTTGCATAAGCACACATCCAAGTCCTTTATGTAACGCATCACTATAAACCATAAAATTTCCTGTATCATCCGAAAGAGATAACACAGGTGTTGTACTCAACCTCTTCTTTAGTTCTTAAAAGCTTTCCTCACACTTCTCCGTCCAAACAAATTTCACAATTTTTCGAGTCAAATTCGTTAACAGAGTTGCGATCTTAGAAAAGTCTTGAATGAATCTTCTGTAATATCCTGCCAATCCAAGAAAACTTCGTACTTCCGATGGCGTTCTCGGCTAATCCCAGTTTATCACGGCTTCGACTTTGGATGGATCTACCGAAATTCCGTCTTTATAAATCAAATGTCCGAGAAATTGTACCCGCTCAATCCAAAATTCACATTTTAAAAACTTGGCATACAACTTCTCCCTTCTCAAAGCCTTTAATGTTACCTTCAAATGTTCTTCATGTTCTTCCATGGTTTTCGAATATACCAAAATGTCATGTATAAATACGACTACGAATTTGTCCAAAAACGGCTTGAACACTCCATTTATTAAGCCCATAAATGCTGCAGGACCATTCGTCAGACCAAAAAACATTACCAAAAATTCGTAGTGACCATAACGTGTTTTGAATGCTATCTTCGGTACATCCTCTGGCCTCACCTTCAGTTGATGATAACCACTCCTCAAGTCTATCTTGGAAAAGTATCTTGCTCCTTTCAATTGATCAAACAAGTCATCGATCCTCGGCATATCTATTCTTAATCATGACCTTATTCAGTTCTCTATAGTCTATGCAGAGTCGCATCGTCCCATCCTTTTTCTTCACAAATAGCACCGGTGCTCCCCACGGTGATACGCTCGGTTGAATATACTTCTTATTCAGTAATTCTTGTAATTGTACCATCAATTCTTTCATCTCTACCAGTGACATTTGGTATGGTGCCTTCGATATTGGAGCCGTTCATGGCGCCAAATCGATCACAAATTCAGCCTCTCTGTCTGGCGAAAGTCCTTACAAATCATCCGAAAATACGTCTGCGAAGTCCCTCACTATTGGTATCTCCTCTACTTTCAGATTTTCTTTACGACTGTCGACTATGTAAGCTAGATATCCTACACAGTCTTGTCTTAACAACTTCCTGGCCTACATCATCGTTAGACAATTCGCTTGTCTAGGTGACTTACTACCATAAACCATAACCTTTAACGGAGTCATAAGGGTAATACGCTTCTTCTGGCAATCGATTAAAGCCCCGTAATTGAATAACCAATCCATACCCAAGATAACGTCAAATTCCCCAAGTCTAATAGGGATAAGATCTACGTTCATAATATTACCCTTAATATCCACCCTACAGTTCTTATGTACGTACTTCATAGAGATTATTTCTCTATTCGCAATTTCTATGTTCATGGGGTATTCTAACTCATCCTTAGGCAATTCTAAGTTCTTAGCAAAGTCATCGGATATAAATGAATAAGTAGCACCCGAATCAAATAATACATAAATATTAACTTTATTGATCGGAATGATACCTGACACCACATCACGAGACTACACAACATCCTGCACTATCATATTGAATGTCCTGGCGGTCGGTCGGTTGGTTGCGGTTGGTCCTGTGATGGTCAGATCGCTTCCACCGTTGTTTCCCCTATTTCCTCCTGATCTTGTCCCTCCAGATCCATTCTTAGGACAGTCCCTTACAAAGTGATCCTTTGAGCCACAAGTGAAGCAGGCACCCTTCTTTGGGTTAGGACAGTTAGGTGCTATGTGGCCTTCCTGACCATAATTGTAGCACACTCGTTTACCCTTTATACACACTCCCAAATGAGCTTTCCCGCAGGTCGGGCACGCTTTGATCCTCATATTCTGACCTCCCTGTTGATTTCCAGTTGATGAGTTGTCAGACCACCTTCTCTTCTAATTATTACCATCTCCTGTGTTACTTCCACCAGCCTTATTAATTCCTTCATTTTCACTCTTCTTCTTCTTCTTCTTCTGATCCTGATTATATTTGGTTACCGCATCGCCTCCATCTTCAGCTAGTATGGCTTTCTCCAGCGAACATCTTCAACTGAAACATCGACACTTTACTATACAACCAGGGCTTCAGTCCTTATTCAAACCTTCTTGCTTTTCTCTCATTTGTGTGCACTTGATATGGGGCGAACCTAGCCAACTCATTGAATCTTACAACATAGTCTGGTACGGACATATTCCCCTGTTTCAACTCCAGAAACTAGACCTCCATTTGGTTCTGCGAGCTAGTCGAAAAATACATATCGAAAAACATCTCCTTGAACCTCTCCCAAGTGATCATACCTTCTCCTCCCCGGACTTTATTTGATTTCCACTAATAACTGGCTTCGGATTTCAGCATAAACGTCACGTAGGTGGTTTTCTTGTCCTCTTTGACTCTTGCGACATCAAAAACTTTCTCCATCTCCATAACCCAAGACTGAGCTTCTATCGGGTTCATGGAGCCTTGAAAGTCTAACGGTCTCACCGCCTTGAAATCCTTGAACGTCGTATTCGGTGGAGCTTGAGGTTGATTATTAATCGCTCCATCTAATAAGTTCACCAATTGCTGAACGGGGTTAGCATTGGCGTTGTTGTTGTTATTGGTCGATTCTTCTTGAGCTGGTTGACGATTTTGTCTTCTTCTCGGCGGCATATTTCTATTAAAATATATGCTTATTAGGTCATTATCCACTTCTCTAAATATTTAAGGCTTAATTCAAATAATTTAACAAAATCACTTAACACATTTTCTCAAACAACATGATATATTTATTCAAATCGAAAGTTTTAACATCCTACGATAGCATCACTACTATTTACATTAACTATCTCGAGATAAAGAATCTACAGGATTTAAAACATTAAAATATTCCTTTGTTTATAAACATATCAGAATTTACATCTTTAACTATCAGATAGGTTTTCACATAATTAAACTAATCCTATCACTTCCTGTTAAGGCACTGAATAGCCTTGCTACGTTCCTCTTATATGATACGGGACATCGTCCTGCAACCTAGCATATACGATGGTAGTCCTTTGAACTGGATTGGGTATCTCATAACTCGATCCTGAGCCTCATCTATTGCATTTTGAAGTGTAGAGTACGTCTCCCCAAGCTTAGCCTTCTTCGCACGATAATCCTCTTCTGCAAGATCAGCATGATGTGATTCCCTTACCCAAGCTTCCTCTGCTATGGTCAGCCTTGCTGAACTCTCTTTCAGTTCATTCTTCAACTTCTCTATTTCCTTAAACTTCTCCTCGGTTTGACCCTTTTCGTGGACCAAATCCCACTCTACGTTTCCTAGACGCGTGTGAAGAGTCACAACCTCCCTATCCCTCTGCTCAATGGTAATCTACTGAATAATCATCAGCTCATTCAGCTCCTAAACAGTGTCACGTAACTCTACGTTACAATCATACAGTTCCTCGTACATCTCAGCTTCAATAGAGTTCGGTGGGAACTCATCTTCTTCCTTTTCTTCCTCAGGATCCTCCTCTGGATCAGTCTCAGGCTCATGCTCCTGACCAACAACAGTGATCAACGGAGATGGCTCTCTCTGTACCAACTGCTCCCTGACGACATGAATGTCTCGAGGCTCCTCCTCTGTAGGTACTCAGGGTTCCTCCTCCCCAGCTCGACTAGATCCTCTAACATCTGACATCCTGACAACACAATTTTAAGTTTTAGTTACTAATCAATACTCGTGAGCACATAAGTTTATCACATAAGAACGTAAAGTCTTTTATTATCTTCACTGAATTAAGGAATTCATTTCTTAGAACTCGATAAGAGTTTACCACCACTATGTTCTTGATCTCCTATAAGACTACTACCTAAGGTTGTTCCCCACCTAAGGTTCATAACCTATAGCTCTGATACCAACCTGTGACACCCCCAAATCCGGGTACTTCAATTCCCACATGATTTGTCTTCACTATACAAACATCATATGTCTATCTACCCATAATTAAAGAAATCATAAATAGATATAAATAAATCCTCTCCTTAAGGAGTTACATCATCTGAAATAATTACATAAATCTCGGGTCATACTAACCTTAAATCTCAACCGCGAAAACATAAACAATTAATACTCTTACGCAACATTAACATAAGTCTAAAACATAAATACATAATCATAATGACAACAAGTCTGCATCACTTGTTAATCTTGCCCTTGCCTTTGCTAGAAGAAGACTCGACGGACCTTTCGTTCTTAACTGCAATGTTATTATTACGCAAGAGTGAGCACGATTGCCCACAAGTAAAATAATAAAATAACAATATAATAACATGCGAGTGAATCAAAGACTTCTGGAATAAGAACTCAACTTTTGAATCAAGAATGAATAACAAGAATTAAAAGAACTTCTGAGGATCATAAGACCTTGAACTATGTCCTAGGTTATCAAGGGTTATACTTGAAATCTTTAACAGTCATAAGACTATGGACTCTTCTACTCGTACTTAGGGGGATCAGCCCTTAGTACTATACTGTGCACAATATCTTAACGCTGACAGATAAGTAATCCCCTATATAGGGTTGTTCATCTCAGTTTGACATTAGAGTCCGCACCAAAGGAAGTTTGGTTTGGATAATTTAATAAGGGTTCTGAAATTTAGAACGTTCATCAACTATGGACTAGTCGAATCAATAAGGGTTCGCTAGTCTTACAAGGTTCAACAATAACAAATATTCAAATTGAATAATAAATCAAAGGTGTACAATGGGATAAGAGTTGTATAACAGAAATCATATTTTGAAAAGATGAATAATCTTTAATATAACAAATTAAACTTGATCAATAATAACAAGAATTTGCTCGATGTAAGTTTATAAATTTGAATAACAATAACAAGTAGGGTTAGGACACTTGCCTCGTGCGTAGATTACACGTTAATTATACACGTTCCTTGATTTAAACCTACATACCATTTATATTCACAATACCAGTCAATTATAACGTAACTAGTCATCGTAAGTTTATTATTTGGTCTAAACTCTGGTTATGACTATACTTAGTCAAATTATCACGCTTATTTTCACATAATATCACACCACACGAATAATCATTACATGATCATTAAATTCATTAAATTAAACATATCCATATACTAGAATTCGTATATAATCATTAGCCATCCTTTATAGAGTGATTTTAACAAGTTTAAACACATAATTACTTGAATCAAATTATATAATTTCACCGTTCTTGATGTTCTTGAAAGTTTTGAAAACAAAACATGAAGATTGGTACTACGGGTTCGTTCCATTCGAAGTTTGTTTTCTTCGTTTTAACATACATAATTATATACAAGTGTAAAGCTTATGAGACAACATATAATTGACGTATCAATTTGTGTGCAAGGGCCATATGGCCATATTTCTATACTCTATAATTTTGAAGAAATAATATACGACATAGTTTATGAAACTAATGTTATGGAACCATACAATATATATTAAAACATGCTATGATGACATATTATCACATATATTCACATAATTGTTACCCTTTCCAACTACAGAGATTTTAACAGAACTTGAAAGCCATTTTTTTATAAAAACTTAAACAACGTAAATTGAAACTTGAGTTTGAGGTTTTTACCCTTGATTGCTCTGCTTGGATTACACAAGGTGATAACAACTTCCAATTTCCCACAATTCTTCTCCTCAAAATTATCTCTGATTTGTTTTTTTCCAGACTTAACAAAATAAAAGAAAGAAGACATATAATATAAAGGAAACTGACGCTGTGTGGTCAGTTAATCCGATCATGGGTTAACTGCTCCTAACTCCCAATAGGGCTCCGTTTGGCTAGCCTTAAAAGGCTCATAACCATTTAATTTGATTAATCCTTTATAATATAGTTTAATCGCGTCACACCTATTTAGGCAATTAATTGAATATCTTATTTAATTTAAATACAATATGATAATTTCTCATTAATTCACATAGTCGCATAATTAATTTTCTCTATTATTAACTATGTCAAATTATTAATTTTCTCATTAATTATTAAATTAATAAAAATAATATTAGGCTTATTAAATATTTCTTTTAATTCAATAAGCTCACATAATTACATACTTTGAATAATAAAATTTCTCCACATTAATTTAATAAATATAAAATATATAATTAAATTATTCTACCACAAACACATAAATTAATTATTTAATCTAATAATTAAATCATCGAAAAATATTTATTTAATTCAATAAATATTAAAATTAAATTATAAAATCTCGTTCGTCACAGTATATCTTACGAGCACGTCTAGGTGATCAGCCTATAGTACTCTATATTGTACAACACTACTTCATTAAACGTATCTACGTTTAAATTTTGGCAACCTCGCGTGCCTGTCGCTTGACGACAAAATATTTGTTTATTCATACTCAGTCTTTCTTTGAAATATGTAATAACCTGATATTTTCTATATAATTAAATCAGAAATTTTGCGTATAATTTTTTTTTATTATTTATTAACATAAATATGGAGAATATGTGCTAAGATAATGTGTATGTATTTATGTGATGAATATAAAATATATTTATTACATGAATGATTACAATTAATTTCATTTTAGAATTATTGATCATTATAAATTATATTCTTATAATAATTAATTTTACAGTAGAAATGTTTTTATTAATTATTTTGTATGAAAATATGATTTTATATTATTTAAATAATATATGAAATGATTATAGAATTATTATAATAATTATTTTAGTATATGAATTTATTTCAAGATAATTAAGTTAATTAATTAACTTAATTAATAATGTTATATATGGCAGATAAATCAGATATGGAATCCAAACCCAAATTTTGGATTTTTGATCAAGGAATGAGAATAATATTATTATTTGTTAGTGTTATAGATATGTGTATTATGTGTGTAAGGTTAATGTGGGGAACAGTTTTAATATTACTGATAAACCCTAATTCAGGTTCTGGAACAAGGAATGATGGTAATAATATAATATTAATTATATTTTGATATTTCAGTGCTATAAATATGTACTGTATATGTGTGGACTGTTAAGGGTCGGTCAATTTTAATGTATCATGACCAAACCCAAATATTAATTTGTCTAACCCTACTATAAGACTCAAATGGGAGATCCAAGACTGTGTAATGATTGTGTGATGTGATTTATGTTGCGTAATTTAGAATTTAAGTGCTAATTATGGAAAACCCTAAGGAGTAATTAAGAACCCTAATTTTGAAAACCTTAATATTTAATTATAAACCCTAATTTGTAAGTTATAAACCCTAATCGCTAAATTGGGAAATTTAATGCTAATTAGTAGATCTTAAACCTAAATAGCAAAGTGTTAAGTAAATTAAAAACCTATATTTAATTAAGAAACCTAAATTATTTTATGAACCCTAATTATAAATTTTTGAAACTAAAATTTTATTTTTACAAACCCTAAATTTGATATTTTATAAAATCAATGTGCTGAACCTTAGAGTTAAACTCTAAGGGTTAAACCCTAAGGGTTTGACAAGTTACTAAAATGCCATTAAATTTATAAGCCAGATGACAAAAATGCCCTTATTGCATAATTGAGGCTTACTTGTGTATCTAGCAAAATTAGAGTTGGTTACCAACTCTTGACTTTCTTGTGACTGAAATCAAATGCTTGACAGCCACTACAACTCAGCCAATTCATTGCAAATTGTTGTTTATAAGATCCAGGAGAGAGAAAAACCTCATTTTTGCCTTATTTCTCTCCAAACACCCAACTCACTTTTCTCTCACCCAAACCCACGAAATTATAGTGTTAGTTCAGTCACAATTCAAGTCCCACTAAAACACTTAACTAAATCAGTAGCCAGAATCAAGAATTTATGCATAAAGGTATAAAACCCTAGCTTGAAATCTGATTTTGATCAATGTGTTAGATGTTAGAATTTTATGTAAAAACGTGTTGTTTATAGTGTTAGTAAGTGATCTGGGTTGATAGATGTTGGATCCATAACTTCTATAAGCTCAGATCTAATGTTTTTGCAAATATGGAAAATTTTTAAAATGAGTCTGACAACTGAATGTCAGGCCCTGTAAATCTTTGTATGTTATGTGTTTCTGTTGTTTAAAGGTTTGAATATGTAGTATGATGTGAGATCTTGAATCTAGAACTTGAATAAAGTCCATATCATATACAGATTGTTAGATATATGTGGTCAAATGTCGTTGACCGACCACGAAAATTGAAAATCTGGGCAGCCCAGATTTCCCAGATGGCTCTGACAAGCTTTTCAAAGCTTCTGATCTCGCTGATTTTTGATGATTTGGCCCAATTGTTGTTTTGTTGTTGTATCTTGATATGAAGAATACATATTAAAGTCTTCCGACAAGCTAAATACTTAATGGGATCCAAGTTATGCAAGGTCAAAAGTGGGTTGACCGTCTTCTCATGAACATTTCTGGGTTTTCCAAAAATGTTCAAGAACAGTTTCTATAGACCACTTTGACCGGTCTTGATTTCTTTACTGTGTTAATGTTAGATCTATATAATGTTATGTACTTAGTCTTTGGCATGTATTCTACATGATGGAATCTTCATATTACATAGACTAAGCCAACAATGCTAGATTCAGAGACTGCAAAATAGGTACCTTGGTTGTTCTTCATTTCTAGGTAACCCAGAAAATGAAGAACATGCCTGACAACAGTTTCAAAGCCCCAGATCTCACTTGTTTAATGCTTTTGGGTCATGTTTCTTGTTAGATCATGTAGTATTGACCTAGCACTACAAGATCTGTTGTTTAGCTGTTCCAGAAACGTCATGAGTTATGAATTATTGATGGTCAAAATGGTGCTCTTCGTGACTGACATGTTTTCTAGGTTTGGGCTCAAGAATATGAAGAACACTTATAGCGACGATTCTGTCGCTATAGGCAGTCTTTAGCGACAGTTTATTTCTAAAATTAATTATTTTTATTAAATATCTAGAAAAATTAGTTTTTAATTATTAAAAATACAAAATAAATTCTTAAAAGTTATTTTAATGTCTGAAAATTAGTTTTTAATTATTTTTAATATATTTCATAAATATTTAATATTTTTGAAATATTAAATATATTTGATTTATTTAATTATAATATTAAATAAATTATTTAAAAATAATTTTAATACTTGAAAAATCATTAAAAAATATATTATGGTATAAGAAAATATTTTAAATTATTTTTAATGACTTTTAATATTATGTGATGAATTTCATTAATTAATTAATATTAATGATAATTAAGTCATTTAATAAATTTATTAAATAAATTATGAAAAAATAGAATTACTGATTTATAAATTATATAAAAATGATTTAAAGGATTATAAAAATATTTTAACTTATAAAATATAACTTTTAATATTTTGTCATAAAAAATATTAATATTTTAATTCTAATGATATTAGATTTATTTAATATTTATATTAAATAAATTAGTTTAAAAATGATTTTAATATTATAAAAATTATTTTAAATGAAAATAAAGTGTTTAAGAATATTGTAAGTTATAAAATATAACTTTTAATATTTAAAGGATAATTTCATTGATAATTTAATAATAAATGATATTAAGTTTATTTAATAATTATATTAAATAAATGGCTTTAAAATAGTTTTATTTATTTAAAAATCATTTAAAAAGGATAGTAATGAATTAAAAATATTTTAAGTTATAATTAATGACTTTTAATATTTTAATAGATAATGCATTAATGTTTAATTATTAATGGCAATTGTTTAAAAATAATTTTAAATGTTTTAAAAATCATTTAAGGGTAATATTAATACTTTAAAAATAATTTGAGTTATTATAAATAACTTTAATATTCTGGCAATGGATTCATTAATAATTTAATATTAATTAAATGTTAATGATAATAGAATTGTTTAATATTTAAATCATTTAATAATGATTTCGGTGTTTGAAAATGCATGATAAAAGATAATATATGTTTAAAAATTATTATAAATCATTTAAAAATAATATGACTGATACTTATAGATATTGAACTATAGGATAGAGTCTTAGACTCGATAATTACCCGATAAAGCTGTCGGTACACCGACATGTTTCAGAAATTAATATGAACTTGTATAATTTGTCTCTATATGTGTTTGTTTGTGATCCAATGACTATGAAACATTTGTGAGAATCTGGTTAGGTAATGTACTGACTGCAATTAGCAGTATTATGTGTTGCGATATGTTATTCTAATCGGTAAAATGATCTTATTAATGATAGGTTTTGATATAAAAGATAAAACTAAGTTGCGTACTGTAAACAGCAGACCAGGCAAGTATCCTACCTTTGCATTTCCTTTATACAATGGACAGAAGTAAGAAAGTTTCAGATTTATATTATTATTGTACTAGATTATTAACCCTATTGTCGTATATATTATATCCGATCATTGTTTATCAACATGATATTATATTATGTAATTCATATATATATTCTGTTCGTAAATTTTGAAATATGATTATACAAGTGTCCTAACTTGGATAATCATTATAGTTAAACACATGTTGATATTATATATATATATATATATATATATATATATATATATAAGCCGTCTAAGCTATTTGACCAGCGAGACACAGAATTAAAAATATCGTTGAATATGATAAAACCTTTTTGTATCCAATCAAATTATTTTGGTTCGGATTCGAGACTAAGTATGAACATCCCGATCAAGAAAAAACTTTTATGTGCCCAAGGCGGACAGAGTGAACGATAACATCATTCTTGCATGCAGTATTGATCAATATAAGGCACATGGGAAGTACAACCTCGCGCCCGTAAGTTATGACGGTTTACAGATGAAGTTCTGCTAAACCTTATCAAAAATTTAAAACAATGTTCATAGCATGTCAACTTAACCGTATGTATAGTCAATACGTAGTTTTAAAATTTTGATATAGAGTTTTTATGTTATTATTATCGGATCAGCTTACTTCACAACTATTGAATCGTTGTAGAAGTGATGTATAAAGAAAATATTTAATTCTTTTAGCTAATTATATTTATAATTGTTATTACTTGATGGGCACTCAAATACTCACCATTGTTTAAATTTAAATGTTTTCAGTCAATCGTGATCAACCTTTCATGCAGAAACAAAGGAAAAGGAAAGCAAATAGAATAAGAGTTTTGGGTATTCTATGTAATAGTATGACTTTATTAAGACAATGATAACTATTAAGTATCATGTAAATGAATGTTTAAAGGTCGCGTACCTGGGAGTAGACTCTGATGCATATGTAAATTAAGTTTGATATTCATATTATTATTATTATTATTATTATTATTATTATTATTAGTATTAGTATTATTCCTGTAAGACCCCAACTTATTAATGAATAAAATCAAATTTTCTCTAAATATTATTGTGAATAATAAGGGGTTAATTTGATATAATACTTTGGTTATGGGTGAAATGTGCAAATTTTGCAAAATAAGCAAGTGGTTATAAAATATTCATTTTGTCAGGGAATATTCGTTTGGTCGTGAAATATTCTTGCTGTCGGGAAATATTCGTACGACGGCGCAACCTTGTGTGGACCCCATAACGGAAAGCAATTGGATGAAGAAAACGACAAGTAT
Organism: Panax notoginseng; assembly: GCA_016801055.1. NCBI lineage: Eukaryota > Viridiplantae > Streptophyta > Magnoliopsida > Apiales > Araliaceae > Panax > Panax notoginseng. Next base: position 139,309,119 of record CM029020.1, read on the forward strand.
AAGTTGTTTATAAATAACGGCGTAGTTGTTACCGTTAATACTGTTGGAATACCCGGTGGTTAAAATACAGTAGCACACGGTATTGCATCAATTATTGATTCTTACATAAGAAGGCACTACTCAATAATTGTTACAGTAGTTATTATTCAATATTTTATTTTATTGATTCAATAATTGCTGCGTTGATATTTTATATTATTGTTGTTTCAATAATTGTTGCTGCACAGTATTTTTCATTATTAGATCAATAATTCATATTATTTGAATAATATTATTAGATAACATTATTGACAATGTCTAGAAAGTTCTGTCTAAGGAGAGGTTTGGTCATCTAATTGGGCGCCAGTAAGGAGAAATCCTTATTGGAAAGCCCCCTCTTTCCTGGGAACGGCCTGGTTGTCATAAATGTAATTCTGTAATATTATTTGTGAATAATTAATTATTGATTCATATGATAAGGAAATATTTATTTTTGTGGATATAAATGAGGGATATATTTTTGTGGTTAAAAATGAAGGAGTTAATGTTGAGGTTTTTATCAGTATTTTTGTCGGAATGGAGGTATTAAAAATCAGGATTTTTGAGATATTTTGTGGGGGTTATAATTTTTAATCCGACCGTTGGATCGTGGTAAATTTTGGATATGTTATACATATATAAGTTGAGTATATGTCCACAAATTTTGAACCGTTAAAAATGAAGGTATGATTTATTATGAATTTTACGAGATGACTGGTTCAGAAATTATTGAATTTTTGGAGTTTATCATTTTGATGGAAAATTTTAGAATTGGTGGGCCCCACTTGTGGTTGGTGAAGAAATGTGCTGAATTATATTTCAAATGTGGTGGGTGGGAAATGTAGCAGGTAAAGCCATCAGGTTGTAGGTCAAGCCTACTAAAATTTTCCTATAAATAGAGGGCTAAGTTAGAATTGAAAATCACACCAGAAACAAGTTTTCTCTCTTTCTCTCTCTAGATTATTGAGTGTATTTTATGAGTATTTAGATACTTTGAGAGTTTCTATTCATCAGATCAAGTTTCTTTCAGCCTTATACTGGTATTCCGACCAGAAGTACTGATATCTTGAGGTAATGGATATTATTTTCTTCTTAAATGATATTATTTTTTTCAATATCATTATGCTGAAATATTGATATGAGTTTTTATCAAATTTGGAACTTTTTGTGTTGGGGTTACTATTCACGTATACGGCACTATTCACGTATACGGTACTATTCACGAATACAACACTATTCACCGAAAAATAAAATTTTTCCTTTTTGTCCAAGATGTCTATTATGGTTACTATCTTTGATTGTATCCATATTTTGATCTTTATTTTTTGAATTCTGCTTCACAATTGATTCTTATGAAGTATTATTGATCTTGGATAAACTGTTATACGAATCCCTAATATTTGTCCTTCTATCTCACTGGATTCGTTCTCTTTAAGATATTTTTTATCATCCTCAGTCCTAAATGATGATATTACTGAATATCTTTGGCCTGTTGTGCAAAGATGTATGATTACTTGATGAATATCTTTGGCCTGTAGTACAAAGATGAACAGGTGTTGAGATGAACATGACTGACAGGTGATACAAATAAATATCTTTGGCCTGTAGTGCAAAGATGAATATTTGGATAAAGATGATTATTAATTGATGTTACAGGGATAAAATATTGATGATGGACTTTTAAATCTTAGAAGATAGTAGAATTCTTTCTCTACTTGACTCTTCTAATGGTTTGCTGTTTCCGCTGCAGTTGTTGATCTAAAACTTGTTGTCGATTATATTCTATCAGATTTTTTCCTGTTGAAGACTAACGATAATTTGTTGTATATTATCTTAGTCATAATATTCTTTACTGGGCTAGTTGAGCTCACCTTTTTCCTTTTTGTTCCATTTTTCTTCTCAGGAGGTGAGAACATAGCAGGATCTAGTCGGGGTATGGAGTGATGGTTCTAGAAAGATGTTTTAGTAGTCCTCACTATTTCTGTAAAATAGTGTTTGAATAATTATAATGAGGATTTATTTGAGTGTGGATATTGTCCAGAAGACAATATTTGTATTTAAACTCACAGTATGTGTTGTCGTATTTTGCACGACAATTGTATTATTGAAGTTGTAGTTTGCTTTCTGTACCATGTATTTGGCGACTCAGAATGGGTGTTGTATACCTATTTTGGGGGCGTCACAATTTCACTCATAGAAATGGTATCGTAAAGCACCAGTTTGGGTTTCAAGTACCTGAATTTGGGGGCATTACAAAATCCATACCAAAATAGTTGGCAAAAGATAACAACATTGATAATAGTTCAGTATATTATAAAGAAATCCACAAAACACATTTAGTCTGGCCGAAGGAATTGGCTTCGACTTCGTTATACATCAATTCATGCATAGAATACATGAATCGCAAAGCTTATCTAGAAGAAACATAGACAAGGGTTTAGAACACTTGCCTTCAACGTCTTTTACAGTCAATACACTTTTCTTTTGGGTCTTTAATGATTCTACGATACATGATCACATAACATACCACATTAGGTCATAAACAATTATGTATGGTCACTAATGTATCTTACCCTTCTCCTCAATCTAATCATTCCTTAGATTGGTTAATATCCATTACGATTTATCGTATTAATTTGTGTTTATATTTCGTAGCTTTCGTCAACCTTTAGTTGTCATTCTTAAGGTTTTAATCATCCTTAAGGATGTTACCTTAAGTTAATTAAAATTATAATTCACCTTCAATCAACTTCTATATGCATTACATTCAAGTTCATTTCTCACTATCCCTTTTCTAGTGTCGGCACTACGGCGCCAGTTTTCTATACATATCTCAAACTGTGGCATGAGTTAACAATTACTACATCTTGGTCTCGGCGCTGCGGCGCCAAGTTACTATACTATGGTCGCGCGGCGCCAAGGTTAGTGCTTTGGGCGGCGCTGCAGTGTGACGAACGAGATTTTATAAATTAATTTTAATATTTATTGAATTAAATAAATATTTTTTTTCGATGATTTAATTATTGGATTAAATAATTAATTGATAAAATTGTGGTAGATTAATTTAATTATATGTGCTATATTTATTAAATTAATGTGAAGAATTTTATTTTCAAAGTATGTTTTTAAGTGAGCTTATTGAATTAAATGGGTTATTTAATAAGTATAAATGTTATTTTAATTAATTTAATAATTAATTAGAGATTTAATGATTTGATATAATTAATAAATGAGAAATTTAATTACGTTACTATGTGAATTAATGAGAAATTATTATATTTTATTTAAATTAAATTAAATAAGATATTTGATTTATTGTGTAAATGTGTATGACATTACTAAACTATATTATAAGAGATTAATTAAAATAAATAGAAGTAATAATTAAGTGGTAGCCAAATAGGGCCTTAAGAGAAGTTGAGAGCAGTTAACCACGTATGGGTTAACTGATCTCAACGTTACTGATTATAGGTGCGCCTTCATCAGTTTTCATTTTATGTATTTTCAATTAAGAGTGCTAACTTGAGAGTTCAGAGAGAATTCAGAGAAACATTGAGAATTTGTGAGTTGTGTGATTTGAAGAAGCATCTGAGAAAGGTTTCATCCCTTCTAATCTATACTCTGGTAATCTCTTCAACCCAATTTCAAATTCACGTTGTTTATATTTTTATAAAAATGGATTTCAAGTCTCTGTAATTGAAAAAGAGCAGCGATTATGTGTATATATGTGATAATATGTTATCATAACATGTTTTTACTATATACTGTATGTTTTCATAACATCAAATTCATAAAAATATGTCGTAATTAGATTTTTGAAGTTACAGAGTATAAAAATATGGCCATATGGCCCTTACGTAAAAATTAAATGCTTTAATCATAAGTTGTATCAAAAAATTACACTTGTATATGATTATGTATGTTAAAATGAACAAAACAGAATTTAAACAGATGGATTTGATGAATTAACGAATCTGTAATGTTAAAATTCATGTTTTCTTCAAAACTTTACAAAATATGAAAAACAATAAAATTAAATGTTGTAAATTGTATGATTACGTGAATTAAAGTGTTAGAATCATGATAAAGGCTTTGTGTGATGTTTCTGTGAAGTCTATACTTCATGGGTAACATTAAAATTGATCATGTTAGTTTAAATTGGAATTTTTGGACTGTTCTGTGTGTTCTTCGCGAACTGCAGAATCTGGGTCTGCGTCGTAGCGCGGCCGCGCTGCTCCAAAGAACAAATGGAGTGTGCCTAAGCCGATTCAAAGAGTAATTTTAGCTCACCCACGCTATTCAGTGCGCCCGCACCGATCCAAAGAACATATGTAGCGTGCCCGCGCTATACCTGCAGAACTTCAAAATTATTTCTAAGTGTTCATGTTTTGAAAATGTGTTTGTAAAACCTACTGTAATGAACATGAAGACATGTCAAGCATATAATAATATGTTAGTTAACTTACGTTATGTGATCAATTAATAAAACTTAAAAGTTCAATAACATATTGAAAGACCAATGTTAGGATTCGATAGGTATATCGAACTATTGATTAATAGGTATTGTGAATGTATTGATATGTAGAATTTAATAAAGAACGTGAATTAATCGTAGCTTGTGCAAGGGGCAAGTTTCTAAACCTTACTTTTATATTAAACAAATATGTTATTTCTAAATTATTGTTGTTAAGCCAGTTCCTTAAATTCTAAATTACTCATTAATCAAGTCTTAGAATTGTATTTTATATCGAGTAAGCTCTTGTTCTTAATTGTTCAAGTTCAAGACTTCATATTAGATGCTATAATTCTTTTAAAGCATGAATTCAGTCATATAATACTTATTTGATTGTGTACTTTTGTTGAATTTTATTCAATTGAATATCAATTATTGAACCATTTAAGACTAGGGAACCCTTATTGATTCGACTAGTCCATAGATGATGAACGTTCTAAATTTCAAAACCCTTGTTGAATTTATCCAAACCAAACTTTCTTTGGTGCAGACTCTAATGTCAAACTGAGAAGAACAACCTTGTATAGGGGATTACTTATGCTTTAGCGTTATGATATTGTGCACAGTATGGTACTAAGGGCTGATTCCCCTGATAGTCTTATGACTGTTAAAGATTTCAAGTATAACCCTTGATAACCTAGGACATAGTTCAAGGTCTTATGACCCTCAGAAGTTCTTTTGATTATTGTTATTCATTCTTGATTCAAAAGTTGAGTTTCTTACTCCAGAAGTGTTTGATTCACTCGCATGTTATTATTTGTTGTTACATTATTATACTTGCAGGCAATCGTGCTCACTCTTGCGTAATAATAACATTGTAGTTAAGAACGAAAGGCCCGACGAGCCTTCTATTAGCAAAGACAAAGGCAAGATTAACAAGTGATGAAGACTTGTTGTTTATGTGATTATGTTATGTATTTATGTTTCAGACTTATGTCAATGTTGTGTAAGACTATTAATTTTTTATGTTCCACATTTAAGATTTAATGTTAGTATGACCTAGGATTAATGTATTTATTTTTGATGATGTAACTCCTTAAGGAGAGGATTTAATTCTATCTATTTATGCTTTCATTTATTATGGGTAGATAGACATATGATGTTGTATAGTGAACACGAAATCATGTGGAAATTGAAGTACCCGGATTTGGGGGTGTCACAGGTTGGTATCAAAGTTGTAGGTTATGAACCTTAGGCGGGGGAACAACCTTAGGTAGTAGCCTTATACGAAGAACATAGTGGTGGTAAACTCTTATCGAGTTCTAAGAAATGAAATTCTTTATTAATTGAAGGTAATAAAAGACTTTATGTGCTTATGTGATGAATTATGTGCTCACTAGTACATCTTAGTAACTAAAACTTAAAACTGTGCTGTCAGGATGTCGGATGTTGGAGGAGCTAGTCGAGCTGGGGAGGAGGAACCCCGAGTACCTACGGAGGAGGAGCCCCGAGACATTCATGTCGTTAGGGAACAGTTGGTACAGAGAGAGCCATCTATGCTGATCATTGTTATTGGTCAGGAGCATGAGCCTGAGACTGATCTAGAGGAGGATCTTGAGGAAGAAGAGGAAGAAGATGAGTTCCCACCGAACTCTATCAATGCTGAGATGTACAACGAGCTATATGACCATAACGTAGAGTTGCGTGATACTATTCAAGAGCTGAATGAACAGATAGTTATTTAGCAGCTTACCATCGAACAGTGGGATAGGGAAGTTGTGACTCTTCACACACGTCTAGGAAACGTAGAGTGGGATTTGGTTCACGAGAATGGTCAAACTGAGGAGAAGTTTGAGGAAATATAGAATTTGAAGAATGAACTAAAAGAGAACTCAGCAAGGCTGACCATAACAGAGGAGGCCTGGGTAAGGGAATCACGTCGTGCTGATCTTGCAGAAGAGGATTGTCGTGCGAAGAAGGCTAAGCTTGTGGAATGTACTCTACACTTCATAATGCAATGGATGAGGCCCAGGATCGAGTTATGAGATACCCAATTCTGTTCGAAGGACTACCATCGTACATGCTAGATCGCAGGACGATGTCCCGCATTATGGAAGAAGAGCGTAGCAAGGCTATTCAACACCTTAACAGGCAGTGATATGAATAGTTTAATTATGTGAAAACCTATCTGGTAGTTAAAGATGTAAATTTTGATGTGCTTATAAACAAATGAATATTTTAATATTTTAAATCCTGTAGATTCTTTATCTCATGATAGTTGATGTAAATAGCAGTGATGCTATCGTAGTTTGTTTAAACTTTTGATTAAATAAATATTTCAAGTTGTTTAAGAAAATGTGTTAAGTGATTATGTTAAACTATTTGAGTTAAGCCTTAAATATTTAGAGAATTGGATAAAGATCTAATAAGCGTATATTTTAACAGAAATATGCCACTGAGAAGAAGACCAAACCGTCAACCAGCTCAAGAAGAATTGACAAACAACAACAACAACGCCAATGCTAACCCCGTTCAGCAATTAGTGAACTTATTAGCTGGAGCGATTCATAATCAACCTCAAGCTTCACCGAATACTACATTTAAGAACTTCAAGGCGGTGGGACCGCCAGAGTTTAAAGGCTCCATGAACCCAATTGAAGCTCAAACTTGGGTTATGGAGATGTAGAAAGTTTTTGATGTCGCTAAAGTCAGAGAGGACTAGAAAATCGCCTACGCAACATTTATGCTGAAATTCGAAGCCAGTTATTGGTGGCAAACAAATAAGGTCCGTGCAGGAGAAGGTGTGATCACTTGGGAAAGGTTCAAGGAAATGTTTTTCGAGATGTATTTTCCGACCAGCTCGCAGAACCAAATGGAGGTCCAATTTCTGGAGTTAAAACAGGGGAATATATCCGTACCAGATTATGCAACAAGATTCAATGAGTTGGCTAGGTTCGCCCCATATCAAATGCACACAGATGAGAGAAAAATAAGAAAGTTTGAATAAGGACTGAAGCCCTGGTTGTATAGTAAAGTGTCGATGTTTTAGTTGAAAACATTTGCTGGAATACTAGAGAAGGCCATACTCGCTGAAGGTGGGAGCGATGCGGTAACTAAGTATAATCAGGATCAGAAGAAGAAGAAGAAGAGTGAAAATAAAGGAATTAATAAGGCTAGTGGAAGTAGCATGGGAGGTAGTAATAGTCAAAAGAGAAGGCGGTCTGACAACTCATCAAATGGAAATCAGTAAGGAGGTCAGAAGAAGAGGATTGAAGCATGCCCGACCTGTGGAAAAGCTCATCTGGGAGTTTGCATGAAGGGAAAATGGGTGTGCTACAATTGTGGTTAGGAAGGCCACGTAGCATCTAACTATCCTAACCCAAAGAAGGGTGCCTGCTTCACTTGTGGCTCAAAGGACCATCTGGCAAGAGACTGTCCTAAGAAAGGATCTGGAGGGGCAGGATTAGGATTAAATAAGGGAAATAGCGGTGGAAGTGCAATTACTATCACAGGACCAACCGCAACTAACCGACCGACCGCCAGAACATTCAACATGACAGTGCAGGATGCTGTGTAGTCTTGTGAAGTAGTGTCAGGTATCATTCTGATCAATAAAGTTAATGCTTATGTATTATTTGATTCGGGTGCTACTTGTTCATTTATATCCGATGACTTTGCTAAGAACTTAGAATGGCCTAAGGATGAGTTAGAATACCCCATGAACATAGAAAATACGAATAGATAAATAATCCATGTTAAGGACGTACATAAGAACTGTAGGGTGGATATTAAGGGTAATATTATGAACGTAGGCCTTATCCATATCTGACTTGGGGAATTTAACGTTATCTTGGGAATGGATTGGTTGTTCAATTACGGGCCTATAATTAATTGTAAGAAGAAGCATATTAACCTTATGACTCCGTCAAAGGTTATGTTTTATTGTAGCAAGTCACCTAGACAAGCGAGTTGTCTGATGATGGTGTAGGCTAGGAAGTTTTTAAGACAAGGCTATGTAGGATATCTAGCTTACATAGTCGACAGTCGTAAAGAGAATCTGAAAGTATAGGAGATACCAGTAGTGAGGGACTTCGCAGACGTATTTCTGGATGATTTGCCAGGACTTCCGCCAGATAGAGAGGTTAAATTTGTGATCGATTTGGCGCCAGGAACGACTCCAATATCGAAGGCACCATACCAAATGGCACCGGTAGAGATGAAAGAATTGATGGTACAACTACAAGAATTACTAGACAAGAAGCACATTCAACCGAGCGCATCACCATGGGGAGCGCCGGTGTTATTTGTGAAGAAGAAGGACGGATCGATGCGACTCTACATCGACTATAGAAAACTGAATAAAGTCACAATTAAGAATAGATATCCATTACCGAGGATCGTCGAACTATTTGATCAATTGAAGGGAGCAAGATACCTTTCAAAGATAGACTTAAGGAGTGGTTATCATCAACTGAAGGTGAGGCCAGAGGATGTACCGAAGATAGAGTTCAGAACACGATATGGTCACTACGAATTTTTGGTAATGTCATTTGGTCTAACGAATGCACCTGCAGCATTCATTGGCTTCATGAATGGAGTGTTCAAGTCATTTTTGGATAAATTCGTGGTGGTGTTCATCGATGACATTTTGGTATACTCAAAAACCAAGGAAGAACATGTTGAGCATTTGAAGGTAACGTTAGAGGCGTTGAGAAAGGAGAAGTTGTATGCCAAGTTTTTAAAATGCGAATTTTGGATCGAGCAGGTACAATTTCTTGGACATGTGATTTATAAAGACGGAATTTCGGTAGATCCATCCAAAGTCGAAGCCGTGATAAACTGGGATGAGCCGAGAACGCCGTCAGAAGTACGAAGTTTTCTTGGATTGGCAGGACATTACAGAAGATTCATTCAAAACTTTTCCAAGATCGCAACTCCGTTAACGAATTTAACTCGAAAAGCTGTGAAATTTGTTTGGACAGAGAAGTGTGAGGAAAGCTTTCAAGAACTTAAGAAGAGGTTGAGTACAACACCTGTGTTATCTCTTTCGGATGACACAGGAAATTTTTTGGTTTATAGTGATGTGTCGCATAAAGGACTTGGCTGTGTGCTTATGCAAAACGGCAGAGTCATTACGTATGCGTCACGACAATTGAAGGATTATGAGAAGGGGTATCCGACCCACGATTTGGAGTTAGCTGCCGTTATTTTTGCTTTGAAGATCTGGAGACACTGTCTCTATGGGGAGAAGTGTGAAATATATACAAACCACAAGAGTTTAAAATATATTTTTACACAGAAGGACTTGATTATGCGCCAAATAAGGTGGTTGGAGTTAATTTAGGACTATGATTGCGAGATTTTATACCATCCGAGTAAAGCTAATGTGGTTGCCGCCGCCCTAAGTAGAAAGGGTCGGGAGAAATTGATGACGTTGACCGCTTAGAAGGAGCTAATTCAGCAATAGAGAAGTTGGAATTGGAAGAGAAGTATCCTATGGAAACTGACGAGAAGTTGTTCCAGATGCAATCTGGTACAACTTTGCTGAATAAAGTTAAGGAGGCTCAAATTCAGGACGAAAAATATGAAAAGGTGAAAAAGAAGATATCCGTAGGAACCGAACCGAGATTCAAAATTGACAATGAAGGAATACTGAGATTTGAAAGTAAAATTTGGGTACCGCCAATACCAGAGATTAAGGAAGACATTTTGAGCGACGCTCATAGCTCACGATATTCGATTCACCCTGGTAGTACCAAGATGTACCAAGATCTTTGACAACATTCATGGTGGCCAAATTTGAAACGAGATGTTATAGAGTGTGTTGCCAAGTGTTTGACATGTCATAAAGTGAAACCAGAACATCAGAGGCCGAGTGGGTTGCTACAACTATTGGAGATCCCAAAATGGAAATGGGAACATATTACGATGGATTTTGTGGTTGGCCTTCCGACAACTCAGAAATGCTATAACGCAGTATAGGTTATCGTTGACCGACTGACAAAATCCGCACACTTCCTTCTGTTCAGAATCAAATTTAACTTAGACCAGTTGACAAAATTATATGTAAAAGAGATTATTTCGAGACATGGAGTTCCGGTTTGAATTATTTTCGATAGGGATCCACGCTTTACATCGAACTTCTGGAAACGTCTATAGGAATGCATAGGTACGGAGTTCAGAATGAGTACGTCTTATCACCCTCAAACAGATGGGCAAAGTGAAAGAACGATTCAGCCATTAGAAGATATGTTAAGAGCTTGTACAATGGACTTTAAAGGAAATTGGGATGACCATCTACCGCTCATAAAGTTCGGCTACAACAACAGTTACCACGGTAGTATTGGCATGCCGCCTTATGAAGCGTTATACGGCAGAAAGTACAAAACTCTGCTATACTGGGATGAAGTTGGCGAAAATCAATTACTAGGCCTAGAATTGGTACAGCAGACAACAGAGATAGTCAAAGTGATTCGAACAAGACTGATAGTAGCTCAAGATAGGCAGAAGAAATACGTCGATCCACGCCGTAAAAATATTAAGTTTGAATAGGGTAGTTATGTGTTTTTGAAAGTCTCTCCCTGGAAGGGAAAGATCAGGTTCAGAAAGAAAGGAAAATTAAGCCTAAGGTTCATTGGACCCTTTGAAGTACTGCGAAGGATTGGAGAAGTTGCGTATGAGGTAGCCTTACCTCAAGTACTAAAGAATGTCCACAACGTATTCCATGTTTTAGTTTTACAACCCTACAAACCTGATTATAAGCATGTGATTGAATATGAACCCCTACAATTTGAAAAAGATTTGCCTTACGAAGAAATTCCTATTCAGATTGTCGACAGGAAAGAACAAGTTCTCAGAAATAAAATCATACCATCTGTTAAGGTAATTTGGAGGATCCACAATGCTGAAGAAGCTACGTGGGAACTCGAAGAGAATATGATGACGAATTATCCTCATTTATTTACTTAATTTAGGTGTAAGCGATTCTGGGGACAGAATCTTTGTAAGGGGGGGAAAATGTAACGAGACGAATTGATTGAGTCGTGATTTTGGGGACAGAATCCTTTTAAGGGGGAAAAGATGTGACGAATGAGATTTTGTAAATTAATTTGAATATTTATTGAATTAAATAAATTTTTTTTTTCGATAATTTAATTATTGAATTAAATAATTAATCGATGAAATTATGTTAGATTAATTTAATTATATGTGTTATATTTATTAAATTAATATGGAGAATTTTATTATTCAAAGTATGTTTTTAAGTGAGCTTATTGAATTAAATAGATTATTTAATAAGTATAAATGTTATTTTAATTAATTTAATAATTAATTAGAGATTTAATAATTTGACATAATTAATAAAAGGGAAATTTAATTTTGTGACTATGTGAATTATTGAGAAATTATTATATTTTGTTTAAATTAAATTAAATAAGATATTTGATTTATTGTGTAAATAGGTGTGACATTACTAAACTATATTATAAGAGATTAATTAAAATAATTAGAAGTAATAATTAAGTGGTAGCCAAACAAGGCGTTAAGAGAAGTTGAGAGAAGTTAACCGGGTTAACTGACCTCAACGTTACTGATTATAGGTGCGTCTTCATCAGTTTTCATTTTACGTATTTTCAATTAAGAGTGCTAACTTGAGAGTTCAGAGAGAATTCAAAGAAACATTGAGAATTTGTGAGTTGTGTGATTTGAATAAGCATCTGAGAAAGGTTTCATCCCTTCTAATCTATACTCTAGGTAATCTCTTTAACCCAATTTCAAATTCACGTTGTTTATATTTTTATAAAAATGGCTTTCAAGTCTTTGTAATTGAAAAAGAGTAGCGATTATGTGTATATTTGTGATAATATGTTATTATAACATGTTTTTACTATATATTGCATGTTTTCATAACATCAAATTCATAAAAATAAGTCGTAATTAGATTTTTGAAGTTACATAGTATAAAAATATGGTCATATGGCCCTTACATACAAATTAAACGCTTTAATCATAAGTTGCATCAAAAATTTACACTTGTATATGATTATGTTTGTTAAAACGAACAAAACAGAATTTAAACAGATGGATTTGATGAATTAACGAATCTGTAATGTTAAAATTCATGTTTTCTTCAAAACTTTACAAAATATAAAAAATAGTGAAATTAAATGTTGTAAATTGTATGATTACGTGAATTAAAGTGTTAGAATCATGATAAAGGCTTTGTGTGATGTTTCTTTGAAGTCTATACTTCATGGGTAGCATTAAAATTGATCATGTTAGTTTAAATTGGAATTTTCAGGCTGTTCTGTGTGTTCTTCTTGAACTGCAGAATCTGGGTCTGCGTCGTTGCGCGGCCGCGCCTCTCCAAAGAATAAATGGAGCGTGCCTGCGCCGCTTCAAAGAGTAATTTTAGCGCGCCCGCGCTATACCTGCAGAACTTCAGAGATTTTTCTAAGTGTTCAAGTTTTGAAAATGTGTTTGTAAAACCTAATGTAATGAACATGAAGACATGTCAAGCATATAATAATATGTTAGTTAACTTACGTTATGTGATCAATTAATAAGACTTAAAAGTCCAATAACATATTCAAAAACCAATGTTAGGATTCGATAGGTATGTCGAACTATTGATTAATGGGTATTGTGAATGTATTGATATGTAGGACTTAATAAAGAACGTGAATTAATCGTAGCTTGTGCAAGAGGCAAGTTTCTAAACCTTACTTTTATATTGAACAAATATGCTATTTCTAAATTATTGTTGTTCAGCCAGTTCCTTAAATTCTAAATTTCTCATTGATCAAGTCTTAGAATTGTATTTTATATCGAGTAAGCTCTTGTTCTTAATTGTTCAACTTCAAGACTTCATATTAGATGTTATAATTCTTTTAAAGCATGAATTCAGTCATACAATACTTATTCGATTGTATACTTTTGTTGAATTTTATTCAATTGAATATCATTTATTGAACCATTTAAGACTAGCGAACCCTTATTGATTCGACTAGTCCATAGTTGATGAACGTTCTAAATTTCAGAACCCTTGTTGAATTTATCCAAACCAAACTTCATTTGGTGCGACTCTAATGTCAAACTGAGAAGAGCAACCCTGTATAGGGGATTACTTATGCTTTAGCGTTAAGATATTGTGCACAATATGGTACTAAGAGCTGATCCCCCTAAGTACGAGTAGAAGAGTCCATAGTCTTATGACTGTTAAAGGTTTCAAGTATAACCCTTGATAATCTAGGACGTAGTTCAAGGTCTTATGACCCTCAGAAGTTCTTTTGATTCTTGTTATTCATTCTTGATTCAAAAGTTGAGTTTCTTACTCCAGAAGTCTTTGATTCACTCGCATGTTATTTTTTGTTTTTACATTATTATACTTGCGGGCAATCGTGCTCACTCTTGCGTAATAATAACATTGAAGTTAAGAACGAAAGGCCCGGCGAGCCTTCTACTAGCAAAGGCAAGGGCAAGATTAACAAGTGATGAAGACTTGTTGTTTATGTGATTATGTTATGTATTTATATTTCAGACTTATGTTAATGTTGTGTAAGACTATTAATTGTTTATATTCCGCATTTAAGATTTAAGTTTAGTATGACCTGTGATTGATGTATTTATTTCTGATGATGTAACTCCTTAAGGAGAGGATTTAATTCTATCTATTTTTGCTTTCATTTATTATGGGTAGATAGGCATATGATGTTGTATAGTGAACACGAAATCATATGGGAATTGAAGTACCCAGATTTGGGGGTGTCACATGCTGCGCCAGCCCTGAGCCTCAGAGAATTTTCTCATACTTTTTCTTCTACAATTTTTCCAGGCCTCATAACTTACTCATTATAAGTCGGAATTGGCTATTTCAAAAGACGTTAGCTCACATATCACGTGTGTAACGCCCCGAAATCCGGTTTATCTTCACACCCGGATTCCGTACATCATGAGTACATCATTCATCCAAAATGCATCATTATATTCTGAAATATAATAACATACATTCTCAAATCCCAGGTTCTGGAAACCTCATAGCCTCTTTCATTACAATTAATGCTAAATACATTATTCATTTTATATTACAAGAGTGACTTTTATCCGCCACCAAGGATACATAACAGTTCCTTAAACTAGTCTATAGTTCATTTTCATCTTTCCATATTACAAGTCTTCACTTGATCTTCTCGCTCATTCACATTCTGAATGACACTTCATCTGGATACCGTCAGCTTGATCTTTACGGGATCCTTAAGTTCTTCTAACATCGTTAACTGAAAAATGTTTTTTATTTAAAGCAAGTGTGAGCATTCAATTGCCCAGCAAGTCATAATAGTTAAACAAACAACTTCTAGAGTTTAAACATTTCTTTAGAACTTCGATAACCGAACAAAGGTTATGAAGCAGCTTGAATAATAGGAATAGTCTCGATTCCTATCATCTTAAAACATCAGTCACTTTCACTTTGAAATACTTTCATTCTTCTACCTTTTTCATACACATCCTGTTTGGCTAGAATCATTAGCACAGACTTAACAATAACGGTTCATGTATAAACAAAACATACTTGCATTGAACAGCTCAATCATAGAACAGTTCGTATCATAGAAACACTGAAGTGTTCAAATTGTGGCTCAAGGCCTCATACATTCTACCACCTTGTACAAATATCAGACATTCGCACATAGACAGAACTTATCAAGTTCAACATCTGAGAAGTTTAAGAAACTAGCATTCATGTAATATGAATGAAGTTAGGAAACTTGCCTTACGCACAACTACAACTTACGTTGATCTGCTCATTCCAATTCCTATATAACACATAAGGAGAAAACATAAACACCAATTAATCATATATTAAACTTACGCATTGGTTTACTTAACTTTACTTCTTAGGGTTTCTTGCAATATAAGTTTACGCGACTAACTTCCTTTACCAGTTTATGACTTTATGACATACGGAGATGTCTTACTCAAACGTTCATCATCTTGGATGATTTACATTCTTATCTTCTTCTTATAACTTCTCTAAGACTCAGCACACATCGCGACTCTGCTAGTAATCTATATGGTATTCTGAGTGGTTTCCCACAAACAACAAACAAACAAGTTATCGTCTCATCTACACTGCCATCACAGTGAGTTAGATTGGTTGCCAGTTTCGTATATACCTTCGCTCTTTGAAGGAATTGTTTAGCCTAGCTCCCATATGTCAACCATCAAAGGTTACGATTGTACCACAACCTAAACTTATCTTAACTTATCCGAACCATTAACTATAATGTTCGTTAAGTCAATTTCTTATTCCTTACGGCTTTTTGGCAACTAAATGCCATACCTCAGGATTCATTCTTTATCATCCAAGTCATACAGTCTTTTGTATATTCAGAGCGATCATTCAAATTAATCATTAACTCGGCTTCGCTACATTAACGTCATTGTCTTAATTCAGTTCTTTACCATTCATGGTTTAATCATTGATCTTCATTATCTTACGGTCAAACCATACACAGGGTATAGGTTCTATCCGTTTAGTATTTGCGTACACTCAACCTCCACGTCAGTTAAAGTGCTTAACGCTTACATTTCATTCTATCATTCCCTATCTGAATCATGATCGGCTTCCATTAATCTTATTACCGTTTGATACGAATTTCTTGATACCATTCGTATCTTACTTAATACTTTCGTTGTTCATTACCTTCGTCACTCAACATCTAAGGAATCACAACCATAGCAATCCCCCACGTTCATTTATCGCGACTACGGTCCCCGGACATTGGTTCCGTAACTAGCGTTTACATTCTTTGTTTTTTAATATCGCTTAATCTTTCTGTTCAACCTTTACTAAAGGTTTAACTCGCTTACTTAAGTGTTATTTTAGGTGAACTATATGTTTTTTATCTTCCCTTATGTTCTCCCAAGATTTGAGCAATTAAAAGCTCTTCTCTGGCTTTTCCTTCACACCGGCGCTGCCGCGCCACTCCCTTCTCTATTTCTCGTGCTACGGCGCGACCCTACGTCATCTTCTTCCTCAGTCTGGCGCTGCGGCACCGAGTCCTTCACTAACTCTTGCACTGTGGTGCCAATTAACAGTGCATGAAGCCTCGAGCTGGCGCTGCAGTGTCGCCTCCCAAGGCTCAACTGGCGCTGCAGCGCCGAGCACAAAACCTAGAAAATTTTCTAAGTATTAAATCAAGTTTTAGACGCGTACTTCCCGATCTCATAACTTCGTTGTTATAACTCGGAATGAGGTCATTCCAAAGCCATTCTCTTCCTTATCTTACATACTTCAATACCCCTTGGATAGAACTTCGTTCTGAATCCATTAATGTACCATTTGATTGGCTTGATCTTCACCCTTCGTTCATTTTTACGCTTTTAACGTTCTTCGTTCGTTCGTTCGTAATTCGATCATCCGAACTCGAAACTCGTTCATTCTTGAGTCCATGACTCACGTTTTCTATATTCTCTTACTTTCTTATGAAACCCGACACATTCAGGTTCATTTACTAACTTTTTAATTCTCGTTAGTCTTTTACAAAATTTTGCCATAACTTCATTATAGCTCAGTTTTAATTCGTTCTTCATAAACATTTCTACCGTTCCTAACCAATCAATAAGCAACTAACTTATACGCGATATTTTTAACTTGTCCATCAAGAACAATTATCAAATGATGGTTTTAAATTTGTCCATCAACAACGTTCTTCGTGTTCTTCGCGTGTTCTTTGTTCGTTCTTCATTTTAATAGATATTTTAGATTACGATTTCACTTTTTATTGGAATTTGATGTTATAAAACGCCATTCCTTACTTATTTCACCTACTTATTCATATAATCCACTCGGATCGTTCTAATTCATTACGAATCTTACACTTACCATATGAAATCATTCCTAACATCGTTTATTCCTTATTCTCATTAAGCTACGTTTTTGAACATAAAAACTTATGAAAACTATATCTGAGGCAAGGTTCCGAATTACCTTTCTCCTTTAATCTCATTCCGTCGGACAAAGCGTGCACTCGGGCAAGAACTGCGTTGGTCATAACTAAATTATTATTACATAATCCATCCTGTCTTATGATTCTATCGCTACGTATTTCTCGGAAGTTCAAAAATAATTTCCAAGCAGAAATTGATGAATAGTGTTTTTCATAGAATTTCTCGGAAAGCTTTTATTTTCGTCTTGGAAATTCAAACACCTTAATTCTACCACGTAGCCAGAATACTACGATTTTACGATACTTTTAGGTTATAGAACAACCTTCATCTTTCTTACTCAATATAATAACATATATTATAATTTAATTCATTATTTAATCTAATAAAATTATTTTAGCATTCGGTGTTCTCCTACTTCATCCCAACACAATGGTGTTCGGCATTTCCTTCTGTATAAAGCTTCGTAAGGTGGTATGCCTATGCTCGCATAATAACTGTTGTTATACGCAAACTATACTAATGATAGATGATCATCCCAATTACCTTTGAAATTCATAACGCAAGATCTCAACATATCTTCTAGCGTCTGAATTCTCCTATCACTCTAACCATCAGTTTGTGGATGATACACTATACTTAACTTTAACTGCGTCCCCATTTGTTCTTGCAGACTTCTCTAAAAGTTTGATGTGAATCGTGGATCACGATCTGACACTATCGAAACTGGTACTCCATGTCTGGAAATAATTTCCTTAACATAAAGTTTAGCTAACTGATCTAAGTTAAATTTAACTCTTATTGGCAAAAAGTGAGCCGACTTCGACAACCGGTCCACTATTACCCAAATTGCATCATACCCCTTCTGAGTAATTGGAAGTCCCACCACAAAGTCCATCGTGATATGCTCCCACTTCCACTCTGGAATCTCCAATGACTGTAACAAGCCACTGGGTCGTTGATGTTCGGCCTTAACTTTTTGACAAGTTAAGCACCTACTCACATATTCTGCAATCTCCCTCTTCATGTTCGGCCACCAAAAACTCTGTCAATGGTCATGATACATCTTAGTACTACCAGGATGAATTGAGTACCTCGAACTATGAGCCTCTTGTAACACTTTCTCCTTTAATTTTGTCTCATTCGAAACCCAAATTCTTCCTTCAAATCTTAATAATCCATCATTATCAAGACTGTACTTTAATTCTTTTTCATTGGCTAGCCGCTTCTTCATCTGGTCACACTCATCATTTTTGAGTTGTACCTCCTTGAATCTCTCTACAATGGTAGATCGAATCTCTGTTGTAAACAATTTCTGTCCCGATTCACTCGGTGATTTCACCTCTAACTCTATCCTAGCCGTCTCTGTTATTAACTCAGTTTGAGCCGTTAACATAGACAACTTTTTCCGACCCTTTCTACTCAAGGCATCGGCCACTACGTTAGCTTTTCCTGGGTGATACAGGATATCACAGTCATAATCCTTTATCAACTCCAGCCATCTCCTTTGTCTCATATTTAAATCCTTTTGTGTGAAGATATATTTTAGACTCTTATGGTCTGTGTATATCTCACATTTCTCTCCATATAAGTAATGCATCCATATCTTTAATGCAAACACTACTGCGGCCAGTTCCAGATCATGAGTAGGATAAACTTTCTCATAATCTTTTAACTACCGTGACGCATACGCAATGACCTTGCCATGTTGCATGAGCACGCAACCAAGTCCTCTATGCGAAGTATCGCTATAAACTACAAAATTCCATGTATCATCAGGTAAAGATAATATAGGTGCTTCACTCAACCTTTTCTTCAGTTCTTGAAAATTGTCTTCACACTTCTCCGTCCACACGTACTTCACTGTCTTCCTTGTCAAGTTAGTCAACAGAGTAGCTATCTTGGAAAAATCTTGGATAAATCTTCGATAATATCCCGCTAACCCTAGGAAACTCCGTACCTCAGTCGGCGTTTTCGGCTGTTCCTAATTGATCACTGCTTCCACCTTCATTGGGTCCGCTGAAATTCCATCGCGGTCGATAACATGTCCTAAAAATTGTACCCTTTCTAGCCAAAATTCATACTTAGTAAATTTTGCATATAACTTCTCCTTCCTTAGTGTCTCCAACACTAATATTAGGTGTTCAGCGTGATCTTTTGGCGTCTTAGAATAGACTAAAATATCATTGATAAACATTACGACGAACTTGTCCAAATATTATTTGAACACTTTGTTCATCATATCCATAAATGCAGCTGGTGCATTTTTCAACCTAAATGACATCACCAAAAACTTGTAATGGCCGTAACGAGTCCTGAATGTTGTCTTAGGTACATCTTCCTTTTTAACCTTCAACTTATGATACCCTGTTTGCAAATCTATGTTATAAAAATACTTTTCCCCTTTCAACTGATCAAAGAGATTATCGATCCTGGGCAATGTGTATTTATTCTTTATCGTTAACTTGTTCAACTCTCGGTAGTCGATACAAAGCCTCAACGATCCGTCCTTCTTCTTTACAAACAATGATGGTGCTCCCCGTGGCGAAACACTTGGTTGAATGTACTTTCTGTCCAACAGTTCTTGTAATTGAACTATCAACTCCTTCATCTCTACTGGTGCCATATGATATGGTGCCCTTAAAATTGGTGTCGCTTCCGGCTTAATATCTATTACGAATTCGATCTCCCTATCCGGTGGAAGACCTGGTAATTTGCTTGGAAATACATCCACGAATTCTTTAACTATAGGTATTTGTTCTATTATTGCTCCCACTCTCTGGGTATCAACAACATGGCACAAATAATCTACACATCCCTTCCTCAACAATTTCATAGTTTGTGTTATGGTAAGACAACACGAACGTCCCAGCGATTTAATACATTAAAACACTACATGAGGCTGTCTCAACGTCCTAATATTTACATATTTCTTTTGACAATCTATAATTGCCCCATGGTTGAACAACCAATCCATCACGAGAATTACATCGAATTCTCCCAACTTTATCGGTAACAAATCTACCGATAATTTATAACCCCGTATTTCTACACAACAATGCCTATGAATATTTTCAATAGGAATTATTTCTTCGTTAGCTACCTTGATATTCAAAGGTACAGGTAATCTTTCAGGAAGTAATCCTAATTGTCTAGCAAAATCGCATGCTATAAAAGAACAAGTAGCACCCGAATCAAACAACACATAAGTATTTATATCGTTGATCGGGATAATACATGTAACTACATCCCCTGATGCAACTGTATCTTGGACCTTCATGTTAAAGGTGTGGGCCATCGGCCTACTTATCTGAGCAGGACCACCAATAGCTAACTTACCGCTATTAGCGCCCTTATTCCCATCCACCCCCTTTTTTGGGCAATTCTTCACCATGTGATTAGTTGATCCACACACGAAGCATCTATGGTTCTTCTTCAGACTTGGACAGTTAGGTTAAATGTGCCCCTCCTATCCACAGTTGTTGTAATAACCGTGAATTTTAAGTCACTATATATGTATGTACATTATTGATATTTAAAACTTTGTGCTATATAGTGATTTAATATGTGACAACATATGTGAAGTGGTGCATGGATCAATAAACATATATACTATAGTTATCGATATATACATTTATAGATTTCATTAAAAATGAAAGCTTCGTAACTTAATTATACATTAGGTGAAGCAATTAAATAACCTATGGGTTATGATAATAAGGAAAGATTAGTATTTAATATGTATACTAACTTAAGTAGATAATTTTATTATTTCAAGTGACTACTAATTTTAAACCTATTTCTAGTAAAACTAATTAGGTTATGAGCTAAAGTCACATATATAAGTAATTAAATTTCATAAGATTGGAAATAGAAACCATAAATAAACAATTTGGGTAACATATATTAAAATTGTTAGACTATGTTTATTACATGGACCAAAACAATTAAAGGAGATGCCCAAAAGAAATAAAATGCAAGCCCAAACTTAGCCCACTTAATTAAGGGTATTTTAGACCTTTGATTTATCTAATTTATGCATTAAAATAAAAGCTTAATGGAGGAATTAGTGGGCATATATATAGCTGGCCACATTAGTCTTTTTAAGGCAAGAATATTAAGCTAATCAAGTTCCATAAATAGAAGTCTTACACACAAATACTTGGTTGTCAAGCTCCCATTGGTTGCAAATCTATTAAGCACTCTTAACCACATGATTAGGCTCAATTGGAAGAGATAAGGCAAAGCCTTTTATCCATGGGACAATAAAAGTATTAGAGATAATAGTTAATCACCCATTTTATTTGCTAGAACATTTCATTTTACTCCTCCACCATTCTTCTTCTTCTTCTATTTTCTCCCAACCCATCAAAACACAAAGCTTAGCAAGAAAGAGAGGAAAAGTTCAGATTCTAGAGAGGGAGAGGAGTTTATTGTTCATGCATCCTAAGTTTATATCATACTTTGGAAGAACAAGAAGTATAGCAAAGAAAACTAGGTGATGATTCTCTTCCATTCTTTCTTATTCTTCTTCTATTTTGGTTTTTACCTCATCATATATGGGGGTTATGGTCTAATACTCAAAGCACCCTAGTTCTACATAACATCATGTATGGAACTAAGTATCTTGAGTGTTAGATCAAAGGTTTACAGGAAGGAATTGAGCATATGTTCTCCAAGGGGTGAAACCCTTATTTTTCTTCCACTAAATCTTGTGTAACTCAAGTTTTACAACTTGGATTTGTGATCCGTCGACATGAGTTATCTAGTAAACCCAAGTGGTAGAACACAAATCTAGCAAGTATTGAAGCCTTGGGGGCTGTTCTTCCCAAAACAGTCCACATAGGAATTTAAAGCTTTAAAAACCCTAAAAAGCTACTATCCCTGTTTTTCTTAGGTCTGTTTCGGATAGTTTCATGTCCCTTAAAAATCTGGGAAAATTCACAGAGGTACCTTGAGTAGTTGTCTACATGTAGGAAAAAGAATAGACACGTTTCGAGTTATAGATTGTGCGTAATGACAATTTCTGTAAAGGACTCCTAAAACTTTACCTTCGAATATCTCACTGTGTAGACACTGGAAAATTCTGAAATTTTTACAGTAGGTTCATATTTGTTAGGAGAGCATAGTCTGAAAATTTCAGATTTTTCTGAGCAAATCTCAATTTATTAAAAATGATGCAAGATCCGAGTGTTTTGGGAACTTTAAAAATAGTAGATCATTTTCTACAATTCCAGAAAAATTTGGGGATCCTTGTGGGTTCATATTCTGTCAAAATACAGAAGTTGCGAATATTTGGAATCAGTTTACTATTTTTTCTAAAAATGATTAAGTTATGAATAAAATAAAATAAATAGTTAAATGATGTCTTTAATAAGAAAAATGTGATTTTTATGCTTGAATACTCATAATATATCATATCATGACTATCTTAAAACACTTTGGTAATTTATAATAATAAATATTATTTATAACCTTTTATAGATATTAAATAAGAGGTTTAATAAAGGGTGAACAATTAGAATAAATTGTTTATTAATCTAATAAATTATTAAAATATTATTATGATATTAATAATATTAGAATATGATATTGATAAGTAAATAAAAATATTAAGATTAAATTTTTTTTAAAATATTTTAAAATGGTTAATAATATTTGATTTAAGCGTTGATAAATGATTAAAGTATTATTAAATGATTAATGATACTAAAGCATAAGTAAGATATTATTAAATAATAATATTAATGCATAATTAAAATATTATTAAGAGGATAAATAATATTAGTAAGGTATTAAAATATTATTAAGATGCTAATAATATTAGTAAGCAAATGAAAGTATTATTAGGGAACTAATAATACTAAGAGGTAAATTAAATATTCTCAAGATTAATAATATTATGTTGTTATTTAATAGTAACATTATCAAGACAGGATAATGTTTATAAAGAACTAAATGTAAGGTATAATATTTATGTGATTAAATAATCTAATGTTATACTATGACTAATTGAAAGATTAACTATAGGTCTCTCAAAGAAAAATAATTTAACTGCATAGTGGATATAAATTAATTACGTAGCCGCAATCTACAAACGAGACAAGTTTCCTAAGTCAAACTCGAGTTATTATTTTCAAAGCATGTTAGTGAATAATTATTGATGATTATTTACATCTATAATGATTATTGAAATTCGCACTTTATGCAATTAAATTCCTGTTCTACTATTATTGAACTGTGAATTAAATTAAAGTTCTTCATTCATGAACTGTTTATGAGATAGATCTATGCTAATCGTATCAACTAGATCAAGCATGTTTAAATTTGTTAAATCAAATGTATTTTAAAAAGCTGTTCTTATTAAATTGATATGATAAGAACTCTTGACTGAGAAAAGGACGAATTTGATTAAGGCATGATATCAATGCCGGATTATTAAGTGTTTATGCATAAATCACGAGGTATGAAAGGCTGATCCCCTTGAATACCAAAACTTATTAAGTGGTCCAGTTTAAATGACAGAGAACCTTGGCAAATGTCCATGGTTTTTTCAAAACCACTCAGTCCATGTTATTCAATTATTCGAATATTCAATTGTTAATTATTGATTCATGTTACTTCACAACCTTATATTATTGTTAAACATTGAAAGAAAAATTTCTTTCCAGTCATGATATATCTCTCTTATATATAAACTTGCTAAGAAAATTAGTTGCTTACCCTTGCTATATTATGACATTTATTTCAGCTAAGCCCGAAGGATCCAACACGAAGGACAAGGGCAAGGGAAAGATCCAGGAATAGTTTAGAATGAATGTTAATTATTATTATCTAATGAGATTTCTTATGTAAACCTTTTGTAATGTGAATGGTGCGTTTAAGTTAAGGTTAAGAAGACCTTGGGACCATGTTATGAAACTTTATTATAATGAACAATGTATGTTTATTATTTTCGTAATAGTTATAGAATGCTTATGATGATGATAGGTTGTGAGCACCGAATCTGAGGTTAGAGAACCTGGATTTGGGGGCGTCACAGGTTGGTATTAAAGCTGTAGGTTATAAACATTAGGAATGTGAAACCTAGGTTATAACCTTAGTAGAAAACTCTTATAGAGTATGTTAGGAGATGTGTTATGAAAATTCATCGAGTATGTGTTGTACTTAATAAAATAATATTTCATTTTATCAATGAATATATTTTATTATGGTACTGATGTTGTTTTGATTGTTTATTGTGGTCATAGGATGGCTGACGAGAGTTAAGATAGCTATTCAGTGAAGCAAGAGTCGAGGGACTCTAGTGAGGAGTCCATGGAGCGTGAGATGATAGGAGAGAGACCCTATGATGATCTGATATGAGATTTGTTGGCGAGGAACATCGAGCTAGAGGTTAGGGCTGAGCGAGTGGAGGCGCAGAACCACACCCTCCAGATTTCAGAGCAGCAATACAAGACGCAGCTTACCAGGCAAATGCTAAGTTAGCCGAGTTGCGAGGGAGGTTGGAGCAGAGAGAGCTACAGCTAGGACAGTTGAGAGACGAGGTGCAAGCTAAAGATGTGAGGATATATACTTTGGAGCAAGCTTTAGACATCGCCTTTATGCAGTTCGATGCTAAGTGGATGGAGTTGCCCTCTAGCAGTGAGAGCAGGCGTTGATTTGTATTCATGTCCGATACAGTCCCACTTTTTGTTTCTAATAGGGACTGTTTAGTTGTTGTAAATCCTTATGCTTTGCTGTATGCATAGTATTACAGTTAGACCCCAACTTTTATTTTGACAGAGGGGTAGATGGTAGTGGATCCTCACTTTTTGTCCATTAGAGGATAGTTGGTGGTGGGCAGTTTATGCCTTGAGCGTTTATAGAAGTATGCCAGATGTCTAGTCAGTCTGTATTAAAACATTGGTATATGAATATAAATGCATTATTATGATATGTGTTGGAAAATTTAAATAGTAAATTGTCTATTTAATGTTATATTAATCCAGTAGATTGAATTGGAAATTTTTAAACAAACTTAACCCACTAATCGGGGAGAAAGACTTCCAAATCTTGATAATGTCGACCACGCGTGTACTAAGGAACCAAGAGATTGAAGAGTCAGCTAATAATGCAGCGGGAGCTCAACCAAACCCAATGCAAGACTTTATCAACATGATGGCTGAAGCTAAGAGGAATTAAGCTCAACCTGCACGAAATCAGGCGGGAAACCAATTAGCCAACTTTAAGGACTTCAAGGCAGTAGGACCGCCAGAGTTTAAAGGAACAACAGACCCGATAGAGGCCCAGACGTGGATGAAGGAGATTGAGAAGGCCTTCATTATTGCTAGAGTAGCAGAAGAACAGAAAACAATTTTTGCTACCTACTTAATGAAGGGTGAGGCTAACTATTGGTGGGAGGCCAACCAGAACAAAGCCGGGACTGGAATCATGACTTGGGAAGCATTCAAGAAGTTGTTCTTTGAGAACTACTTCCCTGAGAGTACACAAGCGAGAATGGAGATCAAGTTTTTGGAATTGAAACAGGAGAATATGTCAGTGTCAGAGTACGCCGCAAAGTTTAATGAATTGGCCAGATTCACTCCACATCAGGTAGACACATAGGTGAGAAAAGCAAGAAGGTTAGAAAGTGGACTAAAGCCATGGATTTACAATAAGGTAGCGGTTCTACAAATCACGTCATTCTCAACTCTGTTGGAGAAAGCTCTTATAGCGGAAGGTGAAAGCGAAGCAGTCTCAAAGTACAATCGGGAGAAGAACAAGAAGAAAGTAGAAGGTGGGAATCGGAATGTTAGCAGTGGCGGTAGCAACAACAAGAAGCGGAAATGCAGCAGTGGGGGTAGTAATTTGGAGATTCAGCAAGGAAGTGTGCAACAAAAGAAGTCAGTGTGTGGAAACTATGGAAAGGGTCACTCGGGAGAGTGCTTGAAAGGAAAAATGGTGTTTTATACATGTGGACAAGAAGGGCATACCTCACCCAATTGTTCTAAGGTGAAGAAGGGAGGTTGTTTTAACTGTGGTGAATTAGGACATCGGATCAAGGATTGCCCAAAGAAGAAAAGCATGGATGGCGAAAACGGCAACAGGGGCAATAACACTAGGACAACCAGTGGAGGACCAGCCTAGCCAAACAAGCCGACAGCAAGGACATTCAATATGACAGTGCAAGATGCCGTGGCATCCAGGGAGGTGGTGTCAGGTATAATTCTGATCAATGATATAAATGCCTATGTGTTATTCGATTCGGGAGCTTCGTGTTCTTTCGTATCTGATGAATTTGCTCAAAGATTAAGTTTACCTCGTAAACTAGTAGAACACCCAATGAATGTAGAAGTAGCAAACAAAGAAATTATCCCTGTAGACTACATCCATAGGAACTGTTGTGCTTATGTAAGAGGGTTTAAGCTTAACGTGGATTTGATACCGATTCATCTTGGAGAGTTTGATTTAATCCTCGGGATGGATTGGTTATCGAGTCACGGAACTGTATGAAAAAGTACGTACACTTAAAGACTCCGAATAAGTCAAAGGCGGTATTTCATTGCAGTAAATCGCCGAGATAATCTTGTTTTCTGACGATGATGCAAGCAAAGAAGTTGCTTAAGAAGGGTTGTATTATTTGGCTCACGTTATGGATACCCGCAGAGTCGAGGGTGAACTGGGTCAGATACCTATATTGTAAGGGAATTCATTGATGAGATTTCGGGATTGCCACTAGATAGAGAGATAGAGTTTGTTATCGATTTGGCACCAAGGACATCACCGGTATACAAAGTGCCGTATCGTATGGCTCCGGTAGAAATGAAGGAACTGATGATTCAACTACAAGAATTGTTATATAAGGGATACATTCGACCGAGCGTATCACCGTGGGGAGGACCAGTCTTATTCGTAAAGAAGAAGGATGGGTCATTAAGGCATTGTATCGACTACCGGGAGTTGAACAAGGTCACCATTCAGAATAAGTATCCGTTGCCCAGGATCGACGATTTATTTGATCAGTTGAAGGGGCCAAAATATTTTTCAAAAATCGACTTAAGGACCGTTTATCACCAACTAAAGGTGAGGAATGAGGATGTTATAAAGACGGTATTCAAAAATCGGTATGGACACTTTGAGTTTCTGGTAATGTCTTTTGGGTTGACGAATGCGCCAGCATCATTCATGGACTTGATGAACAGAGTGTTTAAACAGTATTTGGATAAGTTTGTTATTGTGTTCATCGATGACATTCTAGTATATTCAGAGATAGAGGAAGAGCACGCTGAACATCTAAGGATAGTGTTGGAGACGTTAAGGAGGGAGAAGTTGTATGCAAAGTTCTCCAAATGTGAGTTTTGGTTGCGGAGAGTGCAATTTTTGGGTCACGTTATCGATAAGGATGGTGTTTCGGTGGATCCAACAAAGGTAGAAGCGGTTATCAACTAGGAACAGCCAAAGATGCCGACAGAAATTAGGAGTTTCTTAGGATTAGCAGGATACTATCGGAGATTCATCCAAGATTTTTCAAAGATAGCATCACCGTTGACCAACCTTACCAGAAAGACAGTGAAGTTCGTTTAGACATAGAAATGTGAAGAGAGTTTCATAGAATTAAAGAAGAGGCTCAGTCAGGCACCTGTGTTGACTTTACCAGATAACACGAGAGGATTTGTAGTGTATAGTGATGCGTCACACAAGGGTCTTGGCTGTGTACTGATGCAGCATGACAAGGTCATTGCGTACGCTTCACGTCAACTGAAGGACTATGAGAAGGGTTATCTGACTCATGATCTGGAATTAGCAGCAGTAGTTTTTGCCTTGAAGATTTGGAGGCACTATTTGTATGGCGAGAAGTGTGAGATATATACGGATCACAAGAGTCTGAAGTATATCTTCACACAAAAAGAGCTAAATACGAGGTAGCGCCGATGGCTAAAATTGACCAAGGATTATGATTGTGAGATTCTGTACCGTCCAGGAAGAGCAAATGTAGTGGCAGATGCCCTGAGCAGAAAAGGCAGAGAGAAGTTACTGAAGTTGACCATTCAAGAGAAATTGGTAAACGATTTCGAACAACTTGACTTAGAGGATAAATATTCGATGGAGACCAACGAGAAATTATTTACAGTGACAGCGAGCCCGACTCTATTAGATAAGGTTAAAAAGGCTCAAAAAGAAGACGAAGATTGCGACAACATCAAGAAGAGGTTAGCTGAAGGGGATGAATTGAAATACAAGGTTGATGGCACCGGACTGCTGAGATTCGAAGGGCGAATTTGGGTACCGTTAGAACCAGAACTAAGAGAAGAGATTTTGCAAGAATCACACAGTACGAGGTACCCGATACACCCAGGAAGCACAAAAATGTATCAAGATTTGCGTCAACACTTTTGGTGGTCAAACATGAAGAGAGAGGTTACCGAATGCGTCAGCAGATTTCTAACTTGTCAGAGAGTCAAGGCAAAGCATCAACGACCGAGTGGATTTCTACAGCCTTTAGAAATTCTAAAGTGGAAGTGGGAGCACATCACGATGGATTTTGTGGTGGGACTTCCAGCAACGCAAAAAGGACACGATGCCATATGGGTGATTATTGATCATCTTACGAAATCGGCTCACTTTTTCCCGATCAAGATCAGGTATAGTTTGGACCAACTAGCCAAATTATATATCAAAGAAATTATCTTGAGACATGGTGTACCAGTATCTATTATGTCGGATAGGGATCCGCGATTCACGTCAAACTTCTGGAAGAGTCTTCAGGAAAGAATGGGGATGCAACTACGGATGAGCACCGCGTATCATCTGCAGACCAATGGGCAAAGCGAGAGAACGATTCAAATGCTTGAAGATATGCTCAGAGCTTGTGTGATGGACTTCAAGGGTAGCTGGGAGGATCATCTTCCATTAGAAGAGTTCGCGTACAACAATAACTATCACGCCAATATCAGAATGTCGTCGTACGAAGCACTGTATGGGAGGAAATGTAGAACGCCCTTATGTTGGGATGAAATGGGTGAACGTCTACTGTTGGAACCAGAATTGGTGCAACAGACTGTAGAGATCATCAAGGTGATAAGAGCCCGACTAGTAGTAGCTCAAGATCGCCAGAAGAAGTATGCAGACTTACATCGCCAGAAGAGAGATTTTGAGGTGGGAAGCCATGCATTTTTAAAAGTATATCCCTGGAAAGGGAAGATAAGGTTTGGAAAGAAAGGTAAACTGAGTCCGAGATTTATTGGACCTTTCGAGATCTTGAGGAAGATAGGCGAAGTGACGTACGAGGTAGCTCTACCTCCTGAACTGGAACATATTCATAATGTGTTTCATGTGTCAGTGCTACGACCATATAAGCCTGATTACAAGCACGTGATATCGTACGAGCCAATTCAGGTCGAAAAGGATTTGTCGTACGAGGAAATTCCAGTTGAAATTTTAGATAAAAAAGAGCAGAAATTGCGAAATAAGGTTATACATTATGTAAAAATTCTTTGGAGGAACCACAATACTAAAAAAGCTACGTGGGAACTCGAAGAAAAGATGAGGGAAAATTATCCACACCTTTTTGATGAGTAACCATATATGTAATTTCGAGGACGGAATTCTTATAAGGGGGGGAGGATGTAATAACCGTGAATTTTAAGTCACTATATATGTAAGTACATTATTGATATTTAAAACTTTATGTTATATAGTGATTTAATATGTGACAATATATGTGAAGTGGTGCATGGATTAATAAACATATATACTATAGTTATGGATATATACATTTATAGATTTCATTAAAAATGAAAGCTTCGTAACCTAATTATACATTAGGTGAAACAATTAAATAACCTATGGGTTATGGTAATAAGGAAATGTTAGTATTTAATATGTATACTAACTTAAGTGGATAATTTTGTTATTTCAAGTGACTACTAATTTTTAACCTATTTCTAGTAAACCTAATTAGGTTATGAGCTAAAAGTCACATGTATAAGTAATTAAATTTCATAAGATTGGAAATGAAAACCATAAATAAATAATTTGGGTAACATATATTAAAATTGTTAGACTATGTTTATTACATGGCCCAAAACAATTAAAGGAGATGCCCAAAAGAAACAAAATGCAAGCCCAAACTTAGTCCACTTGATTAAGGGTATTTTAGACCTTTGATTTATCTAATTTATGCATTAAAATAAAAGCTAAATGAAGGAATTAGTAGGCATATATATAGCTGGCCACATTAGTCTTTTTAAGGCAAGAATATTAAGCTAATCAAGTTCCATAAGTAGAAGTCTTACACACAAGTACTTGGTTGTCAAGCTCCCATTGGTTGTAAATCTATTAAGCACCCTTAACCATATGATTAGGCTCAATTGGAAGAGATAAGGCAAAGCCTTTTATCCATGAGACAATAAAAGTATGGGGGATAATAGTTAATCACCCATTTTATTTGCTAGAACATTTTATTTTACTCCTCCACCATTCTTCTTCTTCTTCTATTTTCTCCCAACCCATCAAAACACAAAGCTTAGCAAGAGAGAGAGGAAAAGTTCAGATTCTAGAGAGGGAGAGGAGTTTATTGTTCATGCATCCTAAGTTTATATCATACTTTGGAAGAACAAGAAGTATAGCAAAGAAAACTAGGTGAGGATTCTTTTCCATTCTTTCTTATTCTTCTTCTATTTTGGTTTTTACCTCATCATATATGGGGGTTATGGTCTAATACTCAAAGTACCCTAGTTCTATATAACATCATGTATGAAATTAAGTATCTTGAGTGTTAGATCAAAGGTTTAGAGGAAGGAATTGAGCATATGTTCTCCAAGGGGTGAAACCCTTGTTTTTCTTCCACTAAATCTTCTGTAACTCAAGTTTTAGAACTTGGATTTGTGATCCGTCAAAGGGGGATGCTAGATACATGAGTTATCTAGTAAACCTAAGTGGTAGAACACAAATCTAGCAAGTATTGAAGCCTTGGGGGTTGTTCTTCCCAAAACAACCCACATAGGAATTTAAAGCTTTAAAACCCTAAAAAGCTACTGTCCCCGTTTTTCTTGGGTCTGTTTCGGACAGTTTCATGTCCCTTAAAAATATGAGAAAATTCGCAGAGGTACCTTGAGTAGTTATCTCACTGTGCATATACTGAAAAATTCCAAAATTTTTACAGTAGGTTCATATATGTTAGGAGAGCATACTCTAAAAATTTTAGATTTTTCTGAGCAAAACTCAATTTATTAAAATTAAAGCAAGAATCGAGTGTTTTGGAAACTTTAAAAATAGTAGATCATTTTTTAAAATTCCAGAAAAAGTTGGGGATCCTTGTGGGTTCATATTATATCAAAATACAGAAGCTGCGAATTTTTGGAATTAGTTTGCTATTTTTCCTAAAAATGATTAAGTTATGAATAAAAGGAAATAAATAGTTAAATGATGTTTTTAATAAGAAAAATGAGATTTTTATGCTTGAATACTCATAATATATTATATCATGACTGTCTTAGAGCACTTTGGTAATTTATGATAATAAATATTATTTATGACCTTTTATGGATATTAAATAAGAGGTTTAATAAAGGGTGAACAGTTAGAATAAATTGTTTATTAATCCAATAAATTATTAAAATATTATTATGATATTAATATAATTAGAATATGATATTGATAAGTAAATAAAAATATTAAGATTAAAATTTCTTTAAAATATTATTAAATGGTTAATAATATTTGATTTAAGCATTGACAAATGATTAAAGTATTATTAAATGATTAATGATACTAAAGCATAAGTAAGATATTATTAAAGTAATAATATTAATACATAATTAAAATATTATTAATAGGATTAATAATATTAGTAAGGTATTAAAATATTATTAAGATGTTAATAATATTAGTAAGCAAATGAAAGTATTATTAGGGAACTAATAATACTAAGAAGTGAATTAAATATTCTCAAGATTAATAATATTATGTTGTTATTTAATAGTAACATTATCAAGACAGGATAATGTTTATAAAGAACTAAATGTAATATATAATATTTATGTGATTACATAATCTAATGTTAAACTATGACTAATTGAAAGATTAACTATATGTCTCTCAAAGGAAGATAATTTAACTGCATAGTGGATATAAATTAATTGCGTAGCCGTAATCTACAGACGAGGCAAGTTTCCTAACTCAAACTCGAGTTATTATTTTCAAAGCATGTTAGTGAATAATTATTGATGATTATTTACATCTATAATGATTAATGAAATTCGCACTTTGTGCAATTGAATTCGTGTTCTACTATTATTGAACTGTGAATTAAATTAAAGTTCTTCATTCATGAACTGCTTATGAGATATATCTATGCTAATTGTATCAGCTAGATCAAGCATGTTTAAATTTGTTAAATCAAATATATTTTAAAAAGCTGTTCTTATTAAATTGATATGATAAGAACTCTTGACTGAGAAAATGACAAATTTGATTAAGGCATGATATCAATGCCGGATTATTAAGTGTTTATGCATAAATCACGAGGTATGAAAGGCTGATCCCCTTGAATACCAAAACTTATTAAGAGGTCTAGTTTAAATGACTGAGAACCTTGGTAAACGTCCATGGTTATTTCAAAACCACTCAGTCCATGTTATTCAATTATTCGAATATTCAATTGTTAATTATTGATTCATGTTCCTTCACAACCTTATATTATTGTTGAACATTGAAAGCAAAACTTCTTTCCAGTCATGATATATATCCCTTGTATATAAACTTACTAAGAAAATTAGTTGCTTACCCTTGCTATATCATGACATTTATTTCAGCTAAGCCCGAAGGATCCAACACGAAGGACAAGGGCAAGGGCAAGATCCAGGAATAGTTTAGAATGAATGTTAATTATTATTATCTAATCGGATTTCTTATGTAAACCTTTTGTAATATGAATGGAGTGTTTAAGTTAAGGTTAAGAAGACCTTGGGACCATGTTATGAAACTTTATTATAATGAACAATGTATGTTTATTATTTTCGTAATAGTTTGATAGATTGTGAACACCGAATCTGAGGTTAGAGAGCCTGGATTTGGGGGCGTCACAGTTGTAGCATACTATTTTTCCCTTGAGACAAACTCTTAAGTGAGTCTTCCCACAGTTCCTGCATGCCTCTATCCTCTTCATAGGATCTCCTTGCTTTACTCCGGTATTCCCAGAGTTAAAACCCTTCCTCTTCTGGCCATTGCCACTACCGCTGACTTCTTCGGTTTTCACTCCCCCATCCACCTTATTCTTGTTCTTTTTCTCTCTGTGGTATTGGCTTAAAGCCTCATTACCACCCTCTGCGATTATCGTTGTAAGAACCTGAAATTTTCAAAAAATATTAAAATAAGAATTTAGTAAATAAAATTTTTAAAGCATGAGATGGGTTCTAACAAGAATATTTTAGTGTGTACGACGTATGTGGTATTGTGAGCTATGTGATAAGTGATGTTGTGTTTAATAAGTATATACCGTTATTATATATTTATTATATATTGTAGGGAGGAATTGGTAAGAAGATGTATAAAATTTATCTATTGATGATTAAATAATTTATGTGAAATTATTTTATTATTGTAGGTTGGTGACATTAAAATATCTTTGATAATCACCATTTTCTTAAGTATGTGTTGGAGTAAGTATCAAGTCTAAGGTAGTGCAATCATACCCTTTAATGGTGGATGTATAGAAGCTGGGCTAAACAATTCCTTCAGAGAGCGGAGGTATATACGAATTAGTAACCGATCCAACTCACTGTGAAAACAGTGTAGACGAGACGGAAACTAATTTGGTAGTTGTTTGTGGGAAACCACTCAGTGTACTATATTGAATACTATTAAAGACTCGATGCGTGCTAGGTTTAGACTTGTATATATGTATATTGATGACGATAGAAGAAAACCAATATATTTATATAAGTGAATATTGGTTAGAGATTTATATGTTAGATTAATATTTGAGATGTGGCTAAATGTAATGGTTGAAGAAGTTGTCTTGGGACAATCAAATACTTATACGTACAGTGTATAATTTAAATAATAGAATAAATATTAATTATTCTAAGTGTAAAGTATGCAATTATTTAAGTAAGCTAAATAAATTAGCATTCTGATAAAGTGTGACCTAAACTTTATATTAATGTGGAATTGGAGAAAAGTCAAACGTGGCCTAGACCCCTAATATTTTATTGAAGAAATAATGAGCTTGAGTTATATAACTCCAGTAAATGAGATAAATGAACCTTGTGTGGTTTGAGTATTAAAATTAAACTAGACTGAAGGTTTAACTGAAATTATTAAAAGAGAATTAATGATTATCATTATGATATTTATATGTGATAGGAAATAATGGGATTGGGAAATACCCAACTGAATGATAGTTAGCCCAATTAAAAAATTATTTGGACTAACCCAAATGTATATGGATTGTATGATTATGGGTATATGTACCCCTAATTTATTATATGGTAATAACATTAAGTTATCAAATGTGACTTGTGTAGCCCAAAAGGAAAAACACATTAATAATGTTAAGGTTAAAAAGAGGAGTGCAACATTCTTAAAAAGCCTTATTAGTTATATTCCTTCCTCACGTGACTAGGCCATTGGCCTAGCCTATTTCTCCATGTTCGAAACTCAGTGAACTCAAAAGGCTACATAGGGTGATGATGAAGTGAAGGATGGAGAGAAAGGAGCAGGTAACCAACCCTTTATTGCCCATTGGCTTCATCTTCTTCCTCTTAGTTTAAATCTTTGGACAAAATCATTGTATGGACAATGATTTCCTCTATAAATAGAGACTCCTCCATTTCATTCTAGTTTGTTGAAGTGCCTGAGTTTTGCTACTGAAAGTTAGTAGAATTGGAGAGTGAGTGTGGTAGAATTGAGGATCAATTGGAGAATTGAGGAGTTATAGTTACCAATTAAAGCTTCAAAAGGTAACCTTACTGTCATTCACGTTATTAATTCCAAAGTTTGATAAATTCTCATAATTCTCAAAAATTCTCTGTTAAGTGGGTGGAAGATTGAGTGTTATGGTGTTAACCTAGTTTACATGTGTATTATGTATCAATGTAATGTGTTGAGCATGATGATTGGGCGATTATAATACATGTTCTTCATTTTAAGTTTTGAATTCCTTAGAAATAACAAGAAATAGTCACCTTTGAGTCACAACTTTGATGGCTAAGTGTTGATGTAATTCATGAATTGTTGTTAGATGTTGTTAATATAGTTCAATACGAAAACAACACAAGTTAAACGAACCAATTTGGTTGAGAAACGAATTCGTAGTGAATGAATTCACTAAACTTTTCAAAACATAAAAATTTAGTATGAATGTGAGTTTTGAATTAATCTTTGGGTTAGTTAATGATTTTGAAGTGTTATAATTACTCTGTAGATGGGTAGCTAAGAGTTTAATGAGTCCAACGAATCGAAAACTAACTAATTCAGACTTAAAACGAAGAAGTTATGATGTTTTGAAGTAAAAACATTTAGGAAACTATAATATTGGCAAGCCTCACTCGGGCGCACGGCCCAGGCATGCGGACACACGGCTGGGACTGGGCATTGGTGCGGGCGCGCGGTAATGGAGAGGAAAAGGGGCGCGGCCCATGTGTGATGAATGTGATTACTTTGACATGTTTTGGTAAAACGGCCATACCATTTTCATACGAACTCCGATTGAGGCGATTCAAGATGATCCTGAACAAGGATGAATAGAACTACAACTTTTGTTCTTTAAGTATTTCAATTTGAGGTCATTAGGAAGGGTCAAAATAGTTATCTTTGTGAGTACTATGTATTTAGAGGCGATCGGAGGGCGTCGATCGAGCACATACGCAAGTATAGTGCTCCCGACGATAGAATATATTATTCTAAGTGATAAAACATGAATATGCATGATAATGGACATGTCATATGGCTAAGATTACTTTACTCATAATGAAACGCTTTGGCATGACTTTGTATATGTTTTAAAAAGAAACTTGAAGATTTCGAAAACAAACCCTGACAAACTTTAAATCATTTGAGTTCTGACTTTGTAGTGAGCATATGGTGGAGTCATGTGAGCATAAAATGTGATCTTAAGTTACCTCGTATAAAATAACTTGTATAGCTTGGATAATATGTGTTTTTAAAGAGAAATTCAAGTTTTGAAAACTAATAATCATGACCATGGTGTCCCCTACATTTCGACCTTGTAAATATGTGTAGAAATATGCACAAATGAATATGACATATGATTCGAAGTTTCCTTGCATGATTAGGTTGGCATGACATGGATTTGAAGAAAAGAAAACTTAGACATTTTGAAACCAATATTCATGAGCATTGTGTTGTCTAAACTTCTGAACTTATAGGATGGCATACTAGAAATTTTTGTGTCTTTAAACATGTCCTATATATAGGATGTGTATGCCTTTAAATATGAATGATATGTGCACACAACTAAATAGACGTAATGTGAACTATGCATGTCTTAACGTAAGTTTTCAAGTGATAAACCATGCTAGTCATATGAATACTCACAAGCATGTCTAACATGAGTTATAAGACTACCCTATATGTTTAAGAATCAAGCATGTTGGACGTTGTGATTTCATAACCTTAAATAGCGCTAATTTGTTGAAATGTCCAACTTAGAACCATATTATGCAAAACGAGACCTAGATTAAACTTGAAAGATGCAAAAGGACCCTTAACATGTTAATATATGTTATGTATATAAGGATGGGCAAGCTATGCCAAGCAAGTGTTTACTCAGCCCAGGTTTGAATTGGGAGCCGCGCGGCCGCGCGTCTCCTTAGTACAAATCAGGCGCGGCCGCGCCATCCTGCAGTTATGAATAAGTTCTGTTTTTAATCTGAAGTTCAAGGCATGCTTAAATGATTATTTTAATTTACAATATATGACCAACATGCTATGTAATATGTAGGAAGCATGCTAGGTGATAGAGATGAATGATAATTAGGACATTCAATTGTCAAAGTCCAAAGGAATGTTTTCAAGATATAAAGCAACGATACGTTGTTTGAATTCGTGATCTGATTTGTGCTATGAAATATAGGATAGGTGATGTGGTATGGAATTATAACTAAGTTAAACGTTTATGTGTACATTTGAACTTACCTATATGAGTTTAAAGGTGTTGAACACCTAGTGAGTCAAGTGTGTGGTAACTATATATGAATGCTGATGTCATATACGAGTGGTTAAGGTATACCTAGACATACCTAGCTATTCTAAGAGTATGATGAGAAAGTGAAATGTAGGTTTTACAAACCTAGTTAGGAAACAATGTAACATTGTTCTTATATTAAAAGTGCATGAAATATGTTACTAATGGATGTGAATCCATGATTTTATAATTGTGTAGGGATACACGAAGTGCAATTAGCGATACGCAGTTAAGTTGTAGTTCATAAACTACGAATCAGGCAAGTCTTTCAGTTCATATTTTATAAATGAATTTGATAACTGTTAGTTGAGCTATATTATGCCATGCAAATGTTGATGTATATATATGAAATGCATATGAGATATGTATGAAATGTGAAAGTTGATATTTGATGATATGTTTGTGATATAAATCTTTATGCATGTTATATGTGAAGTAATATGCGTAGTAAATATTAATTGATTATGAATGCATGAACTGAATATGCTATTACATGCTATGTGCTGCATGACAACTGTTAGAATTGTTGGTCTATCGAGCTCACCCTTGCAAATAACCACTTTTGCAGGTTAAGGACTCACAGTAAAGTTACGTGCTACTTGATTGATAAAGTTCAATCACATCAAAGGAGATTGATTTGTTTAATTAAATATATGCTCTTGAACCATGTTTAGGTTCTAGTAGATATATTTGATAGTAATTTATAATGTGTAATATATGTTAGCTTGTAAAGTTGTACTAGGCAGTACATAGAGAAATTCGATTTGAGATGTAAATATTTATACAGTAATTCGAATAGACTGAATCATAACATAATTTGATTCACGGATATGTAATTGATTCAAGTTAAGATATCAATAAAAGATTTATTTTCAAAGGAGATTGAAAAAGTATAAATAATTCCATATATTTATATAATATCGAATGTAATGTAAAACAGGAATAGTAAATGACCAAGTTGTGAAACTTATAAAAGTTTGGAGTCATTGTGCAGATCCTGGTAATGGAAAGAATTTATATTCTAAATTGTAATAAGCAAAGTTATATTCATTAAGTTATGAATGAAAAATATAAATAGTTTGACGATAGTAGTATCGTGGCGGACCGGATCCGAGGTTCGAAGGGACCTGGATTTGGGGGCGTCACAATCGCCTTCTCCAGAATGGTTCCAAAGGAATTACTCTGGAACACTGATATCCGGCTATAGAGTCAGGCTTTCAAGCCCTACTCAAATCTCCTCCCCTTCCTCACCTTAGTGTCCACCTGATGTGGAGTAAATTTCGCCAGTTCATTGAACTTTGCAGCATATTGGGGAACTGTCATTTCCCCTTATTTCAACTCTAGAAACCTCATCTCTATCCTCTCTTGCATACTCATGGGAAAGTAGTTCTCAAAGAAAATCTCCTTAAACCGCGTCCACGTCATAACCTCTACTCCAGCCCTAGCCTGGTTCACCTCCCACCAGAAGTTGGCCTCCCCTTTCATCATGTAGGTAGCAAAAGCAACCTTTTGCTCCTATTCGACATTTGCAATAACAAATTCCTTCTCTATTTCTTTTACCCAAGTTTGGGCTTCTTTGGGGTCCGTAGTTCCTTTTGAACTTCAGCGGACCTACGCTCTTAAAATCCTTAAACGTAGTAGCCCGTACTACTACATGATTTACATGTATATTCACCCCATTTCTATAAAAAGTAGTCATTAATAAATTAACGAACTCTTGCATTGGATTAACGGGTCCTCCTTCTGGCCAATTCACGTTCGCTTCTTGATTTCATTGTCTTTTTCTTGGCGGCATTTTTCTGTTAGGACGAATAACACTTCATTATTACTTTCTTCTCGTTAATTAGTTATTATTCATTATTTAAACAATAACTTCAAACTCATTGCACAATATGTTCTATAAAAGGCTTATATTGATTTACATCTTTATAATATAATACTATATCATTCATCATTACACAGTCTAAGCTGATT
Organism: Panax notoginseng; assembly: GCA_016801055.1. Lineage (NCBI taxonomy): Eukaryota > Viridiplantae > Streptophyta > Magnoliopsida > Apiales > Araliaceae > Panax > Panax notoginseng. Next base: position 139,348,703 of record CM029020.1, read on the forward strand.
ACATTACTTTCCTGCTATTGCTTTCTAAAAATTGGGATTTACAACAAACTACCCTTTGATATACAAAAGAGAGTTTTATGTCACTACTTAGATACAACATATGTACATATCTAACTCTACTCTAGCTACTAACTAGGTTACATTTGTCTTATGGCATTCTCATAGTCTGCATTGGCAAGACTGGCTATAACATCTCAACTGATAGTATGTCGAGCCTGCCCTGCCTCTATCGGATACTCAGCCACTTGCCGCTAAAAATCCCCATGAGAACTCCTATGTATATAGGGCATTCTGCTTATCTTCTACTTCTTGGCCTTTAGCTCCTGCCTGAGCTCAAAGACTTCACGTTTTAGCTCATGGACCTTGTCCTTTGCCAAAACTCTCTCATCGTGCTCCTCCTCCCTCATCGTCTCCATGTTTTTCTTGTCCTCTAAGATATCATGGACTTCCTCCTTCAGCTCTCTTACCTCCTTCCCTAACTAGATATTTCTATCCAATATTATCATAAACATCGCCTTCATTGGCTCCCCCAGAGTCATCTCTTCTGCAGGTGCTACCGTATTAAATGACACCACCTCCACCTCCTCCTCTGACATGCCATACTCGACCACCACCACTTTTGGCATCTCAGCTACAGGGTTCGATAAGATCTCTACTTGATTCACCAACTCCTCACTAACGACATGTATATCCCTATACATTACGTTATCTCCTGACATCTACAACAAAATAAATTAGTTTGATTAGTACACATCAATAGAATAATAAAAACGCATATCACATTTTATGCATTTTTAGAGTTAACTTCATCTTTCACTTATTTTACTCTTCTTAAGGTTATGGCTTAAGGTTCTTTTCCCCCCTAAAGTTTTATAACCTACAGCTTTGATACCAACATGTGACGCCCCCAAATCTGGCTATCTTCCAACCCGGTGCTACAGTTCACACATACATTCAATTAAAATATATCAAAAGAATGAATATGTCTTCTATATATTCCAAAATAATATTACTATTCCCAGGTTCTTTGTAACAATTACATATGTTCTTTGTAATAATATTAAATAATTACAACGTTCATACAATACTATTATAAAGGAAACTTATTTGTCTGCCTTAGCCTTCCCTTTATCTTTACCGGATTCTTCGGTCTGTTTGGTCTTTGTTGCATTCATATGGTTCAAGCAAAAGTGAGTATAACTAGCTCAGCAAGTATGACAATTTCATTTAAGCAATAGGGTTTGAATCATATGAATCGTATATCTTCAATAATTGAATCAATAGTTATGAAGTACTAAAGATAATTCAAAATAGCACTTCTCTTTTCTTTAAAACGTTTCACAATGAATAACATTGGTTAAACGTAACTTTTTGTCAAAGACCTTAAGCATTTCATTCTTTCTTTAAAAAGGACAACCCGACACCAAGTCCTTAAGTCTGGTATATCTTACAAGCACTTCTCTATGTTGTACAACACTACTTCATTAAACTTATCTACGTTTAAGTTTTGGCAACCTCACATGCCTATCGTTTGACGACAAAACGTTTATTTATTCATACTCAGTGTGACGCCCCCAAATTCGGACCGCCACTTGGTCACTCGAATTCGGTTCGTTACGTGGTCAAAGTATTACCATAATAACTAAAATTATACATTCACAACAAAAGATCTAATTTAGAATAATATATAATGATTTATTATAATTATTCCCCCAAGTCTCGCAACCTACAGTGCTTAATAGATTACATAATAATATCGAATAAAGACTTAATACATAAACCTTCAAAAGCTTAAACATAGTCTGAAAACAGTATTAATACAACATAATAGATTTAAAAATAAAGGGACAAGCTAATCAGTAGCCTTGCCCTTGCCCTTGTCTTTCCCAGATACACTTTCCTGTTCCGCCTTAACTAAAAGGTTTTAAATAAGCAAGGATGAGCACAAATTGCCCAGCAAGTAATATACAATAAGGGTAAATAGTTTTATAACACGAGTTTGAAATATCGAAGTATCATCTCTAAGATAGTTCAGAGTTGCAGAATAATATCATGAATAATAAATATCAACAATTCTTGGAATAAGAACCATAATTTAATATAAATCAACAGATATATATGAATTCAAAGACTATCAATGTATCCAACTGGATAAACAATTTATATTGAGCAGTCGCTTAGGACTATTAAACATCTACTAGAGTTATCAATATTAAACTGATAACCCAAAAATCAAGTACAATAGATGATCAATCTACAATACTACATGTTATGCATAACACCACAGTAATAATTTACTCATGTGTTGGGGTTCCCAACAATATACACTCCCCTTACCATAAGGGTTGTTCAACTCAGTTTTCGAGATTTTTGCACCAATCAATTGGTTTGGACAGTTTTATAAACATACACATAGTCTAGCCGAATCAATGACATAGACTCTTTCACAATATTCTAGAACAATACCAAGTTCAACATGAATAATTATTTTCTCAAGAATTTTCATAATAGCTCATTTGAATGAGTAAAAAAGGAAACTTGCATTCAAAGAGACAAGGTTTTCTTACGACATTCGTCAAATAAAGTAATGCAAGAATACTTTGCACAATGTAAAGGATAGTTTAGATACTTGCACGATAAAAATAGGGTTCGGATATTTGCCTTAAGCGTAGTTTAGCCACGTTAAGAAATCAACACTTTCGAATCCTATTTATAGCGTATTATATGTTTAAGATGTTCATTAGCTAACACAGTCTTTAATCAAGCTTGACATGATTTAAGTATGCACATATGGTACAAAATTAGCTTATAGGTTCATCATGAATCAAACACCTAGTTATTTCATAAGTAATTTAAGAATGCTCAAGGTTAAGTCCTTTTTACCCATGGATCTTCCTATTACAAGGCAAACACCATCATACCATCTAAGCATCACTTATATACATGTATCAGTAGGTTTTGAACTACTTTTAGTAATATAGGCATCACACAAGTTAGCTGTCCAAGATCAGAATTGTAGAATCTCAGATTCCAAACTGGCGAAGCTACGCCATGGCTAAGCCTAGGACCGGCGCAGCTGCGCCGTCCTCTAGCTAAGCCAAGACTCAGCTGCTGCCTTATAGTTTCTGTCCGGCTTGAACACAATAATCATACATAATATATTTTATCATGTTAAAGATCTTTTCATGCTTCTCAAGTCAATCTAGGTTCTTTCTTTCATAATAAAATTCTAACTTGATCATTTCAATAATTTAAGGCCATTCAAGGTCATGAAACCACAAAGTCTATCATGCATGCTCTCTAAACATACAAGATAGTTATAAAACTCATATTAGGCATGCTTGTGAGTATTTATATCACATATGTGAAATTAGCACCGCTTTGGTTGAAAATATGCTTCGTTTATGCTTTTCTTGAAATATGATACACAAGCATGGTATATATATGTTTATACTACATGAGCGAGTCTAGGAGTATCATCAAACATAATCACAAATGTCAGATTCTAATCCTCAAGGTAGCATGTTAATATTCATATTTGAAATTCGTACTTTCATTTGTAAAGCTTACTAGTAGGTTCAACATGTTCATGCTCCCTTAATAATCATATAAACACAAGCAAACGGTTTATTCATGCATTTCTAAACCATATCTACATCCTCGCAAGGTCAGTACATAAACATGTCATTTATACTCGTCAAGTTCGTTTCTAAAGTCATAAAGTTATTTTAAACCATACACCTTTGTTAATAATGTATGCTAGCCTAAACATGCTCACATTAGGTTAATATATCTATATATACCCCTTACACATGCTTGCATGCTAGTATAAGTCATAGTATTATAACAGTTTAAACATGCTTATATGATCATATAACAACTATATGAACATTTTCCAACCTCATTATCATCCAATTCCATAAAATTAAGAATTTGAATTTCAAGCCTCAACACTCTATTTTTACAGAGAATAAAGTGGAAACAAGGAAGAGAGGTTATACCTCTGTAAATATGAATGAACTTGCTACTAATTGAGCTTCCAATGTCCTAGAATACTTGTATGCTCTCAACCTCCCACTTAGTAATTATCAGACAACTCCATGCAACACCACTGAGAATTTAGTCTGCTACTTATAGGAGGAGTTTGGACTGGACATTTGTGTTACACAGGATTGGAATCCATGGTGTAAGGGAATGAAATAATGGTTGCTATCATCACCTAAGGCTAGCCTTTTGGAGAAATACGTGTTCTAGCTTGAGCTACTATTCATGTACTTAGTGACACTTATTTTGGGACAAGAGAGAAAAATCTCAGCAATTGGTCATGTAAAGCTTGGTTTGGTCCTTTTAATTCCCATAATGTAATATTAAGGTACAATTGTTACCATATTAGTAATTTAAAGATAATTTTATACTCGTCTCATATAATCCATGTATATTTTATTTTAACGTCTACCCACATGTATATTGTCACATACACATTTCATGATATATTTATATCATATAGTTTCAATATGCTTAATCACATTGCTTCACACAATATAGTTTTATAAGACTTAATATATAGTCACAAAAATGTCACACTGCACTATATAGTATAGTTGTATTATTATTCACATGCACATAACCGCCAATATAATATTATTATATTAATAACTTACTTCTTTATGTCAAATAAATAAATTATTCACTTCCTTGATTAATTACCACCAATATTAATTTAATCCATTCTTCCTTGATTAATGTATTTATGGATCTCCATAATCATTAATTATCTATATAATTCTTATTATATTTATAGATATATTGCAAATAATAATAATCACATATTATTAATTAATTATCAAGTAATCAATATTCTACCACAATTAATTAATATTAATTAATGGTTTACTTAATAATTCCTTCGTCAAACATAACGTACTTTATTTTATGGTTTATCAATGTCACACATATCATATAATTGTTCCCTTTAATTTCTAAATTAGAAAAATTAATTTTTCTCCAACTGACCACTGGCACAGCTGCGCCAGTTTGTACTGATGGGACGGTGCAGCTGCGCCGTACCCTGACAGTGCCAAGACTGGTTTAGCTTTAAGCCCCTGCCAATTTTTATTGCTAAACTCATTTTATACGATATGAATTAATGTCCACAAGAGTGATATTACAAGTCTAAGAGCATTTTGATTACTTATATGAAATCACATTATCATACGCGATTAATCTTCCTAATTCCCGTTTTACTCGCTTAGTGAATTTCCTCGTTTCACAATATGCCACACAAGGCATTTCACAATCTTCATTGTCCATTCACACTTCTTGATAAGCATCGATCTAATACGAATCAATTGAATTAATCGACTCACAAAACAATAACATTTATATTCATATAAATATTATTTTTATTAATATATTCATTTAATAATACGTGGAAATTCTCGGGTATTACATCCTCACCCCCCTATAAAAATTTCATCCCGAAATTACTACAAGGTTACACAAATAGATGGGGATAATCCCTCATCATCCTATCTTATATCTCCCACGTAGCCTGTAATAACCCGATATTTTCAATATAAAATAAATAATAAATTTTTCATATAAATTTTTATTATTATTATTTATCTTAATGATGAGAATAAGTGTCAGGTAATGTGCAGGTATTTATGTGATAAATAAAATTTATTTATTTCATGAATAATTTCAAATAATTTTATTTTAAAATTTTTGATCATTATAAAATATATTCTTATAATAATTAATTTTATAGTAGAAATGTCTTTATTAATTATTTTCCATGAAAATATGATTTTTGTATTGTTTAAATAATATATGAAATGATTATTGGAATTATTATAATTATTATTTTATTGTATGAATTTGTTCAGAATATTTAAGTTAATTATTTTAGCTTAATTATTAATGTTGTACATGAAAGATAAATTAGATATGGAATCTAAACCCTAAATCTGTGTATTGATCAAGGGATGAGAATAGTAATATAATATTAATTATATTTTGATTTTTTAGTGCTATAAATATGTACTATAATGTGTAGACTGATAATGGTTGGTCAATTATGATAAATTATGTCATGACCCTTATATTGTGTTATTAAACCCTAATTGTCGAACTCAGTTATGAGTTCGACAATGTGTAGTAATTGTGTTATATGAATTTTATTACGTATTATATAATTTCTGTAATTAGGAGAAACCCTAATTATTATTTGAAAGCCCTAATTTGCTAAAATTAGAAATCCTAATTACTATTTTAGTAAATTATAATGATAATTAGGAAATCCTAATTATTAATTTGGGAACCCTAATAGTATTAAAGAACCTAATTTTAAAAACCCTAATTTTCTATTAAAAACCCTAATTTTAAATTAGTGTGTTTAATTAAAATTTTATTATACTTTAATTTTTAATGGGTTAAATACACTTTTTCTCATTCTACTTAGGGTCGATTTACAAATACATCACGAACTGAAATTTTTTACGGTCAACTCATTAAACTATAACTTTTTTACAAAAATTGAAATTTCCGTCTAAAAGTGTTAAAAGTTAACGGAAAGCCTACATGGCACCACATGACCACGCTTACGTGGATTAGAAGACCCACCGTGGATTTTTTTAATAATAATAACAAAATAACTTTAGTTTAAATTTTTTAGTTTTCAAGCTTGAATTCTCTTTTTTTTTAAATAACAAATAAATAAATTAATAATAAAATATATTAATATATAATTTTTTCAAATACAATTATATAAAATTAATCAATTCGTATTATCTTTTTAATTTTTAAATATTTTAAGTTAACTTTAAATATACAAAATTATCTAATATAATTCGTCATATTCTTCGCCACAAATCCAAATCTGAACTCATCATCTTTTTCACCACAAATTCAAATCCAAATCTAATTCATCATAGTAATCAGAACTAGCCGAAATTCAAATCTAATTCATTATCTTTTTTGCCACAAATCAGGCTGGGCATTCAGATCCAGATCTGAATCTTAAGACCCTGTATTTTTCTTCACCAAAAATTAATACCCTGTATGTTGCGGAATAATAAAGTAAATTTTACAACCTTGCAAGTCTGCAAATGTACAAGTAACCATCCGTAGAAATTAGAGATCTGGGTTCTCATTCAGACAATCGAAGGTAATAAATGGAGGGGGAAAGGCAGCGAGACTAGAGACTTGGAAACTTTCCTTTCAACTGTTGTCTCTTCTTTACATAGCGAACCAGGAAGAACAAAGTAGGAGATGGAACATAAATAAGCTTATGTGTTGATACCACTTTGTAAGCTTATCTTGTTCACCGGAATCTAGTATGGGGACCGTCCCGAACACTCTTTCGATCTATGGTTTACAAAAGTCTGGGGTTGCTAGATTATGGGGGCTTCATGTGCGAATTAGTAGGAGGCTTCATGGTTCTTGTTCGGATTTGCGCGATTTGGTCCTATCGAAATCTTCTTTTTTTCCGGTGCGATTGTACCGATCTCGGTGTTATGACCTTCATTGCTTATCTATGGAGCAACCAAATCATGGACATCTCTGTTCTTCCTTTTTTTATTTCTAAAAACCGAAACAAATTGGGTTGAACTCAAAAAGGTTTTGGTCCTCTAATGAAGAGGCGGAGGAACCAAGAACATGTACAATTACAAAGACCTAACATCAGAAGCCCCAGTAATCATTTCGGATTTCATCATCAAACTTCTTCTTTAGCTCTGGATACTTTGCAAAGTATTCATCTGCAGTCATGGTATTGAGCTTCTTCTGTTATGCCAGAAGAAACATGAGAAATGATTTCATAATGTCAATAATAATTATATTGATTTTAAAAAATAAAAATAAAAATTAATTTTCAAAATTTTAGTTATATTTTTGAAGTTTGAATTTATTTTTATAATTTTTAATTTTTACTTATTATGAAAATACTTTTAAAAATATATGTAATATATCTTAATACAATAACAGACAAATTTGTGAAAGAAAAAAATACTAATAATTTTTCATTATTAACGTTGAGGGTATTATGACAAAATTAGTAATACAACATTTCAGATATTTATATGTTATATTACTAATTTAGTTTTATCTAAAGAGAGCTTAATTAAATTAATGAATTTAATGAGTTATTTAAATTAAAAAAATGACATATTTATGTATAATTTATATAATGTATTTGAAATTGTACCATACTGAGAAAAAAGTTTTTTTTTGTATGCTATAATACAAAAGTTTTACCACACCAAACAAATATTAATGATTAGAATAAATTTTAAAAAATTATTTTACTTATACTTTTATTTTGAATAGATTATTTTATTTATTTGATTTTGATTAATTTAGCATTAAATTTATACAAGTTTCGATCTAGACATGCCAAAAAAAAAATATCTGACATGTATATTTTCTCTCTTATGTGTCAGCTCAAATAATTTTTCCGTCTAAAGTCAAATAATTTAACAGAATTTGTAACGGTTTGAAAAAAAATTATAGTTCAGTGAGTCGAATGAAAAAAAATTCAGTTCAGTGATGCATTTGTAAACCGATCCCTAGTAAAATGGGGTAAAGTGTATTTACCCCAATTTTTAATTGTCCAAACCTTAGTAATTATTTGGAAAACTTTAAGATGTAAAATCTAGTGATTAAACCCTAGATTCAAACAACTTGGACAAGAATACCCTTGAAATTATAAGTGAAATTATTAAAATACCCTTTTGTCTTATTTGTGAATTATTGCTAGCAAATCTTCATCAAATCTTGGCAGCCACCCTACCCTATCAACCTAGCAGCTAGATTAACATCACATGATCAGCCATCACATACAGGCCATACATGATTTCTAGATTTAAGAGAGAGAAAGTGCTCATTTTGGCCTAATTTGTTCACAAATACCTAGCCATACTCTCTCAAGACCAAACCTCTGAAATTCCCTTGCTAGATCAATCCCCAAGAAAGCCCCACGAACACCAACATCAAATCAGAAGCAAGAAATCAAGAATCAAGGTGCAAAAAGGTATAAAAGAACCCTAACTTAAAAATTATGTGATTTTGTGTTAGATCTTATAATTGATTGTTAAAACATGTTATTTGTACTCCATATAGTTGATCTGGTTGGTATTGGTTAGACCCATAACATCAAAGTGCTCAAAATTAAGTTTTTCAAAAATTTAGAAATTGTAAAAATAAGGATCTGACAGTGAATGTCAGTCCCCATAGATTTTAATCTGTTATGTATTTTTGTGTTTTGAAAGTTTGTATTTGTAGTCTGTTAGGAGATCTTTAATTTTCAACTTGAATCAAGGTCATACCATGTACAGATTGAAAGTTATGGCTGGTCAAACATCGTTGACCGACCATGACTTTCAGTTTCTTGAAAACCCAGATCGTGCCCAGAAGACTCTGACAAGATTTTCATGGGCTCGGATCTGGCATTGTTTTGATGTTTTGTTATGGTTATGGAATCTAAGCTGTATTTTGGTATATGTACTACATTATTATGCCTTAAAATCTCCTAATCATCAAGCAGAGTGAATATAGTGTCTGGTCAAAGTAGGTAAAACGATCACGCTTTTATGTTTCTGGGTAACCTAGAAAAACAGATGAACGTTACCTATGACAAACTTTGACCGGACTAGATCTTCTTGTTGTGTTGTTGTTTTAGTGATGTTTTGTGATAGACGTGTAGTATTACATGTGGTATACAACCTGGAACTTTTAGATCCCAAAAACAGTACATGTGTTGCAAATTATGGAAGCCCAAATTAAGACTCACGATCTATTCTTCATTTCTGGGTAACCCAGAAATGAAGAACTGCCTCTGACAACCATTTTGATGGCTTAGATCTCGCTTGTTATTGATGTTTATGCTTGAGAAATGATCAAACTTCATACCCTGTTAGTGATTCTATAAGGTCCGACGTCTAACACAACTATAACATGAACAGATTGTCAGTTTTAAGGTCAACAAAAGCGTTGACCGGCCATGACTGAAAATTCTGGGCAACCCAGAATTGTTCTGACAGTTACATTGTAACTTTATATCTTGCAGAGATGTTGTTGTTTGACCTAGTTTATTGTTGGTTCTTGTAGTACTACATTAGTACTACAAGATCAAAGCTCTAGAACACCCAGAAACATAATAGACACCGAATTACGCTTGGTCAAAGTAGCTCACTCGAACACTGAGTATGAACACCTGGGTTTCTCAAGAACACCTAAGGCGACAGATTCTGTCGCCAAAGGGCTTTAGCGACAGACATAATAAAATAAATTAATTTAATTTCTAAAAATCATTTAAAAATAGTAAATAAATTCTGAAAATTACAAAAATAGTTTTAAAAATTATTTTAAGTTATAAAAATCAACTTTTTATAATTTGGCATATTTTTCATAAATATTAATATTTATTTAGATATTATTGGTATTTAAATTATTTAATAAATGCATTAAATAAATTAATTATAAATAATTTTATTGTATTAAAAATCATTTTAAATAAAGAATAAGGTATTAAATAATATTTTAAGTTATAAAACATAACTTTTAATATTTTAAGATAAGTTTCATTAATTATTAAATATTAATGATATTAGATTTATTTAGTAATTAAATTAAATAAATAAATTAAAATTGATTTTAACATTATAAAAATTATTTTAAATGAAAATAAATAGTTTAAAAATATTTTAAGTTATAAAATATAACTTTTGATATTTAAAGGTAAATTTCATTAATAATTTAATATTAATGATATTAAGTTTATTTAATAATTATATAAAATAAATAGTTTAAAAATGGTTTTATTGAATTAAAAATCATTTAAAAAGGAAATAAATGAATTAAAAATATTTTAAGTTATAATCAATGACTTTTAATATTTTGATAAATAATAAATTAATATTTTAATATTAATAATAATTATTTAAAAATGATTTTAAATATTTTAAAAATCATTTAAGGATAATATTAATACTTTAAAAATATTTTGAGTTGTTATAAATAACTTTAATATTTTGACAATGGTTTCATTAATAGTTTAATATTAATTAAATATTAATGATAATAGAATTAATGAATATTTAAATCAGTTAATAATGATTCCGATGTTTGAAAATCATGATAAATTATAAAAAATGTTTAGAAATGATTATAAGTCAATTAAAAATAAAATGACTGATATTTTCAGTTATTAAGCTACAGGATAGAGTTTTAGACTCGATAATTACCCGATAAAGCCGTCGGTACACCGAAATGTTTCAGAAATTGATCTGAACTTAGATAATTTGACTTGATAAGTGTTTATTTGTGATTCAATGTTGCTAAACATAAGTAACAATGTGATTAGATAAGGTGTGGACTGCAATAAGCAGTGCTATATGTTACGTTATATTATTCTAATCGAATGAATGATCTTATTACTGATAGGTCGCTGTATAAAAGATTAATCTAAGTTGTGTTATTGTAAGCAACAGCTCAGGAAAGTATCTGAACTATCCTTTACATTGTGCAAGTATCCTACCTTTGCATTTCCTTTATGCAATGGGCATGAGTAAGAATGTTTCTAAATTATATTATTATTGTATAGATTATTAATCCTATATTATATACGCTCATTGCTTATCAACATGTTAGTATATGGTAATTAAGATATATATTCCGTTCGTTAATTTTTATAAATGGTTATACAAGTGTCCCCACTTGAATAATCATTGTATTTAATCACATTTGATAAACCTTTGTCAATTACCCGTATATATATATATATATATATATATATATATATATATATATATATATATGTTGAATTATAGATTATTGTTGAACAAGATAAAACTTTTGGTTTGGAACCCGACAAGTATGAACATCCCATAAACGGGAAAACTTTTTATGCACCCAAGGTGCATAGAGTGAACGATACTATCGTTCTTGCATGTAGTATTGATCAATACAGGGCATAATGGACTGATCACCCCCCGTGGCCGTAAGTTATGACGGTTTGTAGATGAATTTTTGCTAAACCTATTCGAAAATTAAAAACAATGTTCATAGTATGTCACCTAAACCCCAATTATAGTCATTACGTAGTTTCAAAAATTTGATAGAGAGTTGTTATGTTATTATTTTCGATTCAGATTACTTCACAACTATTGACTTGTTGTAGAAGAGTAGTACAAAGAAAACATTTAACCCTTTCAGCTAATATTTATAATTTTTATTACTTGTTGGGCACTCAAATGCTCACTCTTGCTTAAATTAAATGTTTTCAGTTAAGTATGATCAACTAGAAGGCTCAGGCAAGAATAAGGGGAAGGGAAAGCTGTTCGAATGAGATTTCTAATATGTTGTGTAATAGTTATAGTTTATTAAGACAATGTTACTTATTATCTATGATGTAATGAATGTTTAAAGGTCTCGTACCTGGGAGTAAACTTTGATGCATGTAAATAAAGTTTGAATTTTATATTATTGTTATTATTATTAGTATTATTCATCTTATAGAAATGGTATCGTGAAGCACCGAGTTCGGATTTTAAGTACCCAAATTTGGGGGCGTCACATAGCCTCCTCGACATCGTGGTTACGCCAAAGTACTTTTACAAAAGAAATGACTTTGTTCCTTAAAGTTTGCTCTTTCCTATCAAGAATTTGGACGGGAATTTCTTCATATGCTATCTCCACTTGAATGGGTTCATAAGAAATCGCGTGCTTGTAGTCATGCTTGTACGGACGTAACACGGATAAGTGAAACACGTTATGGATGTGCTCCAACGCAAGTGGTAGTGCAACTATAACGTCAACGAATTTAAAACTCCTTATTGATTAAATATGTGATTTAATTATAATGAGTTAGATTTGTGAGTTTATTTAAACCTTATGCGGTTATGTGAATTTATGAAATGATTAAAGGGAGTCACTAATAGTTTGTTTAAATTAGTGGATTAACCCTAAGGTTGAATATCAAAGAATTGATAGGATTCTTAATGACTAAATATTTAATTTATTTGAATATAGTGGTGAGATTTGAAAATATTGAGTTATGTCAATTGTGGGTATATCACCATTGTAGAAGTTAAATTATCTCATATAAGACTTATGTGGTAATAGAATTTTGAACTGGCTTGAAGCTAACCCATTTTTGCACTACCAGGGACCGGCGCAGCTGCGCCCTCCCAGTAGTACAAAATGGCGCAGCTGCGCCAGTGTCCAAACTTAGAAAAATTAGTTCTGCTACAGAAAATGAATTGGAACATTAGTGTAATGTGTGACATACTTAGAATCATTTAATAAGAATTCATTCTAATGATATGAAGTATCAAGTAGTGCAATAAAATCATAAGAGATTTTTATACCAGAATAATTAAATATCCGTGTATTCCAGAAATTGGAAAAGAAGTTATGTGCGCACACTTGATATATAATATTAAATAATGTTATGATATGGCTAGGAGAGTAGTAGCAATAATTATAGAACTACCCAATCAATAATACTTAACTGTGTTATTTTAATTGCGTGTATTTAATGTACATGGGTTATACGATGTGAGTACATAAATAATCCCCAAAATTTCATTTGTGTAGTAGCATTAACACATTTATATTATATTATGGGAATTATAGTGTCCAAACCAAGCCTTAAATAAATTGTTGCTGAGATTGTCCCAAAATGATTGTCATAAGGTATATGAACAGTAGTATGAAGCTAAAACACGTAAATTTCAAATGGCTAAAACTTAGTCAATGATTTCAAGGCCAATGGCGTATGGGGAGTTGTTAAACCACTTCTTAGCAACCAATGTGTTCTTCCTTTGCACCATGAGCTTCAACCTTAGTGCAATGTGAATATCTAGTCCAAAGTTCTTGTATAAATAGTAGCCCAATTTTCAGTTTTGTTGTTTGCTAAGTCTGATATTGAGAACTCTAAGTTGTTGGGAAATTTTGGGAGCATACTTAGTGTGTTAGGAATCCAATCCAAGCTTAAGAAGGTATAGATTTTAACTATGTTCTTGAAATGGGTAGTTAATTCTTAAAAATTACTTAAAATTCTTTGTTAATCAAAGTGAATTAACATGCCATGATATGTTTCTAAAGTATGTTTACATGTTTAAACTCTTAAATGATAGGTTGTAGCATGTTTAAAACTGAAATGAACCAAGGTGGCCAAGGCTCTGCAGAACAGAGCAGGTCACTGCCTCTGGTGCAGGCATGGCGCAGCTGCGCCCTATTTGTACTAGGGAGCTGCGCCGTACCTCAGATTCAGTTGATGGTTTCTGTTGTGTATAGTGTTGCTGATATTGTATTAAGACTCATGTAAACATGAAGAATAGGCACAAACATGTGTTATAGGGTTTCCTTATGAGTTATGATGTGACTAACATGACTCTAGTAGGAAATGTAAAGTTTAGAAAACAAACTTTGAAGTAATATATGTCTTACAAGTTCTGAACTTATGAGACCATATACGTTACTGATGTGGAACCTAAGTGAGCATGATATATGATGTATAGTGTCTTTATCATGGTTTAAACTTGTTAGCTTTGTGTTAGAGAATGTTTTAAAGGAAAAGTTTGTTATATTAAAGTAATATACATGAATACTACATGATGTAGGTTCTGGTGTTTAAAGATGTTAAACATAACTTAATCACACATGATATGAGTTCTAAAGTTGTCTTGTATGTGTATATTGCATCATTCGTGCTAAAATGATTTCAAAGACAACCTTGGACATGTTTTCAAACATAAGTTGCATATTATGTGAGTACTTAGATACTAAAGTAGTAAGATGTCATGTTATAGCTATATTACTCCTAAACATGATTCATATGTATTAAGAATGATGATTACATGATTTTTTTTGTTTTAATGACATATAAAGTGTAAGTTAAACTTGAAGTAGTAAACTCAAGTATGGTCATGTGTTATATGTGAAAATCTAGCATTTATGTATGTTAAAATACATGTGTAATTAGTGTGTTAGAGTTAGACTGAAGTCAGGAGAGCAGAGGCTCAACCTTGGTCTGGCCAAGGGACAGCACAGCTGCGCCGTCCTACAGTCTTGCCAGGATTCTGTTTTTGGTTCTAAAATTTAAGGCATGCTTACATGATCTCTTTATCTTATAATATATGACAAATGTGCCATATAATGTGTTGAGAAGCATGCTATGTGAAGACTTGATTATTTTAAGTGTAGACTCGTATTAGTTTACACATACTAATTGAAATGATCGACTTGATAATGTTAGGTCGTTTCAACGCGAGTTAGTTAAAGCTAATATTATATTGTAGCTGAGCAAACAGGCAAGTATCCTAAACCCTTGCATTACTTTAGTCGACGCATATCGTAAGCAAGTTTCCTAACTTACACAAACTTTGGATCTTGTGCAAGTTCTTGAATTTCATATGATTCGTATGTTGAATGCAAGTTTCCCTAAACTTACTCCAATTATTATATTGAGCAAGTTTCTTTGAACTTCACTCTTGATTGTGCAAGTTCCTCGAACCCTACTTTTATTCAGAAAGTATCCGAACACTATTTAATTATGTTGCAAGTTCCTAACTTACACAAATTTGTTTTTGTGAAAGTTTCCTATCCTTCTCATGTTGTATTGGGCAGGTTATTGTTGAATTGAAAGTTATTCATTTAAGCTTGAATCTTATTTCTAAGCATGCTATTAAGTGGTTTAATTACTTGACAATTATTCCACATCGATATTATTGATATTCACACTTGGTGCACTCGAGTTCGTACAGTCTTGGACTTGTACATCATTTAAAGTTCAATAATTCTTGAACTATGTTAGATAGAGTCTGAACCTTTGTTCGGTCAGACAAGCGTATGAAGTTTTTAAAAGTTATCCAAACCAATTGATGGTAAGGATTCTTAGACTGAAAGAATACCCCTTTTATGATAGGGGACTACCCCAGGTATCTAATATAAGAAACACAGAGCAGATTTAAATGTTATGCATATATATGGTTTACACGAGGCTGATCCCCTCAAGTACTTATTATATAGCCAGTAACCAAAGGGTCAATTAGCTATTGATTCCATTGGAGTGTTATAGTTCAAAGTCTATTTGACTAGCAGTTATTCTAAAAGCAATCATTATCCTTGCTTGCGATATTCATATGTTGAATCTTTTATATATTCATATTGTTGAATTCATTGTCAGTTATTTTTCTATTCATTATGATATATCCTTATTGTTGTATTTAAACTTGCTGGGAAAACTTGTTGCTCATCCTTGCTATATCATGAATATATTGCAGCTAAGCCCGAGACCTCAGGGAAGGACAAGGGTAAAGGAAAGATGTAGACTAGTAGTGGCAAGGAGCAGACTTTACCTTATGCTTAATTTAAATTATTGTTATGTAATATGAATGCTAAGTACTATTATAGGGTATGTTTGTAAGACGATCTAGTAACACCTTCTGAATGAACGACGTACATTATTTATTTTTCGTATTTTAGTTATCGTATGTTGTTTAGAGGTGGATGTTTGTATTTTTATCGTGATAACTGAACTGGGGTCAGAGGACCCAGATTCGGGGGCGTCACAGGTTGGTATCAGAGATGTAGGTTATAACTGTTAGGGATGCAAAACCTAGGTTATAACCTTAGTAGAAAACTCAAGTGGAGTATATAAGTGATGGGATGAGAAAATCCATCGAGTTTTATTGTGATATTGAAGTGGTTTATTTAAATAAAAAATGATTGATAGACGTCTTAAACTTTTTAATGCTAACATGGATAGCATATCACATAAAGCCTAATTGTTTCTTCCTTTCCTTAGATCATGCCGCCTAGGAGACTACATCGGAATCAGAGGGACGAAGGATCCGTTAACAATGGTGGAGGGGAAAATATTGATCCAATGCAGAACTTCGTTAACCTGTTAACTAAGGCAATGCAAAACAGACCCTCGCCAATAGCAGGGCAGCTAGGACATCACTTGGCTAGCTTTAAGGACTTTAAATTGGTAGGACGACCGGAGTTTCGAGGAACCATGGACCCAATTGAGGCCCAGACATGGATAGATGAAAAGGAGAAGATGTTTGAGGTCGCACGAGTGGCCGAAGCACAGAAGATGAGTTTTTCCACTTTCGTGATGAAGGGCGAAGCTAATTATTGGTGGAAAGCCAATAAGGGATGAACAGACGAAGGAGTTATTCCTTGGGGCAGATTTAAGGAGCTGTTCCTTGAGAATTACTTCTTAGAGAATACGCAATAGGATATGGAAGTTAAGTTTCTGGAACTGAAGCAAGGTAGTATGTCTGTCGCAGAGTACGCGGCAAAATTTAACTAGTTAGCTCGATTCGCGTCACATCAGGTTGACACGGAGGCCAGGAAGGCAAGGAGGTTCGAATTAGGACTGAAACCATGGGTGTAGAAAGCAGTGGCTGTATTAAAGATTAAGACTTACTATGATCTTTTGGAAAGGGCTATCATTGTCGAAGGAGGCAATGAAGCCATCGCGCGATTCAAATAAGAAAAGAAGACCAGACAAGACGGTCAGAAGGGGGGAAGCAGAGGAGGCAGCAACCCCAACAAGCGTAAATGGACGGAGAGCCAATCCTCTGGAGGAAATATGTCCGAGGGAGAGGCCAAGAAAAGTATGAAGTACAACAACTGTGGGAGGAATCACTCGGGGGAGTGCATGAAGGGAAAGAGTGTTTGTTATCATTGCAGACAACCGGGGCACATGGCTCCTCAGTGTCCGAATAAGCCAAAGGGAGGATGTTTCTTGTGTGGCACCACAGACCATCAAATCAAGGACTGCACGAAGAAAAAGGGCGATGCAGCTAGCGGCAACCGCAACAACAACAATAATGGGCTGAACATTAGAGGGCCAGCCAGTCAAACCAACAGACCAACGGCACGAACATTCAACATGACCGTACAGGATGAGGTGGAATCTAAGGACATGGTGTCAGGTATCATTCCGATAAATGATATAGATGCATACATGTTATTTGATTTGGGTGCTACTTGCTCTTTTGTTTCTGAAGAATTTTTTAAGCAGTTAGACTTACCCCGTGAGAGATTAGAACACCCTTTGAACATAGAAGTAGTGAACACGAAAATTATTCCCGTAGAATACATTCATAGGAATTGTTATGCCGAATTGCGAGGATTTAAGCTCAAAGTGGATTTGATACCGATTCGTTTGGGGGAGTTCGATGTAATCCTTAGGATGGAGTGGTTATTAGTTCACAGAGCAGTGATAGACTGTAAGAAGAAGTGTGTACACCTTAGGACTCCGAATAAGTCAAAGGTGGTATTTTATGGTAGTAAATCGTCGAGACAATCTCATTGTCTGACGATGGTGCAAGCGCATAGATTGCTTAGGAAGGGTTGTATAGGTTATTTGGCTCGTGTGGTTAATACTCGACGAGTCTAGGTCGAACTGAGTCAGATATCCATTATAAGGGATTTCATTAATGTCTTCCCAGACGAGATTCTGGGATTGCCACCGGATAGAGAGATTGAGTTCGTTATTGATTTGGCACCGGGGACAGCACCGGTATACAAAGCGTCATATCGTATGGCACCAGTAGAGCTGAAAGAACTAATGGCTCAATTACAAGAGTTGTTAGATAAGGGATACATTCGACCGAGCGTATCACCGTGGGGAGCACCAGTCTTTTTTGTAAAGAAGAAAGATGGGTCGCTAAGACTGTGAATCGACTACCGAGAGTTGAACAAGGTCACCATTAAGAACAAGTACCCGTTGCCCAGGATAGATGATTTGTTTGATCAATTGAAGGGGGCAAATTACTTTTCAAAAATTGACTTGAGGATCGGTTATCACCAACTGAAAGTGAAGCCGGAAGACATTCTAAAGACGACATTCAGAATTCAGTATAGACACTTTGAGTTTCTGGTTATGTCATTTGGATTAACGAACGCGCTAGCAGTGTTTATGGATTTGATGAACAGAGTGTTCAAGCAGTATTTGGATAAGTTTGTTGTCGTATTCATCGATGACATCCTAGAGTATTCAGAGACGGAGGAAGAACACACCAAGCATCTTCGGATAGTGTTGGAGACATTAAGGAGGGATAGGCTGTATGCAAAATTCTCTAAGTGTGAGTTTTGGTTGCAGAGAGTGCAGTTTTTAGGACACGTTATCGACAAGAATGGTGTTTCAGTGGATCCAGCGAAGGTAAAAACGGTTATCAATTTGGAGCAACCGAAGACGCCAATAGAAATCTAGAGTTTCCTAGGATTGACGGGATATTATCGAAGATTTATTTGGGATTTTTCGAAATTAGCATCGCCGTTGACCAATCTTACCAGGAAGACAGTTAAGTTCGTTTGGACGGAGAAGTGCGAAGAAAGTTTCCTAGAATTAAAGAAGAGGCTTAGTCAAGCACATTTGTTGGCTTTACCGGACAACACGGGAGGGTTTATAGTACATAGTGATGCGTTACACAAGGGTCTTGGCTGTGTACTAATGCAACACGGCAGGGTCATTGCGTACACTTCACGTCAGTTGAAAGATTATGAGAAAGGATATCCGACTCATGACCTGGAGTTAGCAGCAGTAGTTTTCGCCTTGAAGATTTGGAGGCATTATCTGTATGGCGAGAAGTGTGAGATATATACAGATCATAAAAGTCTGAAATATATCTTCACGCAGAGGGAGTTAAACATGAGGCAGCGTCGATGGTTAGAATTGATCAAAGATTATGATTGTGAGATTTTGTACCATCAAGGCAAAAAAAATGTAGTGGCAGATGCCTTGAGTAGAAAAGGCAGAGAGAAGTTATTGAAGTTGACCATTCAAGAAGAATTTGTGAAAGATTTCGAACGACTAGACTTGGAGATTAGGTATCCGATGGAGACCGACGAACAATTATTCACAGTGACAGCGAGCCCGACTTTATTCGATAAGGTTAAAGAGGCACAAGAAAAGGATGAAGATTGTAATAACATCAAAAAGCGATTAACTGAAGGTGATGAATTGAAATTTAAGATTGATAACACTAGACTGCTAAGATTTGAAGGACGGATTTGGGTACCATTCGTACCAGAACTGAGAGAGGAGATTTTGCAAGAAGCGCACAATACGAGATACTTGTTATCTGTAATATATATTGTATTATTTAATATATAAATATAATAAACAGAACATGATGATTTATATGTATGTATGTATATATATATATATATATATATATATATATACACAGAAAATATGAATGAATAAATCCGAGTCTTTTGAATTTACAAAGTCTCCTTAAAGCAAATTTATTCCCTCACTGGTGCTAAGGATTAATGAATAATTGCTTCCCAAGATAAAACGGATTTCTAGTTCTTAATTAGAAGCACTTCAAAATTAAGAACAATTTGAGCCAATATTTATGTTATGTTTTGAACTTACAAAATGATGCATGAAAATTAATGCATGTATATACTTACACAGAAACGGGAAAATATGCAGAACGGGATAGGAAAAACGGAACGAGACTGCAACACTTTTATAGAGAACGGGATTCTGCAGAACGGACTTTCGTAGAAACAGAACGGGAACGGGAATTGCACAGAACGGGAACTGGAATTTTTCCTACAGAACGGGACGGGACTGGCAAAAACGGGAAGGAGCAAGAACGGAAATTTCAGAAACAAAACGGGAAGGTAAGGAAAAAATTAAATCTTAAAAGCTTCCCACACCGTTTATTTATAGAATTCGTTGGCGTGTAACCGTCGTCAAAACGACGTAGTATTGTGATGATATTTATTAAACAAATTTTTTCTAAAAAATATATATCACAAACCCGCCCGTCACGACCACGACCACGACTCGACCCGACTTTGAAATCAATTTTCTCATTCAATTCAAATCCCATTTCCAACAATCTCTCACATGAATGTAAAATAGGCTTTACAATATGCAAAATATGTTATGAATATGTAGACACTAGTTTGAGTATATGAGAAAAGATATTTCATCAGGTTAAGAAGCCTAGTGGCTTTGAACTTGCCCTAGTAAAATCTATCAGATTTACTTGGCTAATCAGTAGACTTGATGTCTTTGAACTGTCAGCTTTTTGTGTAAACCAAGACAATAGAATTCACAAAATATCTCTTCAGACATAATTGGTTCTCACGTTTGTGTTCATTTTAGCCTTGAAACACCTCTTGGTTTTGTGAGTATATTAGAGAATTCAGCTTTCAAAATTCTCACAGAAGTGGCCCCCTTCTTACTCACGTAGGTGACTTCTATCAAGAGTATCCTGTAATACTCCACTTGAACATATTTCAAGATATAAAAATCATTAAAAGTGTATCTTATCCTGATTCTCGCAGTAGATGTGCACTGTCTCATTTTGGAATGGTTAGGAGTAATTATCTCCTCAGTGCTTTACTGAGTACTACATAGTTCGGTTTGCCCATTGAACCTAGATCTTGGGACCTCCAGTCAGCTAGGTTGGGTTGCCACTATGATGACTCTTATTTAAACAGTAGGCTTTAAACCCATTCCCCTCGATGATTTTTCCACTTGCTCTCTTGTTAAACCTTTCGTAAGCGGATCCACAATATTATCTTTTGACTTTACATACTCAATTGAGATAATTCTATTTGAGAGCAATTGTCTAACGGTATTATGTCTCCGTCGTATATGGCGTGACTTACCGTTATATAAATGACTTTGTGCTCTTCCAATCGCTGATTGGCTATCACAGTGTATACATATAGCTGGCATAGGTCTTGACCAATTTGGAATATCCTCTAAGAACTTACGAAGCCACTCAACTTCTTCTCCAGCTTTGTCTAACAAAATGAATTATGATTCCATTATAGACCTTGCAATACAAGTTTGTTTTGAGGATTTCCAAGATATCGCTGCACCTCCGAGGGTAAAGACATATCCACTTATGGATTTCGAGTCTTTATTGTCAGATATCCAACTAGCATCACTATATCCTTCCAATGCTATTAGATATCTTGTATAGTGCAGTCCATATTTTTGAGTATGTTTTAGGTATCCTAAAACTCTCAAAATTGCTTTCCAGTGATCTTTACTTGGATTACTCGTATACCTACTTAGCTTACTTACCGAATAAGCTATATCTGGTCTAGTACAGTTCATGACATACATTAAACTGCCTATTATACGAGAATATTCTAATTGAGATATGCCATCACCTTCATTTTTAGCTAGATGAAGATTTATATCAACTGGGGTCTTATTTAGAATTATATTATATTTGTTAAATTTTTCAAGTATTTTCTCAATGTAATGAGATTGAGATAATATAATTCCATCAGAGGTTCTAGAAATATTGATTCCTTAAATTATTCAGCAACTCCCAAGTCTTTTATATCAAATCTATTTGACAACATACGTTTTGTTGAGTTGATAACTTCATTGTTGCTACCCATGATTAACATATCATCCACATAAAGACAAACAATGACATATTTCTTTTGAGTACTTTTGACATAAACACATTTGTCACACTCATTGATTTCAAATCTATTTGATAACATAACATTATCAAATTTCTCATGCCATTGTTTTGGTGCTTGTTTTAATCCATACAAGGATTTAACAAGTTTGCATACTTTCCTCTCTTGTCCAGGAGCTATGAAACCTTCAGGTTGTTCCATATATATTTTTTCAACTAATTCACCATTTAAGAATGCAGTCTTTAAATCCATTTGATGTATTTCAAGTCTATTTAAAGATGTTATTGCTATTAGCATTCGAATAGATGTAATTCTTGTAACAGGTGAATGAGTGTCAAAATAATCCAATCCTTCCTTTTGTCTATAGCCTTTAACAACAAGCCTTGCTTTATATTTTTCTATTGAACCATCAGCTTTCATCTTCTTTTTGAAGATACATTTATACCCTAAGGGTTTTGAACCAAGTGGAAGGTCCACCAGTTCCCATGTATGATTTTACATAATGGACTCAATTTCACTATTTATTGCTTCTTTCCAATGAGAAGCATCTGGAGAGGATACTGCTTCCTTTTACGTTCGAGGATCGTTTTCTAACAAAAATATTAGAAAATCTGGACCAAAAGACGTTGAAGTCCTTGCCATTTTGCTACGTCTAGGTTCATCCAATACAGACTCTTTGTCTATATTTTCAGGATTATTGCTAGTAGCATCCAAAGGTCTTTTGTTTGAATTTGAATCTTTATTTTCATTATATGGAAAATATTCTCAAAGAATGATGCATCTCTTGATTCAATAAATGTATTAACATGAATATCATTAATTTCATATTTATGAACAGGAAAGCGATAAGCATTGTTGTTATTTGCATAACCAACGAAAACACAATCAATTATTTTTGGTCATATCTTAACCTTTTTAGGTTTAGGAACCATCACTTTTGCTAGACACACCCACACTCTTAAGTATTTATAGCAAGGTCTATGACCTTTCCATAATTCATAAGGTATTTTATGAGTTTTCTTATGAGGCACTTTATTAAGAATATTATTGGCAGAAAGCAAAGCTTCCCCCCAGAAATTCTGGGATGCTCCAGAACTGTTTAACATAACATTCAACATTTCTTTCAATGTTCGGTTCTTGCGTTCAGCAATACCGTTAGATTGAGGTGAATAAGGAGCGGTAGTTTGGTGAATAATACCATGAATAGAGCATATCTCTTCAAATGGTGATTCATATTCACCACCTCTATCGCTTCTTATTGCTTTAATCTTTTTGCTAAGTTGATTTTCAACTTCATTTTTATAAAGTTGAAACTTTTCTACAACCTCATCTTTGCTTCTTAGCAAATATACATAACAATATCTTGTGCAATCATCAATAAAGGTTATGAAATATTTTTTCCCACCTCTAGTTTGCACAAACTTTAAGTCACATATATCAGTGTGAATTAAATCTAAACGTTCAGATTTTCTTTCAACAGAATGAAAGGGTAATCTTATCATTTTTGATTCCACACAAATTTCACATTTATGTTTCAGATTAATATCAAATCTAGGCAAGAACTCTAAATTAATTAATCTACGCAAAGTATTATAATTAACATGTCCTAATCTAGCATGCCATATGTTTGAAGACTCTAACAAGTAAGCAGAAGAATTAATTTTATTATTATCAATAAACTTCGGTACAACAGTCATAACATTCATCTTAAAGAGCCCATCATTCATGTAGCCCTTTCCTACAAACATATCATTCTTAGTAAGTACAAATTTATCAGACACAAACACCAACTTGAAGCCATTCTTACTGAGTAGTGACCCAGAAACTAGATTTTTGCGGATATCTGGCACATGAAACACTTCATTCAAAGTCAGTTCTTTGCCAGATATCATTTTCAGTATAATCTTTTCACGTCCTTCAACCTTTGAACTTGAGGAGTTTCCCATGAAGAGTTGATCATCATTTTCTACTGGTTTGTAAGTAGAGAATATCTATTTATTGGAACAAATGTGGCAAGTAGCCCCAGTGTCCACGTACCATTCTTTAGGGTTTCCTACCAAGTTACATTCAGATATAACTGCACAAAGATTCATGTCTAAAATATCTTCAGAAAGCTTTTCCAGTTCTGTCACATTTGCTTGAGGCTTTTGATCTTTCTTCAACTTCTTTGGCTTTCGACATTCATTAGATTTATGTCCTAGAATGTCACAGTTGAAGCATTTGCCGTTAAATTTCTTTTTGGCCTTGAAAGCTTCTTTGCCTTCACGCTTCCTTTTGTTGTTGTTTGGCCTTTGTTCTACTACATTTGCCTTTGCTTCAATGAAGTTCTTTCCACTCTTCTTCTCAGATCCTCTATTGTCCTCTTCAATCCTAAGTCGCACAATCAGTTCTTCAAGATTCATCTCTTTGTGTTTACGCTTCAGATAATTCTTGAAGTCTTTCCATGATGGTGGAAGCTTCTCAATCATTGATGCAACTTGGAATGAATCACTTAATGACATTCCTTCAGAATGAATGTCATGTAGAATTACTTGTAATTCTTGAACCTGAGTGATAACTGCTTTAGAATCTATCATTTTATAATCAAGAAATCTACCGACTATGATTTTTTTCATGCCAGCATCTTCAGTTTTATATTTTTTGTCTAAAGATTCCCAAAGTTCCTTTGCAGTTTGAATTGTACAATACACATTATATAATGTATTATCTAAACCATTCATCACATAGTTCCTGCAAAGAAAATCTGCATGTTTCCATGCATCAACAACAGCCACCTTTTCCTTGTCTGTTTCTCCTTCAATAAGAGTAGGACAATCCTCTTGTAGAAATCTTGCCAAGTTCAATGTGGTGAGATAAAAGAGCATTTTTTGTTGCCAACGCTTGAAATCAATTCCATTGAACTTTTCAGGCTTTTCTCCATGAGACACACTCACGGCAGGTACGGTACTAGTAGATACCATTTCTTTTATACAAATAAAGACTATCAATAATCAGAAACAAATTTCTGTTGTACAAAATTTAACAAAACTCAAACAATAAATTTTGCTTACAAAATTCAATACAACAATATTTTTTTACAAAATTCAAACAAATTTTGTTTACAGAATTTCTGAATTTTTTTTTAACAAATTCTGTTTAACAAAATGATGTGTGAAACGTCCAATACAAATATTGTGTTGATACTCACATGCCACTAGAATTAGCAATTATTAATTTATTATTACTACACTATTCAAGGAAACATGATTTCGTGTATGAGAAACAATCATTAGTCTTCATTTTCCAGGAAACCAATAAAGTAAATGAATTCAATTTAGTCTTGCATTCACACGCATGCAGGGGTGCATAATTAAAAGTGCGAAAATGTAAGTTTTATTCATAAATCATTATAGTTGAAAAACAAACATCAAATGTAGGTAACTACTATGACGCAGATCTTTCCCATTACAAGAAAGTACCATGACACAAAGAATAAACTAGACTAAATAAGAACCTATAATATGGCATCATGTAAAAGATACTGCAAATATAAATGCATAATACTGTAACGTGTTTTGTATTGTGCACATAAAACTTACTAACAGTAAATTTCTAATAGTAACATATTTATAATCTCAACATATTCTGTTAAACATATGAACAATAAATATTTTGTTTTCTGTAAATATAATAATATTATGTTATTAAATACAATTTTGTTCACATAAATAACATAATATTAAAAAAATTGTTCATATTTTGTAATTTGCATGTTAGTAAATAAAACTGGATTTTTTTTTTCAAAGAACGGACAGAGAAGTAATTTCGTAATGGAAACAGGAGCAATTACTTTTCATTTGCATGCTGTGATTGTAATAATAAAACAAATGGTTATTTTCTAGGAGCAATTACTTTTTCAGCAGCAATTACTTTTTCAACCATTGACACTTTTCCTTTTATAACAAATGATTATTTAGACAATCACATATTATATTAATAATAATGGAATAACATGCAAATATGTAAAGAGAATATTAACATACAACTATGAAAACAGAATATGCAAATAATTTCTAGAATTTTGTTAGTACAGAAAATTTGATTCATCAACGATTTTCTGTTCAATTAAATATATAAATTAAATGGTACTATATTTACAGAAAAAATAAATTTGCTTTAAGATTGTTATCTGTAATATATAGTATTATTTACTATATAAATATAATAAACAGAACATGATGATTTATATATATATATATATATATATATATATATATATATATATATATACACAGAAAATATGAATGAATAAATTTGAGTTCTTTGAATTTACAAAGTCTCCTTAAATCAAATTTATTCCCTCACTGGTGCTAAGGATTAATGAATAATTGCTTCCCAAGATAAAACGGATTTCCAATTCTTAATTAGAAGCACTTCAAAATTAAGAACAATTCGAACCAATATTTATTTTATGTACTGAACTTACAAAATGATGCATGAAAATTAATGCATGTATATACTTACACATAAACGGGAAAATATGCAGAACGGGATAGAAAAAACGGAACGGGACTGCAACACTTTTGCAGAGAACGGGATTCTGCAGAACGGACTTTCGCAGAAACAGAACGGGAATTGCACAGAACGGGAACGGGAATTTTTCCTGCAGAACGGGACGGGACTGGCAGAAACGGGAAGGAGCAAGAACGGAAATTTCAGAAACAAAACGGGAAGGGAAGAAAAAATTAAATCTTAAAAGCTTCCCACACCGTTTATTTATAGAATCCGTTGGCGTGTAACCGTCGTAAAAAAGACGTAGTATTGTGATGATATTTATTAAACAAATTTTTTCTAAAAAATATATATCACAAACCCGCCCGTCACGACCACGACCACGACTCGACCCGACTTTGAAATCAATTTTCTCATTCAATTCAAATCTCATTTCCAACAATACTCGATACACCTAGGAACCATGAAGATGTATCAAGATTTGTGTCATCATTTCTGGTGGCCAAACATGAAGAGAGAGGTTGCGAAATACGTAAGTAGATGTCTAACTTGTAAGAGAGTCAAGGCAGAGCACCAACGACCAAGCGGATTATTACAACCATTAGAGATTCCAGAATGGAAGTGGGAGCACATCACAATGGACTTTGTGGTGGGACTTCTAGCAACGCAGAAAGGGCACGACGCCATATCGGTGATTGTAGATCGTCTTACTAAGTCAACTCACTTTTTGCCGATTAAGATAAAGTATAGTTTGGACCAATTAGCCAAATTGTATGTCAAGGAAATTATCTCATGGCATGGAGTGCCGGTATCTATTGTATCAGATACAGATCCGCGATTCATCTCAAACTTCTGGAAGAGTCCTCAAGAAAGAATGGGAAAACAACTGCAAATGAGTACCGCGTATCATCCGCAGACCGATGGGTAAAGCCAGAGAACAATTTAAACACTTGAAGACATGCTTCGAGCATGTGTGATGGACTTCAAGGGTAGTTGGGAGGACCATCTTTCATTAGTAGAGTTCGCGTATAACAATAGTTATCACGCCAGCATTGGAATGCCGCCGTACAAAGCACTGTATGGGAGGAAATATAGAATGCCCTTATGCTGGGATGAAGTTGGAGAGCGTCGACTATTGGGACCAGAGTTGGTATAATAGACGGTAGAAATCATCAGGGTGATAAGAGCACGATTAGTAGCAGCTCAAGATCGCCAGAACAAGTATGCGGATTTACATCGCAAGAAGAGAGATTTTGAAGTAGGGAGCTATGCATTTCTGAAAGTATTTCCCTGAAAAGGGAAGATTCATTTTGGGTAGAAGGGCAAGTTGAGCTCTAGGTTCATAGGACCGTTCGAGATTCTGAGGCGAGTTAGTGAAGCATTACCTCCTGAACTTGAGCATATTCACAACGTGTTTCATGTGTCAGTATTATGACCATATAAACCGGACTGCAAGCACATTATCTCCTATGAACCAATTCAAGTCGAGAAATACTTATCATACAAGGAAGTTCCTGTCCAGATATTAGATAGGAAGGAACAGAAGTTGAGGAATAAGATTATCCATTCCGTTAAGATTCTTTGGATGAATCACGCCGTAGAAGAAGCTACGTGGGAGCTAGAAGAGAAAATGATAGCGAATTATCCGTTTTTATTTGATTAACCTTATTTTTGCAATTCCGAAGACTAAATATTTATAAGTGGGGAGGGATGTAATGTCCACGAATTTTAAACTCTATTGATTAAATATGTGATTTAATTTTAATGAGTTAGCTTTGTGAGTTTATTTAAACCTTATGTGGTTATGTGAATTTATGAAATGATTAAAGGGACTCACTAATAGTTTGTTTAAATTAGTGGACTAACCCTAAGGTTTAATATCAAAGAATTGATATGATTCTTAATGACTAAATATTCAATTTATTTTAATATAGTGGCGAGATTTGAACATATTGAGTTATGTCAATTGTGGGTATATCACCATTGTAGAAGTTAAATTATCTCATATAAGACTTATGTGGTAATAGAATTTTGAACTGGCTTGAAGCTAACCCATTTTGGCACTGCCAGGGACCGGCGCAACTGCGCCCTCCCAGCAGTACAAAATGGCGCAGCTGCGCCAGTGTCCAAACTTAGAAAAATTAGTTCTGCTATAGAAAATGAATTGGAACATTAGTGTAATGTGTGACATACTTAGAATCATATAATAAGAATACATTCTAATGATACGAAGTATCAAGTAATGCAATAAAATCATAAGTGATTTTTATACAGGAATAATTAAATATCTGTGTATTCCAGAAATTTGAAAAGAAGTTATGTGTGCACACTGGATATATAATTTTAAATAATGTTATGATATGGCTAGGTGAGTAGTAGCGATAATTATGGAACTACCCGATCAATAATACTTAACTGTGTTATTTTAATTGCGTGTATTTAATATACATGGGTTATACGATGTGAGTACATAAATAATCCCCAAAATTTCTTTTGTGTAGTAGCATTAACACATTTATATTACATTATGGAAATTATAGTGTCCAAACCAAGCCTTAAATAACTTGTTGTTGAGCTTGTCCCAAAATGATTGTCATAAGGTACATAAATAGTAGTATGAAGCTAAAACAAATGGCTAAAACTTAGGCAATGATTTCAAGGACAATGACCTATGGGGAGTTGTTAAACCACTTCTTAGCAACTAATGTGTTCTTCCTTTGCACCATAAGCTTCAATCTTAGTGCAATGTGAATATCTAGTCCAAAGTTCTTCTATAAATAGTAGCCCAATTTTCAGTTTTGTTGTTTGCTAAGTCTGATATTGAGAACTTTAAGTTGTTAGGAAATTTTGGGGGCATACTTAGTGTGTTAGGAATCCAATCCAAGCTCAAGAAGGTATAGATTTTAACTATGTTCTTGAAATGGGTCTAGTTAATTCTTGAAAATTAGCTTTTCAAAATGCATTTAATGACTACATGCATGCATGCATTATTTTAACATACGTCTACAGTAAAGTTAAAAATACATAAGTACTCAATGCTTACATTTTGGAATTTTTTTGCCATAGTTTCCTCTATAAATAGGACTATCCACGTGCACATAAGCATGACTAGGTGGCCATTCAGTAGCACACCTGCCCACATTCATATAAATACTATTTGCATTAAAAAATCAAAGTCATCAGTCCATAAGGGTAGCCTAATTACCTGGATTACTTTACTTTTTCACCTTTGCTCATTTGTCCCCAAATAGGATAAGAAATAGGAGAAAAAAGGTGCCAATTTGACTGTTTCAAAAGTCAAATATTTTCACATCATTATGTTTAGCATGGTTTAATACTAACATTTACTATGTTGAATATTTTTTATCAAGTCATTTGAGCAAATATAATCACTACTATGTGCTTAAATGCATTTCATGTGATAAGTCATTTTCCAACGTATAAAAACTGGAAAAAAGTGCATGCATACGTTACCAGGACAGTGTAGAACACTTGTACAGTGACAGAATTTGTAGTAAGACGTCCGAACCCAGCAGATCTGAAGAAGAGCTCTCAGATTTCCTTCGCGGCGCAACATAAAATGACTTGAGATCAAGCTGCAGCATTAATAGCCATTCACGGTTGGCCGTAGGTCCACCTATGGCTGCTGTAGGTGTACTTGCGGCACCCCTACGTGGGTCGCACCCATCCGGCTTGGTCCAGTTCGAGTTGCGAAGGAGTTCTCACAAGCTGAAAATGCCAAATCAGGGATAAAAACGCTACACGATTGATCGAAATAGCCTAAAATCATGGTTTTTCTGGGCCTGACTATGGCTTTCATAACATTCATTAGTATTCACCCCAACATAGGGTATACTATACCAATAAACCAATTCGTTGCAGATCACATTCGGCAATACCGCACAGAGGTCCAATGTCGTCAATTCAGGGTCGTCACCCTAATCTTTTTAAATGGATCCACGGCGGTCATCTGTCCACAAACAGATCCCCGATGGGGGTTACAACATATATTATCCGTTGACACACACATCAGTGAGGATTAAATAGATCCCCGACGGGGGTTACAATGCATATTTGCTGTTGATGCACATGTCAACGAAGGTCAAGCAACCTTGACGTCAGTTCAGCCGTTGCCAGGTAAACCCAACGTCTCATCGAAAACCATCCGATGAGTTCATCAGTTGATACACACATCAACAAAGGTCAAGCAGCCTTGGCATTCATCCCCAGCAGGGAGTTCATCCATTGATATACACGTCAATAGAGGATCAAATGGATCCCCGGTGGGGGTTACAACGCGTGGTCAACCGTTGGTTTACACGTCAACGAAGGCCGAGAAGCCCTGACAACACATATTGTTGGCAGTAAATCCAACAGAACATTGATATGTCGTGGTGATACAAACCAGGGAGGATCAACTTCATCGGGGAGGATCGATGATGGAATATGTTATGTACATCCTCAAACAGACAAAGTTTTATCCCCACAGATCTCTTGTACATGAAAGGCACATCTTTGGAGTAAAATCTGTATCCAGGATTAAGGACTTTGGTGATAGCCCCAAAGTCAATATCCTAATAGGTTTCGATCATACATCCAAGCTTGCCGTCATTACCATCACCGGTAGAAGTAACAGGGAGCCGGCAATCATCCCAGCATGTGGGAAAGCAATCCATATGCATCATATTGCTCCATATACCATCATGTTTATCTATTGCATTTCAAGTGTCTAGGATTCTTTATCCTATCCATGCCATTACATTGCATGAATATGATAAAGAGGGGCATCTGTAGACACTCAAAAGTTTTTGGGCACCTGTTACTGACATTGCAGGAGGGTAGATTCATCTTTCAGATATAATCCTGGAAGACAACTCACATCCAGTCTGAATACTACCGGAACCTCAGTCATAACCCCGGAACACATACAGGGAACCTCGGCGAAAACCCCGAGGCCTGCAGTTTCAATATCGAAAATTCTACCGGAGAAGACTAATTTATCCCGGAGATAACCCCGAGATATTCAGTCTCAGTCCCAACACTGGGAATGTCAGATTCCAACCTTGGAGATAACCCCAAGCAAGGCAGTTGCAGTTCTGGAGATAACCCCAGAAATGCTTGTTTCAAATGCATGCAATCAGCTTCAACCTCGGTGCTTACACATAGGCACTCAGTACAAGGCCCGATAATAACACCGGGAAGATAGGCACACCTCAGAGCAGTCTCTGCGAAAACTCTGAGCAACGTTTATTTTATCAGCCCAAATCGGAGATAACTCCGGTGAGGGGCAAAGTCATCATCTTGCCACCTTGACGCCACATCACGCCGTCTCAATATTTTAAACATACATTTCTACATAGCAATGTCCCACAAGAACCAAGGAAGTTCAATCCCGAGTGACTATTACGTAGGGCAACAGATAGAATTTGAAGTTTGAAGACCGGAGGGCATGGTCTCATCTTTCTGACTTCGTACAACCTCTAATCCCATGTCATTGCATAACTCTAGACAACGGCGGTTCGAAATAGGTCTTACATACCTCAATCGGATGCCCCGATTGCAATTCTGAAAGTTTGAGCAGACATCACGTTGCAAGCGCGCACGTATTTCGAGACGACGGGACCCGTAAAGCCCGGGGCACCCCAGGGAGCAGCAGGTATAAATAGAGGGCTTGGGGTGGCCATTTTAAAAGAGGAAAAGGTGAGGAAGCCCTGTCTAAATTGCTCTGTACACACCCTAAATTGAGTGCTTTCTTATTTTAAACACTTGTAAGCTCATATATAGCTACTTTTTACCGGCGGGAGCCGAGTGTTCATCCATTTTAAGTTATTGAAGTCTTCTTTAGCAGCCTACTGTAAGCCTTCTTACACATTTTCAAGCCTTTCTCTTCATCTTTGCACACATTGTTCTTCACGTTGAGAGTCGCGTTGTGTGTGTTTGCCCGGACTTCGGTCCGTGGCTTTTATTTCTTTTGTATATATATATATATATATATATATATATATATATATATATATATATATATATATATATATTATATATTATATATTGACTGGACTCATCGAGTTATGCCTCGATATATATATACTATATATATTATATATAATTATTTATATATATATATATATATACTTATATATATGAATTGTGTGTCGAACTCTATTCGATGAGCCTAGACTTATGTCTGGAGTGTTTATATTGTATATATATATATATATATATATATATATATATATATATATATATATATACATTTCGTCCCGCCTGGAGTTTACTTCGTGGCGGTTGACCGTTTTTATAGCTTTCTGTACATTTCATCCCGCCTGGAGTTTCCTCTGTGGTGGTTGATCGCTTTTACAGCTTTAGTTACATTTTTGATCCCCCATGGAGGTGCTTCGTGGTGGTTGATCATGTCTATATATATATATATATATATATATATATATATATATATATATATATATATATATATATATATACCTTCTTACTGCGTTTATATCAATTTCGGCATCATGTGAGCCTAGGAATCATGTGATCACAGATTTAGTCTACTGAATCTAGATTTGGTTCCCGTGATGGACCTTTTCAGCTGTAAATAGCTTGTAAATTTATTTACGGTGTTCAAATTTCCTCAGATGGTTTTCATGCCCACGTGGAGTTCAGTATCACTTTGTATATTATTTTCTCGATGATGCTTCGCATCTCGAAAATAAAAGTAATCAAGCCGAACAGTTTATAATAAAATGAAAGTATCAAAGGCCTCAATTACTATTGAGCACAAGGGTTTGAAAAAACGTATTTTCTAAAACATCATTGCTATATCTTGTTTAAAACTGAATTTTTACACAAATTCAAACCCTTTGTATATAGGTGCAAACGAGGCATAATACTACTTTCAAATAACAGCACATTGACCCCCCCCCCCACACACACACACATTAATATAACAATTTCTTGAAAAGTTGCGGTCACCATGGCAACACGGATGTCAGGGGGTGCCTAACACCTTCCCTCTGCAGAAGCAAGTCCCCGGACCATAATGAATCTCGATTTCACGGACCCGTTTAGCAGTGTCACATCACTGGGCCATGTGCAAACCTTTTCTCGGTTGTGTTGGTACAACCATTTAAAAAACTAACTGGCGACTCTTAACAATCCATTGTCGACATTATACATGTCGGACCTTTTTCAATTGTTTTTTTCAAATAAATCTCACCTAAATGAGAACACCAAAAAATAAGTAACGAAAAGGGACAACTAAAAATTCTGACGTCGGCAAATACTTTTGTTTATTCATACTCAAGCTTACCTTTGAATCCGTACCAAACAATTGGCATAGAATAGCTGTAATAACCCGATATTTTCAATATAAAATAAATAAGAAATTTTGCAAATAAATTTTTTTTTATTTAATGCTGAGAATAAGTGTCAAGTAATGCGTATGTAAATATGTGATAAATAAAAAAAAATTTATTACGTGAATAATTTCAAATAATTTTATTTTCAAATTTTTTATCATTACAAATTATATTCTTTTAATAATTAATTTTATAGTAGAAATGTCTGTATTAATTATTTTTCATGAAAATATGATTTTTGTATTATTTAAATAATATATGAAATGATTATTAGAATTATTATAATTATTATTTTATTGTATGAATTTTAGTTTAGATTATTAAGTTAATGATTTTAACTTAATTATTGATGTTATATATAAAGGATAAACCAAATATGGAATCCAAACCCTAAATTTGGATTTTTATCAAGGGATGAGAATAATAATATAATATTAATTATATTTTAATTTTTTAGTGCTATAAATATGTACTGTAAATGTGTAGACTGATAATGGTTGGTCAATTATGGTAAATTATATCATGACCCTTATATAATGTTATTAAAGCTTAATTGTTAAACTCAGTTATGAGTTCGAGACTGTGTAGTAATTGTGTTGTATGAATTTTACTGTGTATTATAGAATTTCTGTAACTAGGAGAAACCCTAATTATTATTTGAAAACCCAAATTTAATGTTAATTAGAAACCCTAATTATTATTTTAGTAAATTATAATGATAATTAAGAAACCCTATTTGTTAATTTAGGAACCCTAATGATATTAAGGAACCCTAATTTAAAAACCCTAATTTTCTATTGAAAACCCTAATTTTAAATTAGTGTGTTTAATTAAAATTTTATTACCCTTTAATTTGAATTTTTCAAACCTTAGAAATCATTTGGGAAACTTTAAGATGTAAATCTAGTGAATAAATTCTAGATTCAAGTACCATGGACAAGAATGCCCTTAAAATTAAAATAAATTTACCAAAGTGCCCTTTTTGTCCCATTTGGTGTATTATTGTTGGGAGATCTTATCAAATCTTGCAAGTCATCATTTCCCTAACCTAGCTATGAGCTACAATAGCAGCACATCAGATTCAATTCACCAGCCAAGTTCATTGCATCAATTTAATTGCATAGATTAAGAGAGAGAAAATGTATTATTACCTTATTTGTGCAGCAAACACTTAGCCATATTCTCTCAAGCTCAAACCCATGAAATTCTAGTGTTAGATCAGCCACAAAGTAAGCCCCACGAACACCAACATCAAATCAGAAGCAAGAAATCAAGAATCAAGGTGCAAAAATGTATAAAAGAACCCTAACTTAAAAAGTCTGTGATTTGATGTTAGATCTTATAGTTGATTGTTAAAACATGTTGTTTGTAGTCTATTTAAGTGATCTGGGTTGATATCTTGTAGATCCATATCATCTAAGTGCTCAAAATTAAAGATTTCTTAAATCTGGAAAAAAAATCAAACTGTGGCCTAACAACGAATGTCAATTGCCACAGATCTTTGGCCAGTTATGAGTTTTTTTGTTTTTAACTTGTTATGTGTAGCTTGTGATGTGATCTTTAATCTACAAAAAGAATCAGAGTCATTTGATGTATAGATTGGTAGTTATTAACGGTCAAAAGCCGTTGACCGGCATTGACCTGGTCTTTTCTAGGTAACCCAGAAAGGGGTTTTCAGCGTCTGACATGAGTTTTGAAGGCCAGGATCTGTCAAATGATTGAAGGTTTAATGTTGTTTTTCCCACTCGATCATGACTTGCATTTCTGGGAATTTCCAGAAACGTGAAGAATAGTTTTCTAACATAGGTTGACTAGATTAGATCTTGTAACTATGATGTTGATTTACTGATTTGTTGTTATAATAATGTTCCTTGTCATGTATGCTATATATTTAAACCATTAAACGACATAAATCATGGACAGAACATAAAGGAAATCGAGCATGAAAGTGATAGGTTGAACTTCTGGGTTTCTGGGAAAACCCAGAAACGTTCTGACAAGAATTTGTTGAGCCCAGATCTTTTTGGTTAATTATTGTTAGACTTGAACATGGCTTGAATCATGTTCTCTGTTAGTTTTACTTGAAGGCCCGACGTGCAGACCACCTATAGCATGAACAGAATTGATAGATATAAAGCCACGAAAAGAGTTGACCGGCCACGACTTTATTTTCTGGGCAGCCCAGAAACGTCAAGAACAGCTCTGCTAGCTTGTTCTTGAGCTTATATCTTGCAGGTGATGTATGTTTTGACCATGGTTGTTGTTAGATTGTGTAGTATTACATCAGTACTATAATATCTAAACATTAATTAGACCAGAAACACATTACACAAGGAATGATTGATGGTCAAACAAGCAAGCTCGAGCACTGACTTTGAATGCCTGGGTTTCTCAAGAACACCTAAGGCGACAGATTCTGTCACCAAAGGGCTTTAGCGACAGACTTATTATAATTAATTAATTTAAATTATAAAAATCATTTAAAAATAGTAAATAAATTCTGAAAATTACAAAAATAGTTTTAAAAATTATTTGAAGTTATAAAAATTAACTTTTAATAATTCAACATATTTTTCATAAATATTAATATTTATTTGGATATTATTTGTATTTAAATTATTTAATAAATACATTAAATAAATTAAATAAAAATGATTTTATTGTATTAAAAATCATTTTAAATAATAATAGGGTATTTAATAATATTTTAAGTTATAAAACATAACTTTTAATATTTTAAGATAAGTTTCATTAATTATTAAATATTAATGATATTAGATTTATTTAGTAATTATATTAAATAAATTAATTAAAAATAATTTTAATATTTTAAAAATTATTTTAAATGAAAACAAATCGTTTTAAAATATTTTAAGTTATAAAATATAACTTTTGATATTTAAAGGTAAATTTCATTAATAATTTAATATTAATGATATAATGTTTATTTAATAATTATATTAGATAAATAGTTTAAAAATGGTTTTATTGAATTAAAAATCATTTAAAAAGGAAATAAATGAATTAAAAATATTTTAAGTTATAACTAATGACTTTTAATATTTTGATAAATAATAAATTAATATTCTAATATTAATGGTAATTATTTAAATATCATTTAAGGGTAATATTAATACTTTAAAAATATTTTGAGTTATTATAAATAACGTTAATATTTTGGCAATGGTTTCATTAATAGTTTAATATTAATTAAATATTAATGATAATAGAATTAGTTAATATTTAAATCATTTAATAATGATTCCAGTGTTTAAAAATTCATGATAAAGTATAATAATTATTTAAAAATTATTATAAGTCATTTTAAAAATAATATGACTGATATTTTCAGTTATTGAACTATAGGACAGAGTCTTAGACTCGATAAATACCTGATAAAGCTGTCGGTGCACCGAAATATTTTAGAAATTGGTCTGAACTTAGATAATTTAACTTGATAAGTGTTTATTTGTGATTCAATAGTTGTTAAACATATGTGACAATGTGATTAGATAATGTGCAGACTACAATAAGAAGTGCTATGTGTTACGATATATTATTCTAATCGAACGAATGATCTTATTACTGATAGGTCGCTGTATAAAAGATTAATGTAAGTTACATTATTGCAAGCAGCAGCTCAGGCAAGTATCTTACATTTGCATTTTATTTATGCAATGAACATAAGTAAGAATGTTTCTAAATTATATTATTATTGTACAGATTATTAACCCTATATTATATACGCTCATTGATTATCAACATGTTAGTATATGGTAATTCAGATATATATTTTGTTCGTTAATTCCTAAAACTGGTTAGACAAGTGTCCCCACTTGGATAATCATTGTATTTAATCAGATGTTGATATACCTTTGTTAATTACCCATATATATATATATATATATATATATATATATATATATATATATATATGTTGAATTGTAGATTATTGTTGAACAAGATAAAACTTTTAGTTTGGAACCCGACGAGTATGAACATCCCATAAACGGAAAAAAAATTTATGCACCCAAGGTGGACAGAGTGAACGATACTATCGTTCTTACATGTAGTATTGATCAATACAGGGCATAACTGGCTGATCACCCCCCGTGCCCGTAAGTTATGACGGTTTGCAGATGAAGTTCTGCTAAACCTATTCGAAAATTGAAAACAATGTTCATAGTATGTCACCTAAACACCAATTATAGTCATTACGTAGTTTTAAAATTTTGATAGAGAGTTGTTATGTTATTATTATCGGTTCAGATTACTTCACAACTATTGACTTATTGTAGAAGGGTAGTACAAAGAAAACATTTAACCCTTTCAGCAAATATTTATAATTGTTATTACTTGCTGGGCACTCAAATGCTCACTCTTGCTTAAATTAAATGTTTTCAGTTACGTATGATCAACCCGAAGGCTCAGGCAAGAACAAAGGGAAAGGAAAGATGTTCGAATGAGATTTATAATATTCTGTGTAATAGTTATAGTTTATTAAGACAATGTTACTTATTATCTATGATGTAATGAATGTTTAAAGGTCTCGTACCTGAGAGTAAACTTTGATGCATATGTAAATTAAGTTTGAATTTTATATTATTGTTATTATTATTAGTATTATTTTGCTTATAGAAATGGTATCGTGAAGTACCGAGTTCGGGTTTTAAGTACCCGAATTTGGGGGTGTCACAGGTTTGTATCAAAGCTTTAGGGTTAGAAACCTTAGGTGGGATCGACCTTAGGCTATAACCTTAGGACAGAGGGAAACGTTGAAAATACAAATAACTCATATAGAGTTTAAAAGGAGTTGAAT
The DNA here is from genome assembly GCA_016801055.1 of Panax notoginseng. Lineage (NCBI taxonomy): Eukaryota > Viridiplantae > Streptophyta > Magnoliopsida > Apiales > Araliaceae > Panax > Panax notoginseng. The sequence goes on from CM029020.1 coordinate 139,387,805, forward strand.
TGAATAAATTCATCGTTAAACAAAATAAAAGATAACTTTTATAAAACTATTATTTGTTATATGTATATACTATATGCTAATCAGGATAATTTATGTGTGTAGATGTCTGGTGGAAAAGGCTTGTTATATTCTTATAGCGTGAAGGAGGATCAAATCCATATACCCGAGCTAATATCGAAGCCAATAGCTGAAATAGAGGCTCACAATGAAACCAACTCGGATGAGGTGGTTATTTTGGAAAACGTAGTACTAGATCCAGAGATGTTGGAGTTGACAGATAGTGATACGAACACTAAAGTTGAAGCTGATCAAGCATCAATGGAAGTGCAGGATCTGAGGAACAAGCTTCTTCTCTGGAAAAGTTGTGGAAAATAGAAAAGCTGCTAAATAGTCAATTGCGTCAGGCATTAATAGAAACAATGGAAGAACAAGATAAGCTTAAAATTTAAAATTGATCAGATGGGAGCCTCAAGCAACACATTGCGTGCAGCTCCGAGTAAGAAGGGAAAAAGAAAGATAGAAGATCATGACTTAGAAAAAAATTGATAAGAAGAAAGGGAAAATAATATGTTACCTTTGCGGCTATAAGGGACATACCACTCTATATTGTTCCGACTATAAACCAGGACCATGTTTTATCTGTGGGATAGAAGATCATCAGGCGAAAGGTTGTCCAAGGAAAAGGAGTAGTAAATAGGTAGTATAGGTTCTGTTGTGTAGGTTTGTTTAATGTAATAGATATGCTAAGTATATATGTGTAATGTAATGTTCCCAACTTTTGTATTAGTCAAGGCTATAAATCCTGACTTTTGTGGTCACAAAGGGATAGCAGTATGTGTTGCATTATGTAAAGTACTTAGAATTAATAAATATGAATCTATGTTTGAGTAATGAACCAAGTTTAACATATTAAACTTATATGATAAGGTTTAGAATGTGAGCTAAATTTATAATTTTATTTAATTAGACAATGCCGCCAAGACGTCGAACACGAAATCAAAGGGTAGAAGAATCTGTCAACAACGCTGAGGGACAACAGCAAGACCTGATGTAAAACATTGTGAACATGGTAGCTCAGGCTATGCAGCAGGGAATACCAGCCGCAGGGAACTAGCCAGACAATCGCTTGGCAAAATTTAAAGACTTCAAGGCAGTAGGACCACCAGAATTCAGGGGATCAGCTGACCCTATAAAATCCCAGACATGGGTTAACGAGATAGAAAAGGCATTCATAATTGCTAGGATAGATGAGGGGCAAAAGACCACTTTTGTCACTTATATGATGAAGGGAGATGCTAACTTTTGGTGGGAGACAAATCAAACGAGGGCAGGAGAAGGAGTAGTTACTTGGGCTAGGTTTAAGACTTTGTTTTTCGAAAACTACCTCTCAGCTAGCATGCAGCCTAGGATGGAGATAAAATTTCTAGAGTTAAGGCAGGATAACATGACTGTTGCGGAGTATGCCACAAAGTTTAATGAATTGGCTAGGTTCGCTCCGCATCAAGTTGATATTGAGGCTAGGAAGGCAAGAAGGTTCGAGCTAGGATTAAAACCCTAGCTCTACAACAAGGTGGCAGTGTTGCAGATTAATACTTTTACAACACTCATGGAAAAGGCTATCATAGCTGAGGAGGGGAGTGAGGCCATGAGCCTCTACAACAAGGAGAAGAGGAACAAAAGTAAGGCTGTAGGAGTTGTGAAGGTGGAAGGTAATAGTATAGTGGTGAGAAAAGAAAGGGGAATTTTTCTGGGAATGTTCAGGTGAAGCAGGAAGGTGTGAAGAAACAGACTGTGCAGTGTAAGAATTGCGGGAAGAATCACTCTGGTGAGTGTCTGAAGGGTAAGTTTATATGTTACAAGTGCGGGCAGGAGGGCCATATCTCTCCTAATTGCCCCAACTCAAGGATGAATAATGGGTGTTTTCTATGTGGATCGACTGAACATAAGGTAAGGGATTGTCCAAAGAGGAAAATGGAGGCAGGGAGTGTAACCACAGGAAAAGGAAGCGGGACTATGGCAATCACATGACCGACTTCAACCAACAAACCAACCGCACGAGTCTTCAATATGACGGTCCAGGATACTGTGGCAGCTGGAAATGGGACTCTAGGCATTATTTGAATAACTTTTATTTTCGTATATATATGATTTTCCTATATATAACAAATTATTGTATAGAAAAAATTTTGAGGGAGGAATTTGAGTTCTTTTAGAAATCAAACTTCTGTTTAATCAGACAGATAAGCTTTATTTGAATAGTTGAAGATCAGTTCGATCAAATATGATCGAGATCTACTTGTAATGATTGTGTATGTTATATACCCTTGTATGTATGAGTTTTAAAACGGTGATTCCGAAGGGAGGGTGAATGTAATAACCCGATATTTTCAATATAAAATAAATAAGAAATTTTGTATATAATTTTTTTTATTTAATGCTGAGAATAAGTGTCAAGTAATGCGTATGTAAATATGTGATAAATAAAAATTATTTATTATGTGAATAATTTCAAAAAAATTTATTTTAGAATTTTTGATCATTACAAATTATATTCTTATAATAATTAATTTTATAGTAGAAATGTCTTTATTAATTATTTTTCATGAAAATATGATTTTTGTATTATTTAAATAATATATGAAATGATTATTGGAATTATTATAATTATTATTTTATTTTATGAATTTTAGTTCAGATTATTAAGTTAATGATTTTAACTTAATTATTGATGCAATATATGAAGGATAAACCAGATATGGAATCCAAACCCTAAATTTAGATTTTTATCAAGGGATGATAATAATAATATAATATTAATTATATTTTGATTTTTCATTGCTATAAATAAGTACGGTAAATGTGTAGACTGATAATGGTTGGTCAATTATGGTAAATTATATCACGACCCTTATATCATGTTAATAAACCCTAATTGTTAAACTCAGTTATGAGTTCGATACTGTGTATTATAGAATTTCTGTAATTAGGAGAAACCCTAATTATTATTTGAAAACACTAATTTAATATTAATTAGAAACCCTAATTATTATTTTAGTAAATTATAATGATATTTAGGAAACCCTATTTGTTAATTTGCGAACCCTAATGATATTAAGGAACACTAATTTAAAAACCCTAATTTTCTATTAAAAACCCTAATTTTAAATTAGTGTGTTTAATTAAAATTTTATTACCCTTTAATTTGAATTTTTCAAACCTTAGAAATCATTTGGGAAACTTTAAGATGTAAATCTAGTGAATAAATTCTAGATTCAAGCACCTTGGACAAGAATGCCCTTAAAATTAAAATAAATTTACCAAAGTGCCCTTTTTGTCCCATTTGGTGTATTATTGTTGGGAGATCTTATCAAATCTTGCAAGTCATCATTTCCTTAACCTAGCTATGAGCTACAATAGCAGCACATCAGATTCAATTCACCAGCCAAGTTCATTACATCAATTTAATTGCATAGATTAAGAGAGAGAAAATGTATTATTACCTTATTTGTGCAACAAACACTTAGCCATATTCTCTCAAGCTCAAACCCATGAAATTCTAGTGTTAGATCAGTCACAAAGCAAGCCCCACGAACACCAACATCAAATCAGAAGCAAGAAATCAAGAATCACGGTGCAAAAAGGTATAAAAGAACCCTAACTTAAAAAGTCTGTGATTTGATGTTAGATCTTATAGTTGATTGTTAAAACATGTTGTTTGTAGTCTATTTAAGTGCTTTGGGTTGATATCTTGTAGATCCATATCATGTAAGTGCTCAAAATTAAAGATTTCTTAAATCTGAAAAAAAAAATCAAATTGTGGCCTGACAACGAATGTCAGTGGCCACAGATCTTTGGCCGGTTATGAGTTTTGTTGTTTTTAACTTGTTATGTGTAGCTTGTAATGTGGTCTTTAATCTGCAAAAAAAATCAGAGTCATTTGATGTATAGATTGGTAGTTATTAACGGTCAAAAGCCGTTGACCGGCATTGACCTGGTCTTTTCTGGGTAACCCATAAAGGGGTTTTCAGCGTCTGACATGAGTTTTGAAGGCCAAGATCTGTCAGATGATTGAAGGTTTGAGGTTGTTTTTCTAACTAGATTGTAGCTTGTGGTCTGGAATTTATATCATGGCCTTTATATTCCCTAAACCAGTAACTGATAGAACGTAGTGAGTGGTCAAACTAGGCCACTCGATCATGACTTGCATTTCTGAGAATTTCCAGAAACGTAAAGAACAGTTTTCTGACATAGGTTGACCGGATTAGATCTTGTAACTATGATGTTGATTTACTGACTTGTTATAATAATGTTCCTTGTCATGTATGCTATATATTTAAACCATTAAACGACATAAATCATGGACATAACATAAAGGAAATCGAGCATGAAAGTGATAGGTTGAACTTCTGGGTTTCTGGGAAAACCCAGAATCGTTCTGACAAGAATTTGTTGAGCCCAGATCTTTTTGGTTAATTATTGTTAGACTTGAACATGGCTTGAATCATGTTCTCTGTTAGTTTTACTTCAAGGCCCGACGTGTAGACCACCTATAGCATGAACAGATTGATAGATATAAAGCCACGAAAAGAGTTGACCGGCCACGACTTTATTTTCTAGGTAGCCCAGAAACGTCAAGAACAGCTCTGACAGCTTGTTCTTGAGCTTATATCTTGCAGGTGATGTATGTTTTGACTATGGTTGTTGTTAGATTGTGTAGTATTACATCAGTACTATAATATCTAACCATTAACTAGATGAGAAACACATTACACAAGAAATGATTGATGGTCAAACAAGCAAGCTCGAGCACTGACTTTGAATGCCTGGGTTTCTCAAGAACACCTAAGGCGACAGATTCTGTCGCCAAAGGGATTTAGCGACAGAATTATTATAATTAATTAATTTAAATTCTAAAATTTATTTAAAAATAGTAAATAAATTCTAAAAATTACAAAAATAGTTTTAAAAATTATTTTAAGTTATAAAAATTAACTTTGAATAATTTAACATATTTTTTATAAATATTAATATTTATTTGGATATTATTTGTATTTAAATTATTTAATAAATGCATTAAATAAATTAAATAAAAATAATTTTATTGTATTAAAAATCATTTTAAATAATAATAGGGTATTTAATAATCTTTTAAGTTATAAAACATAACTTTTAATATTTTAAGATAAGTTTCATTAATTATTAAATATTAATGATATTAGATTTATTTAGTAATTATATTAAATAAATTAATGAAAAATAATTTTAATATTTTAAAAATTATTTTAAATGAAAATAAATCGTTTTAAAATATTTTAAGTTATAAAATATAACTTTTGATATTTAAAGGTAAATTTTATTAATAATTTAATATTAATGATATTAAGTTTATTTAATAATTATATTAGATAAATAGTTTAAAAATGGTTTTATTGAATTAAAAATCATTTAAAAAGGAAATAAATGAATTAAAAATATTTTAAGTTATAATTAATGACTTTTAATATTTTGATAAATAATAAATTAATATTCTAATATTAATGGTAATTATTTAAATATCATTTAAGGGTAATATTAATACTTTAAAAATATTTTGAGTTATTATAAATAACGTTAATATTTTGGCAATGGTTTCATTAATAGTTTAATATTAATTAAATATTAATGATAATAGAATTAGTTAATATTTAAATCATTTAATAATGATTCCAGTGTTTGAAAATTCATGATAAAGTATAATAATTATTTAAAAATTATTATAAGTCATTTTAAAAATAATATGACTGATATTTTCAGTTATTGAACTACAGGACAGAGTCTTAGACTCGATAAATACCCGATAAAGCTGTCGGTACACCGAAATGTTTCAGAAATTGATCTGAACTTAGATAATTTGACTTGATAAGTATTTATTTGTGATTCAATAGTTGTTAAACATATGTGAGAATGTGATTAGATAAAGTGCAGACTGCAATAAGCAGTGCTATGTGTTACGATATATTATTCTAATCGAACGAATGATCTTATTACTGATAGGTCGCTGTATAAAAGATTAATCTAAGTTGCGTTATTGTAAGCAGCAGCTCAGGCAAGTATCTTACCTTTGCATTATATTTATGCAATGGACATGAGTAAGAATGTTTCTGAATTATATTATTATTGTACAGATTATTAGCCCTATATTATATACGCTCATTGATTATTAATATGTTAGTATATGGTAATTCAGATATATATTCTATTCGTTAATTCCTAAAAATGGTTAGACAAGTGTCCCCACTTAGATAATCAATGTATTTAATCACATGTTGATACACCTTTGTTAATTACCCATATATATATATATATATATATATATATATATATATATATGTTGAATTACATATTATTGTTGAACAAGATAAAACTTTTGGTTTGGAACCCGATGAGTATGAACATCCCGTAAACGGGAAAACTTTTTATGCACCCAAGGTGGACAGAGTGAACGATACTATCGTTCTTACATGTAGTATTGATCAATACAGGGCATAACGGGCTGATCACCCCCCGTGCCCGTAAGTTATGACGGTTTGTAGATGAAGTTCTGCTGAACCTATTCGAAAATTGAAAACAATGTTCATAGTATGTCACGTAAATCCCAATTATAGTCATTACGTAGTTTTAAATTTTTGATAGAGAGTTGTTATGTTATTATTATCGGTTCGGATTACTTCACAACTATTGACTTATTATAGAAGGGTAGTACAAAGAAAACATTTAACCCTTTCATCTAATATTTATAATTGTTATTACTTGCTGGGCACTCAAATGCTCACTCTTGCTTAAATTAAATGTTTTCAGTTACGTATGATCAACCCGAAGGCTCGGGCAAGAACAAAAGGAAAGGAAAGCTGTTCGAATGAGATTTATAATATTCTGTGTAATAGTTATAGTTTATTAAGACAATGTTACTTATTATCTATGATGTAATGAATATTTAAAGGTCTCGTACCTGGGAGTAAACTTTGATGCATATGTAAATTAAGTTTGAATTTTATATTATTGTTATTATTATTAGTATTATTCCACTTATAGAAATGGTATCGTGAAGCACCGAGTTCGGGTTTCAAGTACCCGAATTTGGGGGCGTCACAATAGCGTTATCAATACTATATTGAAAGACTTGTAAACAAATCAATAAAACTCTAAAGATTGGTCTAGCCGAGTTAAAATCGGCATTGACTATTTCGTAAAACAATTCATGCATATTATAACATGAATCACATAAACTTGGCTAACACGAATGTGACGCCCCCAAAATTAGGTATACATCACCCATCTTGGGTCGTCAGATACATGGTACAGAATACAAATACAACTTACTAATACAACTGTCGTGTACAATACGACAAAACATAACTGTGAGTTTGAATACAATTATTGTCTACTAGAGACTATACAAACTCAAAAGGAGTCATCATTACAATTATTGTCACACTATTTAATAGAATAGTGAGGACTACTAATACTATCATCTGGTCCATCACTCCGTTCCCCGACTCGTCCCAGCTATATTCTTATTTCCTGAAGAGAACAGTGAAAGAAAGGGTGAGCTCAACTGGCCCAGTAAGAAATATTATGACTAAGATAATGCAGAATAAATTATCATTAGCCTTCAACAGTGTTAAACTGATAAAATATAATGAACATCAAGTTTAACTGCAGCGGAACCAGCAATCCATTAAAAGAGTCAAGTAGATAAAAAAATCAACTATCTTCTATGATTTAAAAGGTTTTTCAACACTGTTATCGCTGGGACTCAGCTTAATAAAATAATCCACATCATCGAATCACCCATGCACTACGGCCAAGGATATTCGTGTATTCATTAATGGTCATGATCATGCCAACAACTGTCCATCAATGCACTACGGGCCAAAGAGGACTTTTACCACATTATTTGTAACATTACGGTCAAGATTATACCGAATAATCCCTGGTCATAATCATACCAAGTCCATCTATGCACTACAGGCCACAGATGACTTTCAACATTTTATAAACATGAGGATGATGACAATGATATAAGAATTCAATAAAACAAGTTCAAGAATTAATTTATCCAAGAATTAACAACGTCCAAATTGTCAACATGATACTGCTTTGTGGAGTAAAATTCAAGAATGCTTAGAAGAATATTTTCACGAAAAGATACTGGATGAAACGTAATTATCAAGGATATTCCACAAATTTCATGGAGTATAGAAGTTAAAACTTAACCAACTGAGTATAATAAAGAATGGAATAACAAAAGAATCACCATGCATGCGATAGACCGCACACACAGGTTATTCCAACAGAATAATAAATAATGAAACCAGGTTCGACGTCAAACGCACAGACAGGATATTCCAACAGAATAATAATAAAGACGGAACTAGGTCCGGTGTAAAACACACAGACAGGATGTTCCAACAGAATAATAATAAAGACGGAACAAGGTCCGATGTAAAACACACAGACAGGATGTTCTAATAGAATAATAATAAAGACGGAACCAGGTCCGGTGTAAAACACACAGACAGGATGTTCCAACATAATAATAATAAAGACGGAACCAGGTCCGGTGTAAAACACACAGACAAGATGTTCCAACAGAATAACAGAAGAATGTCACCAAGTATAGGGTAGACCGCGTATACAGGTTATTCCAACAGAATAATAAGAAATGGAACAACAGTTCTCTTCATGAATAAGAAAGAATAACACTCCTTACCGTTTTAAAGAAGAACTGAAATAATGAAGTAGTTAAGTAGCAGAATACTTTTCTTCTCTCTCTATATAGTTTCTCTCTATGGTTTCTCTCTCTAGAGTTCAGTGAATTCGTAAGAAATAATGAAGGAATGAGCTGCTATTTATAGAAAAATAGAATGCATAGTAACTAATCCATGAACGGTCCAGATTGATTACTTTAATCTGACGGTCCATATTTAAAGAAAAATCTTTTAAATAAAATATAATATATTCTATTTATAGAATAACTTTAATAAAGTATTCTGTTTTATATAAAAAGATGTTTCTGTTTTATTACGTTAATAATACGAATAAAACAAAACGTCATTATCGCTAAATAATTCATATTATTAACTGACAATAATTGAATCAAACTGAGTGACTTCTCACATAAGCATTAATAATCAATACCGTGTGCTACTATGCAACCACACGTATTACTGTACTTTTACTACCGAGTAGTTCAACAGTATCAATGGTAAAACTTCCGCCGTTATTTTTAATAAAATATTTTTGTCGTTTTCTCAATCCGACAATAATTCTGTTGTGGGGTCCACCAATGATTGTGCCGTTATACGAATATTCTCTGTTAAATTGAATATTCCCCGACCAATCGAATATTATATAGCAACTTGTATACTTTACAAAATTTATAAATATTACCCACAACTATAACATTATATCAAATTAACTCCATAATATTCAAAAATGATATTTATAAAAAATTCATCTTTATTTATAAAAGTTAGGGTCTTACAACCTCTCCTTCTTATGAAATTTCGCCCTCGAAATTAGGGTACGTACCTGGTATGTCAAAGAGGTAAGGATACCTTGATTTCATTTCAGATTCTAACTCCCAAGTCATTTCCTCAACATCGTGGTTTCTCCACAAAACTTTAACTTGATAATGTGGTTTCTGCTATTTCGTCCGGTTCTAACTCAATAATGTGGTTCGGGTCTTCCACATATTTACGTAACATGGATATGTAAAAAATATTATGAACACGAGACATACTTGGCGATAAAGCGAGTCTATAAGCCACAGTTCCTACTCGATCGAGGATTAAAAATGGACCGATGAATCGAGGATTGAGCTTTCCTCTCTTTTCAAATCTCGTAACTCCTTTCCATGGAGCAAAACGTAAGAACACATGATCTCCTATATCAAATTCCACGTCCTTTCGATGAAGATCAGCATAACTCTTTTGTCGATCTTGTGAGGTTTTTATACGTTGTCGGATCGTTTGAATCTTTTCTGTAGTCATACGTACCAACTCCGGTCCCAACAACGTTGCTTTACCCACCTCATCCCAGCATACTGGAGAACGACATTTTCTTCCATACAATGCTTCGAATGGAGCCATGCCAATACTTGCTTGATAACTGTTGTTGTAGGAAAACTCCACCAATGGTAAGAACTTGTCCCAACTTCCCTTCAAGTCTAGAACACAGAGTCTTAATAAATCTTCTAGAGTTTGAATAGTCCTCTCTGATTGTCCGTCCGTCTGAGGATGATATGCCGAACTATATCGTAAATTCGTGCCCATAGGATTTTGTAAACTAACCCAAAATCGTGAAGTAAATCTTGGGTCTCGATCAGAAACTATGGATACTGGCATACCATGCAGTCTTACAATATCCTTTATGTACGTACGAGCAAGACGTTCAAGTGTATAAGTTTCTCGTATCGGTAAGAAATGAGCAGACTTGGTCAATCTATCAACAATGACCCAAATCGCATCTATACCTTGAGAAACCTTAGGAAGACCGGTAACGAAATCCATGGTAATGTGCTCCCACTTCCATTCTGGAATTTCAAGTGGTTGCAATGGACCTTTTGGTACTTGATGCTCCGCTTTGACTCGTTGACAAGTTAGACACCTTGAGATAAACAGCGTTATCTCTCTCTTCATATTGCTCCACCAAAATGTATGACGAAGATCATGATACATTTTGGTACTTCCACGATAAATTGTAAACGGTGTGTTGTGCGCCTCCATCATGATTTCATACTTTAAATCAGGGTTGTTAGGAACACAAAGTCTTGAGTTAACTCGAAGTATTCCTTCTTCATCGATTCTTGCTTCCGGCATAGCACCTTCTTGCACTTTCTTCCTCATACGCATCAGCTCCAGGTCTGTAGCTTGAGCAGCTTTAACTTTATCGATTAAAGATGGTTCTACTCGTATATTCGCCATCATCACATGGGTCCCTGGAGTCTTTAACTCTATCTCCATCCTTTGCAAGTCACACAAAATGGGCCTTTGTGTGGACAATATCGCACTCGTACTTGCATATGATCTTCTACTCAATGCGTCAGCTATCACGTTCGCTTTTCCAGGATGGTATTGAATGGTATGATCATAATCTTTCAACAGTTCAAGCCAACGGCGTTGTCGCATGTTGAGTTCCTTTTGAGTGAAGAAATATTTAAGGCTTTTATGATCCGTAAAGATCTCCACCTTCTCCCCATACAAGTAATGCCTCCAAATTTTAAGTGCAAAGACAACAGCTGCCAACTCTAGATCATGAGTAGGATAATTCCTCTCATATTCCTTGAGTTATCTTGATGCATAGGCTATGACTTTTCCATGTTGCATGAGAACGCATCCCAACCCTTTGCTCGAAGCATCACTGTAGATGACAAATCCCTCCGAGCCAGATGGTATTGTTAGAACAGGTGCTGAAATGAGTCTCCTCTTGAGTTCTTGAAAACTCTTCTCACATTCTTCACTCCAACTGAACTTTGTATCTTTCTGAGTCAGCTGAGTTAATGGAGTAGCGATTCGAGAAAATCCTTCCACGAATTTTCGATAATAACCAGCTAAACCATGAAAGCTACGTACTTCGGTCACTGATTTAGGTTGCTCCCAGCTTTGAATAGCTTCAATCTTTGTCGGGTCAACCGATATTCCACGACTTGATACTACGTGCCCAAGGAATGCTACCTCCTCCAGCCAGAACTCGCATTTCTTTAACTTGGCATAAAGCTTGTATTCACGAAGCTTTTGGAGTACCAGCCTCAAGTGATGCTCATGATCTTCACAACTTTTGGAATAAATAAGGATGTCATCAATAAAGACGACCACAAAGTGATCCAAATATTTCTTGAATACCCGGTTCATCATATCCATGAAGGCAGCAGGAGCATTAGTCAATCCAAAGGACATGACTAGGAATTCATAATGCCCGTACCGAGTTCTGAAAGCCATCTTTAGAATATCCTCAGTTCTAACCTTCAGTTGATGATATCCAGAACGAAGATCGATCTTTGAAAAGAATTGTGCTCCTTACAACTGGTCAAACAGGTCATCAATACGTGGCAATGGGTACCTATTTTTGATGGTGACATGATTCAACTCCCGATAATCAATACAAAGTCGCATATTTCCATCTTTCTTCTTCACGAATAGCACAAGAGCACCCCAAGGAGAAGTACTAGGACGAATAAAGCCAATGTCTAACAATTCCTGTAGTTGGATCTTTAACTCTTGAAGTTCAATAAGAGCCATTCGATATGGGGCTTTGGAAATGGGTTTTGTACCGGGTTCAAGGTCGATACAAAATTTAATTTCAAGCTCTGGAGGTAGGCCAGGAAGTTCTTCAAGGAATACGTCAGGAAATTTATTAACAATAGAAATATCATTCAAAACTGACGTATTTTTATTTAGATCCGTGACATGAGCTAAGAAAGCTTGACATCCGTTTTTCAATAAACGAATAGCTTTATGGCTTGAGATGACAGCAATTGATTTTAATGGTTTGGTTGCTTGAATTCGCATAATAGGTCGATTAGGAATATGAAAGCTAACAACCTTACGAAAACAATCAATTTTTGCATGATGAGTAGTTAACCAATCAATCCCTAGAATCACGTCAAATGCAAGTATTTTTAATGAAATAAGATTGACAGGTAATGTGTGGGTACCAACTTGAACCAAACAAGACTTATAAACCGTGAATGTAATTAAGGTTTCTCCCAATGGAGTTTCAACAGATAAGTTAAAGTCTAATTTCTCCGGAGTCAAATTTAATCGATGAGCGCAAGTAGGAGAAATAAAAGAATGGGTAGAACCGGTATCAAATAAAGTATAGACTTTGTTAGAGTTTATAATAAGCTTACCCGTGATGACCTCATTCGGGGTCCTTGCTTTCTGGGAGGTCACAACAAACGCTCTCCTTTGCACTACCGGTTTTGACTTTTCTGGGACGGCCTTTGGTGTCTCCATCTTGGCTGAACTTATTTTTGGTAAACGACAAAATCGAGCTAAATGACCTTCTCTTCCACAATTATAACATGCTTTAGATGGCATCACGCAGTTTAGACAGATGTGCCCCTCCCCTTCGCATTTGAAACATATGATAGGTGGTCGTTCTCCTTCCTTAACAACGGGTGCTGGTGCTGACGTCTTTCCATCATTGTTGAATCTCCTCTTCTTGAAATGACCATTCTTATTGTTTTGGCCCTGATTACCACCGAAGTGGTTACCATTTCTGGCCTGTTGATTCCCTCCATGCTTGTTGTCACCACTTCGATGATTGCTCTCACTGGTATTATCATTTTGTCGACTGCTCTATTTTGGTTGCGTTGACTCGTTATCGCGCTCCACTAACTGAGCCATATTCACAACATCTGAATACAAACACAATTTATGAGAAATAAGATGTTGACGTATCTCGGGTTTCAAACCTCATAAAAACATTCGCGTCATTCGCTCTTCATTATCCACCAAGTGGGACGCAAATCGGGACAGCTCAGCAAATTTAGCCTCATACTGCGACACGGTCATATTATTCTACTCCAATTTGATGAACTCCACCTCCTTCATGTGACGAACACTTTCAGAAAAGTATATGTCATTGAACAGCTCTTAGAACTTCTCCCAAGACATCTTCAGTGTGGCATGTTGAGTACGCTTAATCGATTCCCACCAGTAATATGCCTCTCCTCGCAACATAAAGGCGGCAAAGGGAACCTTTTGCTCCTCGGAGCATCCCAAGACATCAAATATCTTGGTGATCTGCTTTATCCATGTTTCCGCTATAAGTGGTTTTGGCTCTCCCTTAAACTCCGGTGGTCCCAGCTCCTTAAACTGTTTAGCAGTGACCGTCCGAGAGTTTTCAGTGTTTCCACCTATATTTTGGACAGGAGCCGTTCTCGCCTGCTGTTGCATGAACTGCATAAAGCTTCTGAACATTCCATCATTCATCATCTGGTCAGTGTTGTTGTTTGCATGAGGATTGTCACCTTCCTGATGCCCATTATCCTGATTATTGATATGTGGTGAATCAACAGTCGCCTGTGCTCCATTGCTATTCTCAACATTCTCAGATGTCATTTTCAGATACTGCTAGAAAATAAAAGTTAATTGATATGTCATATATTATCCTTATATTATGACCGACCAATTAAATACCATGTAAATAAACTTAAGTAGGTCATACTAGCGAAGGAATTCCCCGTCTCTCCCCTCCTAGTTCTATTCTCACATCTTAGCCAGGGATCATATCCCTAAGCTCTGATACAAACTGTGACGCCCCCAAAATTAGGTATACATCACTCATCTTGGGTCGTCAGATACATGGTAAAAAATACAAATACAACTTACTAATACAACTGTCGTGTACAATACGACAAAACATAACTGTGAGTTTGAATACAATTATTGTCTACTAGAGACTATACAAACTCAAAAGGAGTCCTCATTACAATTATTGTCACACTATTTAATAGAATAGTGAGGACTACTAATACTATCATCTGGTCCATCACTCCGTTCCCCGACTCGTCCCAGCTATATTCTCATTTCCTGAAGAGAACAGTGAAAGAAAGGGTGAGCTCAACTAGCCCAGTAAGAAATATTATGACTAAGATAATGCAGAATAAATTATCATTAGCCTTCAACATTGTTAAACTGATAAAATATAACGAACATCAAGTTTAACTGCAGCGGAACAAGCAATCTATTAAAAGAGTCAAGTAGAGAATAAAATCTACTATCTTCTATGATTTAAAAGGTTTTTTAACACTGTTATCGCTGGGACTCAACTTAATAAAATAATCCACATCATCGAATCACCCCTACACTACGGCCAAGGATATTCGTGTATTCATTAATGGTCATGATCATGCCAACAACTGTCCATCAATGCACTACGGGCCAAAGAGGACTTTTACCACATCATTTGTAACATTACGGTCATGATTATACCGAATAATCCCTGGTCATAATCATACCAAGTCCATCTATGCACTACAGGCCACAGATGACTTTCAACATTTTATAAACATGAAGATGATGACAATGATATAAGAATTCAATAAAAACAAGTTCAAGAATTAATTTATCCAAGAATTAACAACGTCCAAATTGTTAACATGATACTGCTTTGTGGAGTAAAATTTAGAATGCTTAGAAGAATATTTTCATGAAAAGATACTGGATGAAACACAATTATCAAGGATATTCCACAAATTTCATGGAGTATAGAAGTCAAAACTTCACCAACTGAGTATAATAAAGAATGGAATAACAAAAGAAATCACCATGCATGCGATAGACCGCACAGACAGGTTATTCCAACAGAATAATAATAAAGACGGAACTAGGTCCGGTGTAAAACACACAGACAAGATATTCCAACAGAATAATAATAAAGACGGAACAAGGTCCGATGTAAAACACACAGACAGGATGTTCCAACAGAATAATAATAAAGACGGAACCAGGTCCGGTGTAAAACACACAGACAGGATGTTTCAACATAATAATAATAAAGACGGAACCAGGTCCGGTGTAAAACACACAGACAAGATGTTCCAACAGAATAACAGAAGAATGTCACCAAGTATAGGGTAGACCGCGTATACAGGTTATTCCAACAGAATAATAAGAAATGGA
This sequence comes from Panax notoginseng, assembly GCA_016801055.1. Taxonomy (NCBI): domain Eukaryota; kingdom Viridiplantae; phylum Streptophyta; class Magnoliopsida; order Apiales; family Araliaceae; genus Panax; species Panax notoginseng. Next base: position 139,403,476 of record CM029020.1, read on the forward strand.
ACAACAACAGTTCTCTTCATGAATAAGAAAGAATAACACCCCTTGCCGTTTTAAAGAAGAACTGAAATAAGGAAGTAGTTAAGTAGCAGAATACTTTTCTTCTCTCTCTATATAGTTTCTCTCTATAGTTTTTCTCTCTAGAGTTCAGTGAATTCGTAAGAAATAATGAAGGAATGAGCTGCTATTTATAGAAAAATAGAATGCATAGTAACTAATCCATGAACGGTCCAGATTGATTACTTTAATCTGACGGTCCATATTTAAAGAAAAATCTTTTAAATAAAATATAATATATTCTATTTATAGAATAACTTTAATAAAGTATTCTGTTTTATATAAAAAGATGTTTCTGTTTTATTACGTTAATAATACGAATAAAACAAAACTTCATTATCGCTAAATAATTCATATTATTAACTGACAATAATTGAATCAAACTGAGTGACTTCTTACATAAGCATTAATAATCAATACCGTGTGCTACTATTCAACCACACGTATTACTGTACTTTTACTACCGAGTAGTTCAATAGTATCAATGGTAAAACTTCCACCGTTATTTGTAATAAAATATTTTTATCGTTTTCTCAATCCGACAATAATTTCGTTGTGGGGTCCACCAATGATTGTGTCGTTGTACGAATATTTCCTGTTAAAACGAATATTCCCCGACCAATCGAATATTATATAACAACTTGCGTACTTTGCAAAATTTATAAATATTATTCACAACTATAACATTATATCAAATTAACTCCATAATATTCAAAAATGATATTTATAGAAAATTCATTTTTATTTATAAAAGTTGGGGTCTTACAACGAAGGTTAGACAAGCGTTAAGAAAACTTGCCTTCAAACGTCTTTAATTAAAAATTCAACAGTTCTTGGTCTTTACTGTGACAACCCGAAAATTTGGACAATTCTATAAAATCTTAAAAGATTGAATAAGGTTAAATAATAGACCTATACAGAAAATGAATGTATGGATTTGACGTTTCTGTAAAGAAATTTTAAGGATTTCAAAATTTTTGGATAAGAACTTGAATGATTTGGTAGACTATAAGTGATAGTCTGATAATGAGGTATATGTTTAGCGTATGAGTCATAAGATTATATATATGTGGTTCTAGTATTTTAATTATATACTAGTGACCTAATCTAGGAATTTTGGACCATGTCTCAATTTAATAATTTTTTTTGTATGAATACGTGAGTAAGTGAATTAAGAATTAAGTTATGTAACCTAATATATATATTAGGTGTGATAAGTAAATAACCTAAGAGATTATAATATGGGAGAATATTAATATATAAATATATATACTAACATTAAAAGATTTATTTTATACATCTCAATTAATTAATTTTATAACCTAATTAAAGCAAGTCTAATTGGGTTAAGAAAATAAGTGTGTATGAGTAAGAAATTAACTTACTAATGTGTGTAAGGGAACCCTAATTAAATAATGGGGAATGGATAAAAAGTTAATAAATATAGAACTAAGTTGATTTTTAGGCTCAAAGAATTAATTTGTAGCCCAAGTGTTTATTTAAGCATGAGATTTGTAGTTAATTAATTTAAGAACAATTAATGAGCTAGCCCAATATTTAATATAAATGGCAAGTTTAGTGATGACCCAATTTATTTGGTGGAGGAGCTCATGCTCATTTTAATTAGTAGACAAAGGAATAAGAAAGTGCAAGCCCAAAAAGAAATAAAAAGGGAGCCCAAGCTTGGCCCAATTAAAGTCCACTTAAGGAGGGGCATTATGGTCATTAATTAAGCTAGCTAATAAAAATAAAATGGGTGAATGAAGAGGACATGTGGCCAAAATTGGTGGAGTGGGAAAAGGAGTGGTATGTAATGATGAGATAACTTTAGTAGGTGAACAACTTCATGAGTTGTCAACTTTTTATTTGGACAACACTTTAGATGTTGCTTGCAAGTTACATCTTGAATGATGAGAGAGAGACAAGTAAGATATGGATGGATATGTTAGGTAATCTAATCACTTTAATTTTGCTAGCAAACTTGGTAATGCATGTGAGGTAACGATGATAACTTATTTTAGTTTATAAAGTAGTTCACCAACTATACTAGGTGTCTTCTTATTTTCGAAGCCACCACATTTGGCTAAACTTGCAAGCAACAACTAAATGATTGAGAAAGAGAGAGTGAAGGGGAAATGTGTTGAGAATTTCTATAGATACATATAATATATCTATATACATTTACCAAACAAATAAAAATCTATCTTATTTTTCTCTTTCATCTCTTTTATTATTCTAACAAGAGTTAAAGAGAGAGAGTGTGTGAGAGAAGGGAGGATTCAGCAGCTCCAAGAGGATAAAGAGAGGAGATTTTGATCTTCCATGCCATCCAAGATCCATCACATTGTTTGGAAGAAAAAGATATGTTAAGAAATCAAAGATATAAAACCAAACCTAAGTTATCCTTTTTAAGTTATTTTGATGGAATAAAGATCTAAAGTTTCAAAACTCAAAAATCTTAGATCTACATAATTTAGAGTATTTTATGTGTGGATCTATCCATTTTAAGTGTCAAAAGTTAGATCAAAAGCAAGAAAAGTGAAGCTAGGTTTTCAAAGTGTAGAAAATCCTAATTTTCTTAGCCTTGATTGTATTTTATTTTGTGTTTGATGATTGTTTGATGGAATAGATCATTCATCATGATAGATCCATGGGTGTATGAGGTATTATTAAGTATTATGATGAGTTATGTTGATATTATGTGAAAACATGAAAGTTTTCTTAGAACTCACCAAGGGTTAAAAATTAGATTTTTATGAAAACGGAACATGAAATTCAAATCACCATATCTCCTATTATATTTTGAATTTTTGAGTGTGGTCAAGTCCTAGAGTTAGATCTATATGTTATCTAACATCTCCAAGTGGAATCACTAAAAAAGGAGTTGTAGATTTCCGTATGGACTATTTTTAGCAAAGGACAAAAAACTGCAAAATGGCAATTTAGCTTCTACCCAAAACTTTAAAAGGGCTGTTTCGGCAACTTATTTATCGAGATAAAATCCACCCTTTTGGGGGATGAAACTATATGTGATAAAGTAGGTTGTGTCCAAAAATGAGCTCATTCTGACTTAAATTGAGCAAGTTATGACCATTTCAATTTCTGTGATTTTCTGACGAAAATCGCTATAACCGGAGTTCTATTACTCCGATGGTCACGAAATTTAAACTGGATGGTCACGTTAACATGTATAACATTATGTCAAGAGATGGGAATTTCTGGAGTTAAGCACGAGGTAGCTAATTTCTTAAGGAATTAACTAGAAATTAATTTTTGAAAAATACTTAAGGGAGTTGAAAAATTACGGAAAAATATTTTTTGTGTATGGAATACATGTGTATATGATTGGCCAAAAGATAGAAAAATAATAAGTTGATTTGTTATTTTTGTGCAAAAGAATAGTGAATTCAGGTTGCTGAAATTGAAGATTTTGAATTCAGGTTGCTGAAATTGAATTTAGTCTGCTAATATGATTTTGGTTTGCTGAAATAGTGATTTCAGGATGCTGAAATGTAATTCATTTTACTGAAATGATATTTCAATTTACTGAAAGGTTATCTCGCTTACTAAGATAACATCTAAAGGGGAAAACTTATAAAGTATAAGTTGTAAGATTATCAAAGTATAATGATACTACTAAGACTAAGGTGTGATGTCTAATACTTAACTTTGTGAGTAAAGATTAGACAAGTTAATATAAGGTGATGAGATTATAAGTAAGTAAATGAACAGGGTGTTAAGATTATCTAATATTTGACTATGTGATTAAGTGTTAAATACTATTATGAAATAAAGTATGATATGCTAATTGAAAGATCAATCATGATAGGTCTTTTCAATAAAGAGAATAAATTAAATTGCGTAGCGATAATCGACTATGCAGGCAAGTTTCCTTAACTCAAACTCGAGTTATATTTCAAAGCATATTAGTGAATAATTATTGTGGATTATTCACATCTATACTGATTATTGATTCGCACTTAGTGCATGTTACATATGTTCATCAGGTATGAAAGGTTGATCACCTTCATTACCATCTGCTCCAGTTGAATTATTCATATTCATTATTGACATTTATTCATGTCGTCCTGATCATTCAATTATGAAATTTAATTCCTGCTAGTTCACAATTATATTGTTGGACGTAGCTAGCCTTTTATTCATATTCTTTCAATCATGATATATCCTCAAATAAATTTAACTTGCTGGGCAAATTTGATGCTCACCCTTGCTATATCATGATAAAAATTTTCAGATTAAGATGAAAGCTCCAGTAAAGATAGAAGCAAAGACAAAGTGCAAGATTAATTTTTGATGCAGTTAGAACTATTAAATTTTCTGATACAAATGATATTGTAAACCTTTAAGATATTGAAGGTATGTATTAAGTTAAGGTTGTAGACCTTGGGATTTATGTTGTAAAAGTTTAATGTATAAACAATTTATGTTTATATCTTCTGCAATAATTATGGATTTAGTATACCAGATTCGTGGTAAAAAGGTACCCGAATTTGGGGATGCTACATTTACAGTTTCTGCATGATATATTCACATAGCACACTGGAATTTGCTACCAAACGATCTAATCACATTGCTTTTACCAACTTCTTTCTCTTCTATAACTTAACCGAATTTATTTCATTAATAATATTCGTTTCCAGTTACTTATCCTTCCTTACGGCTTATTAATGTTCTTACGTCCCTAAACTAACACTCAACAACCATTGGTTAAGTACCATAGTAGTTGAAACCCAAATTTATACGTTAACTCAGATGAATTCCTCTCAGATTTTCGACATCGGACTCCATACAGTACGTACATAGGTTTTACCTTCACTTCTTATCATTTATGTATTACACATATCTATTTCATAATGTATAATATTAGGACCCATGTTAAACTTGAATACGATTTACGATTCACATTCTCACATTTTACGTTCTTCATTTAAATACTTTTAAACAACGTTAATTTCCTAAAATCATCACTATATATATGATTTAGGAATGGTCTTATCATGTATATTAAGTATATACATGCCCCATAGTTACCATATAAACAGTTGGGTTAATAAATAATTTAATCAGACTTTTCCTCTTAATAGCGTTGCGGTGCTAGCTTCAAGTATAACATTGGCGCTGTGGCGCGAGTTATCAGGAGCTACCCCCCCCCCCCCGTCCCGGCGCTGCGGTGTGAGTTTCATAGGCTTGGGGGGCGCTGCGGCGTTGACCTAATGTTTTTAAGTTTTTCATTTCAATTATTTTCGGACTCGTAACTTAATCGTTATAAGTCAGAACTGGCTCATTCAAAAGTCGTTATCTTACATATCTCATATACTTCAATTTCATCAGGACAAAAGTAGTTTTTAAATCCGTTAACAATGAATTTACCATTTATCTTTTCTATTACGCATTCGTTTAACGTTCGTGAACGTTCATAACTCGTTTCTTCATTTTAAGTTGGAATTCGACCATTCTTGAGTCCACGACTCTTAAAGATGTTATTCTACAATACGCCATCAAAAACTAAGATTTTTGAGTTAAACGACGACTTTTGACTACTAATCCGGGAATTCTACGATTTCGACGATTATCGTCTAATCTCGTAAATTTCAACATAACTTCGTTACTCGAGATTTATACACCAAACCAAATGGAACCAATCCATTGATTTTTTATCTATAACCTAACCAAGCAATATGCATATAACTTAAACTTGATGGTTTTCAATTTGTCCATCAATAACCAAAATAACGTTTTAATGGTTTTCTTTGATTAAACCTCACTTAGACTCTTATGATTCTTACTTATACATGGCTTATTAATGGTTTAATTCACTAATAGACATCCTTATTACTCCAGAAGAGACATGCTCCACCAATTCATACTTCTCTATGAAAAATAAGCAGAAAAGAATCGAAGACTAAAGTTTGAGTATTGTTATGTTAATGTTCTTCGCGTTCTTGACTTAAGCTTAAATATTTTACTTATGATTCCTCTTGATTACTTGTTAATGCTTTTTTCTCTCTCTTAATATATGGTTCAAGATTGGTGAAAACAATAAATGAACTAACAAAAGCTTTCTTTTATAGAAAACCAAATGGAGGGCAATTTGGTCATAAGGTCCACCTCCTTACTATTCATTTCTTAATCACCAAGTAAACCACTTTACTTGGCCACCAAGTGGCTGGCCCACATGCCCCTTTGGGGGTCCCATATAGGTTGCCCCATGGGTTTTACCCATCTAGTGATCCATCGGTTTGACCCACAATTTGGTTTCTTGGTTTGGGCTTAGAATAATTCCATATCGGGCTTATTTTGGGCTTGATTTAATATAACATTGGGCTTGACATAAATCTTATCCAATTAGAATTGGCAAGTCCAATTACTAAAGTCCATTAAAAACTAATCGTATTCTAATCGTATAATTCTTGTATTTTCTTTGTATATAATTCGTACGATATTCATATTATACATCGTAATAATCTTCATACTATACTCGTATAATAACTAGTATCATACTCGTACTTTTTATGTATAATAACTATAATCATTATACACAGTCAGTTAATTCTCGAAACTTACTTTTTCTAACACTTAGGTTTTAAGTCTACAGGTGAAAATTTCGTTTGCCATAACTAAAATATTATTGGATATTCCATCTCGTCTTAGAATTCTATCATTACGTGTTTATCAAAAATTCATAACTAATCCCCGACCAGAAACGAATGAATAGTGTTTTTATGGAAATTTCTCAAAATACTTTTATTCTCGTCTTAGAAATTTAAAACAATTAACCATATCATATAGCCAGAATCCTAACCACATTCGCACATTATAGGTTATAGAACGACCTTTAAACAGTTTACTCACGTAAATAAATAATTAAATTCATTTAATTCAAATAATCAAATAAAAATTTAATTCACATAAAATCTGATTTTCTCGAGTGTTACATTCTTCTCCCCTTATAAGGATTCTATCCCCAGAATCTCGATACAATTACTTAAACAAATGGGGAATTTTTTTTTTCATTTTACTCTCGAGTTCCCACGTTACTTCTTCGGCATTGTGGTTCCTCCAAGTTACCTTCACGAAGGTATTATCTTATTTCTTAATACTTGTTTCTTCCTATCCACAATATGAATTGGAAGTTCTTCATACGTTAAGTCTTTTTCTACTTGAATAGATTCATACTCTATTACATGTTTATAGTCCAGTTTATAAGGACGCAGTACTGACACATGAGACACATTATGTATTCGTTCTATCTCTGGAGGTAAAGCTACTTCATAAGCTACCTCTCCTACCCTTCTTAAAATTTTAAAAGGTCCTATAAATCTTGGACTTAACTTCCCTTTCTTTTCAAAACGTATCTTCCCTTTCCAAGGTGACACCTTCAGAAAGACATACAAACCGACCTCAAACTCCCTTTTCTCACGATGAGGATCTACATACTTCTTTTGTCTATCTTGAGCCGCTACCAATCGAGTACGTATTAACTTTACCATGTATATCGTTTGTTATACTATCTCAGGTCCCAACATTCGATGTTCACCTACTTCATCCCAGCATAGTGGAGTTCTGCACTTCTTCCCATATAATGCTTCGTAAGGCGGCATGCCTATACTAGCGTGAAAATAATTATTGTAAGCGAATTCCACCAAAGGCAGATGTTCGTCCCAACTCCCCTTGAAATCCATAATGCAAGATCTTAATATATCTTCTAACGTTTAAATTGTCTATTCACTTTGTCAATCAGTTTGAGGATGATACGATGTACTCAACCTCAACTGCGTTCCCAGTTGCTCTTGCAAACTTCTCTAGAGATTCGATGTGAATCGTGGGTCATGATATGACACAATCGAAATAGGTACTCCATGTCTTGAAATGATTTCATTGACATACAGTTTAGCCAATTGCTCTAGGTTATACCTAACTCCTATCGGTAAAAAGTGAGCCAATTTTGTCAAACGATCTACTATTACCCAAATAGCATCGTATCTCTTCCTCATCGTTGGAAGTCCCACCACAAAGTCCATCGTGATATGCTCCCACTTCCACTATAGAATCTCTAGTGATTGCAATAATCCACCCGGTCGTTGGTGTTTGACCTTAACTTTTTGACAAGTTAAGCACTTACTAATATATTTTGATATCTCGCTCTTCATGTTAGACCACCAAAAGTTCTTTCAAAGGTCTTGATACATCTTAGTACTACCTGGATGAATCGAGTACCTCTAACTATGGGCCTCTCTCATTATCTCTTCTTTTAAATCGAAATCATTCGGAACCCAAATTTTTCCTTTAATACGAAGTAATACTTCTTTATCAAGGTTATACTTGGTCTTCTCTTCATCCTCCATTCTCTTCTTCATTCGTTCGCACTCCTCGTTACTTTGTTGTACTTCCTTAACTCGTTCCACTATCGTTGGTTGAGTCTCTATTGTGAATAACATCTCTACCGATTCACTCGATAATTTAACTTTTAGCTCCATTCTTGTCATCTCCGATATTAACTCATTTTGAGTCGTTAATATTGATAGATTTCCCTACCCTTCCTACTTAACGCATCGGCCACTACATTTGCTTTCCCTAGATGATATAAGATATCACAGTCGTAATCTTTTTTTAATTCTAACCACCTTCTCTGCCTCATATTCAACTCCTTCTGTGTGAAGATATATTTCAGACTTTTATAGTCCGTGCATATCTCACACTTCTCCCTATATAGATAGTGTCTCCATATTTTTAACGCAGAAACTATATCTGCCAATTCTAGGTCATGAGTAGGATAGACCTTCTTATAGTCCTTTAACTGGCATGACATATACGCAATGATCTTGCCATGCTGCATGAGCACGCAACCCAGTCCTCTATGTGAAGCATCGCTATAAACTACAAAATTTCCCGTATCGTCTGGTAAAGATAATGCAGGTGCCTCACTTAACCTCCTTTTAGTTCTTAGAAACTGTAACACCCCCAAATTCAGGTACTTGAAACCCGAACTCGGTGCTTTACGATACCATTTCTATGAGTGGAATAATACTAAGAATAATAACAATAATATAATTATCAAACTTAATTTACATACATCAGAGTCTAATCCCAAGTACGCAACCTTTACTACAATACATTACATGATAGATAATAAATATAATTATCTTAATACTGTCTAACTATTACAAAAAAATAACATAAGATTATTCTGTTTGCTTTCTTTTTCCCTTGTTCTGGCCTGAACATTCTGGTTAATCATTCTTAGCTGAAAACATTTAAATTTAAAGCAAGAATGAGCATTTGATTGCCCAGCAAGTAATAGCAATAATAAATATAAGCTGAAAGAATTAAATGTTTTCTTTGAATAACACTTCTATAATGAATCAACAGTTGTGAAGTAAGCTGAACCAACAATAACAACATAACAAATCTATCTCAAATTTTTGAAACTACGTACTGACTATAAATGGAGAGCATTTAACAGACTATGAATTTTATTTTTAATTTTTGCTAAGGTTTAGCAGAACTTCATCCGTAAACCGTCATAACTTACGGGCACGAGGGTGATCATCCCAATGCGCCCTGTATTGATCAATACTACATGCAAGAACGATATTATCGTTCACTCTATCCACCTTAGGTGAACAAAAGTTTTCTCATGTTCAGGATGTTCATACTTAGTCGGGAATCCGAACCAAAACAATCTGGTTGGATACAATAACGTTCTATCTTGTTCAACAATATATTTATGTCTAGCTAAATCAAATAGCTTAGACGACTTTTTATGTCAACGTATACATACTCGAAATCAATAAGTATGTACCAACATAAGATTAAATATAATGATTATTCAAGTAGGGGCACTTGTCTAACCCTATATAAGAACAGAATAAATATCTAAATGATATAGTAATACAATGATTGGATAATTTTAGAACTTGTATGAATACAAATATTGGATACATAATCGATAACAATAGAGTTAATAATCTGGCATAATGATAATATAATTATGAAACTTTCTTACTCATGTCCATTGCATAAAGTAAATGCAAAGTTAGGATATTTGCACAATTTCATATCCTTGACTGAGCTGCTGCTTACAGTTACGTAACTTAGTTTTATCTTTTATATCGAGACCTATCATTAATAAGATCATTTTATCGATTAGAAATACATATCATAACACATAGTACTGTTAATTACGGTCAGCACATAACCTAATCACATTGTCTCATATGTTTAACAGTCATTGCATCACAAACAAATACATATCTAATCAAATTATCTAAGTCCAAATCAATTTTTTTTAAAACATTGCGGTGTTCCGACGACTTTGTCAGGTAATTATCGAGTCTAAGACTCTATTGTGTAGTTCAATATTCGGTTAGATATTTTAAATATCGATCGTATTATTTGTCATAGCATTATAATAATTTTTTTAAATAATTATTATAATTTTTTAAACACTGAAATCTTTTTTAAATGATTTAAATATTAAATAATTCTATTACCATTAATATTTAATTAATATTAATTTATTAATGAAACCATTGCCAAAATATTTAAAGTTATTTATAATATCTCAAAATATTTTTAAAACATTTTTATTACGCTTAAATGATTTTTAAATAATAATTAACATCATTTTTAAATAATTACCATTAATATTTAATTATTAATGTCTTATTTATTAATATATTAAAAGTTATATTTTATAACATAAAATATTTTTAAACACATCAATTTCATTTAAAATGATTTTTATAATATTAAAAATTATTTTTAACCTAATTTATTCAATATAATTATTAAATAACTCTAATATTATTAATATTAAAATATTAATATTCTTCATGACAAAATATCAAAAGTTATATTTTATAACTTAAAATATTTTTCTAACCTTTAAATCATTTTATATGATTTTTACATCATTAATTCTATTTTTCATATTTTATTTAATAACTTAATTATCATTAATATTAATTTATTAATGAAATACATCAAAAAATATTAAAAGTTATTAAAAATAACTTAAAATATTTTTTTATATCATAATATAATTTTAAATAATTTTTCAAGTATAAAAATCATTTTAAAATAATTTATTTAATATAATAATTAAATAAATTAAATACCCCTAATATTTCAAAAATATTAAATATTTATGAAATATATTAAAATTTATTAAAAACTAATTTTCAGACTTTAAAATAATTTTTTTGTAATTTAATTTGTATTTTTAATAATTTAAAACTAATTTTCTCTATTTATTTAATAAAATAATTAATTTTAGAAGTAAAGTGTCGCTAAAGACTGCCTATAGCGACAGAACCGTCGCTATAGGTGTTCTTAATGTTCTTGATGAAGCTCAGAAACTCATGTGCAGTTAGCGAGTTAGGAGGTTTGACCAACAATAGTTTTTAAACTGTGATGATTCTGGGCATGATCTTGGTCAAATCTTGTAGTACTCGTGCAATACTACATGATTCAACAACAAACATGAACAAACAACATAAAACAAAAGAGATCTGAGCCTCCAAAAATCCTGTCAGGCGTGTTCTTCAAAATTTGGATTTTCCAGAATTGAAGGTACCTACTTTGAGCCTTTAAATCAATGCTTTCCAAGCTTACTTTGTATGATGTAATGGTTCTATCTTGTAGTCCGGATGTCAGGGAACATTTATATATTATCCGATCATCATAACAATAAACTATCTAAGAGATCATGGCCGGTCAAAGTACCTTCCCGGAACTGTTCTTGAACATTTCTGGGTTTTCCAGAAATGTTCTTGACCAGTTTCGTCAACCTACGTTTGACCATCACCAAATTCGATTCAGTTAAGTATCTGGGTAATATAAAATCATGGATATGTAGTACTCATGTCAGTCTACAAGTATATAACAACAACATGATCAAAACACTTAACAACAACAAAATCATTGTCAGGCGTCTGGAAAAATTCTGGGTTACCCAGATTCGAAAAGTCATGGTCGGTCAACGACCTTTGACCATTAACAACTTTCAATATATGATAGATCTGACACTGAATTAAGTTCCAGATCCAAGATCTCATAGCATACTATAACTTCAAACATTTAAATCACCAAAACAATAATCAACAACAGATCTATGAGGACTGACATTTGACTGTCAAACACAAAAACAAAAATTTCCAGATTTTGTAAAACACTAGATCTGAGCCTATAGATGTTATGGATCTAACATCTATCAACCCAAATCATTGATTAACACTATATACCACATATTTTTACACTTAAACACAACTTTATCATAACAATCAAGATCAGAATCTAGTTAGGGTTTTTATACCTTTCTAAGAAATAACTTTAATCTAGGCTTCTAGATATGTTATGATGATAGTGGGGCCTGATTTGTGACTAATCTAGCAAGGAGATTCGGAGGTTTGGGGCTGAGAGGGTTTTGGTTGAGTGAATGTGTATGAATGAGCTTAAATGTGATACTTTCTCTCTCTAATCCTAAATATAAAACTTGTATTCAATTAACTTGGATGTTTAATGGCTGAGGGATGGTGATTTGTAGCCCATAGCTAGATTAGGTTGATGTCATGCCAAGATTTGGTAAAATTTTCTTGTAATAATGCATGAATGGGACAAAAAGGGTATGTAGTGGTCATTTTGCAAGCAATTCTAATGGCATTCTTGTAAACTTGGCAAACCCTTAGGGTTTAACCCTAAGGTTTTCCAAAATTTTGATTTCTAAGATTCATTTAGGGTTTAAAATAAAATAAAATAAAATATTAGTTTCCTAAAAATGTAAATTTAAAATTTACTAATTATAATTAATTTTTTAATTACATTACTTGAACAATTAGGGTTTAAGATCCCACAATTAGGATTAAGGCTTACAATTAGTAATTAGGGTTTCATTCTAGAAAATTAGGTTTACTAATTTAGAAATTAGGGTTTTTTTTAACAATTAGAATTTTCAAATAATAATTAGGGTTTTCTATAATTAACATTAAATCTAATAATACACAACATAAATCGTATAACACCAACACTACTCAGTTTTGAACTCATAATTGAGTTTCAAAATAGGTTTTAACAAATTGATATAAGGTTTTGACATTAAACACCATAATCGACCAACCATTATAAATGCACACATACATTATATATTTATAACACTGAAAATAATATTATATTTAATATAATATTATTATTCTCATTCATTGATCAAAATCCAAATTAGGGTTTGGATTCTATATCTGATTTATCATTCGTATATAACATTATTAATTAAATTCAAATAATTAACTTAATAATCTGAACTAAAATTCATATGATAAAATAGTAATTATATTAATTTCAATAATCATTTCATATATTATTTAAATAATATAAAAATCATATTTTCATGAAAAATAAATAATAAAAATATTTCTAATAAAAAAATTAATTATTATAAGAATATACTTTAGAATGATCAATAATTCAAAAATAAAATTATTTGAAATCATTCAGGTAATAAATAAATTTTATTTATCACATATATACATACGCATTACCTGGCACATATTCCCACCTTTATATATATAAAACAAATTTATATGCAAAATTTCTTATTTATATATATAGAAAATATCGGGTTATTACATTCGCCCTCCCTTATAAAGGTTCCGTCCCCGGAATCACCGTTTTAAAACTCATACATACAAGGGTACATAGCATACACAGTCATTTCAAATAGATCTCGATCAGATTCGATCGAACCGATCTTTAACTATTCAACATAATGCTTGTCTATCTGATTAAACGGAAGTTCGATTTCTAAAAGAACTCAAATTCCTTCTTCAAAATTTCTTTATAAAATAATTTAGTATATATAGGAAAATGATATATATCAAAATATACAAGTTATACGAATAATACCTGAAGTTGAATTCCCAGCTGCCACCGAATCCTGAACAGTCACGTTTAAGACTCCTGCGATTGGTTCTGTTGGTTTGTTTGTTGAAGTAGGTTCCGTTGTCACTAGAGTCCCGCTGCCTTTTCTTGTATTTGCGCTTCCTGTATCCCTTCCCTTTTTTGGACAGTCCTTCACCTTATGCTTCGTTGATCCATACATGAAACACCCTCTGTTCATCCTTGGATTGGGGCAGTTAGGAGAGATGTCACTCCTGCCCACACTTAAAACACACAAATTTTCCCTTAAGACACTCTCCCGAGTGATTCTTTTCGTAATTCCCACACTGCGTAACCTATTTCTTTCCACCTCCCGACCTATTTCTTGTATTCCCGAAATTATCTCCTTTCCTTTTTCCAGTCCTATTACAACTATTTTCTTCTCCAACTGTAGCTTGATTTGCTTCCCACCAAAAATTTGCTTCCCCTTTTATAGTATAGGTGACAAAGGCTATCTTTTGCCCCTCCGTTACCCTGCCTATCACAAACACCTCTACAGGGTCAGTTGATCCTCTAAATCTTGGCAATTCTATTGCCTTGAAGTCTTTCAGGTTTGTCGATTGATTATCTGACTGATTTCCCACAGCTGGTAATCCATTCTGCATAGCTTGAGCATTTATATTCACCAAATTTTATGTCGGGTCTGGTTGTCCTCCAGCTTTGTTGACAGGTTCTTCTGCCTTTTGGTTTTGTTTACGTCTTGGCGGCATTATCTGATTTAATAAAATCATGTTCATCTAACTAATTTCATAATAATTTACATCGTATAGCGTAGCACATACTGCTTTAAATATCTGATATCCCCTTTGTGACATAAAAGTCAAGAATTGTTGCCACAACTTATACAAAAGTTGAGAATATTAAATTACACCCATATACTTATCGTATACGCATCCTAAAATCATACATATTCAAGTAATACTAATACTACTTATTTCATACACCTTCACTAAAGATCAATTGCTTAGCATTCTATATATTCCTATTATCCTCAATAATTCATTCTCACTTAACTATACCAAGTTCGTCAAACTTACCACATATTATAAGTTCATGAACTTACCACAATCATATGAGTTTAAGAACTTGTCCTAGTCAGACCTTTGGCGTCCATTCACTGAGGGGTTCAAAAATTTCATATAATTATGAGTCATGAACTTACCATAAATATGAGTTTAAAGAAATCGAGCTTAACTTTATATTCTCTAACTATATTCTACCTATCAGTTATACTATTGTTTCTGGGTCTGGTAATACCTTTTCAGTATAATCACCTCATTAGGGTTGCTTTCAAAGTGAGCCTCTATTTCAGCTATTTACTTTGATATTGGCTCGGATATGGAGGTTGACTCCTTCTTTATGATCTGAGGGTATCCTAATTCTTTTCCATCTGACATCTATATATATAAATTGTCCTGATTATCACGTAGTATATACACACAACAATTAATTATTTTATACAAGTTATATATTTTTTTGTTTAATGATGAATTTATTCAATTCATCTCCTTTTAAACTCTAAATGAGTTATTTATATTTTCAACGTTTCCTCTATTCTAAGGTTATAGCCTAAGGTCCATCCCACCAACGGTTTCTAACCCTAAAGCTCTGATACCATGATGTAACGTCCCCAAATTCAGGTACTTGAAACCCGAACTCAGTGCTTTACGATGCCATTTCTATGAGCGGAATAATACTAATAATAATAACAATAATATAAATATCAAACTTAATTTACATACATCAGAGTCTAATCCCAAGTACGCAACCTTTACTACAATACATTACATGATAGATAATAAATATTATTGTCTTAATACTGTCTAACTATTACAAAAGATAACATAAGATTATTCTGATTGCTTTCCATTTCCCTTGTTATGGCCTGAACATTTCGGTTGATGAGCATTTGATTGCCCAGCAAGTAATAGCAACAATAAATATAAGCTGCAAGAATTAAATATTTTCTTTGAATAACACTTCTACAACGAATCAACAGTTGTGAAGTAAGCTGAACCAACAATAACAACATATTAAATCTATCTCAAATTTTTGAAACTACGTACTGACTATAAATAGAGAGCATTCGACTGACTATGAACTTTATTTTTAATTTTCGCTAAGGCTTAGCAGAACTTCATCTGCAAACCGTCATAACTTACGGACACGAGGGTGATTATCCCAATGTGCCCTGTATTAATCAATACTACATGCAAGAACGATATTATTGTTCACTCTATCCACCTTAGGTGCACAAAAGTTTTCTCATGTTCGGGATGTTCATACTTAGTTGGGAATTCGAACCAAAATAATCTGGTTTGATACAATAATGTTCTACCTTGTTCAACAATATTTTTATGTCTAGCTGAATCAAATAGCTTAGACGGCTTTTTATGTCAACATATACATACTCAAAATTAATAAGTATGTATCAACATGGGATTAAATACAATGATTATCCAAGTGGGGATACTTGTCTAACCCTATATAAGAACAGAATAAATATCTGAATGATACAGTAATACAATGATCGGATAATTTAAGAACTTGTATGAATACAAATATTGGATACATTATCGATAGCAATAGAGTTAATAATCTAGCATAATGATAATATAATTCTGAAACTTTCTTACTCATATCCATTGTATAAAGTAAATGCAAAGTTAGGATACTTGCACAATTTCAGATACTTGACTGAGCTGCTGCTTACAGTTACGCAACCTAGTTTTATCTTTTATATCGAGACCTATCATTAATAAGATCATTTTATCGATTAGAAATACATATCATAACACATAGTACTGTTAATTGCGGTCAGCACATATCCTAATCACATTGTCTCATATGTTTAACAGTCATTGCATCACAAACAAATACATATCTAATCAAATTATCTAAATCCAAATAAATTTTTTTTGAAACATTTCGGTGTACCGACGGCTTTATCGGGTAATTATCGAGTCTAAGACTCTATCGTGTAGTTCAATATTCGGTTAGATATTTTAAATATCAATCGTATTATTTTTCATAGCATTATAATATTTTTTTTAAATAATTATTATAATTTTTTAAACACTGAAATCATTTTTAAATGATTTAAATATTAAATAATTCTATTACCATTAATATTTAATTAATATTAATTTATTAATGAAACCATTGCCAAAATATTTAAAGTTATTTATAATATCTCAAAATATTTTTAAAACATTTTTATTACCCTTAAATGATTTTTAAAATAATTAACATCATTTTTAAATAATTACCATTAATATTTAATTATTAATGTCTTATTTATCAAAATATTAAAAGTTATTAATTATAACTTAAAATATTTTTAATTCATTTATATCCCCCTTAATTGATTTTTAAACAAATAAAACCATTTTTAAACTATTTATTTAATATAATTATTAAATCAATCAAATATCATTTAATATTAAATTATTTATGATAATTTATCTTTAAATATTAAAAGTTATATTTTATAACTTAAAAAATATTTTTAAAACCATCAATTTCGTTTAAAATGATTTTTATAATATTAAAAATTATTTTTAAACTAATTTATTTAATATAATTATTAATTAACTCTAATATCATTAATATTAAAATATTAATATTT
This sequence comes from Panax notoginseng, assembly GCA_016801055.1. NCBI lineage: Eukaryota > Viridiplantae > Streptophyta > Magnoliopsida > Apiales > Araliaceae > Panax > Panax notoginseng. The sequence goes on from CM029020.1 coordinate 139,421,111, forward strand.
TTCATGACAAAATATCAAAAATTATATTTTATAAATTAAAATATTTTTATAACCTTAAATCATTTTATATGATTTTTACATCATTAATTCTATTTTTCATATTTTATTTAATATACTTATTACATAACTTAATTATCATTAATATTAATTTATTAATGAAATACATCACAAAATATTAAAAGTGATTAAAAATAACTTAAAATATTTTCTTATATCATAATATAATTTTAAATAATTTTTTAATTTTAAAAATTATTTTTAAATAATTTATTTAATATAATAATTAAATAAATTAAATACCTCTAATATTTCAAAATTATTAAATATTTATGAAATATATTAAAAATAAATTTTCTGACTTTAAAATAATTTTTTTGTAATTTAATTTGTATTTTTAATAATTTAAAACTATTTTTCTCTATTTATTTAATAAAACAATTAATTTTAGAAGTAAAGTGTCGCTAAAGACTGCCTATAGCGATAGAACCGTCACTATAAGTGTTGTTAATGTTCTTGAAGAAACCCAAAAACTCATGTGCAGTTAGCGAGTTAGGAGGTTTGACCAATAATAGTTTTTAAACTGCGATGATTCTGGGGATGATCTTGGCCAGATTTTATAGTACTCATGCAAGACTACATGATTCAACAACAAACATGAACAAACAACATAAAACAAAAGAGAACTGAGCCTCCAAAAATCTTGTCAGGCGTGTTCTTCAAATTCTGGATTTTCCAGAATTGAAGGTTCCTACTTTGAGCCTTTAAATCAATGCTTTCTAAGCTTACTTTGTATGATGTAATGGTTCTATCTTGTAGTCCGGATGTCAGGGAACATTTATATATTATCCGATCATCATAAATATAAAATATCTATGAGATCATGGTCGGTCAAAGTACCTTCCCGGAACTGTTCTCGAATATTTCTGGGTTTTCCAGAAATGTTCTTGACCGGTTTCGTCAACCTACGTTTGACCATCACTAAATTCGATTATGTTAAGTATCTGGGTAATATAAAATCATGGATATGTAGTACTCATGTCAGTCTACAAGTATATAACAACAACATGATCAAAACACTTAACAGCAGCAAGATCAAGCGCCTGCAAAATCATTGTCAGGCGTCTGGAAAAATTCTGGGTTACCCAGATTCGAAAAGTCATGGTCGGTCAACGACCTTTGACCATTAATAACTTTCAATATATGATAGATCTGACTCTGAATTAAGTTCCAGATCCAAGATCTCATAGCATACTACAACTTCAAACATTTAAATCACCAAAACAATAATCAACCATAGATCTATGAGGACTGACATTTGACTGTCAGACACAAAAACAAAAATTTACAGATTTTATAAAACACTAGATCTGAGCCTATAGATGTTATGGATCTAACATCTATCAACCCAGATCATTGATTAACACTATATACCACATATTTTAACACTTAAACACAACTTTTATCATAGCAATCAAGATCAGAATCTAGTTAGGGTTTTTATACCTTTCTAAGAACTCACTTGAATCTGGGCTTCTAGATCTGTTATGATGATAGTGGGGCTTGATTTGTGACTGATCTAGCAAGGAGATTCGGAGGTTTGGGGCTGAGAGGGTTTTGGTTGAGTGAATGTGTATGAATGAGCTTAAATGTGACACTTTCTCTCTCCAATCCTATATATAAAACTTGTTTTCAATTAACTTGGATGTGTAATGGCTGAGAGCTGGTGATTTGTAGCCCATAGCTAGACTAGGTTGATGTCATGCCAAGATTTGGTAAGATTTGCTAGCAATAGTGCATGAATCGGACAAAAAGGGTATGTAGTGGTCATTTTGCAAGCAATTCTAATGGCATTCTTGTAAACTTGGCAAATCCTTAGGGTTTTACCCTTAGGTTTTAACCCTAAGATTTTCCAAAAAATTGATTTCTAAGATTCATTTAGGGTTTAAAATAAAATAAAATAAAATATTAGTTTCCTAAAAATGTAAATTTAAAATTTACTAATTATAATTAGTTTTCTAATTACATTACTTGAACAATTAGGGTTTAAGATCCCACAATTAGCATTAAGGCTTACAATTAGTATTTAGGGTTTCATTCTAGCAAATTAGGTTTACTAATTTAGAAATTAGGGTTTTTTTAACAATTAGGATTTTGAAATAATAATTAGGGTTTTCTCTTGTTAACATTAAATCTAATAATACACAACATAAATCCTATAACACCAATACTACTCAGTTTTGAACTCATAATTGAGTTTCAAAATAGGTTTTAACAAATTGATATAAGGTTTTGACATTAAACACCATAATCAACCAAACCGTTATCAATACACACATACAATATATATTTATAACACTGAAAAATAATATTATATTTAATATAATATTATTATTCTCATTCATTGATCAAAATTCAAATTAGGGTTTGGATTCCATATCTGATTTATCCTTCATATATAACATTATTAATTAAGTTAAAATAATTAACTTAATAATCTGAACTAAAATTCATATGATAAAATAGTAATTATAATAATTCCAATAATCATTTCATATATTATTTAAATAATATAAAAATCATATTTTCATGAAAAATAAATTATAAAAACATTTCTGCTATAAAAATTAATTATTATAAGAATATACTTTACAATGATCAATAATTCAAAAATAAAATTATTTGAAATCATTCATGTAATAAATTAATTTTATTTATCACATATATAAATACACATTACCTGGCACATATTCCCACCTTTATATATATATAAAAAATTTATATGCAAAATTTCTTATTTATTTATATAGAAAATATCGGGTTATTACAGAAACTATTTTCACACTTCTCAGTTCACACATACTTTACAGATTTCCTTGTCAAATTCGTCAACGGAGTAGCTATTTTAGAAAAGTCATGGATGAACCTTCGATATTATCTCGCTAACCCCAGAAAACTCTGGACCTCGATTGGCGTTTTCGGTTGTTCCCAATTATTAACTGCTTCCACCTTCGCTGGATCTACAGAAATACCATCTTTATCAATAACATGTCCTAGAAACTGCACTCTTTCAAGCCAAAATTCACACTTAGTGAATTTTGCATACAACTTCTCTATCCGTAGTGTTTCTAACACTATCCTCAAATATTTAGCGTGATCTTCTGACGTCTTAGAATAGACTAGAATATCATCAATGAACACTACGACAAACTTGTCCAAATATTGTTTGAACACTCTGTTCATCATATCCATAAATGCGGCTGGCGCATTAGTCAACCCAAACGACATAACCAAAAACTCGTAATGATCATAACGAGTTCTGAACGCCGTCTTAGGTACATCTTCCTTGCTTACTTTCAGCTGATGGTACCCCGTACGCAAATCTATCTTATAAAAATATTTTGCCCCTTTTAACTGATCAAATAGATCATTGATCCTAGGCAATGGGTATTTATTCTTAACCGTTAACTTATTCAACTCACGATAGTCGATACAAAGTGGTAACGATCCATCCTTCTTCTTTACAAACAATACAGGTGCTCCCCACGGAGACACATTCGGTTGAATGTACTTCTTGTCTAATAATTCTTGTAATTGAACCATTAACTCCTTCATCTCTACCGGCGCCATCCTATATGGTGCCCTAGAAATCGGTGCCCTAGAAACCGGTGCCGTACCTGGTAACATATTAATCACAAATTCGACCTCCCTATCTGGCGAAAGACCTGATAACTCCTCTGGAAATACATCCGTGAATTCTTGTACTATAGGTATTTGTTCCAATGATGCTTCCACTCTCTGGGTATCTATAACATGGCATAGGTATCTTATACACCCCTTCCTCAACATCTTCCTAGCTTGCGTCATAGTTAGACAACAAGAGCGTCCCGGTGATTTACTACCGTAGAACACTACCTTAGATTTCTTAGAAATCTAAAGGTTCACACTTTTTCTGTGACAATCTATTATAGCTCTATAGTTAATCAACCAATCCATACCGAGAATTATATAAAATTCTATCAACCTTATCGGTATAAGATCTACCGACAATTTGTTACCTTTAATATCTACGAAACAGTTTCTATGAATATGTTCAACGGGAATTATCTCTTCGTTCGATACCTTAACATTTAAAGGTATTTCAAATCTTTCATGGAATAAACCTAATCGCTTAGCAAATTCGCATGCTATAAAAGAACAAGTAGCACCCAAATCAAACAACATATAAGCATTTATCTCATTGACTGAAATAATACCCGCTACTATATCCGCTGATGCAACCGCATCTTGGACAGTCATATTAAAAGTACATGCCGTGGGTCTACGTGATGGTGTTGGTCCAGTAATGGCTAACTTACCAATACTAGCACCTTTTCTACCCTCCGACCCCTTCTTTGGGTAATTTCTTGTCATGTGGTCCATCGACCCACAAATAAAATAGCTTTGGTTCTTCTTAGGGTTAAGACAATTGGGTGATATATGACCCTCCTGCCCACAGTTATAACAAATCGACTTCCCCTTAAGGCAGACTCCTAAATGAGCCTTTCCGCATGTCTTGCATGCTTCGATCCTACATTTAGGATCCCCTTATTTTACTCCAGTATTCCTGGAGTTAAAACTCTTCCGCTTAGGCATACTTCCACTAGCTCCCTCGACCTTGGATACTCCCTCTCCTTTACTCTTATTCTTTCTCTCTTTGTGGTATTGGCTCAAAGCCTCACTACCACCCTCAGTAATAATTGCTTTCTCCAGAATGGTTCCATATGAAGCACTTTAGAACATAGAAATCCTACTATAGAGCTAGGGTTTCAGTCCCTGCTCAAACCTACGAGCCTTCCTCTCCTCGGTGTCCACTTTATGTGGAGCAAATCTTTCCAATTCATTGAACTTGGCCGCATACTGGGGAACTGTCATGTCCCCTTGCTTAAGTTCTAAGAACTTAATCTCCATTATCCCCTACATGCTTGTAGGAAAATAGTTCTCAAAGAAAACATTCTTGAACTGTTCCCACGTTATAGAATCTGTCCTAGCCCTACCCTGGTGAGCCTCCCACCAGAAGTTGGCTTCTCCTTTCATCATATAGGTCGCAAAAGAAGTCTTTTGCCTTTTGCGACCTCCCCTACGTTTGCGATTACAAACGCCTTCTCAATTTTCCTCACCCATGTTTGGGTCTCAATTGGGTCCTTAGTTCCTTTGAACTCCGGCGGACCTACACTTTTAAATTCCTTAAAGGTAGTCGTTCTAGCTACCCTATGGACTACGGGTGCTCTACCCCTGGTTTGATTAAATACAGCCGTTAATAAATTAATGAACTCCTGTATAGGGTTGTTGTAATACCCAAAAAAAATAAAAATAAAAATTATAATATAATAAATAAATAGCATTTAAAATTATGCTTAAAATATTTTAATTGGATTTTATTTTTTGTTTGGGCTAAAAATTGTATTTAATTAATGTGGACTATAATAATTAAATGATTATTTAATTTAGGCCTTAAAACTAAGTGGGTCTAATTTATAATTGTGTATTTTTAAAATCCTATTAAAATTTGGAGAGTTAATAAATATATTAATTAATAAAATCTGTTTTTAAGTGAATAAATAAGTAAAACCTAATTTTACACATAATAAGTCTGACACAAAGAAGGAAAAGAGCAGAGCAACGTTTGGCGGCGCAGAAGAACAAATTATTTTTGGTTGCCAATTCTTTTCGGTGAGTGATTTTAATTTCCCTAATTATAGTCTTTAATTGTAATCATATGGTAATGTGAAATCACATATTCATATTGTTTAGGTGAATAATAAAGTGTAGCATTATAACTTTGTCTTTTGATTCCTCCATTTACCTGTTTTTTTGTTCTGCATAAAAATAGTAAGAATCAATTGATTGCAAATCTTAAATTTATTCAACTAAAGCAGGCAGAATCACATGCTTCGTGTGTTATTTTAGAACAGAAGGTTAAGCCTATATATTTTACCTAATCTACATATATGAAATTTATTTTTGGAATGAATCATATAAACTTTGAAATCATGTTTACAATATTATATAATTTATTATTGAATAATAAAGTAAGCATGTTTTTATATGAATTATAACTATAATAATGGGCAATATGTAAACTTAGATTTTTTTTAGCAATTTGGATTACAGATGGCCTGTGGGGTGATAAAGTTAGTATAATATTTTAATAAATAACTAATTATGATGTTATACTTAGAAATTGCACTGAAAGTTTTGTATATTAATTTAAATTAAATTCATTTATTTGTTAAAAATTATAAAAATTTACTTAATAATAAATTAAATAATATTATGTTAGTAGTGGTTATATTTGTAATAATTTTTTTTTATTAGATCGACTTGATAGAGATTAGTATAATCTTATTTAAATTTTGGGTATTACATTGTTTAATTCAGGTACGGATTCCGTACTCATTCAGCGATACTCATTAATTTTAGGTTGTTTGTTTTGCATCTCATTTTGATTTCGAATATTGTCTCGATACCTTAATCTTAGTGAAGTTCATATAATAGTTTATTTTGATATTTAGAATATCATATCTTGTACTCTTTAAACTTGTTTATCATGTTTAATATTTATTTCGATTTTCGTTGTTATGTACATGTTAGTATATTTTTGGAGGCTTGTGTTGATGATTCGTTCGATTTAACATGCACACGTTAGAACCCCTTTGTGTTGATATTGTGTCGCATGTGTTGTGACATGATATTTTTGATAGAATACAGTAGGGTATACCTGATCTATAACTACCTGTGGGGGTACCACAGGCATGTCCTCTTGGCACCGAGGCATGACACCTTCTGTGGCTGTGTGATCAGTCCACGACGTCTCCGTTTGTGCTTCGGTGGGAGTTAGCCATTTGGTGTTTTATTGTGGGAGGCGTATGGGTCGACCCTAGTTTTTTATTCTGTTCTGTTCTGCGGATTGGTGATGTTTGTGCCAAACACACCTTCCGATTTTACATGCATTGGATTCGCGGTCCAATGTGTGTGACTTGCCTGTGTGGCATTATTTGATTTGCATGTGTGGCATTATTTGACTTGCCTATGTGGCAAGGAATATTTTTGTTTTGTTTTGAACTCAGCATGAAATAACACACAGCCATTTGATTCAGTCTATTATTTTGTTGTGTTAGTTTTGTTCGTTTCGTTTCAGTTCTTTTCAATTCAGTTCATTAAATTGAGTTAGTTATTTCGGTTCATTATTTGTATTTTATTTCCATACTGGGCATTTGGCTGATGCTGTATTTTTCTTCCGACAGGTAATCATGAGGATTAAGGGCAAGTGTGATGAGAGCTCCCTTCATTCCAATGTTTTAGAGATATTCTGTTTAGGCTTGTTATGTCAGTTTATTTGAAATTGTAATAATTACCTTAGATTATGGTTTGAGCCAGTGTGACACTTATTACAGTTTGTCTTGTGATATTTAATCATTATGAGACCATTCTTTTGAGGCATAAAGCTTTCATTTCGTTTTGTTATGTTTTGTGTGTAACATCTCTTTCTATTTCGGAAAGGGGGTGTTACAGAGTTGGTATTAAAGCTTAGGTTCTTTCTTATTGAAAACCTATTTAGGTTTGACCTGTGAGTTATGGGTAGACTTTTGGGTTAGGTTTCTATTCCGTTTGATTTTCTGTTCGGCTATCATATCAACTATATTCGAATTTGTCTCTAATCTGCTTTGTTTATATTCGTGATCTCTTTCTTAGATGGCTCGTAGATCTGCTAGAGTTGATGGGAGGTAAGGTAACAATACAGGAAGAGGTGAGGGTTAGTCCAATGAGCAACCTAATGATAATATTAATGCTCAATAGGCTACCTTGGTGAATGTGAAACCCCAAAATCCAAAAAAGACTTGGATATGTAAATTCTGTTATATTAATAAAATCTCCGTCTGAAAGTGTTTTGTGTTAATATAAACTCTATTTAACAATTAAATTTTCGTCCGAAAATTGACGTGCTTAACACGTCGTGCTTAAAATTTTTCTTTCGAAGATAAACTTTTCGGTATATTTATTTTAACAAGATGCTTTGTCGTGCTTTCACTGACAAAACGCTTTGTCGTGCTTGTTAGGATTTGTGAAAAATCTAAGTTAGAAACCCTAGATTATAAACCCTAACCATAGATTATAAACCTTAACCCTAATTTGTAAACCCTAACCCTAATTAGCTAGTCTAAACCCTAAATAGGTTATCCTAACACCTAATCATGATTGATAAACTTCAATTAGGTACTAATAAACATCATTAAGTAACCTTAATCATAAAAAACAAAACCCTAATCAATATTAAAGAGAATTATGGCATAATTAAGCTACTAATTTGATTAACTAGCTCACAAGTAGGTTGAGAGTCATCAACACAAGTTTCAAAACATCACATGACCTGCTTCCAAACTCCCAAAGCAGTAGAAAAGTCACAAATCAGATCTTTTAAGAGGCAAGTAGGTGATTAAATGACCAAAAAACCCAAGTTGGAAAATTCTATAAAAGGCAGCCCTAGTTCACTTCAAACTTACGAAAATTATAAGCCAATACACTCATATAACATGCATAAACAAGCCTTGGTGATAGCAACAACAGATTCAATAGCCAGAAATCGAAATCAAGTAAGAAAAGGTGCAAACCTTAATTCGTAGCTAGATCTTTGATGCGATGATTAATTTGTTGTTTAGATGTTTAGATTTATGTAATAACATGTTACAAAGTATGCTAAGTTTATAGAACATGTTTTCATAACATCTAGATGCATCAAAATAGTGTTTTAAGCAACCTGGAAATTTTGGAAAAACAGGTCTGACAGTCGAATGTCAGAGCCTGTAGATCCGTGTATGTTAATAGTTAGGTCCGTTATTCGTATGTTAGTTGTAGTATGACATGAGGTCTTTAATCTGGAATAGAAAACAAGTTCATTGGAACCATATATTACAAGATATAGGTGGTCAAAAGTGGTTAACCGATTACGAAGTTTTGTTTTCTAGGTTACCCAGAAAACTCAAGAACAGGTTGAACCAGCTACTTTGACCAACCTTTTAATCGCTTTCTGTTTGATGCTATAATGACTAATTGTAATGAATTAATACCTTGACATACATACTACATATCTATGACACTCAATTGCTTAAACAATTCATAGGATTACTGGAATTAATGGTCAAAAGTCGTTGACTGAGTGTCGACGTCGGGATTTTTATTTGTTCCTTTTCTGTTCTTGTCTTTTGGTGTTCTCATGTTAGGTGAGACTTTTTTTAAAAAAAAGTTATGAAAAGGTCCGACATGTATATGTCGACGATTGGGACTTGTAAGAGTCGCCAGTTGGTATTTTTAAATGGTTGCACCAACTCAACCGAGAAAAGATTTTCACATTGACCTAGTGATGTGACACTATTTGACTGGTCTGTGAAACCGAGATTCGTTAGGGTCCGGGGGCTTGATTATGCGGAGGGAAGGTGTTCGACACCCCCCGACATCCGTGTTACCACGGTGACTGCCACTTTTCAATTTAAACCTTTATCTGAATGTGTGTGTGTGTGTGGATTAATGTGCAATTATCTGGAAGTAGTGTTATGCCTAGTTTACACCTATATACAAAGTGTTTTAATTTTTGTATAAAAGTTAAATTTTAACAAGATATAGTAATGACGCTTTGTAAAAGAGGTTTTTCAAACCCTTATACTCAATAGTAATTGAGGCCTTTGATACTTCTATTTTATTATGTGTTTGGCTTGATTGCTTTTATTTTCGAGATGCGAAGCATTTTCGAGAAAATAAGATAAAAAGGCAGTGTCGAACTCCTTGTGGGCATGAGAGCCTTCTAAGGAAATTCAAACACCGTGAATAATTTACAAGCTATGTACAGCTGAAAATGTCCATCACGGGAACCGAATCTAGATTCAGTAGACTGAATCTGTGATCACATGATTCATAGGCTCACATGATGTAGCAGTTTGTATGAAAGTTATAAACAGTTATATATATATATATATATATATATATATATATATATATATATAAACGATCAACCGCCTCGAAGTAAACTCCAAGCGTGACAAAATATAAATGAAAGCAATAAATAGCCACGAAGTGAACTCCAGGCCAGACAGGAATGTATATATATATATAGAAGTATTTACATATATAAAAGCAATAAAAACCATAGACCGACGGCCCGAGCATACACACAAACGCGACTCTCAATGTGAATAATAGTGCGTGCAAGAATTGGGGGAAAGGCTTTAAGTAATGTAAGAAGGCTTACAGTGGACTGCCAAAGAAGACTTTAATAGCTTTAAATGGATGAACACTCGGTTCCACCGGTAAAAAGTAGCCAAATATAAAGCTCACAAGTGTTTGAAATGAGAAAGCTCTCAATTTATAGTGTGTACAGAGCAAATTGGACAGAGCTTCCTCGCCTTTTTCTCTTTCAAAATGGCCACCCCAAGCCCTCTATTTATAGAGGGGGGAGACGCATGTGTACTTACGGCAGCCGCAGATATACCTGCGGCGGCCCAGGGTGCCCCGGGTTTTGCAGTCCTCGCTATCTCGAAGTACGTGCATTCATGCAACGTGTTATCCGCTCGAACTTTCAAAACTTCAATCTGGGCATCCGATCGAGGTGTATATGACCTTTTTACGGCATGTTATTGTCGAGAGCTACACAATAACATGGGATAGGAGGTTGTACGAAGTCAGAAAGTTGGGTCCATGCCCAGGTCTTCAGGTCTTCAAATTCCATCCGGTGTGTTGTCTTGTGTAGTAGTCACTCGGGATTGGAGCTATGGATCTTGTAGGATACTTTTGTGTAGCATATAGGTTGAAATGTTGAGACGGCGTGAATGTGGGATCGAGGTGGGAAAATGATGATTTTTCCCCTCATCGGGGTTATCTCCGGTTCTGGGCTGATTTAGCAGTCGTTGCTCAGGGTTATCGCTGAGATTGGGCTGCTGCAAGTGCTGAATATCCTCAGGGTTGTCTCTGAGGTATGCCTGTCCTCCAGAGATTATCTCTGGGTTTGGGAATTGAGTGCCTCAGGGCTATCACCGAGGTTGAAGTTGATCGCAAGGGTTTAAAACAAGCATTTCCGGGGTTATCTCCGAAACTACAACTGCATGCCTCAGGGTTGTCTCCGAGGTTTGAACTGTATCTCTCGGGGTTGTCTCCATTATGGAACTGAGTATCTCGGGATTATCTCTGAGATAGAACTGAGGAGTCCGAGGTTGTCTCCGGAACTGGAATTACATTACTCGGGGTTATCTCCGAGGTTGAACCTGAAACTCCCGGAGTTATCTCCAGGGTTGGAACTGACTATCTCGGGGTTGTCTCTGAGATGGTAAAGACTGAGTATCTCAGGGTTATCTCTGGGACTGTGTTACTTTGACTTCCAGGGTTATCTCTAGAAGATGACTTTGTCCTCCTGCAAGGTTAGTAATAGGAATGCAAAAAATTTTGAGTGTCTATAGATGCCCATATTTATCATATTCATGCAGTGTAATGGCATGGATAGAATAAAGAACACTAGACACTTGAAACATGACTAGATATTTATGATGCAATATACTGCAGTATGATACAAATGTATGTGGTTTATCAGACTGTTTTCCAACGGGATGTGATGACTGTTTGCTCCCATGACTTCTGATGGGGAATTAAAGTTACCACTGATGTATCTGATGAACTGCTTAGATGCGTGCTCCAAAGTTCTCAAGAAATACCAGGATGTTGACGTTGGGGTTATCACCAAAGTACTTAATTCTTGATACAGATTTTCCACCATAGATGTTCCTCTCATGTGCAAGAGACTCTGGGGAAATGAGCATTTGTCTGATGAAAATTATGTATAATAGATTCCATCATCGGTCCTTCTCGATGAGGATGGCCTTCCCTAGTTTGTATCGCTACGTCCTTCATGTGATCTATTGGAGTTACTGCCAACATTATGTGTTGTCAGGGTTACCTGACTCTTGCTGACGTGGGTATCCCCGGATACCACCATCGGACCATCTCCGATGCTTCGTTGGGTTTAATTGCTAACGGCCGGTGATGTCAAGACTGCTTAACCTTCGTTGAAGTGAAATCATCATATGGCTTCCGACGCTTTGTTGGATTTACTTGCCAGCGGCTGAAGACTGTCAAGGCTGCTTGACCTTCATTGAAATGTGCTTCAACGACTAATGATGTATGAAATTCCCGCTGGGGAGAGGTTTTTGAGTTACGACTCTGTACTGACGGCATCAGACCCTTATGAGGTATTGCCAATAGTAGTTTGCAACAATTGTGATCATCGGTAGAGTGAACCCTGTGTTTGGGTGAATACCAATGAGTGACAGAAAGATCCGCAGTTTGGTCTGTAAGAACCAGGATTTCTAGCTTTTTCGCTCAATTGCATAGCATCTTTTTTCCTGATTTGACTGTTTCAACTTGTGAGACCTCCTTTGCAACTAGAATTGGACCAAGCCAGAGGGGTGGGACCTACTTAGGGTAGCTGCAGGTACACTTGCGGTAGCTGTAGGTACACCTGTGGCCAACCGTGGGTGGCTTTAAGTGGCATGTTGCTTTCACAAGTCATTTTCATAACGCACCACACAGAGAATCCAAGAGGTCTTCTTCAGATGTGCTGAGTTCGGGCGGCTTTCTGCAAATTTTGTCACCGTACAAGTGTTTCACACTATCCTGGTAACGTATGCATGTCTTCTTTTCCAGTTTTTGTCCGTTGGAAAATAAGTTATCATATGAAATGTGTCTAAACACATAGTAGTGAATATGCATGCCTATATGACTTGATAAAAAATATTCAACATAGTAAAGGTTAGTATTAAATTATGCTAAACATAACGATGTGAAAATTTTTTGACTTTTGAAACAGTCAAATTGGTACCTTTTTTCTGCTATTTCTTATCCTGTTTGAGGACAAATAAGCAAAGGTAGTAAAGCAAAGTAATCTTGGTAATTAATCTACCATCATGGATTATGGTTTTGACATGCTCATGCATATAGGATGTTTATGACTGTGGGTAGGTGTGCTACTGAATGACCACTTAATCATGCCTATGTGCATGTGGAAAGTCATTTTTACAAAGGAGAATCTGGCAAAAATTTTCCATGAGCCTAAGCATTGGGTAGACATGCATTTTTAACTCTACTGTAGGCGTATGTTAAAGTAGTGCATGCATGCATGTAGTCATAAAAATGCATTTGAAAAGCTCCAGGTTAGAATTTACCACACCCTTTCTGAGGTGATTTAGAGATTTGTGTCCAGATATTATGGATCCAGATCAGCCGAGTAGTTCCCGCAGGACCACTTCAGGTGTGCGGAGGAGGGCTTCTGAAGTGCCTCAACCCCGTTCAGTCAGACAACCTCATCGCTTGATGGAGGCGGTGATTCGTCCTGTCCGGGTTGATGTACCGAACGTTGAGGATGAGGAGGAGGATGTACCGGTTGCGGCTCCAGCCCCTGCTGCTCATACTTCCAGCAGGGATCTTCCAGATGTGACAATTCCAGATCTTCTGGATGATTTGAGTCGCCACCCCTCAGTTTACTTCTAGGAAAATGAGGTGAAAGCCATGTTTAATCTTCCTTTTTCCTATTGATAAGGAGCAAGAATTTTGACATTGATATGTATTTGTGGTGTAGGTTCCCGACTTTACACAGCCTTGAGGGAACTGGTTCAGCATACACTCCCTATGTCAGGCTCTACATCCAGATTATCGAGGGACTGTGCATGGTTGGGGCTTTGGGGCGTTCTTTTCCATTTTCCCCCGCCGTTGTCCCTAGGTTACCTCAGGGCATTGTCTGAGCGTTGGTTTCACCATACTCAATCTCTCCATTTGTTGGATTATGAGGTGATGATGACGCCGATGGATTGACAGTTTATCACCGGTATGGAGTTTGGAGGGGCGCCAGTGCCATGTACGGCGAACATTACCCCTACTACCGTTAGATCCTTGCTAGGGGTTTCGGCTAAGGGGCTCAAGGGTAGGACCATCCGTACAGGTCCTTTGAGCGTAGATGCTATGAATGGGCTGTTGAGTGAGCCCATGTCTGTAAGACCCCAAATTATTAATAAATAAAATTTAAATTCCCTCTATTTATTATTTTGAAATAGTAAGTGTTAAATTGATTAATGAGGTTAGTTATGGGTAAAATGCGCAAATATTTCAAATAAGCAGGTGGTTATAAAATATTCATTGTTGTCGGGGAATATTCGTTTGGTCGTAGAATATTCTTCCTGTCGGGGAATATTCGTACGACGGCGCAGTCTTTTGTGGGCCCCATAACGGAAAGCGATTGGATGAAGAAAACGACAAGTATATGTTGTTTATTAATAACGGCGTAGTTGTTACCGTTAATACTGTTGGAATACCCGGTGGTTAAAACTCAGTAATACGCGTTGTTACACAGTAGCACACTGATTGCACCAATTATTGATTCTTACGTAAGAAGGCACTACTCAATAATGGTTACAATAATTACTGTTCAGTATTTTATTTTATTGATTCAATAATTGTTGCGTTGCTATTTTATATTACTGTTGTTTCAATAATTGTCACTACACAGTATTTTCCATTATCAGATCAATAATTCATATTATTTGAATAATATTATTAGATAACATTATTGGCAATGTCTAGAAAGTTCTGTCTAAGGAGAGGTTTGGTCATCTAATTGCGCGCCAGTAAGGAGAAATCCTTATTGGAAAGCCCCCTCTTTCCTGGGAACGGCCTGGTTGTCATAAATGTGATTCTGTAATATTATTTGTGAATAATTAATTATTGATTCATATGATAAAGAAATATTTATTTTATGTGGATATAAATGATGGATATATTTATTTTTATGTGGATAAAAATAAAAGAATTAAAGCTGAGTTGTTTTATCAGTATTTTGTCAATGTGGAGGTATTAAAAATTATCCGTTTGTGGATTTCGGATATTTTTGGTTTGGAATTTGAAAAAACTTAAAGCTACAAAGTTGTAGAGAATTCGATTTCAGTCAGAATGGACATAAAATTCGTATTTTTCTGATAAACGGTCTATTTTCTATGAATTATTAAAGTTTTGAAAAATAAAATGATTTTTATTAAATTTATGGGGGGACCCACTTTTGGTTGGTGCAACACATGGGCTGCTGAAATTTTCAGCATTGAGGGGCTGGTCTTGGTCATTGATAGCATACGTAGAATTGTTGTTTGAAATATTAATATTTTATTATTTTAGTCTCCTTTGGCGTTCTAGCATTTTCCTATAAATAGAGGGCTAAGTTAGAATTGAAAATCATACCAGAAACAAGTTTTCTCTCTTTTTCTCTCTATATTATCGAGCGTATTCTTGTTAGTATACTTTGAGTGTTGCTATACGGTGCAAGTTTCTGTCAGTACTATACCTGAAATTCAGTCAGAAGTACGATTATTTTGAGGTAAGGGATGTTATTTTATTCGAAAATGATATTATTTCTTCAATATCATTATGCCGAAATATTGGTTGGAAATTTTTATCAAATTTGGAACTTTTCACGTCGGGGTTACTATTCATGAGTTACTATTCACGAGTTACTATTCACCGAAAAATAAAATTTTCTTCTTTTCGTCCAAAATATCTATTCTGGGTACTAGCTTTGATTGTATCCATGTTTTGATCATTCTTGAATTCTACTTCACTATGAATAATTATAAGGTATTTTTGGACATGGATAAATCGAAATACGAATCCTTAATATTGTTATTTTGTTTCACTGGATTCGTTTTCTTTAAGATATTTTTCATCATCCTCAGTCCTAAATGATACTGAATATCTTTGGCCCGTAGTGCAAAGATGAATGATTAACTGATGAATATCTTTGGCCCGTAGTGCAAAGATGAACAGGTGTTGAGATGAACATGACCGACCGGTGATACAAGTGAATATCTTTGGCCTGTAGTGCAAAGATGAATATTTGATTAAAGATGGTTATTGATTGTTGTTACAGGGATAAAATATTGATGATAGACTTTTAAATCTTAGAAGATAGTAGAACTCATTCTCTACTTGACTCTTCTAATGGTTTGCTGTTTCCGCTGCAGTTATTGATTTAAAACTTGTTGTCTATTGTATTCTATTAGATTTTTCCCTGTTGAAGACTAACGATAATTTGTTCTGTATTATCTTAGTCATAATGTTCTTTACTGGGCTAGTTGAGCTCACCCTTTTCCTTTTTGTTCCATTTTCTCAGGAGGCGAGAATGTAGCGAGTACTAGTCGGGGTATGGAATGATGGTTCTAGAAGTTACTTTAGTAGTCCTCACCATTTTTGTGAAATAATGTATCAATAATTGTAATGAGGACTTATTTGAGTGTGGATATTGTCTAAATCACAATATTTGTATTTAAACTCACAGTTCTTGTGTTGTAATAATAAAGATGTAGTTGTTTCTGTACCATGTATTTTGACGACTCAGAATGGGTGTTGTATACCTATTTTGGGGGCGTCACAGTTGGTATCAGAGCTTAGGGATATGATCTCTGGCGGAGATCGGAGAATAGAACTAGGAGGGGAGAGACGAATAAATCCTTCGCTAGTGTGTCCTACCTAAGCTTATTTATTGGTCAGTCATAATATAGGGGTATTATGTGATTTGTTAATTTATTTAATTAACCCTTGTTTTATGACAGTATTTAAGAATGGCTGCTGAGAACGTTAACAATGGAGTGTATGAGACTGTGGAACAACCTTTAGTCACAAACCAGGAGAACGTGCAACAGGAAGGCAATATTCCTCCTGTAAACAACGCTACCGAGCAAACGATGAATGATGGAATGTTTAGGAGCTTTTTGCAGTTCATGCAAAACCAGACGAGGGAGACTCGTGTTCAAAATACAGGAGGAAATGATAGCAATTCACGGTTTGTCACAGCCAAACAGTTCAAAGAATTGGGACCACCAGAATTTAAGGGAAAGCCGGATCCGATCATGGCAGAAACGTGGGTCAAGCAAATTACCAAGATATTCGATGTCTTGGGATGCACGGAGGAACAGAAGGTTCCATTCGCCACCTTTATGTTCCGTGGCGAGGCAGACTACTGGTGGGAGTCTGTGAAGCGTACCCATCCAACCGCACTCAGCATGTCTTGGGAGACATTTCAGAAACTGTTCAATGACAAGTACTTTCCTGAAAGTATTCGTCATATGAAGGAGGTAGAGTTTATCAGACTGGAACAAAACAACATGACGGTATCCCAGTACGAGGCGAAGTTTGCAGAGTTATCCAGGTTTGCACCTCATTTGGTAGAAAATGAGGAACGTATGACGCGGATGTTTCTGAGAGGTTTAAAACCTGAGATTCGTCAATACCTTATCTCTCATAAATTTTCTCTGTATTCAGACGTTGTCAACAGGGCCCAATTATTAGAAAGAGATAATGAGTATACTCAACCGAGGGACCACAACCAGGGTCATACCGGTGACAGCAATCATCAGAGCGATGATAACCAACGAGGAGGGAAAAATACGAACAAAGGCGGTAACCACTCGGGTAGTCATCGTGGCCATGATAATAGGAGGGGTGAGTCAAGTAGAAATTTCAGAAAGAGGAGATTCAACAATGACGGGAAGACATCAGCAGCAGCACCAGCACCAACAACAAATTTTAGGGGAGGAGAACGACCGCCAGTTAGATGTTACAAATGCGGGAAAGAGGGACATATCAGCCCAAACTGTCCACAACAATCCAAGGTGTGTTACAACTGTGGGAAGGAAGGCCACATCGCTCGAGATTGTACTATAGCGAAACCAAGTTCAGCGGGAGTGGTGATTCCAAGGGCTGTCCCGGATAAGGCGAGATCAGCGGTTCTTGGAAGAGCGTTTGTCGTAACCGGCCAAAACGTGAGGAACCCGAACGAGGTGATTACGGGTAAGCTAATCTTGAATTCTTGCGAAGTTTATACCTTACTAGATACCGGTTCTACCCATTCTTTTATCTCTCCTGCTTGTGCTCAACGTTTAAACTTGAATCCGGGGAAATTGGACTTTGACTTATCTGTTGAAACTCCGTTAGGTGAAACCTTTGTTACATCTACAGTTTATAAATCTTGCATGATCCAAGTTGGCACTATCACATTACCTATTGATCTTATCTCTTTAAAGATACTTGCTTTTGATGTGATTTTAGGGATTGATTGGTTAACTACTCATCATGCCAAAATTGATTGTTTTCGTAAGGTTGTTAGTTTTCATATTCCTAACCAACCTGTTGTACAAATTCAAACAACTAAGCCATTAAAATCAATCACTGTTATATCAAGCCATAAAGCCATTCGTTTATTAAAAAACGGATGTCAAGCTTTCTTAGCCCATGTTATGGATTTGAACAAAGACACGTCAAATTTGAATAATATTCCTGTTGTTATTGACTTTCCTGACGTATTTCCTGAAGAACTTCCCGGTCTACCCCCGGAACGAGAAATTGAATTCTTTATTGATCTTGAACCTGGTACAAAGCCCATTTCTAAAACCCCATATCGAATGGCTCCTATTGAACTTCAGGAGTTAAAGGTCCAACTACAAGAGTTGTTGGACATCGGTTTCATTCGTCCTAGTACATCTCCTTGGGGTGCTCCTGTTTTATTTGTAAAGAAGAAAGACGGGAGTATGCGACTTTGTATTGATTACCGGGAATTAAACCATGTCACTATTAAGAATAGGTATCCGCTACCTCGTATTGATGACCTGTTTGACCAGTTACAAGGAGCACAATTCTTTTCAAAGATCGATCTTCGTTCTGGATATCATCAGCTGAAGGTTAAAACTGAGGATATTCCAAAGACTGCCTTCAGAACTCGGTACGGGCATTATGAATTCCTAGTCACGTCTTTTGGATTGACTAATGCTCCTGCGGCTTTCATGGATATGATGAACCGAGTATTCAAGGATTATTTGGATCAGTTCGTTGTTGTCTTTATTGATGACATCCTCATATATTCCAAAAGCCGTGAAGATCATGAGCATCATTTGAAGCTGGTACTCCAAAGACTGCGTGAAAACAAGTTATATGCCAAGCTGAAGAAATGCGAGTTCTGGCTTGAGGAAGTAGCATTCCTTGGGCACGTGGTGTCAAAACATGGAGTATCTGTTGACCCGGCGAAGATTGAAGCAATACAAAGTTGGGAGCAACCAAAGACGGTGACCGAAGTACGTAGCTTTCTAGGCTTAGCTGGTTATTATCGAAGATTCGTGGAAGGGTTTTCTCGAATCGCTACCCCGTTAACTCAGCTGACTCGGAAAGATGTCAAATTCGTATGGAGCGAGGAATGCGAGAAGAGTTTTCAAGAGCTTAAGAGGAGACTCATTTCGGCACCTGTTCTGACAATACCATCTGGTTCGGATGGATTTGTTATCTACAGTGATGCTTCAAGCAAAGGGTTAGGATGTGTTCTCATGCAACACGGGAAAGTCATAGCCTATGCCTCGCGACAACTCAAAGAATATGAGAGGAATTATCCTACTCATGATTTGGAGTTGGCAGCAGTAGTTTTCGCGTTGAAGATCTGGAGACACTACCTGTATGGGGAGAAAGTGGAGATCTATACAGATCATAAAAGCCTCAAATATTTCTTCACCCAAAAAGAACTCAACATGCGGCAGCGACGTTGGCTCGAGCTGTTAAAAGATTACGATCATACCATCCAATATCATCCTGGAAAAGCAAACGTAGTAGCTGACGCATTGAGTAGAAGATCATATGCGGGTACGAGTGCAATGTTGTTAACACAAAGGCCCATTTTGTATGACTTGCAAAGGATGGAGATAGAGATGAAGGCTCCAAGTACCCACATGATGATATCAAATATACGAGTAGAACCGACTTTAATCGATAAAGTTAAAGCTGCTCAAGCTACGGACATAGAGCTGATGCATATGAAGAAGAAAGTGCAAGAAGGTTCTATTCCAGAAGCAAGAATTGATGAAGAAGGAATACTTCGAGTCCACTCCAGACTTTGTGTTCCTAACGATTCTGATTTGAAGTACAAGATCATGATGGAAGCACACAATACACCATTTGCAATCCATCCTGGAAGTACCAAAATGTATCGTGATCTTCGACATACATTTTGGTGGAATAATATGAAGAGAGAGATTGCAAAGTTTATCTCGAGGTGTTTAACTTGTCAACGTGTAAAGGCGGAACATCAAGTGCCAAAGGGTCCATTGCAATCACTTGAGATTCCGAAATGGAAGTGGGAACACATTACCATGGATTTCATTACGGGCCTTCCCACGGTTTCTCAAGGCATAAATGCTATTTGGGTTATTGTTGATAGATTAATCAAGTCTGCTCATTTCTTGCCGATACGGGAGACTTATTCCCTTGAACGTCTTGCTCGTATATACGTAGATGAGATTGTGAGACTGCATGGCATGCCAGTATCCATAGTTTCGGATCGTGACCCAAGATTCACTTCAAGATTTTGGGTTAGCTTGCAAAAAGCTATGGGCACAGATTTACGATTTAGTTCGGCATACCATCCTCAAACGGACGGACAATCAGAGAGGACTATTCAAACTCTTGAAGATCTATTAAGACTTTGTGTCCTAGATTTCAAAGGGAGTTGGGATAAGTACCTACCATTGGTGGAATTCTCTTACAATAACAGTTATCAGGCAAGTATAGGTGTGGCCCCATTTGAAGCATTATATGGACGAAAGTGTCGCTCTCCAGTATGCTGGGACGAGGTGGGTGAAGCAACATTGTTGGGACCAGAGTTGGTACGCATGACTACGGAGAAGATCCAAACGATTCGACAACGTATACAAACGGCACAGGATCGACAAAAGAGTTATGCGGATCTTCATCGAAAGGACGTGGAATTTGACATTGGGGACCATGTATTGTTACGTGTGGCTCCATGGAAAGGAGTTACAAGATTTGTAAAGAGAGGAAAGCTCAATCCACGATTTATTGGTCCATTTCAAATTCTTGACCGAGTAGGAAATGTGGCCTATAGACTCGCGTTACCTCCAAGTATGTCTCGTGTCCATAATGTTTTTCATATATCTGTGTTACGTAAATATGTGAAAGACCCAGACCACGTTATTGAGTTAGAACCAGACGAGATAGCTGAAGACTTAACGTACGAAGAGGTACCTGTCAAGATCTTGGATAGAAAGGAGCATGTCCTACGCACGAAGGTCATACCACAAGTTAAAGTTTTGTGGAGAAATCATGCTATTGAGGAAATGACCTGGGAGTTGGAAACGGAAATGAAAGCGAGGTATCCTCATCTTTTCGAAACACCAGGTACGTAGGTCAATTTCGAGGACGAAATTTCATAAGGAGGGGAGGTTGTAAGACCCCAAATTATTAATAAATAAAATTTAAATTCCCTCTATTTATTATTTTGAAATAGTAAGTGTTAAATTGATTAATGAGGTTAGTTATGGGTAAAATGCGCAAATATTTCAAATAAGCAGGTGGTTATAAAATATTCATTGTTGTCGGGGAATATTCGTTTGGTCGTAGAATATTCTTCCTGTCGGGGAATATTCGTACGACGGCGCAGTCTTTTGTGGGCCTCATAACGGAAAGCGATTGGATGAAGAAAACGACAAGTATATGTTGTTTATTAATAACGGCGTAGTTGTTACCGTTAATACTGTTGGAATACCCGGTGGTTAAAACTCAGTAATACGCGTTGTTACACAGTAGCACACTGATTGCACCAATTATTGATTCTTACGTAAGAAGGCACTACTCAATAATGGTTACAATAATTACTGTTCAGTATTTTATTTTATTGATTCAATAATTGTTGCGTTGCTATTTTATATTACTGTTGTTTCAATAATTGTCACTACACAGTATTTTCCATTATCAGATCAATAATTCATATTATTTGAATAATATTATTAGATAACATTATTGGCAATGTCTAGAAAGTTCTGTCTAAGGAGAGGTTTGGTCATCTAATTGCGCGCCAGTAAGGAGAAATCCTTATTGGAAAGCCCCCTCTTTCCTGGGAACGGCCTGGTTGTCATAAATGTGATTCTGTAATATTATTTGTGAATAATTAATTATTGATTCATATGATAAAGAAATATTTATTTTATGTGGATATAAATGATGGATATATTTATTTTTATGTGGATAAAAATAAAAGAATTAAAGCTGAGTTGTTTTATCAGTATTTTGTCAATGTGGAGGTATTAAAAATTATCCGTTTGTGGATTTCGGATATTTTTGGTTTGGAATTTGAAAAAACTTAAAGCTACAAAGTTGTAGAGAATTCGATTTCAGTCAGAATGGACATAAAATTCGTATTTTTCTGATAAACGGTCTATTTTCTATGAATTATTAAAGTTTTGAAAAATAAAATGATTTTTATTAAATTTATGGGGGGACCCACTTTTGGTTGGTGCAACACATGGGCTGCTGAAATTTTCAGCATTGAGGGGCTGGTCTTGGTCATTGATAGCATACGTAGAATTGTTGTTTGAAATATTAATATTTTATTATTTTAGTCTCCTTTGGCGTTCTAGCATTTTCCTATAAATAGAGGGCTAAGTTAGAATTGAAAATCATACCAGAAACAAGTTTTCTCTCTTTTTCTCTCTATATTATCGAGCATATTCTTGTTAGTATACTTTGAGTGTTGCTATACGGTGCAAGTTTCTGTCAGTACTATACCCGAAATTCAGTCAGAAGTACGATTATTTTGAGGTAAGGGATGTTATTTTATTCGAAAATGATATTATTTCTTCAATATCATTATGCCGAAATATTGGTTGGAAATTTTTATCAAATTTGGAACTTTTCACGTCGGGGTTACTATTCATGAGTTACTATTCACGAGTTACTATTCACGAGTTACTATTCACCGAAAAATAAAATTTTCTTCTTTTCGTCCAAAATATCTATTCTGGGTACTAGCTTTGATTGTATCCATGTTTTGATCATTCTTGAATTCTACTTCACTATGAATAATTATAAGGTATTTTTGGACATGGATAAATCGAAATACGAATCCTTAATATTGTTATTTTGTTTCACTGGATTCGTTTTCTTTAAGATATTTTTCATCATCCTCAGTCCTAAATGATACTGAATATCTTTGGCCCGTAGTGCAAAGATGAATGATTAACTGATGAATATCTTTGGCCCGTAGTGCAAAGATGAACAGGTGTTGAGATGAACATGACCGACCGGTGATACAAGTGAATATCTTTGGCCTGTAGTGCAAAGATGAATATTTGATTAAAGATGGTTATTGATTGTTGTTACAGGGATAAAATATTGATGATAGACTTTTAAATCTTAGAAGATAGTAGAACTCATTCTCTACTTGACTCTTCTAATGGTTTGCTGTTTCCGCTGCAGTTATTGATTTAAAACTTGTTGTCTATTGTATTCTATTAGATTTTTCCCTGTTGAAGACTAACGATAATTTGTTCTGTATTATCTTAGTCATAATGTTCTTTACTGGGCTAGTTGAGCTCACCCTTTTCCTTTTTGTTCCATTTTCTCAGGAGGCGAGAATGTAGCGAGTACTAGTCGGGGTATGGAATGATGGTTCTAGAAGTTACTTTAGTAGTCCTCACCATTTTTGTGAAATAATGTATCAATAATTGTAATGAGGACTTATTTGAGTGTGGATATTGTCTAAATCACAATATTTGTATTTAAACTCACAGTTCTTGTGTTGTAATAATAAAGATGTAGTTGTTTCTGTACCATGTATTTTGACGACTCAGAATGGGTGTTGTATACCTATTTTGGGGGCGTCACAATGTCCGCTGATGTGAAAGTCAGGGATCACATTCTTCGATAATTGTTCCTAGTTATTATCAGGGGTTGTTTCACAGCAGACAACTCTTCCACGGTATCATTTTCTTTGATCAGTGCCACTCGGGAGGTGGACGATATTGGAGAGTATGATTGGGGCTCCTTCACCTTTGCCTATTTCCTCAGGGGAATGCGCATGCGTTCGCAGGGCTTGACAGAGGCTTGGCTTGGATTTTACCCATTTATGCTGGTGAGTATTTCTCTTTTGATTTCCCATGTACAGGTTAAGAGTGTTGATTGACCAAAGATGTTTGCCTTTGTGTTGGTAGTTTTGGGCCTATGAGAGGCTTCCATGTTTGCGTCCTATTAGTGTGTTAGGTTTAGATACCTATCCGCGAGGATGACGATGGCATCACTCCATTTTAGCGGAGGTTCCTGTAGCTGAGGGTTTCACCCATTGTCACTTACAGTTGGAGTTGTTGACAACTAATGCCATCACTTGGGCTCCCTACTCTGGGAAACATTTGACTATTAGCTTTGAGGAGGGATACCCGACTGGTGTCGAGTATGTGATGTCCACCCGCCGGATTCCTCTCTTCACGGATGGAGGATGGGAGCTCTATTTAGGAGAGCGTGCTATTAGGAGCAACACATGAGAGATTCATGTATCGATCTTGCCTCCTGCCAGATGTTATTGGCCTGTGTCGTAGTCGCCTACCAGTGATATCCCGTTGATGGGTGTTGACGGCTTTACTTTATCAGAGGGTCTGTTTACTCAGGAGGCATTATACCGCTGGTGGTCCCCTCGTACCATCGGAGCCCAGACCCGTGCCACTCAGTTTATGGGGGATATGATTCCTGGATCTGTGATGACGATAGATTGGATGGCTTATGTCCAAGATCTGACTCATATGACACAGATTGACAGTTTGACCCAGCAGTTGGACCGGGCACATTTTTTCATCTGGCATTTGGGCAGCGATCCTTCAGAGGCGGATACTTTTGATACTTCCAGCTCGGGAGCTGGCCCTTCAGATGACCCATATGGCTTTGCCGGTGCAAATCCTCCCTTGTATAGGCCTAACATCCCTCTTGGAGGGGATCTAGTGACTTATGAGGAGTTACATCAGGTGGACAGGATTGATGGTGTAGATATAGACACCATTATCTTCTTCTGATGTGTATTCTCGCTATATCTTTTGATAGGCCTCTGTTAGATACTGGGTGGCTGTGCCCCATTCTCATTATATCTTTTGATAGGCCTCTGTTAGTCATAGGGCATCTGTGCCCCATTTCCCTGCATTTTCAGTTGTACAGAGATGATGTATTTAGATGATGATGTACTTAGGAATGTATGTACTGTTATCCATTCCCTACATCATATTGCCATCTATTATTTGTCATGCATGTATTATGTCATGCATATGTATGTCTAGAGATGTTCAACATTGATCCCTGGATGGTCTTATGATACTACCCACACAGATGTCTTCATCGACAGTCAGTCGTATTGATCACACCCCACCAGTATTGGTGGCCTCACGCTTGAGATCTTGGTATGATAGTGTATCCATTTCAGACAGAGTGATTGTAGATCAGCTATTACAACATTCCATGACCTTCACGATGTTCCAGGTTCCATTGGGATTTATAGATGGCATGCTAGAGCATTGGGTACTGGAGAGGCAGGTTTTCCGGTTTGAAACCCATGAGTTGACTCCTAATTTGGAGGAGTACGAGCGGTTGACGACTTTGCCATTGGATAGGCCTTACGCTCAGATGGCTGTCGGAGATATGCACCAACAGTTCATGAACCTCACCAGATTGCGGCGTAGAGTAGCACAGGATGAGATTAATCCGGCCATGTATTGTCCCAACATTTTCTGATAGATAGATTTGGCTCAGTGGATAGTTATGCACAGTACTCTGAGGATTTCACCACATCAGAGGATCAGTAGCGTGTTGCCAGAGTAGATGTACTCATGATGTTCGTAGTGGATTATCTGTACACGCCATTGTACATGGATGAGCTAGACATCGGTGTTGTCATGGCGGTGAGAGCTCTCAGGGAGGGTCATACCATTGTGCCAATGATTGTAGCAGAGACACTGAGGTCAGCCACGTATTGCCACACATATCCTACAGGGGTGTTTATAGGCAGCTCGGTCTTGTTGTATTTGTGGTTCATGTCACACTTGAGACTGATTGGAACGTTCTGATGGCATAAGTATTGTTTTTCCCATGAGATAGACATTTCTTACTCCTTTCGGCTAGCGGAGTGTGTAGACGCTGCATCCTTGTCGGTGTTCTTACTAGGGATTGTGCATCCATTTGACATTCCACCGTGTACAGGGCTCAGTTCACCCTACAGCTTCATTACTCATGCAATGGGTATAGATTATCTCCCTCTGGCTGGTTTGAGGGGCATGACCACATATCACCCACTGACTATGATGTCACAGTTTGACCAGTTTCAGGATGTGCATCCTTTTGAGGGGCCGTTAGGTCAACGTTTGTCATCTCGCCATTTATCTGCAGAGGATAGCTCCAAGGTGTATGCCTGTTGGGATCAACACGAGAGTGCTGAGTTTTCTGTTAGCCATCCAGGCTATTCGACAGAGTATTTTGCATGGATGGAGACAGAGACTGTATCGGCTGCGGCTATATCCACGGTGTGAGGGATTAATTCAGATGGTGGAGAGCCCATGGAGGACATTGATTCTTACACTGAGGAGGAGCTATTCGCTGGGTTGCCAGCAGCTCTGGTAGATTCTCCCAATATGACTACCACTGTGATCCAGCATTCAGCAGAGTATTTCGAGCAAAGTCTTCATCTGATGACCTTTGAGAGAGATCAGGCTAGGGCCTTGATGTTAACAGCTCTTGATGGGAGTGATGTTACTCTGTTAGAGAGAGATGAGGCATTGGCCCATAGAGATGCCTTTGTTGCTGAGCGGGAGGAGGCCAGATCATATAGAGATGCTGTTATTATTGAGCGGGATAACGCTATATCTGCCCGAGATATCGCTGCGACAGATAGTACTGTAATGAGGTCCCTTACTACTGACATCATTGTAGAGATGAACACATATATTGATGAGCATAGTGCCACCATGTAGTTGGCTGTAGTTCTGTTGACTCGTGTAGAGACCCTGGGGTAGGAAATCACAACATTACCTCCTTCTTCTGAGAGGGATGCCATGTTAGGCTTGATAGCCCGCATACACATTGACTTGTAGGTGGGCTTATATTTTCTTGCACAGACTAGCTTAGCCATTTTATTATGTACAATACACATTGTATATATCAAACAACATTATATATAGCAGGGAAACATATTTTGATCACTTCCCTTTTAGTTATGCCTTGTTGCTTGCTTGATATTTGTCTGTTTCTCTAGGGCTTATGATCTTGATGTATTCTGAACTCCTCCTTGATGGACGGACATTGAGATGTCTCAGGATCTTTCAGAATGGATCGTTAATCTCTGTGTATTCCCTACCATCTTGGTGTCTTGGGACTGGTGTATGGAGATGTGGAAAGGAGTGTGACTTTCCTCTTGAAGGTTGACTGCACCGCAGATGGTCATCAATACTCCTTTGTATGGGGGAGCCCAGTTTGTTCCATCCCTTATGGATTGGTGTTTCTCTTTAAGGACTCAACCGCAGCTTAGATGGTCGCTGATTCTCCCATTTACATGGGGAGGTCTCGTAGTTCCATCCCTTTGGTCTAAAGCCAATGAAGCGTGATGGATTGAAGGATGATCCCAGTACCATTGACGAGTTTTTATGTTTTGGTAGGGGGTAAGACCGAACCACGACTGGCTGCCTATGCACTCCTATTGAAGAGGAGATTAGGTCTGCGTAGTTCAAACCTGGTGTGAAGGTTCAATGCTGTATATGGCAAAGGGGGTGTAGAGATGTTTTTGTTTTTGTTTTTGTTTTTGTAAGGAGAAGGGTGTAGAAATATTTTTTGTTATTTTTGTTTTATTGCGATCGGACCATATAAAATGGTTGCCTACGTACTCTCGTGTATTGGGGAGATCAGGTTAGCGTAGGTCGCCCCATGTACAGGGCGGTTTGCAGCTAAAAAGTTTAATCCCATGTACAGGATAAACTGTATGTGTGAAAAGTTTAATCCCTAGTGGGATAAACTAAAGGTGTGAAGGGTTGAATCCCTGGTGGGATAACCTGAAGGTGTAAAAGGTTTTGAAAACCTGCGAGGAGTAAAGGATCTGATGATCCGAAAACTAGGTTGCTGTTGTAAAGTATGATTGTCCCTGATGGGGCAAATGGGTGTAAGGAAAGTTGTATGTAATGAGGTTTAGAAAACCTGAATTGACTATGGATCTGATGATCCATAACCAGAATGTTTTCTTGATGGTAACTTAAGACATAGTACCATTTCACGGTGTCCGAGTTAATGAGTTGTGGAAATTCATCGCCATCCATCTCTTGTAATCTGAGAGTGCCTCCTGTCAATACCTCCTTGACAACAAATGGGCCTTCCCAGTTCGGGGCGAATTTTCCTTTGAACTGATCTTCATTATCAATGGTCTTCTTCAAAATAAAGTCATGTTGTTTAAACTTCTGTAGCCGGACTTTCCTGTTGTAGGATCTGGCGATCCTTTGTTGATATAATTGACCGTGGAAGATAGCAACAATTCGCCTTTCGTCTTTTAGAGACAATTGGTGATACCTATCTTGAAGTCATTGGTCTTCATCCAGCTGAGCGTCTATCAACACTCTGAGGGATTCCATTTCCACCTCAATGGGGAGCACTGCTTCCATCCCATAGGTTAATGAGTAGGGGGTTGCCTCAGTGGAAGAGTACATTGATGTTCTGTAGGCTAATAGAGTCAGAGGCAAGAAGTCAGGACATCCTTTGTGTTTAGCGGACATTTTTTTCATGATCTTCTTGGTGATTTTGTTAGCCGCTTCAACAACACCATTCATCTTTGGACGGTAGATGACGGAGTTGAGATGTTTGATGTGAAATTTACTGCATAACTCCTCCATCATTTTGTTGTTGAGGTTCTTAGCATTGTTTGATACAATTACCTCTGGTTGTCCATATCGACAAATGACATTATTTCTGATGAAAGCAATGATAACTTCTTTTGTAACCCTAGGGAAGGAGGTTGTTTCTACCCACTTGGTGAAGTAGTCGATCATGGTGAAGATAAACCGATGCCAATTGTTGGCTTTGGGCTCGATGGGCTCGATTACGTCTATTCCCCACATTGAGAAGGGACAGGGTGAACTCATATTGTGGAGCTCCCTTGGAGGGGCATGGATAGCATTCCCATGAATTTGGGATCGGTAACATCTCTTGACGTGATCATCACAGTCAGCTTTGAGAGAGATCCAGTAATGCCCTATTTTTAGGATCTTCTTTACAAGTAGGGGGCCGCTCATGTGTGGGCCACATATTCCACCATGGATTTCATCCATAAGCCTCTGAGCTTGGTCCTTGTCTAGACATCTGAAGAGACCTAGTCCTGCATCTCTTTTGTAGAATGCGTCTCTGCTCAGGTAGAATTTCATAGCCAGTCGATGGATCCGCCTTCTTTAAGTCGGGCTCGCCTCAGCGGGTGTTGGAATTTCAAGTGGTTGCAATGGACCTTTTGGTACTTGATGCTCCGCTTTGACTCGTTGACAAGTTAAACACCTTGAGATAAACAACGCTATCTCTCTCTTCATATTGCTCCACCAAAATGTATGACGAAGATCATGATACATTTTGGTACTTCCAGGATGGATTGCAAATGGTGTGTTGTGCGCCTCCATCATGATTTCATACTTTAAATCAGGGTTGTTAGGAACACAAAGTCTGGAGTTGACTCGAAGTATTCCTTCTTCATCGATTTTGGCTTTCGGCATAGCACCTTCTTGCACTTTCTTCCTCATACGCATCAGCTCCAGGTCTGTAGCTTGAGCAACTTTAACTTTATCGATTAAAGTTGGTTCTACTCGTATATTCGCCATCATCACATGGGTCCCTGGAGTCTTTAACTCTATCTCCATCCTTTGCAAGTCACACAAAATGGGCCTTTGTGTTGACAATATTGCACTCGTACTTGCATATGATCTTCTACTCAATGCGTCAGCTACCACGTTTGCTTTTCCAGGATGGTATTGAATGGTATGATCATAATCTTTCAACAGTTCAAGCCAACGTCGTTGTCACATGTTGAGTTCCTTTTGAGTGAAGAAATATTTGAGGCTTTTATGATCCGTAAAGATCTCCACCTTCTCTCCATACAAGTAATGCCTCCAAATTTTAAGTGCAAAGACAACAGCTGCCAACTCTAGATCATGAGTAGGATAATTCCTCTCATATTCCTTGAGTTGTCTTGATGCATAGGCTATGACTTTCCCATGTTGCATGGGAACGCATCCCAACCCTTTGCTCGAAGCATCACTGTAGATGACAAATCCCTCCGAGCCAGATGGTATTGTTAGAACAGGTGCTGAAATGAGTCTCCTCGTGAGTTCTTGAAAACTCTTCTCACATTCTTCGCTCCAATCGAACTTTGTATCTTTCCGAGTCAGCTGAGTTAATGGAGTAGCAATTCGAGAAAATCCTTCTATGAATCTCCGATAATAACCAGCTAAACCAAGAAAGCTACGTACTTCGGTCACTGATTTAGGCTGCTCCCAGCTTTGAATAGCTTCAATCTTTGCCGGGTCAACAGATATTCCATGACTTGATACTACGTGCCCAAGGAATGCTACCTCCTCCAGCCAGAACTCGCACTTCTTCAACTTGGCATAAAACTTGTATTCACGAAGCTTTTGGAGTACCAGCCTCAAGTGTTGCTCATGATCTTCACGGCTTTTGGAATAAATAATGATGTCATCAATAAAGACGACCACAAAGTGATCCAAATATTCCTTGAATACCCGGTTCATCATATCCATGAAGGCAGCAGGAGCATTAGTAAATCCAAAGGACATGACTAGGAATTCATAATACCCGTACCGAGTTCTGAAATTCGTCTTTGGAATATCCTCAGTTCTAACCTTCAGCTGATGATATCCAGAACGAAGATCGATCTTTGAAAAGAATTGTGCTCCTTGCAACTGGTCAAACAGGTACGTGGCAATGGGTACCTGTTTTTGATGGTGACATGATTCAACTCCCGATAATCAATACAAAGTCGCATACTTCCATCTTTCTTCTTCACGAATAGCACAGGAGCACCCCAAGGAGAAGTAGTAGGACGAATAAAGCCAATGTCTAACAATTCCTGCAGTTGGATCTTTAACTCCTGAAGTTCAATAGGAGACATTCGATATGGGGCTTTGGAAATGGGTTTTGTACTGGGTTCAATGTCGATACAAAATTCAATTTCATGCTCTGGGGGTAGGCCAGGAAGTTCTTCAGGGAATACGTCAGGGAATTTATTAACAATAAAAATATCATTCAAAACTGACGTATTTTTTTTTAGATCCGTGACATGAGCTAAGAAAGCTTGACATCCGTTTTTCAATAAATGAATAGCTTTATGGCTTGAGATGACATCGATTGATTTTAATGGTTTGGTTGCTTGAATTCTCATAATAGGTCGATTAGGAATATGAAAGCTAACCTTACGAAAACAATCAATTTTTGCATGATGAGTAGTTAACCAATCAATCCCTAGAATCACGTCAAATGCAAGTATTTTTAATGAAATCAGATCGACAGGTAATGTGTGGGTACCAACTTGAACCAAACAAGACTTATAAACCGTGGATGTAATGAAGGTTTCTCACAATGGAGTTTCAACAGATAATTCAAAGTCTAATTTCTCCGGAGTCAAATTTAATCGATGAGCGCAAGTAGGAGAAATAAAAGAATGGGTAGAACCGGTATCAAATAAAGTATAGACTTCGTTAGAGTTTATGATAAGCTTACCCGTGATGACCTCATTCGGGTTCCTTGCTTTCTGGGAGGTCACAACAAACGCTCTCCCTTGCACTACCGGTTTTGACTTTTCTGGAACGGGCTTTGGTGCCTCCATCTTAGCTGAACTTGTTTTTGGTAAACGACAAAATCGAGATAAATGACCTTCTCTTCCACAATTATAACATGCTTTAGACGGCATCGCGCAGTTTGGACTGATGTGCCCCTCCCCTCCGCATTTGAAACATATGATAGGTGGTCGTTCTCCTTCCTTAACAACGGGTGCTGGTGCTGACGTCTTTCCATCATTGTTGAATCTCCTCTTCTTGAAATGACCATTCTTATTGTTTTGGCCCTGATTACCACCGAAGTGGTTACCATTTCTGGCCTGTTGATTCCCTCCACGCTTGTTGTCAACGCTTCGATGACTGCTCTCACTGGTATTATCATTTTGTCGACTGCTCTCTTTTGGTTGCGTTGACTCGTTATCGCGCTCCACTAACTGAGCCCTATTCACAACATCTGAATACAAACACAGTTTATGAGAAATAAGATATTGACGTATCTCAAGTTTCAAACCTCGCAAAAACATTCGCGTCATTCGCTCTTCATTATCCACCAAGTGGGACGCAAACCGGGACAACTCAGAAAATTTAGCCTCATACTGCGACACGGTCATATTATTCTGCTCTAATTTGATGAACTCCACCTCCTTCATGTGACGAACACTTTCGGGAAAGTATTTGTCATTGAACAACTCTTGGAACTTCTCCCAAGACATCTTCAGTGCGGCAGGTTGAGTACGCTTAATCGATTCCCACCAGTAATCTGCCTCTCCTCGCAACATAAAGGCGGCAAAGGGAACCTTTTGCTCCTCGGAGCATCCCAAGACATCAAATATCTTGGTAATCTGCTTTATCCATGTTTTCGCTATAAGTGGTTTTGGCTCTCCCTTAAACTCTGGTGGTCCCAGCTCCTTAAACTGTTTAGCGGTGACAGTCCGAGAGTTTTCAGTGTTTCCACCTACATTTTGAACAGGAGCCGCTCACGCCTGTTGTTGCACGAACTGCATAAAGCTTCTGAACATTCTATCATTCATCATTTGGTCAGTATTGTTGTTTGCATGAGGATTGTCGTCTTCCTGATGCACATTATCCTGATTATTGATATGTGGTGAATCCACAGTCGCCTGTGCTCCATTTCTATTCTCAACATTCTCGGATGCCATTTTCAGATACTGCCACAAAATAAAAGTTAATTGATATGTCATATATTATTCTTATATTATGACCGACCAATTAAATATCATGCAAATAAACTTAGGTAGGTCATACTAGCGAAGGAATTCCCCGTCTCTCCCCTCCTAGTTCTATTCTCACATCTTAGCCAAGGATCATATCCCTAAGCTCTGATACCAACTGTGATGCCCCCAAAATTAGGTATACATCACCCATCTTGGGTCGTCAGATACATAGTATAGAATTCAAATACAACTTACTAATACAACTGTCGTGTACAATACGACAAAACATAAACTGTGAGTTTGAATACAAATATTATCTTCTAGAGAGTATTCATACTCAAAAGGAGTCCTCATTACATTTATTAACACAATATTACATAGAATAGTGAGGACTACTAACTAATACTATCATTCGGACCATCACTCCGTTCCCCGACATGCCCCAGCTACGTTCTCATTTCCTGAAGAGAACAGTGAAAGAAAGGGTGAGCTCAACTAGCCCAGTAAGAAATATTATGACTAAGATAATGCAGAATAAATTATCATTAGCCTTCAACAATGTTAAACTGATAAAATATAATAGACATCAAGTTTAACTGCAGCGGAACAAACAATCCATTAAAAGAGTCAAGTAGAAAATATAATCTTTTATGATTTAAAAGGTTTTTCAACATTGTTATCACTGGGACTCAGCTTAATAAAATAATCCACATCATCGAATCACCCATGCACTACGGCCAAGGATATTCGTGTATTCATTAATGGTCATGATCATGCCAACAACTGTCCATCAATGCACTACGGGCCAATGAGGACTTTTACCACATCATTTGTAACATTACGGTCATGATTATACCGAATAATCCCTGGTCATAATCATACCAAGTCCATCTATGCACTACAGGCCACAGATGATTTTCACCATTTTATAAACATGAGGATGATGACAATGATATAAGAATTCAATAAAACAAGTTCAAGAATTAATTTATCCAAGAATTAACAACATCCAAATTGTCAACATGATACTGCTTTGTGGAGTAAAATTTAAGAATGCTTAGAAAAATATTTTCATGAAAAGATACTGGATGAATTATAATTATCAAGGATATTCCACAAATTTCATGGAGTATAGAAGTCAAAACTTAACCAACTGAGCATAATAAAGAATGGAATAATAAAAGAAATCACCATGCATGCGATAGACCGCACAGACAGGTTATTCCAACAGAATAATAAGAAATGGAACAACAACAGTTCTCTTCATGAATAAGAAAGAATAACACCCCTTACCGTTTTAAAGAAGAGCTGAAATAAGGAAATAGTTAAGTAGCAGAATACCCTTCTTCTCTCTCTATAGTTTCTCTTTATAGCTTCTCTCTTTAGAGTTCAGTGAATTCGTAAGAAATAATAAAGGAATGAGCTGCTATTTATAGAAAAATAAAATGCATTGTAACTAATCCATGAACGGTCCAAATTGATTACTTTAATCTGACGGTCCATATTTAAAGAAAAATCTTTTAAATAAAATATAATATATTCTATTTATAGAATAACTTTAATAAAGTATTTTGTTTTATATAAAAAGATGTTTCTGTTTTATTACATTAATAATACAAATAAAACAAAACGTCATTATCGCTAAATAATTCATATTATTAATTGACAATAATTGAATCAAACTGAGTGACTTCTCACATAAGCATTAACAATCAATATCGTGTGTTCCTATGCAACCACACGTATTACTGTACTTTTACTACCGAGTAGTTCAACAGTAACAATGGTAAAACTTCCGCCGTTATTTTTAATAAAATATTTTTGTCGTTTTCTCAATCCGACAATAATTCTATTGTGGGGTCCACCAATGATTGTGCCGTTGTACGAATATTCCCTGTTAAAATGAATATTCCCCGACCAATCGAATACTATATAACAACTTGCGTACTCTGCAA
Source organism: Panax notoginseng (assembly GCA_016801055.1). Taxonomy (NCBI): domain Eukaryota; kingdom Viridiplantae; phylum Streptophyta; class Magnoliopsida; order Apiales; family Araliaceae; genus Panax; species Panax notoginseng. The sequence continues at coordinate 139,455,965 of CM029020.1, forward strand.
AATTTATAAATATTACCCACAACTATAACATTATATCAAATTAACTCCAAAATATTCAAAAATGATATTTATAGAAAATTCGTCTTTATTTATAAAAGTTGAGGTCTTACAAAATGCGTCCCCACTCTCCAGTAATACAACGTCATTGTCTGTCATTTGCAGGACACCGCAGTCAATTAGATTCTGAATAAGGTGGCGGAGTGCCCAGCATTCAACGCGGGCTAATTAGAGGTAGCAGAGCTGTGATTCTTTCTTCATTGATCAACATCGGCAATATCTCTTCCATCGGTTGGCCTAAATAGGTAAACTCCCTTTTGTTGGCTAAGTCCCGACGAGCTTTGGTGTTTGCTCTTTTTACAATTTTATCCTCCAGTGTTTCATTTTCTGGAGTACGTGGTGGAATGTTTGTAACAAGAGGAAGGAGGCTAGCATACTCCTGGCTGAATAATTGACGTATGACTTGGTGCTGATGGATCACTAGTTCTGCCAATTGATTAACTTGTTCGCACAGAGCCTTTATTTTCCGTTCCAATATAAATTGGAACAGTGCATAATCCCACTTGCCAGCACTATCCTTGCTGGTTTGGGAAGATCATGTAATGCCCCGAAATCCGATCTATCTTCACAGCCGGATTTCGTATGCCACGGTCCCACTTCTTACCAAACATACATCATTATATACTGAAATATAACAACATACATCCTCAAATCCCAGGTTCTAGAAACCTTATAACCTCTTTCATTACAAATAATGATAATTACATTATTCATTTCATCTTACAAGAGTGACTTTTATCCGCCACCAAGGATACATAACAGTTCGTTAAACTAATCTATCCTTCAATTCAACTTTCTATATTATAAGTCTTCACTTGATCTTCTCGCTCATTCATATTCTGAATGGCACTTCCTCTAGATACCATCAACTTGATCTTTACGGGATCCTTAAATTCTTCTAACATCGTTCGCTGAAAAAGGTTTTTCATTTAAAGCAAGTGTGAGCATTCAATTGCCCAGCAAGTCATAACAGTTGAACATATAAATTCATAAGTTTAAACGTTCCTTTAGATCTTTGACAATCGAACAAAGGTTATGAAACAACTTGAATAATAGGAATAGTCTCGATTCGTATCATCTTAAAACATCAGTCACTTTCACTTTGAAATACTTTCATTCCTTTATCTTTTTCATACACATCATGTTTGGCTAGAATCATTAGCACAGACTTAACAATAATGGTTCATGTATAAACAGAACATGCTTGTATTGAACTGCTCAAACATAGAACAATTCATTTCATAGAAACACCGAAGTGTTCACATTGTGGCTTAAGGCCTCATACGTTCTACCACCTTATACAAATATCACACATTTGCATATAGACAGAACTTCTCAAGTTCAACATCTGAGAAGTTTAAGAAACTAGCATTCATTTATAATATGAATGAAGTTAGGAAACTTGCCTTATGCACAGCTACAACTTAGAGGTTACGTTGAACTGCTCATTCCAATTCCTATATAACATATAAGTTTACCAATTAGCTACATATTTGACTTACGCAATGGTTTACTTAACTTTACTTCTTAGGGTTCGCGTTCTTGCAAAATAAATTTACGCGACCAACTTTCATTACCGGTTTACGGCTTCATTACATACGGAGATGTCTTACACAAAATGTTTATCATCTTTGATGATTTACATTCTTATCTTCTTTTTATAACTTTTCTAGGACGCAGAACACATCGCTTCTCTGCTAGTAGTCCATATGGTACTCAGAGTGGTTTCCCACAAACAACCAACAAACAAGTTCCCGTCTCATCTACACTACCATCACAGTGAGTTAGATAGGTTGCCAGTTTCGTATATACCTTCGCTCTCTGAAGGAATTGTTTAGCCCAGCTCCCATATGTCAACCATCAAAGGTTACAATTGTACTACAACCTAACTTGTCTTAACTTATCTGAACCATTAAACTATAACATTCGTTAAGTCAATTTCTTATTCCTTATGGCTTTCTGGCAACTAAATGCCATACTTCAAGATTCATTCTTTATCGTCCAAGTTATACAGTCTTTTGTATACTTAGAGCGATCACTCAATTTAATCATTAACTCAGCTTCGTTACATTAATGTCATTGTCTTAATTTAGTTCTTTACCATTCATGGTTTAATCATTGATCTTCATTATCTTACGGTCAAACCATACACGGGGTATAGGATCTATCCGTTTAGTATTTGCATACACTCAACCTTCATGTCGGTTAAAGTGTTTAATGCTTACATTTCATTCTAACATTCTCCATCTGAATCACTATCGGCTTCCATTAATCGTATTACCGTTCGTTACGGCTTTCTTGATACCATTCGTATCTTACGTAATACTCTCATTATCCATTACACGAACCCCATGTTCATTACCCGTTCTTAGTGTCGAAGCCATACTGATCTTTGAATTCTAAGATCAATCGTTCATCGCAATAACGTTGCGTTCACAGCGTCTATACGCTTTACACTTATCCCTTATTACCATAATCATAACATCAAAATGTTATTCATTACCCTCGCCGCCCAACGTCTAAGGAATCACAACCATAGCAATCCTTCACGTTCGTACATTGTGACTACGGTCCCCGGACATCGGTTACATAACCCGTGTCTACATTCTTCGTCTTTTAATCTCGTTTAATCTTTCCGTTCAACCTTTACTAAAGGTTTAACTCACTTGTTTAAGTGTTATTTTAGGTTAACTATATGTTCAAACTTCTTTCTTGCACATCCCCTAGTAATTGAGCACTTAAAAGCTCATTACTGGGCCTTGCCCTGCATTGGCGCTGTGGCGCCAGTTCCCTTCTTTCCTCTCGCGCTGTGGCGCAAGTCTTCAACAACTACCTTTCTGGCCTGGCGTATGGTGCCGAGTCCTTCACTAACTCTCGCGCTATGGTGCCAGTTAACAGTGCATGGCATCCCAGGTCGACGCTGCGGCGCCGCCTCCCAAGGCTCAGCTGGCGCTGCGTCGCCGAGCAAGAAACCTAAAAAAATTTCTAAGTCTTTTACAAGCTTGAATCGCTTACTTTGAAATTTCGTAACTTATTCGATATAACTCAAAACGAGGTCGTTCTAGAGCCATTCTCTTCCTTATCTTACGTACTTCAATGCCCCTCAGACAGAACTTCGTTCTGAATTCGTTAACGTGCCATTCTATTGGCTTGATCTTCACCCTTTGGTTATTTTTACGTTTTTAACGTGCTTCGTTCGTTTGTTCGTAATTCGGTCATCCGAACATGAAACTCATTCGTTCTTGAGTCCCCGACTCATGTTTTCTACGTTCTCTTACTTTCCTATGAAATCCTACATGTTCGGGTTCATTTACTAACTTTCTAATTCTCGTTCGTCTTTTGCGAAATTTTCGCCATAACTTCGTTATAGCTAAGTTTTAATCCGTTCTTTATGAACGTTTCTACCGTTCCTAACCAAGAAATAAGCATCTAACTTATATGCGATGGTTTTAAACTTGTCCATCAACAACAATTATTCTACGATGGTTTTAAATTTGTCCATCAATAATGTTCTTCGTGTTCTTCGTTCGTTATTTATTTTTAATCGATATTTTGGATTACGATTTCACTTTTTCATGAAATTTGATGTTATAGAACACCATTCCTTACTTATTTCACCTACTTATTCATATAATCCACTCGAATCGTTCTAATTCATTACGAATCTTACACTTCCTTAAGAAATTTGTAAACTAAATTTCTAATTCTTATTTCTTTGTTTTCTCATGATTTCAACCATATGAAATCATCCCTAGCATCATCTACTTCTTATCTTCATTAAGTTATGCGTTTAACGTGAAAAACTTAAAGAAAATTTATAAGAGACTAGGTTTCGGATTACCTTTCTCCTGTAATCTTCTTCCGTCGGACAAAGTTTGCATGCGAGCAAGCTTTTCCTCCTCCTTCTTCTTCTCATCCGATCTCTCTCTCTCTCTCTCTCTGTCTCTCAAGTGGTGGATTTTCAAAATCCCAAATACATAAGTTTAAGCTTCCTATTTATAGAAAACTAAGGCTAGGGGCATTTTAATCATTTTGCCCCCCGAACCTCCTTACTATTCACACCTCCATACTATTCCCACCTCCTCAATACACCTCCTTAATATTCACGAAACTTCCCTTAGAAGTTTTGTGATTTCGTCTTTCGAGTTTCGTCCGACAGTTCGAAAACTACGATTCTCGAAATTCAAATATTTTTGGATATTTTGTCTTTCCTTTACCGATTAACTTTTACGTATTCTTCGAATTTCTAAAAAACTGAAAAACACTTTTTAGTGTTAAGTGTTTTTTTTCACATTTTCCTGTAACATAGTTAAATGAGTGAAAAAGTACATAACAATACTTTTCGTCATTTTTATTTCATTTAATTTCTGCACGCTTTTTGAGAAAAACTTTTATCGTCTTACTTAACTTTTCACGATATATTATAGTCAAATCTTTCGACAGAATGTCATTTCGCCATACCGAACTCTCGAAAAGGCTCAGGTTATTCAAACTCTAACCCTTAGGGTTTCGTCAAGTGAATAGTGCATATTTCGTATTTTTCCCCAAAAATATTTTTATTCCCGGAAAAATTTTATTTTCGGCTTGAAAATTCTTATTCATTCAATAAAGCTCATAGCCAGAATCCTCCCGACTTATAATCATCCAAGGTTAGAGAACAATTAATAAACACATAACACATAATAGTATTAATAAAAATTCATTTTATTAATAACTAATTCTTTAAACTTAAATTCTGGACGATTCGAATTTTCGGGTCGTTAAATTCTTCCCCCATTATAAAAATTCCATCCTCGAAATTTCTTAAAACCACACCCTTACCCGGGTCATCACATTCACCCCTTCTTCACATAATTTCGTCCTCAAAATTTTAGCTTACCCTTCCTTTCAACTTCCCTTCAACGGAGTTCTTATCTTTCCATCATTCCTAACCTCCATAACCTATCAAGAATCATGAAGTAGAAGGAATAACGAGAAATATAAAATTTCCTTTTTAAACGTGTCATGCTTTTGTTGGGGGGTCAAATCGACCATGAACTCTTACTAGGTTTAACAACATGATGCCGTAACCTTTCTTCCACGGTCAGTTTACAATCACAAAGAAAGCAACTACCTCTTACCCATCGTATACCCCATTTCGGGATATGTTTACCTCAGACTTAATCATTAGATTTCGTACCAAAATAATTTGGTTTGGCACAACTCTTTAAAGAACGCTCAATTTTCTTTTAAACATGACATACCATTTGTCTAGCCGAATTAAGTAACTTAGACCATACCAATAATTTGGATATCAACGTGAAACATTCTTCTAGTCAAATCAATTGACGTCGACTACTTCTTTAAATTCGTTTGCAATACATCAAAACGTTTTATGACGTCATGATACCGTACTTTTCACAGTACGTTGAGGACTTCGTCAGTATGTGACTTTGTCATTATACATCATACCATAGTGGGTTGTTGATCCTAAGATCACATCCAACACTAGGTTCAATTGCATTAATAACTCCTTCTTTTTACCATCCTTGCATCAAATGCACTAATGATATAAAATTCAGTTTGATATTTTAAATCAATTTATGTATAGCCGAAACAATTAGCATAAACATACCAAAAATAGCTCTTTTAAAATACGTTGGTTCCAAAAGTTAAACCAATTCTTTCCTTTTCAAAATGTACATATCAGCATGATTTCAATAAAGTTTGAAATCTAGCGTAGCTAGATGACTTGGAATATCCTATTCACTATCTCCCTTCATTTTCTTACTTACGAAAATACTTAATCTTCTCTAGCACCTTTAATGCTAAGTCTACTGAAAATACTTACTTTCAGTCTAAACCTTCCTATACCTTAGTACAGTCCATCAACTTACCACACATTATGAGTTCATGAACTTTCCACAATAATACGAGTTTAAGAACTATCCAGACAGACCATAGGCGTCCATTCGCTAAGAAGTTCAAAAACCTACCATATTATTATGAGTCACGAACCTACCATAAGTATGAGTTTTAAGAACTTGCACCTACCTTACCGTTCTCTACCTATCAAGTATATACATGAGAAAAAGTTCACCTTCTAGTCATATGCATCTTGATAGCATGACCAATTCCAATGATTATCACTGTAATAAGCTAACCAGTTATTACACCAAGCACAAACCTCTACCCATAACAAAGGTTCATACAACTCAGCTATCACATGAGTCCTCAATTGAAATTTTACAACTTCTAAATTTCTCTTTACTTACTACGAATTTTCTTTAATTCGTATACTATCCTTCTCAACTCAATCTGAGTTCTTCTTCTCGTACTACGTCGTAATACCATTCATTCATAGCATTAGCTATAAATCACTCATCGTTTAACCGCTCATCTATTACTACGATTCACTATTATCACGTGGTGATCTTCTTATCCTTCTCTCTATGATTATAGTCTTAGGTACTCCTACCTAAGGTTTATAACCTATCAGCTCTGATAGCACTTGTAGCGCCCCGAAATCCGGTCTATCTTCACACCTGGATTCTGTACGACATGGTCTAACTTCTTACCAAACGTACATCATTATATACTGAAATATAACAACATACATCCTCAAATCCCAGGTTCTAGAAACCTTATAACCTCTTTCATTACAAATAATGATAATTAAATTATTCATTTCATCTTACAAGAGTGACTTTTATCCGCCACCAAGGATACATAACAGTTCATTAAACTAATCTATCGTTCAATTCATCTTTCTACATTACAAGTCTTCACTTGATTTTCTTGCTCATTCACATTCTGAATGGCACTTCCTCTGGATACCGTCAGCTTGATCTTTACGGGATCCTTAAGTTCTTGTAACATCGTTCGCTGAAAAGGTTTTTCATTTAAAGCAAGTGTTAGCATTCAATTGCCCAGCAAGTCATAACAGTTGAACACACAACTTCATGAGTTTAAACGTTCCTTTAGAAATTCGATAATCGAACAAAGGTTATGAAGCAGCTTGAATAATAGGAATAATCTCAATTCTTATCATCTTAAAACATCAATCACTTTCACTGTAAAATACTTTCATTCCTTTACCTTTTTCATACACATCATGTCTGGCTAGAATCATTAGCACAGACTTAGGAATAACGATTTATGTATAAACAGAACATGCTTGTATTGAACAGCTCAATCACAAAATAACTCATATCATAGAAATACCGAAGTGTTCACATTGTGGGTCAAGGCCTCATACGTTCTACCACCTTGTACAAATATCACACATTTACACATAGACAGAACTTCTCAAGTTCAACATCTGAGAAGTTTAAGAAACTAGCATTCATTTAGAATATGAATGAAGTAAGGAAACTTGCCTTACGCACAACTATAACTTAGAGTTTACGTTGAACTGCTCATTCCAATTCCTATATAACACATAAGGAAAATAACATTTACCAATTAGCTACATATTTGACTTACGCAATGGTTTACTTAACTTTACTTCTTAGGGTTCGCGTTCTTGCAAAATAAATTTATGCGACCAACTTTTATTACCGATTTACGGCTTCATGGCATACGGAGATGTCGTACTCAAAACGTTCATCATCTTTAATGATTAACATTCTTATCTTCTTCTTATAACTTTTCTAGGACACATCACACATCACTTCTCTGCTAGTAGTCCATATGGTACTCTGAGTGGTTTCTCACAAACAACCAACAAACAAGTTCCTGTCTCATCTACACTTCCATCACAGTGAGTTAGATCGGTTGCCAGTTTTGTATATACCTTCGCTATCTGAAGGAATTGTTTAGCGCAGCTCCCATATGTCAACCATTAAAGGTTACGATTGTACTACAACCTAACTTGTCTTAACTTATCCGAACCATTAAACTATAATGTTCGTTAAGTCAATTTCTTATTCCATATGGCTTTCTGGCAACTAAATGCCATACTTCAGGATTCATTCTTTATCGTCCAAGTCATACAGTCTTTTGTATACTCAGAGCGATCATTCAAGTTAATCATTAACTCGGCTTCGTTACGTTAACATTATTGTCTTAATTTAGTTCTTTACCATTCATGGTTTAATCATTGATCTTCATTATCTTACGGTCAAACCATACACGAGGTGTAGGTTCTATCCATTTAGTATTTACGTACACTCAACCTTCACGTTGGTTAAAGTGTTCAACGCTTAAATTTTATTCTAACATTCTCCATCTGAATCACTATCGGCTTCCATTAATCGTATTACCGTTTGTTACAGCTTTCTTGATACCATTCGTATAATACTCTCGTTATCAATTACATAAACCCCATGTTCATTACCCGTTCTTAGTGTTAAAGCCATACTGATCTTTGTATGCTAAGACCAATCGTTTATCGCAACAACGTTACGTTCACAGCGTCTATACGCTTTACACTTATCCCTCATTACCACAATTATAACATCGAAATGTTATTCATTACCCTCGTCGCTCAACGTCTAAGGAATCACTACCATAGCAATCCCTCACGTTCGTTCATTGATACTACGGTCCCCGAACATCGGTTACGTAACCCGCGTCTACATTCTTCGTCTTTTAATCTCGTTTAATCTTTCCGTTCAACCTTTACTAAAGGTTTAACTCACTTGTTTAGGTATTATTTTAGGTGAACTATATGTTCATACTTCTTTCTTGCACATCCCTCAGTAATTGAGCACTTAAAAGCTCATTACTGAGCCTTGCCCTGCGCCGGCGCTGCAGCGCCGGTTCCCTTCTTTCCTGTTGCGCTGCGGCGCAAGTCTTCAGCAACTACCTCCCTGGCCTAGCGCTGCTGCGTTGAGTCCATCACTAACTCTCACGCTATGGTGCTAGTTAATAGTGCATGGCATCCCAAGCTAGCGCTGCGACGCCACCTCCCAAGGCTCAGCTGGCACTGCGGCGCCGAGCAAGAAACCTAGAAAAATTTCTAAGTCTTTTACAAGCTTGAATCACTTACTTCGAAATTTCATAACTTATTCGATATAACTCGGAATGAGGTCATTCCAAAGCCATTCTAATCCTTATCTTACGTACTTCAATACCCCTCGAATAGAACTTCGTTCTAAATCTGTTAACGTACCATTCGATTGGCTTGATCTTCATCCTTTGGTTATTTTTACATTTTTAATGTGCTTCGTTCGTTCGTCCGCAATTCGGTCATCCGAACTCGGAACTCATTCATTCTTAAGTCCACGACTTATGTTTTCTACGTTCTCTTACTTTCCAATGAAACCCTATAGGTTCGGGTTTATTTACTAACTTTTTAATTCTCATTCGTCTTTTACGAAATTTTCGCCATAACTTCGTTATAGCTAAGTTTTAATCCGTTCTTCATGAACGTTTCTACCGTTCCTAACCAAGCAATAAGCATCTAACTTATACATGATGGTTTTAAATTTGTCCATCAATAACAATTATACTACGATGGTTTTAAATTTATCCATCAACAACGTTCTTCGTGTTCTTCGTTCGTTCTTCATTTTTAATCGATAGTTTGGATTATGATTTAACTTTTTCTTAGAATTTGATGTTATAGAACACCATTCCTTACTTATTTAACCTACTTATTCATATATTCCACTCGGATCGTTCTAATTCATTATGAATCTTACACTGCCTTAAAAAATTTATAAACTAAATTTTTAATTCTTATTTCTTTGTTTTCTCATGATTGCAACCATATGAAATCATCCCTAACATCATCTACTTCTTATCTTCATTAGGTTATGCGTTTAAAGTGAAAAACTTAAAGAAAATTTATAAGAGACTAGGTTTCGGATTACCTTTCTCTTTTAATTTTCTTTCGTCGGACAAAGTTTGCATGCGAGCAAGCTTTTCCTCCTCCTTCTTCTTCTCATCCGACCTCTCTCTCTCTCTCTCTCTCTCAAGTGTCGGATTTTCAAAATCCCAAATACATAAGTTTAAGCTTCCTATTTATAGGGACGTTTTAGTCATTTTACCCCCCGAACCTCCTTACTATTCACACCTCCATACTATTCCCACCTCCTCAATACACCTCCTTAATATTCACAAAACTTCCCTTGGAAATTTCATGGCTTTACCTTTCGGGTTTCGTCCGACAGTTCGAAAACTACGATTCTCAAAATCCAAATATTTTTGGATATTTCATCTTTCCTTTACTTATTAACTTTTATGTATTCTTCGAATTTCCAAAAAACTGAAAAACACTTTTTGGTGTTAAGCGTTTTCCTTCACGTTTTCCCCTAACGTAGTTAAATGAGTGAAAAGTACATAACAATACTTTTTGTCATTTTTATTTCGTCTGATTTTTGCACGTTTTTCGAGAAAAACTTTTATCGGCTTACTTAACTTGTCACGATATATTATCGTCAAATCTTTTGACAGAATGTCATTTTGACATACCGAACTCTCGGAAAGGCTTAGGTTATTCAAACCCTAACCCTTAGGGTTTCGTTGGGTGAATAGCACATATTTCGTCTTTTTCCCCGAAAGTATTTTTGTTCCCGGAAAAATTTTATTTTCGACTTGAAAATTGTTATTCATTCAATCTAGCTCATAGCCAGAATCCTCCCGACTTATAATCATCCTAGGTTAGAGAACGATTAATAAACACATAGCGCATAATAGTATTAATAAAAATTCATTTTATTAATAACTAATTCTTTAAACTTAAATTCTGGACGATCCAAATTTTCGGGTCGTTACAGATCCACCAATTGAGTGGGAAGTTTGTCCACTACTCCAACTAATCATGTTAACCTCCTCTTCTTTGTGTTGAGAAAGAGGGTTGTCTTGCACATGGGGTTAGTCGGGTTTAGTCACTACGATCTCACTATTGTCAATTAAATCCTGGATCTTGTGATTCAAGGCCCAGCAATCCTGAGTATCATGGCCTGGAGCTCCAGCAATATAAGTACATTTTCGGCTAGCATTGAAACCTTCCCACTCGGGTTGGCCAGTAGAAGAAGATGGGTAATTTTCTTCTGAGTTGTCAGAAGATTGAGAATATTCTCGAGCGAGTCCCCTAAGGGTGTGAACACTCGAGTGCGTCTGACTTCTCCACCTTTTGGCAATGGAGGGTTTAAAGGCTGAGCTGGAAAAGGGGAGTAGTTTTTCCTCTGAATAGGCAGGCTTTGACTGCCTTTTTGCCCTTGTAGTATCAAGGAAACATCCTCCTCTTTCTTCTTATGGACCCTTCGGGGGTTGTTTTTGTGACACCCAAAAATTCAGGTGCTTGAAACCCGAATTCAGTGTTTCACAATACAATTTCTTTGAGAGGAATAATAATCATAATGTCATAAATATCAAACTTAATTTACATATCAGAGTTGTCTAAATCTCAAGTACGTGACCTTTAAAACAATTCATTACATGATAGATAATGAATATTACCATCTTATTTAAGCCTAGCTATTACATAAGATAACACAAACTTATTCTGTCAGCTTTCCTTTCCCTTTGTTCTTGGCAGAGCCCTCTGGTTGCACATACTCAACTAAAAATATTTAAATTAAACAAGAATGAGCATTTGAGTGCCCAGCAAGTAGTATCAAACATTAAGAAAAACATTAGCTGAAAGGATTAAATGTTTTCTTTGAATGACACTTCTACAACGAAGCAATAGTTGTGAAGTAAACTGAAGTAACACTAAACAACATAACAAATTCTATTTCAAATTTTGAAACTACGTACTGACTATAAATGGAGAGCAGTCGACAGACTATGAACTTTGTTTTTAATTTTCGAAAAGGTTTAACAGAACTTCATCTGTAAACTGTCGTAACTTACAGGCACGGGGGTGTTTAGCCCGTTATGCCCTGTATTGATCAATACTATATACCAAAATGATATTCTCGTTCATCTTATCCGCCTTAGGCACACAAAGTTTTCCCATGTTTGGGATGTTCATACTTAGTCGGGAATCCGAACCAAAATAATTCGGTTGGATAGTAATAAGGTTCTATCATGTTCAACAATATTTTTAAATTTGTGTCTAGCCGAGTCAAATAGCTTAGACGACTTTTAATTAAGGTATAGATACTGGAAATCGATAAGTATGTATCAACATGTACAATAATTATCTAAGTGAGGACACTTGTATAACCAATCTTAGAAATTAACGAACAGAATGTATATCTGGATTTTTCAATAATACTGTATTGATAAACAGTGATCGAATAGAATTCAAGAATTGGCATGTCTACAAAGTATAGATACATGAACAATAATAATAGAGTTAATAAACTAGCACAATAATGATATATTTCTGAAACTTTCTTACTCAAGTCCATTGCATAAAGTAAATGCAAAGGTTAGGATTCTTGCACAATAAAAGTATAGTTCAATGAACTTGCTCAATATAAATTTGAGTAAATTTAGGGAACTTGCATGAATACTATGATTAATAACAATAAAGTTTAAAAACCCGTATAACTGGAATATAATTCAATAACTTACTTACACATGTTTATTGCATAAATAGTTGTAAAGAGTAAAGATACTTGCCAATGTAAAGGATGGTTTAGATACTTGCACAATGAAATTTGAGTACGGTTAGGAAACTTGCCTTAAGCGTAGTTTACAAAAATATCGCTTATCAATACTCTTTCGAATCCTAACATAATATAATACGCGTATAGGATATTCATTAGTTATATATACTCATACATGATATGTAAGTGTAAATGCATACATAAACGTCTAAGTTAGTTGTATACTCCTTACATATACCTTATACTTATATTACCACATTAGTTTATAAGACACTACAAAGTTAACAATACAGTTTCTTAATCACTGCATTAAACATTCCATTAAATCATTTAGCATGCTTCTTAACATATTAGTTTTGCACTGGTCATATTATACATGTTAGAGTAACAATACAAGCATGCAACCACCTTCAAACCATTTACAAAAAATTGTTCCTACTGCAGACTGGCGCAGCCGCACTTGGTTTGTACTAGGGAGTGGCGCGGCCGCGCTGCTCTTGGTGCAAACCAAGACATGGTTGCTTCTGCAGAAGGTCAGTGCACACACGACTTGCACATATATGAATAATCATACAAAATACGCATGTTAGTATGTGGATAACTAAGTTTGACCTTATATCATTAACATATGTCATCATCTATTCTTATTAAATCAAGACTTTAAGTGTTCAATTCATAATTTTCTTACGTTTGATCGTTACACATATGCTATATGATCCATAGGTCTCAACTACACATGCTTGCTCTATATTAGTCATGTATTTCAAGTTGTGACGTTCTACTTCATTCATGCTTATTTTAAACCACATTTAACTAGTTTCACTATGCATAAGACTCACTAGGCATTCATATTAATCACATTTACATGTATGACACACCTAATCGTGATGTCTCATATACACAAGTTAAACCATATAAGCATGCTCACAAATCTTAACTCAAATGTACATAGTTCATCAAGTTTTTATTTGAAACTTTAAGTCTCCCTTCGTAAAACTTACTTAAGCATGCAAGATAAGTCCACATTGTCTACATCATGCTTTCATACTCATTTATGCACATACTCAAGTTATTTACATAAGCTAGAAAGATCAGAATTTGAAAACATAATGCTCATCATACTTTGTTTTGCAAAACTTCAAGTTTTCCTTTAGAAACTTCCTTTAAAATCAAGCAAGTAAAACTTATTATACACGAAGAAAACTTATGTCTTATGTTAGACTTGTTTACGTATATGTCTAGGTTATCTATATATGTTCACAAAATCAAAAAGTATATTATTCCATGTTCAAAATTTCTAGTTTTTCGAAATCCTTATACTTCTTTGAATATGCACACCCAACCAAGATATCAAGTCTTACTATTTATTAAGAAACATTATTTTACATGTTAGGGTCATCTATAGGCATGTTCCAATCATCCTAACATGATTAGCATAACACTGAACCACTATAGTAGTATTTGAGAAACTCACCCCGCGCGGCCGCGCGGTATTAAGCTGTAGAAGTGGCGCGGCCGCGCCACTTTGTTCGGAAACAAAAATAAATGGCTCCGTTTTAGTAGAGCCTTAGTATATGTATAGCCCATTCTAGAACCAGACCAACTGCAGTACTTCAAAGCATACATACCAACTCAGACAACATAATGACATGCTAATTCACTTTGATTGACAGAGAATTTCAAGAAATTTCAAGAATTTAACAAAACCCAATTCAAAAACATAAGTTAGAATTTATACCACTTTGAAGATTAGTTTGCTTAATTACTTCCTTCTGAGATTGTTAGACTCCTCCTTGAGTAACAGACACTCACTCTAAACTTATCAGTGTTGTAACAGACCAAAATAAAAGCAACATAACTCTGTGAATTGGACTGCTATTTATGGAAGAAGCTTGGACTGTACATTAATTTAGAATCCATGGTGTTGAAGGAAAACACAATGGTTTAATAAGAGTGGTTCAACAACCAATTCCCAGCCATCTCCATAGCCATTGGCTTTGTAATGATCACCTAGCTTAGCCACTGATTATACTTGGAGATTACGTAAATAAAGTGTAGGCTACTATTCATTGTAATATGGAGCAGCTGATAATTTTATATTTGCAGCAACGTGCTAAATTTTTTCTCAGTTGGTTACTATAATTCCCAAATGAAATTTTAATGTATAATTATTACCATTTTAGAAAAATTTAGGGATTATTTATGTACTCACATCATATAATCCATGTACATTAAATACATGTAACAAAATATTGCAGTTAGGTATTATTGTCCGGGTAGTTCCATAATTATCTCTACTACTCACATAACCATATTATAACCTTATTTAATATTAATGTTTACTTAAACATTTGATCTCCTTCACAGTTTCTAGAATACACAGATATTTAATTATTGCACACTTGCACATAACAGTCAAAGTAATCTTATTATATTAATAACTTACTTATTTGTTTTATGTGACGCCCCCAAAATTAGGTATACATCACCCATCTTGGGTCGTCAGATAGATGGTACAGAATACAAATATAACTTACTAATACAACTGTCGTGTACAATACGACAAAACATAACTGTGAGTTTGAATACAATTATTGTCTACTAGAGACTATACAAACTCAAAAGGAGTCCTCATTACAATTATTGTCACACTATTTAACAGAATAGTGAGGACTACTAATACTATCATCTGGTCCATCACTCCGTTCCCCGACTCGTCCCAGCTATATTCTCATTTCCTGAAGAGAACAGTGAAAGAAAGGGTGAGCTCAACTAGCCCAGTAAGAAATATTATGACTAAGATAATGCAGAATAAATTATCATTAGCCTTCAACAGTGTTAAACTGATAAAATACAACGAACATCAAGTTTAACTGCAGCGGAACAAGCAATCCATTAAAAGAGTCAAGTAGAGAATAAAATCTACTATCTTCTATGATTTAAAAGGTTTTTCAACACTGTTATCGCTGGGATTCAGCTTAATAAAATAATCCACATCATCGAATCACCCCTGCACTACGGCCAAGGATATTCATGTATTCATTAATGGTCATGATCATGCCAACAACTGTCCATCAATGCACTACGGGCCAAAGAGGACTTTTACCACATCATTTGTAACATTACGGTCATGATTATACTGAATAATCCCTGGTCATAATCATACCAAGTCCATCTATGCACTATAGGCCACATATGACTTTCAACATTTTATAAACATGAGGATGATGACAATGATATAAGAATTCAATAAAACAAGTTCAAGAATTAATTTATCCAAGAATTAACAACGTCCAAATTGTCAACAAGATACTGCTTTATGGAGTAAAATTCAAGAATGCTTAGAAGAATATTTTCATGAAAAGATACTGGATGAAACGCAATTATCAAGGACATTCCACAAATTTCATGGAGTATAGAAGTCAAAACTTAACCAACTGAGTATAATAAAGAATGGAATAACAAAAGAAATCACCATACATGCGATAGACCGCATAAACAGGTTATTCCAACACCATAATAAATAATGGAACCAGGTCCAGCGTAAAACGCACAGACAGGATATTCTAACAGAATAATAATAAAGACGGAACCAGGTCCGGTGTAGAACACTCAGACAGGATGTTCCAACAGAATAATAATAAAGACGGAACCAGGTCCGGTGTAAAACACACAGACAGTATGTTCCAACAGAATAATAATAAAAACGGAACCAGGTCCGGTGTAAAACACACAGACAGGATGTTCCAACAGAATAATAATAAAGACGGAACCAGGTCTGGTGTAAAACACACAGACAGGATGTTCCAACAGAATAACAGAAGAATGTCACCAAGTATAGGGTAGACCGCGTATACAGGTTATTCCAACAGAATAATAAGAAATGGAACAACAACAGTTCTCTTCATGAATAAGAAAGAATAACACCCCTTACCGTTTTAAAGAAGAACTGAAATAAGGAAGCAGTTAAGTAGCAGAATATTTTTCTTCTCTCTCTCTATAGTTTCTCTCTATAGTTTCTCTCTCTAGAGTTTAGTGAATTCGTAAGAAATAATGAATGAATGAGCTACTATTTATAGAAAAATAGAATGCATAGTAACTAATCCATGAACGGTCCAGATTGATTACTCTAATCTGACAGTCCATATTTAAAGAAAAATCTTTTAAATAAAATATAATATATTCTATTTATAGAATAACTTTAATAAAGTATTTTATTTTATATAAAAAGATGTTTCTGTTTTATTACGTTAATAATACGAATAAAACAAAACTTCATTATCGCTAAATAATTCATATTATTAACTGACAATAATTGAATCAAACTGAGTGACTTCTCACATAAGCATTAATAATCAATACCGTGTGCTACTATTCAACCACACGTATTACTGTACTTTTACTATCGAGTAGTTCAACAGTATCAATGGTAAAACTTCCGCCGTTATTTTTAATAAAATATTTTTGTCGTTTTCTCAATCCGATAATAATTCCGTTGTAGGGTCCACCAATGATTATGACGTTGTACGAATATTCCCTGTTAAAACGAATATTCCCCGACCAATCGAATATTATATAACAACTTGCGTACTTTGTAAAATTTATAAATATTACCCACAACTATAACATTATATCAAATTACTCCACAATATTCAAAAATAATATTTATAGAAAATTCATCTTTATTTATAAAAGTTGGGACGAATAAAGTCAATGTCTAACAATTCATGTAGTTGGATCTTTAACTCCTGAAGTTCAATAGGAGTCATTCGATATGGGGCTTTGGAAATGGGTTTTGTACCGGGTTCAAGGTCGATACAAAATTCAATTTCACGCTCTGGGGGTAGGCCAGAAAGTTCTTCAGGGAATACGTCAGGGAATTTATTAACAATAGAAATATCATTCAAAACTGACGTATTTTTGTTTAGATCCGTGACATGAGCTAAGAAAGCTTGACATCCATTTTTCAATAAACGAATAGCTTTATGGCTTGAGATGACAGCGATTGATTTTAATGGTTTGGTTGCTTGAATTCGCATAATAGGTCGATTAGGAAAATATGAAAGCTAACAACCTTACGAAAATAATCAATTTTTGCATGATGAGTAGTTAACCAATCAATCCCTAGAATCACGTCAAATGCAAGTATTTTTAATGAAATAAGATCGACAGGTAATGTGTCGGTACCAACTTGAACCAAACAAGACTTATAAACCGTGAATGTAATGAAGGTTTCTCCCAATGGAGTTTCAACAGATAAGTCAAAGTCTAATTTCTCTGGAGTCAAATTTAATCGATGAGCGCAAGTAGGAGAAATAAAAGAATGGGTAGAACCGGTATCAAATAAAGTATATACTTCGTTAGAGTTTATAATAAGCTTACCCGTGATGACCTCATTTGGGTTCCTTGCTTTCTGGGAGGTCACAACAAACGCTCTCCCTTGCACTACCGGTTTTGACTTTTCTGGGACGGCCTTTGGTGTCTCCATCTTGGCTGAACTTATTTTTGGTAAACGAAAAAATCGAGCTAAATGACCTCTCTTCCACAATTATAACATGCTTTAGACGGCATCGCGTAGTTTGGACTGATGTGCCCCTCCCCTCCGCATTTGAAACATATGATAGGTGGTCGTTCTCCTTCCTTAACAACGGGTGCTGGTGCTGACGTCTTTCCATCATTGTTGAATCTCCTCTTCTTGAAATGACCATTCTTATTGTTTTGGCCCTGATTACCACCGAAGTGGTTACCATTTCTGGCCTGTTGATTCCCTCCACGCTTGTTGTCACCGCTTCGATGACTGCTCTCACTGGTATTATCATTTTGTCGACTGCTCTCTTTTGGTTGCGTTGACTCGTTATCGCGCTCCACTAACTGAGTCATATTCACAACATCTGAATACAAACACAATTTATGAGAAATAAGATGTTGACGTATCTCAGGTTTCAAACCTCGCAAAAACATTCGCGTCATTTGCTCTTCATTATCCACCAAGTGGGATGCAAATCGGAATAACTCAGCAAATTTAGCCTCATACTGCGACACGGTCATATTATTCTGCTCCAATTTGATGAACACCACCTCCTTCATGTGACGAACACTTTCGGGAAAGTATTTGTCATTGAACAGCTCTTGGAACTTCTTCCAAGACATCTTCAGTGCGGCAAATTGAGTACGCTTAATCGATTTTCACCAGTAATCTGCCTCTCCTCGCATCATAAAGGCGGCAAAGGGAACCTTTTGCTCCTCGGAGCATCCCAAGACATCAAATATCTTGGTGATCTGCTTTATCCATGTTTCCGCTATAAGTGGTTTTGGCTCTCCCTTAAATTCCGGTGGTCCCAACTCCTTGAACTATTTAGCGGTGACCGTCCGAGAGTTTTCAGTGTTTCCACTTATATTTTGGACAGGAGCCGCTCTTGCCTGCTGTTGCATGAACTGCATAAAGTTTCTGAACATTCCATCATTCATCATCTGGTCAGTGTTGTTGTTTGCATGAGGATTGTCACCTTCCTGATACCCTTTATCCTGATTATTGATATGTGGTGAATCAACAGTCGCATGTGCTCCATTGCTATTCTCAACATTCTCAGATGTCATTTTCAGATACTGCCACAAAACAAAAGTTAATTGATATGTCATATATTATCCTTATAATATGACCGACCAATTAAATACCATGTAAATAAACTTAGGTAGGTCATACTAGCGAAGGAATTTCCCGTCTCTCCCCTCCTAGTTCTATTCTCACATCTTAGCCAGGGATCATATCCCTAAGCTCTGATACCAACTGTGACGCCCCCAAAATTAGGTATACATCACTCATCTTGGGTCGTCAGATATATGGTACAGAATACAAATACAACTTACTAATACAACTGTCGTGTATAATATGACAAAACATAATTGTGGGTTTGAATGCAATTATTGTCTACTAGAGACTATACAAACTCAAAAGGAGTCATCATTACAATTATTGTCACACTATTTAATAGAATAGTGAGGACTACTAATACTATCATCTGGTCCATCACTCCGTTCCCCGACTCGTTCCAGCTATATTCTCATTTCCTGTAGAGAACAGTGAAAGAAAGGGTGAGCTCAACTAGCCCAGTAAGAAATAATATGACTAAGATAATGCAGAATAAATTATCATTAGCCTTCAACAGTGTTAAACTGATAAAATATAACGAACATCAAGTTTAACTGCAGCGGAACAAGCAATCCATTAAAAGAGTCAAGTAGAGAATAAAATCTACTATTTTCTATGATTTAAAAGGTTTTTTAACACTGTTATCGCTGGGACTTAGCTTAATAAAATAATCCACATCATCGAATCACCCCTACACTACGGCCAAGGATATTCGTGTATTCATTAATGGTCATGATCATGCCAACAACTGTCCATCAATGCACTACGGGCCAAAGAGGGCTTTTACCACATCATTTGTAACATTACGGTCATGATTATACCGAATAATCCATGGTCATAATCATACCAAGTCCATCTATGCACTACAGGCCACAAATGACTTTCATTATTTTATAAACATGAGGATGATGACAATGATATAAGAATTCAATAAAACAAGTTCAAGAATTAATTTATCCAAGAATTAACAACATCTAAATTGTCAACATGATACTGCTTTGTGGAGTGAAATTCAAGAATACTTAAAAGAATATTTTCATGAAAAGATACTGGATGAAATGCAATTATCAAGGATATTCCACAAATTTCATGGAGTATAGAAGTCAAAACTTAACCAACTGAGTATAATAAAGAATGGAATAACAAAAGAAATCACCATGCATGCGATAGACCGTACAGACAGGTTATTCCCACAGAATAATAAATAATGGAACCAGGTCCGGCGTAAAACGCACAGACAGGATATTCCAACAGAATAATAATAAAGACGGAACCAGGTCCGGTGTAAAACACACAGACAGGATGTTCTAACAGAATAATAATAAAGACGGAACCAGGTCCGGTGTAAAACACACAGACAGGATGTTCCAACAGAATAATTATAAAGACGGAACCAGATCCGGTGTAAAACACACAGACAGGATGTTCCAACAGAATAATAATAAAGACGGAACCAGGTCCGGTGTAAAACACACAGACAGGATGTTCCAACAGAATAATAGAAGAATGTCACCAAGTATAGGGTAGACCGCGTATACAGGTTATTCCAACAGAATAATAAGAAATTGAACAACAACAGTTCTCTTCATGAATAAGAAAGAATAACACCCCTTACCGTTTTAAAGAAGAGCTGAAATAAGGAAGTAGTTAAGTAGCAGAATACTCTTCTTCTCTCTCTCTCTCTATAGTTTCTCTCTCTAGAGTTCAGTAAATTCGTAAGGAATAATGAAGGAATGAGCTGCTATTTATAGAAAAATAGAATGCATAGTAACTAATCCATGAACGGTCCAGATTGATTACTTTAATCTGACGGTCCATATTTAAAGGAAAAATCTTTTAAATAAAATATAATATATTCTATTTCTAGAATAACTTTAATAAAGTATTTTGTTTTATATAAAAAGATGTTTCTGTTTTATTACGTTAATCATACGAATAAAACAAAACGTCATTATCGCTAAATAATTCATATTATTAACTGACAATAATTGAATCAAACTGAGTGACTTCTCATATAAGCATTAATAATCAATACCGTGTGCTACTATGCAACCACACGTATTACTGTACTTTTACTACCGAGTAGTTCAACAGTATCAATGGTAAAACTTCCGCCGTTATTTTTAATAAAATATTTTTGTCGTTTTCTCAATCCGACAATAATTCCGTTGTGGGGTCCACCAATGATTATGACGTTGTACGAATATTCCCTGTTAAAACGAATATTCCCCGACCAATCGAATATTATATAACAACTTGCGTACTTTGTAAAATTTATAAATATTACCCACAACTATAACATTATATCAAATTAACTCCATAATATTCAAAAATGATATTTATAGAAAATTCATCTTTATTTATAAAAGTTGGGGTCTTACATTTTATGTCAACTAGATAAATTATTTATTGATTAATTAACAATAGTATTAATTAATCCATTCCTCATTGATTAACGTAATTATTAATCTCCATAACAGTTAATATATATTAATCGTTCACTTAATAATTCCTAATAATCATATCATACAATAATCATATTTTCATGGAAATAATTAATAAATATTTTTATTACAAAATTTATTTATTATAAGAGTATAATATATAATGATCTATAATTATTAAATGAAATTATTTACAATTATTCATGTACTAAATAAATTTTATTTATCACATATGTACATATATTTTACGTTACACATATGCCCACCTTTATATATAAAAAAAAATTATAAGCAAAATTTCTTATTTAATTATGTTGAAATATTGGGTTATTACAGTTTTCATAACTTCCAGACTGGATGTGCTCAGCTATAGCTTTGAGAGTGGCAAAGTCTTGAATTTTTCCTGACTTTAATCCCATCTCAATCATTTCTCCATGTTTGATCATTTCAGAGAATGGTTTCCCAATGTCAGCTAAAACTCTCTCATAGAAGGGAGCCTCTTGAATATCTATGAAAGTTATTACCATTTCAGACTCAGTCATAGAGTGAATAACTTGAGCAGCCAGACACCTCCATCTCTGGGCATACTCTCTGAAAGACTCACTAGCTTGTTTCTTGACCTTGGTAATTTGGTACCGGTCAGGAGCCATTTGAGTTTGGAAACTGTACTGACTGAGGAAAGCATGAGCTAGCTCCTCCCAGCTATGAATTTTTGAGTTGTCCAATCTGGTATACCATGTTCTAGCTTCACTAGTCAGACTCTTCTGAAACAGCTGCATTCTGAGCTTTTCATCCTCGGTATAAGATCAGAGTTCTCCAATGAATACTTTCAAATGTGTGTAAGGATCTCCCAATCCATCATACTTTTCAAAATTGGGAGTCTTGAACTTCTCTGGATAATGAACCCAGGGAAGATACAAAGGTCTGAATATGAAACACTCCCATGTGCTCCAATCCCATTGATAGACTGAATGGTCTCTTCCATTTGTAGGACTTTCTTCCTGATATCACCGGTGTCTGGATCTTCTTTGAGATGGGTGGTTTCAGGGGTTTTATTGGTTTTGTCCAACTGAGATTTGGGTACAGGAATTTCTTTGTCCGGTCCCTGAGTTCCTCCATGTGCAGAGGATTCTGTATGTATGGGTATTTGTGGACCCTGAGTGGATTTGTGTAGTTCTTTAAGCAGAACAACCAACTCTGTAATCTGGTTACTTAATCCTTCGAACTCCTCGCGAGAGACAGGAGTAGGATTAGACTAGCTAGGTGTAGCCATGCTTAGTTGTAGGCTTGTTGCCTTTTTGGATTTTGAACGGGTTACCGGACCAATTATATTCCTACAACAAGACTTATGTAGTTTAGTCTTAGTGAATGTAGAAATATTACGTAATGTGTCCGTTTAGGAGTATTGTCCTCCGAAACGGATGTCAGTTGACAAGATAGTATGTCAGTTTTTGATATAAAAAGGAATGCATGTACACATATTCCTTCATATTTTCCATTACATTAATATTGACATGGAAATGAAATTACAAGTAATTGAATTTACAAGTAATTAAAATGGGAAAGTATGAAGAGACTTCCCTCTGCGTTTGGTTTATCAGAGGCTGACCTATCTTAGGCTACTCTCGCGGCTTTTTGGCATGAAGGTTCCCAGATCATCGCAATTTACTTGACGGGAAGTTAATCCGGTCTTTCAACTGGAATGAATCTGGGTGGTGCCTTTCCTGAGCCTCGTTGGAATTAGTCTTCCTACGAGTTCAGTAATCAAACACCTACAAGATAGCCTTTTGGTGGCGGAACCACACAACATACATTCACATACAACGTGTCTCACCGTATGGAAATGATGACATGTATGAAGCACTAATATCACAAGTAGATATGGTGCGAAGCACTAGGTGCAATAAGTAAATGCATTCGTACACATTCATTCAAATGTAAATGTAACATCCACTCATAAGCAGATAATGGTTTTGAAAATTTGTAATAATGGCTTAAGCCCTCTTACTGGATGTCCCCAGCAGAGTAGCTGCCTGTCGACGTCGGGATTTTTATTTGTCCATTTTCTATTCTTATCTTTCGGTGTTCTCATGTTAGGTGAGATTTTTTTGAAAAAATAAGTTATGAAAAGGTTCGACATGTATATGTTGACGATTGGGACTTGTAAGAGTCGCCAGTTTGTATTTTTAAATGGTTGCACCAACTCAATCGAGAAAAGGTTTGCACATTGACCTTGTGATGTGACACTATTTGACTGGTCTGTGAAACCGAGATTCGTTAGGGTCCGGGGGCTTGATTATGCGGAGGGAAGGTGTTAGGCACCCTCCGACATCTGTGTTACCATGGCGACAACCACTTTTCAATTTAAACATTTATCTGAATGTGTGTGTGTGTGTGTGGATCAATGTGTAATTATCTGGAAGTAGTGTTATGCCTCGTTTGCACCTATATACAAAGGGTTTGAATTTTTGTATAAAAGTTCAATTTCAACAAGATATAGCAATGATGCTTAGTAAAAGTGGTTTTTCAAACCTTTATGCTCAATAGTAATTGAGGCCTTTGATACTTCTATTTTATTATGTGTTCGGCTTGATTACTTTTATTTTTAAGATGCGAAGCATCTTCGAGAAAATAAGATAAAAAGGCAGTGCCAAACTCCTTGTGGGCATGAGAGCCTTCTAAGGAAATTCAAACACCGTAAATAATTTACAAGCCATGTACAGCTGAAAATGTCCATCATGGGAACCGAATCTAGATTTAGTAGACTGAATCTATGATCACGTGATTCTTAGGCTCACATGTTGTAGCAGTTTGTATGAAAGCTGTAAACAGTTATATATATATAAAAGCTATATATATATATATATATATATATATATATAAACAATCAACCGCCTAGAAGTAAACCCCAGGCGGGACAAAATGTAAATGAAAGCAATAAATGGTCACGAAGTGAACTCCAGGCCAGATAGGAATGTAAATATATATATATATATATATATATATATATATATATATATATATATATATATACAGTCCGGATCAAGTGCATACCCCTTATCTTACTCACCCGTGCTCACCCCCCTTTAGGCGGCGGTTTTGGTCATACAACCGTCGTCTATACTTTTAGCGATGGACAACATATAGCGTCGCTAAAAGTATAGATGACGGTTGTATGACTGAAACCGTCGCCTAAAGGAGGGTGAGCACGGGTGAGTAAGATAAGGGGTATGCACTTGATCCTTGCCATATATATATATATATATATATATATATATATATATATATATATATATATATAGCAATAAACGCTCTGAATATTATATTCAGGCTCAATCGAGATAACTCGATAATAATAATAATAATAATAATTAAGTATTTACATATATATAAAAGCAATAAAAACCACGGACCAACGGCCCGGGCATACACACACGCGCGACACTCAACGTGAATAATAGTGCATGCAATAAGTGGAGGAAAGGCTTTAAGTAATGTAAGAAGACTTACATTGGACTGACAAAGAAGACTTCAATAGCTTTAAATGGATGAACACTCGGTTCCCACCGATAAAAAGTAGCCAAATATAAGCTCACAAGTGTTTGAAATGAGAAAGCACTCAATTTATAGTGTGTATAGAGCAAATTGGACAGGGCTTCCTCATCTTGCGCTCATCCGTGTTGACTTGATATGGCGCAAACCTCGCTAACTCGTTGAATTTCGCAACATATTCCGACACTATCATTGTGCCCTGTTTTAGTTCCAAAAACTGCACCTCCATTTGATTCGTCGAACTCTCTGGGAAATAAGCCTCGAAGGATATCTCCTTAAACCTATCCCAGGTCATCACCCCTTGTCCTCCTCGAGTTTTATTAGCTTGCCACCAATAACTAGCCTCTACTTTCAACATAAATGTTGCAAAAGTAGTCTTCTGATTATCCCCTACCCCAGCAACATTGAAAACATTCTCTATCTCCATGATCCAGGTCAGTGCCTCAACTGGATTCATGGACCCACAAAATTCTGGTGGTCCAATCGCCTTGAAATCCTTCAAGGTTATAGCTTGATTATGCGGTTGATTCTGCAATGCACCCGTCAGTAACGTTACTAATTGTTGAACTGGATTAGCCTCAGCATTGTTGTTATTGGCAGATCCATGTCGTGGTTAACGTCTTGGAGGCATTTTCTGTTAAAACATACTCATTAGATTATATTCAATCTTTTAAGTATTATATATTCAACTTGCACATCACAAAATTACCACATAGCACACAATATCTTGAACAAATAACAACTTTTATTTATTCATTATCTTTAAAAAGAACACAACCATGATAGCATCACTACTATCTACATTAGTTTCCTGAACTACAAAAATTTTAAGATAACATCATTATCATATCCCATTGGTTATATCATACCCGGGATTTACATCATATTTAACATTTATTAATCGCATAGCATGTACATTCCCTACGATGTCCTACTAAGATACTGCATAGCCTTACGATGCTCTTCCTCCATAATCCGTAACATTGTTCTGCAATCTAATATGAATGATGGCAGCGTCTCGAACAAAATCAGATATCCCATAACCCAATCTTGGGCTCGATTGATCACGATATTGAATATGTTATTCATCTCTTTCTGCTATCCCGGCTCATTGATAAGCTTCCTCGTACGCGTCTTCGGCTCTTTCCCTCTTGGTAGATTCCTCCCACAACTTGTTCTTCAGCTCTACAATCTCGGCTGTCATTTGTTTATTCTCTTCTTTAGTGTGAACCAGCTTCTCTTCGACATTATTCAGACGTTCCTCTCGATCTTGGATCTCGTCGTCCTTCTGTGCCATCGAGGTCTGTTGTTCAGCTACTATCTCTTCCAAATCCTCGACTGTATCCTGAAGTTCCACATTGCGGTTGTACACTTCATCATACATACAAGCAGCAATCGAGTTCAGTGGAATCTCTTCCTCCTCATCCTCGTCATTCTCATTCGACTGTAGGAGCTCAACGGGATCCTCCTCATCCGTTTCTATATCATCATCCTCATCTTCAACCACTGTGACCAACTGGGCTGACTCCCGTGGAAGTAGTTATTCCCAAACCACCTGAATGTCACGAGGCTCCTCCTCTCTAGCCATCTGAGGTCCTTCCTCCCTAGCCTGACTGGATTCTCCCACATTAGCCATCCTGACAATAATTTTTTTTTATGTTTTAATTACTAATCATTATTACTCGACACTCACGAGCACATAAGTTGTAATCACATAAGCACTTAAGTGTTTTATTATTTTTTCCCTTAAAACTCAATAAGAGTTTATCACCACTATCTTTTCAAAGGTTACTTCCTAAGGCTTTTCCCCCACCTAAGGTTCATAACCTAAAGCTTTGATACCAACTTGTGGCACCCCCAAATCCAGGTACTTCATTCCCACAAGATTTGGTGTTCACTTTCCATACATTCATACTATGTACCCAAATAAAATAACATTTAAACCATAAATCCTCCCTATAAAAGGGTTACATCAATAAATCCAATAATATCCCAGGTTGTCTAACCTTAAACATCAATCAAATGCGCAAATAAAATAATTACATCACGTCATTAACTAAAAAGTTTATCATCATGACAATAAATGAAATTACAAGTCTTCATCACTTGTACATTTTTCCCTTTCCTTTGCTAGTTGTAGGTTCGTCGACCTTCTCAACTTTAGCTGCAATGAGTGTATATATATGCAAAAGTGAACAAAACAAATGCTCACTAGATATAACAATGAACAACAATGGAGCAACAACTGCCAGTAAATAGGCTCATGAAAACTGAATAATACTCTATCATGGATAACCAAAAACTGGAATCAAAAATACAAAATATATTTGAGGGTCATAAGACCACGAACTATGTCCACGAACTATGTCCACGGTTAATCTTTTAACTTTAACCTAAACAGTTATACTGAAAGGACTTCACGTACTTAGGGGGATCAACCCTTCGTACCATGTATTCTGCACAAACATCTAAACGCATTGCATACCCCCTATAATAGGGTTGTTCTTCTCAGTTTTAGAGTACAAGTCCGCACCAAAGAAAGTTTGGTTTGGATAAGCTTCAAGGGTAATTTAGAGTTCAACGATCATCAACTAGAGGACTAGTTGAATTAATATGGTATGATAACACAACAGTTAACCAATAATAACATAATATGGAACAATGAATAATCATAAGCGAACTAACTCTATATTAAACTCATGCTTAGAAACAACTACAAAGCATAAGTATTGAATAACAATAAACCTTGCTTGAATAATATTAAGCTAAGGCTATGATCTTATTAAACAAGATATAGAATTATTGAATATATATTCAGTAATAGCAAGCTAAAAGTAAAACTTGCCCAATATGAAAATAACTTATGCCAAGTAATTGAAATAAGTTAATTTGACATTAGGAATTGGAATTCAAGAAATTACATTCACGCTACAAGAATGACATTAAAGAAACTTGTCTAACAATAAACAAGTTAGAATAAATCAATAACTATTAGAATTTAAAACTTGTTCGAATAAAGTTAAAGTGATAGCTTACTCAAATAATGATTAGGAACGCAAGAATTTGCTTAATTTAAAGAGATAAGAATTAGAAACTTGCTCCATATAAAAAGATAAGGTTTAGAAACTTGCTCAATATAAAAAGTAGGAATTAGAAACTTGTCTCGTGCGTAAGCTATAAATTACAACTCATGTTCACCTACACATAGTATTAGAATTACAATATCTATTAGATATACTAACATCCACATTCCAAAATAATACTCACCTCTAGCTAAACATGTTATTTTAGAACAAGTCTTACCTGACCATACATATTTCAGAATCACAAGTGTACATTTTATAACACTTATTCATTGTTCATTAAGTTTCTTAAATCATACATATCATTTTCATAACTTACTAATTTTACATTTTAGAGTTACTAACCACATGATACTATTAATTTTTAATCCCTACATTCCATGTTTCTCACATTAACACATTACTAAACTAGTTTACATTAAAGTTTCAAAGTCTGCAGAATTAACAGACTTCACTAGGTCTATCAGACTACTGGCACGGCCGAGCCAGTTTTGCCTAGGATTACTGCGCGTCCGCGCGGCAGCAGCGTGCCTGCGCCAAGAGGCCGCGCGCCTGCGCTATGCACTAGTTTCAGTTTTGCTGAACGTGATCTCGACACTATTCTTAAGCCAACTAACACGAATTTCACCCACAAAACAGTAAAATTAACATATACCATTGGTACAGAACTAACACAAACATAATTCCTTACATATTCAACCATTTAACACAATTAAACAACTACTTCAACTAATTTAAATTCTTAAATTTCATGTTTTCATTTAAAAACACCATTTTTGACATTCTTTACAAAAATCATCACTGTGATCACAATTCTTGCCCAAATTTCTTCATTTAAACTACGTTCATAATGAACTAGCATAATCAAAACTCAATTTACAGATTATCACAAAAATTAACCATCATAATTGGTACTTTCACAGCCATATGAAAAATATATTCACTGTAAACACTTTTCTTTCTTTTTGAACCAAATTAGCATAATAATTATTGTCTAAACACTAGTTCTAGCATCACAACACATATAACCACCATAATTCAGTTACATAACAACAATTTGAAATAAATAGAATTCACAGAACTTAAAACTTCATGCCGTAAAAACTCATATATAAGATTATGGAAAATATCTTCAACTTGCTAAGACAATCCTTGCCAATCAACTGAAATTGCTTTGGAAATTCTATGGTTTTCTCTCAAATTTTCTCTCAAGTTCTCTGAATTCTCTCTTTTCTCCTCTTAGGCTTAAGCCAAAAACAACAACTGATAACAAGTATACGTAAAATAAAGTAACCGATATGGCCTTAATACGCCTACTAAATATATCAATTACACTATTATAAACGTATCTCAATTATAAATATATTTTATATTATTTATTTTATCTATTTTATTTATTTAATAAAAATTCAAAATTTAAAAATCCAAAAGCCATAAGGCTTTGTTTGGCAAAAAGTCTTTAACATAAAGACTTAATATTTTAAGCCTTATTTGAGTAAATCAATTTAAAACTACTTTGATTTTATTTTAATAAACCATTTACACTATAGTTTATAATCCCATATTATAATTTTTATTTAACAAATCCACATACCATCTTAATTATTAAATTAAAACAATAATATAACATCTCATGTTATCTTACAACCCTCTAAATTATAAATTAATTTAATTTAGATTATTATCTAATAAATTTAATTCATAAATATTTACTAACAACCATCACATCAATAAGATATTTATTTTACAAAAAACACCTCAAATAAATATTTATATAATTCAGTAAATATTTAAAATTATAATTTGAAATTCTGGACTGTTACATCCTTCCCTCCTTACAAAGATTTTGTCCCCAGAATCACAACTCAAACAATCAAATCGTCACATTCTTCCTTCCTTTCAAAAATTTTGTCCCCAGAATCGAAGACATAGACTAAACAAATAACTCAGGGTAATTCTTCATCATTTCAACTTCGAGTTCCCACGTAGCCTCATCAACATTGTGGTTCCTCCATATCACCTTCATAGAAGGTATCACTTTATTCCTGAGCACTTGGTCCTTCTTGTCGACTATCTGGATAGGAATTTCTTCAAAAGACAAATCTTTACTGAACTGCAACGGTTCATACTCGATCACATATTTGTAATCGGGTTTATACGGTCGCAACACCGACACGCGAAAAATGTTGTGAACATGTTCTAATTCTGGAGGTAAAGCTACCTCATAAGCTACTTGTCCAACTCTTCGTAGTATCTCAAAAGGTCCAATAAACCTTGGGCTTAGCTTTCCTTTCTTGCAAAATGAATTTTCCCCTTCCAAGGAGAAACCTTCAGGAAAACAAAATTTCCTACGTAAAATTCGTGATTTTTCCTATGTTGATCAGTATACTTCTTCTGTCGATCTTGAGCAGCTACCAGTCTTGCTCTGATGAGTTTTATAACTTTAGCAGTCTGTTGTACCAGTTCTGGTCCTAATAGTTGACGTTCACAAACTTCATCCCAACACAGTGGAGTTCTGCATTTCCTGCCGTATAATGCCTCGTATAGTGGCATACCAATGCATGCATGGTAACTGTTGTTGTATGCAAATTCCATCAACGGTAGATGATCATCCCAGTTTCCTTTGAAATCCATGATGCACGCTCTAAGCATATCCTCTAGTGTCTGGATTGTTCGTTCACTTTGGCCATCTATTTACGGATGATATGTTGTACTCATCTTCTGCTGCGTTCCCATACATTCTTGTAGTCTCTTCCAAAAAATTGATGTAAATCTCGAATCTCTATTTGATACGATTGACAGTGGAACTCCATGTCTCGACACGATCTCCATAACGTAAAGTTTTGCTAGCTGATCAAGATTAAATCTAATCTTTATTGGCAAAAGTTGTGCTGATTTTGTTAATCTATCGACTATCACCCATATCGCATCGTATCCTTTCTAAGTTATTGGTTGACCTACAATAAAATCCATTGAGATATGCTCCCACTTCCATTTCAGTATTTTCAACGGTTGAAGTAATCCGCTTGGTCTTTGATGCTCTACCTTGCCTACTCAAGGCATCCGAAACCACGTTTACTTTTCCCGGATGATAAAAGATCTCGCAATCATAATCTTTTGATAATTCCATCCATTTCCTTTTATGCATATTCAAGTCCTTCAATGTGAAAATATACTTCAGACTCTTATGGTCTGTGTAGATCTCACACTTCTCTCCATAGAGATAATGTCTCTACATCTTCAGAGAAAACACTACCGCAGCTAACTCTAAGTCATAAGTCGAATACCCTTTCTCATAGTCTTTCAATTTCCTTGATGCATACGCAATAACCTTGTCGTTCTGCATAAGGACACAACCCAATCCTTTGTGTGAGGCATCACTATACATCATAAAATTTCCTGTAGTATCTGGTAATGACAACACAGGTGCTATACTGAGCTTCTTCTTCAATTCGGTAAAACTCTCCTCACGTTTTTCTGTCCAAGAAAATTTTACAGCTTTTCTCGTCAAATTTATCAACAGAGTGGCTATCTTGGAAAAATCTTGAATAAATCGTCTATAACAACTGGCCAGTCCCAAGAAACTTCTTACTTTCGAAGGAGTTCTTGGTTGTTCCCAATTAATCACAGCTTCAACTTTTGATGGATCCACTGAAATCTCATCTTTGTCAATTACATGCCCAAGAAATTGTACACGTTGCATCCAAAATTCACATTTAGAGAATTTCGCATACAACTTTTCTTTTGTTAGCGTCTCCAGCGTCAAACGTAAATGTTCCGTGTGTTCTTGAGATTTGGAGTACACCAAAATATCATCGATAAATACCACCACAAACTTATTTAAAAATGGTTTAAACACCCTGTTCATCAAATTCATGAATGCAGCAGGGGCGTTTGTTAAACCAAAAGACATTACCAAAAATTCGTAATGTACATACCTAGTTCGGAATGTCGTCTTCGGTACATCCTCCTTCCTTACTTTTAATTGGTGATACCCACTTCTCAAGTCTATTTTTGAGAAATATCTAGCACCCTTCAGTTGATCAAACAAGTCATCTATTCTTGGCAACAGATATTTATTTTTAATAGTGACTTTGTTTAATTCCCTATAATCAATGCAAAAATGCATTGACCTATCTTTCTTCTTCATGAATAACACCGGCGCTCCCCACGGTGATACGCTAGGCTGAATATATTTCTTGTCTAGGAGCTCTTATAGATGTACCATCAGTTCCTTCATCTCTACCGGAGCCATTCTGTACGGGGCCTTCGATATTGGAGCAGTTCCTGGCACTAAGTCAATCACGAACTCGATTTATCTGTCAGGCAAAAGTCCTGGCAAATCTTCCAAAAATACGTCCACAAAGTCCCTAACCACTAGTATCTCTTCCACTTTCACACCCTTCTTCTTTTGAGTATCGACTATGTAAGCTAGGTACCCTACACAGCCCTGACTCAACAACTTTTTGGCTTGCATAATCGTTAGACACCTTGCTTGTCTATGCGATTTGCTACCATAGAAAACTACCTTTGACGGAGTCATAAGGTTTACACATTTCTTTTGGCAGTCAATTATCGCTCCATAATTGAATAGCCAATCCATTCCTAATATAAATCGAACTCTCTGAGTTTTATCGGAATTAAATCGACTGTCATATCATTTCCCTTAATATTTACCCTACAATTCTTGTATACGAACCTAACAGGAATTACCTCCCTTCGCAATTTATATTTGTAAAGGGAAATTCAACTCTTCACTAGGTAATTCTAACCTCTTAGCAAATTCATCATATATAAACGAGCAAGTAGCAATCGAATCAAATAATACATATGCATATATATCATTGATTGGGATAATACCTGATACGATATCTTTTGATTGCATTGCATCTTGCACCATCATATTGAAGGTTCTGGCTGTGGGCTTATTTGATGACGTTGGTCCAGCAATAGTCAGTGTACCTCTTTCCCTTGTTTCCAGCTGTCTCAACAGATTTCTTCTTTGGACACTCGCGAGCAAAATGATCCTTCGACCCGCAGGTGTAGCAAACATTCTTTTTGGGTTGATTGCAATGTGGGGCAATGTGACCCTCCTGGCCATAGTTTAAGCATACTCACTTCCCCCTTAAGTACACACCAGTGTGAAACCTCCCGCACGTAGAACATGCGACAATCATCTTCCTCTGCTGGTTACTTTGCTGATTTCCAGCCCCCACATTTGCACTCCTCTTCCTCTTCAAATTATTGTTACCATTTCCACCATTACCACCACCATTCTTAGCTTCACCCTCATTCTTCTTCTTTCTCTGCTCTTTGTTGTGCTTTGTTATAGCCTCACCTCCACTCTCAGCGAGAATTTCCTTCTCCTGCACTACTGTAAATGTCTTCAGCTGAAACATGGAGACTCTACTGTACAACCATGGTTTCAGTCCCTGCTCAAACCTCCTAGCCTTGCGCTTATCCGTGTTGACTTGATATGGTACAAACCTCGCTAACTCGTTGAATTTCGCAGCATATTCCGACACTATCATTGCGCCCTGTTTTAGTTCCAAAAACTGCACCTCCATTTGATTCTTCGAACTCTATGAGAAATAAGTCTCGAAGAATATCTCCTTAAACCTATCCCAGGTCATCACCCCTTGTCCTCCTCGAGTTTTATTGGCTTGCCACCAATAACTAGCCTATGCTTTCAACATAAATGTTGCAAAAGTAGTCTTTTGATTATCCCCTACCCTAGCAACATCGAAAACTTTCCCTATCTCTATGATCCAGGTCTGTGCCTCAACTGGATTCATGGACCCACGAAATTCTGGTGGTCCAACCGCCTTGAAATCCTTAAAGGTTGTTGCTTAATTCTGAGGTTGATTCTGCAATGCACCCATCAGTAACGTTACTAATTGCTGAACTGGGTTAGCCTCAGCATTATTGTTATTGGTAGATCCCTATCGTGGTTAACGTCTTGGAGGCATGTTATATTAAAACATACTCATTAGATTCTATTCAATCTTTTAAGTATTATATAGTCAACTTGCACATCACAAAATTACCACATAGCACACAATATCTTGAACAAATAACAACTTTTATTTATTCATTATCTTTAAAAAGAACACAACCATGATAACATCCCTGCTATCTACATTAGTTTCCTGAACTACAAAAGTTTCAAGATAACATCATCAGCATATCCCATTGGTTATATCATACCCGAGATTTACATCTTATTTAACATTTATTAATCGCATAACAGGTACATTCCCTACGATGTCCTACTAAGATACTGCGTAGCCTTACGACGCTCTTCCTCCATAATTTGAAACATTGTTCTGCGATCTAATATGAATGACGGCAGCATCTCGAACTGAATCGGATATCCCATGACCAAATCTTGACCTCGATTGATCACGGTATTGAATACGTTATTCATCTCCTCCATCTTCATCCTCTTTGCTTGTGCGTCTCTTTTAGCTATCCCACCTCATTGATAAGCTTCCTCGTACGTGTCTTCGGCTCTTACCCTCTTGGTAGATTCTTCCCTCAACTTGTTCTTCAACTCTACAATCTTAGGTGTCATTTGTTCATTCTCTTCTTCAGTGTGAACCAGCTTCTCTTTGACATTATTCAGACGTTCCTCCTGATCTTGGATCTCGTCGTCCTTTTGTGCCATCGAGGTCTGTTATTCAACTACTATATCTTCCAACTACTCGACGGTATCCTAAAGTTCCACATTGCGGTCGTACACTTCATCGTACATACGAGAAGCGATCGAGTTCAGTGGAATCTCTTCCTTCTCGTCCTCGTCATTCTCATTCGATTGTGGCAGCTCAACGGGATCCTCCTCATCCGTTTCTACATCATCATCCTCATCTTCAACCATTGTGACCAACGGGGCTGACTCCCGTGGAAGTAGTTGTTCCCAAACCACCTGAATGACACGACGCTCCTCCTCTTTAGGTATCTGAGGTCCTTCATCCCTAGCCTGACTGGATTCTCCTACATTAGCCATCATGACAACAAAATTTTTTTAAGTTTTAATTACTAATCATTATTACTCAACACTCACGAGCACATAAGTTGTAATCACATAAGCACATAAATGTTTTATTAATTTTTCCCTTAAAACTCAATAAGAGTTTATCACCACTATCTTTTCAAAGGTTACTTCCTAAGGCTTTTCCCCCACCTAAGGTTCATAACCTAAAGCTTTGATACCAACTTGTGACACCCACAAATCCTGGTACTTCATTCTCACAACATTTGGTGTTCACTTTTCATACATTCATACTATCTACCCAAATAAAATAACAATTAAACCATAAATCCTCCCTACAAAAGGGTTACATTATTAAATCCAAAAATATCCCAGGTTGTCTAACCTTAAACATCAATCAAATGCGGAAATAAAATAATTACATCACATCATTAACTAATAAGTTTATCATCATGACAATAAATGAAATTACAAGTCTTCATCACTTATACATTTTTCCCTTTTCCTTTGCTAGTTGTAGGTTCGTCGACCTTCTCAACTTTAGCTGCAATTAGTGTATATATATCCAAGAGTGAGCAAAATAAATGCTCACTAGATATAACAATGAACAATAATGGAGTAATAACTGCCAATAAATAGGCTTATCAAAACTGAATAGTACTCTATCAAGGATAACCAAAAACTGGAATCAAAAATTCAAAATATATCTGAGGGTCATAAGACCACGAACTATGTCCACGGTTACAAGTAATCTTTCAACTTTAACATACACAGTTATACTGTAGGGACTTCACGTACTTAGGGGGATCAGCCCTTCGTACCATGTATTGTGCACAAATATCTAAACGCATTGCGTACCCCCTATAATAGGGTTGTTCTTCTCAGTTTTAGAGTACAAGTCCGCACCAAAGACAGAATTAATAAGGTTTGATAACACAACAGTTGACCATTAATAACATACTATGGAACAATGAATAATCATAAGCGAACTAACTATATATTAAACTCATGCTTAGAAACAACTACAAAGCATAAGTATTGAATAATATTAAGTTAAGGCTATGATCTTATTAAACAAGATATAGAATTATTTAATATATATTCAGTAATAGCAAGCTAAAAGTAAAACTTTCCCACTATGAAAATAACTTGTGCCAAGTAATTGAAATAAGTTAATTTGACATTAGGAATTGGAATTCAAGAAATTACATTCACGTTACAAGAATGACATTAAAGAAACTTGTCTAACAATAAACAAGTTAGAATAAATCAATAACTATTAGAATTCAAAACTTGTTCGAATAAAGTTAAAGTGATAGCTTTCTCAAATAATGATTAGGAACACAAGAATTTGCTTAATTTAAAGAGATACGAATTAGAAACTTGCTCAATATAAAAAGATAAGGTTTAGAAACTTGCTCAATGTAAAAAGTAGGAATTAGAAACTTGCCTCGTGCGTAAGCTATAAATTATAACTCACGTTCACCTACACATAGTATTAGAATTACAATATCTATTACATATACTAACATCCACATTCCAAAATAATACTCACCTCTAGCTAAACTTGTTATTTTAGAACAAGTCTTACCTGACCATACATATTTTAGAATCACTAGTGTACATTTCATAACACTTATTCATTGTTCATTAAGTTTCTTAAATCATACATATCATTTTCACAACTTACTAACTTTACATTTTAGAGTTACTAATGTGACGCCCCCAAAATTAGGTATACATCACCCATCTTGGGTCGTCAGATACATAGTACAGAATACAAATATAACTTACTAATACAACTGTTGTGTACAATACGACAAAACATAAACTGTGAGTTTGAATTCAAATATTATCTTCTAGAGAGTATTCATACTCAAAAGGAGTTCTCATTACATTTATTAACACACCATTACATAGAATAGTGAGGACTACTAACTAATACTATCATTCGAACCATCACTCCGTTCCCCGACTTGCCCCAGCTACGTTCTCATTTCCTGAAGAGAACAGTGAAAGAAAGGGTGAGCTCAACTAGCCCAGTAAGAAATATTATGACTAAGATAATGCAGAATAAATTATCATTAGCCTTCAACAGTGTTACACTAATAAAATATAATAGACATCAAATTTAACTGCAGCGGAACAAGCAATCCATTAAAAGAGTCAAGTAGAAAATAAACTCTACTATCTTTTATGATTTAAAAGGTTTTTCAACACTGTTATCGCTGGGACTCAGCTTAATAAAATAATTCACATCATCGAATTACCCCTGCACTACGGCCAAGGATATTCGTGTATTCATTAATGGTCATGACCATGCCAACAACTGTCCATCAATGCACTACGGGCCAATGAGGACTTTTACCACATCATTTGTAACATTACGGTCATGATTATACCGAATACTCCCTAGTCATAATCATACCAAGTCCATCTATGCACTATAGGCCACAGATGACTTTTAAAATTTTATAAACATGAGGATGATGACAATGATATAAGAATTCAATAAAACAAGTTCAAGAATTAATTTATCCAAGAATTAATAACGTCCAAATTGTCAACATGATACTGCTTTGTGGAGTAAAATTCAAGAATGCTTAGAAGAATATTTTCATGAAAAGATACTGGATGAAACGCAATTATCAAGGATATTCCACAAATTTCATGGAGTATAGAAGTCAAAACTTAACCAACTGAGTATAATAAAGAATGGAATAACAAAAGAAATCACTATGCATGCGATAGACCGCACAGACAGGTTATTCCCACAGAATAATAAATAATGGAACCAGGTCCGGCGTAAAACGCACAGACAGGATATTCCAACAGAATAATAATAAAGACGGAACCAGGTCCGGTGTAAAACACACAGACAGGATGTTCCAACAAAATAATAATAAAGACGGAACCAGGTCCGGTGTAAAACACACAGACAGGATGTTCCAACAGAATAATTATAAAGACGAAACCAGATCCAGTGTAAAACACACAGACAGGATGTTCCAACAGAATAATAGAAGAATGTCACCAAGTATAGGGTAGGCCGCGTATACAGGTTATTCCAACAGAATAATAAGAAATTGAACAACAACAGTTCTCTTCATGAATAAGAAAGAATAACACCCCTTACCATTTTAAAGAAGAGCTGAAATAAGGAAGTAGTTAAGTAGCAGAATACTCTTCTTCTCTCTCTCTATAGTTTCTCTCTATAGTTTCTCTCTCTAGAGTTCAGTAAATTCGTAAGGAATAATGAAGGAATGAGCTGCTATTTATAGAAAAATAGAATGCATAGTAACTAATCCATGAACGGTCCAGATTGATTACTTTAATCTGGTGGTCCATATTTAAAGGAAAAATCTTTTAAATAAAATATAATATATTCTATTTATAGAATAACTTTAATAAAGTATTCTGTTTTATATAAAAAGATGTTTTTGTTTTATTACGTTAATAATACGAATAAAACAAAACGTCATTATCGCTAAATAATTCATATTATTAACTGACAATAATTGAATCAAACTGAGTGACTTCTCATATAAACATTAATAATCAATACCGTGTGCTACTATGCAACCACACGTATTACTGTACTTTTACTACCGAGTAGTTCAACAGTATCAATGGTAAAACTTCCGCCGTTATTTTTAATAAAATATTTTTGTCGTTTTCTCAATCCGACAATAATTCCGTTGTGGGGTCCACCAATGATTGTGTCGTTCTACGAATATTTTCTGTTAAAATGAATATTCCCGACCAATCGAATATTATATAACAACTTGCGTACTTTGCAAAATTTATAAATATTACCCACAACTATACCATTATATCAAATTAACTCCATAATATTCAAAAATGATATTTATAGAAAATTCATCTTTATTTATAAAAGTTGGGGTCTTACAACTAACCACATGATACTATTCTGTTTTAACACTTACATTACATGTTTCTCACATTAACACATCACTAAACTAGGTTACATTAAAGTTTCAAAGTCTGCAGAATTAACAGACTTCACTGGGTCTGGCAGAATACTGGCGCGGCCGCACCAGTTTTGCCTAGGATTACTGTGCGACCGCGCGGTAGCAGTGCGCCTGGGCCAAGAGGTCGCGCTCCCGCGCTACGCACCAGTTTCAGTTTTGCATAACGTGATCTCGACACTATTCTTAAGCCAACTAACACGAATTTCACCCACAAAACAGTAAAATTAACATATACAATTGGTACAGAACTAACACAAATATAATTCCTTACATATTCAATCATTTAACACAATTAAATAACAACTTCAACTAATTTAAATTCTTAAATTTCATGTTTTCATATAAAAACACCATTTTTGACATTCTTTACAAAAATCATCACTTTGATCACAATTCTTGCTCAAATTTCTTCATTCAAACTATGTTCTCTTCGTTTCTTAATGAACTAGTATAATCAAAACTCAATTTACATATTATCACACAAATTAACCATTATAACTGGTACTTCCACAGTCATATGAAAAATATATTCACATTAACACTTTTCTTTCTTTTTGAACCAAATTAGCATAATAATCATTGTCTAAACACTAGTTCTAGCATCACAACACATATAACCACCATAATTCAGTTACATAACAACAATTTGAAATAAATAGAATTCACATAACTTAAAACTTCATGCCGTAAAAACTCATACACACACACACACACATATACACACACACACATGCACATATATATATATATATATATATATATATATATATATATATATATATATATATATATATATATATATAAGATTATGGAAAATACCTTCAACTTGCTAAGATAATCCTTGCCAATCAACTGAAATTGCTTTGGAAATTCTAAGGTTTTCTCTCAAATTTTCTCTCAAGTTCTCTGAATTCTCTCTTTTCTCCTCTTAGGCGTAAGCCAAAAAACAACAACTAATAACAAGTATACGTAAAATAAAGTAACCGATATGGCCTTAAAACACCTACTAAATATATCAGTTACACTATTATAAATGTATCTCAATTATAAATATATTTTATATTATTTATTTTATCTATTTTATTTATATAATAAAAATTCAAAATTTAAAAATTCAAAAGTCATAAGGCTTTGTTTGGCAAAAAGTCTTTAACATAAAGACTTAATATTTTAAGCCTTGTTTGGGTAAATCAATTTAAAACTACTTTAATTTTATTTTAATAAACCATTTACACTATAGTTTATAATCCCATATTATAATTTTTATTTAACAAATCAACATACCATCTTAATTATTAAATTAAAACAATAATATAACATCTCATGTTATCTTGCAACCCTCTAAATTATAAATTAATTTAATTTAAAATATTATCTAATAAATTTAATTCATAAATATTTACTAACAGCCATCACATCAATAAAATATTTATTTCACAATAAACACCTCAAATAAATATTCATATAATGCAATAAATATTTAAAATTACAATTTGAAATTCTGGACTGTTACATTCTCTTTCAAAATGGCGACCCCAAGCCCTCTATTTAAAGAACGGGGAGCATCCGCAGGTGTACCTGCGGTTGCCCGGGGCGCCCGGGCTCACCGTCTCGAAGTATGTGCACTCGTGCAACGTGTTATCCGCTCGAACCTTCAAAACTTTAATCTGGGCATCCGATCGAGGTGTATAAGACCTTTTTCGACATGCTGTTGTCGAGAGCTACACAATGACATGGATAGGAGGTTTTACAAAGTCGGGATGATGGGTCCATACCCAGGTCTTCAGGTTTTCAAAATCCATCCGATGTGCTGTCTTGTGTTGTAGTCACTCGGGATTGGAGCTATGGTTCATGTAGGACACTTCTGTGTAGCATGTAGGTTGAAATGTTGAGACGGCGTGAATGTGGGATCGAGGTTGCAAAATGACGATTTTTCTCCTCATCGGGGTTATCTCCGGTTCTGGGCTGATTTAGCAGTCGTTGCTCAGGGTTATCTTTGAGATTGGGCTGCTGCAAGTGCTGAATATCCTCAGGGTTGTCTCTGAGGTATGCCTGTCCTCCCGGGGTTATCTCCTGGTTTGGGAACTGAGTGCCTCGAGGCTATCACCAAGGTTGAAGCTGATCGCAAGGGTTTAAAACAAGCATTTCCAGGATTATCTCCGGAACTGCAACTGCATGCCTCGGGGTTGTCTCCGAGGTTTGAACTCTATCTCTCGAGATTGTCTCTATGATGGAACTGAGTATCTCGGGGTTGTCTCCGAGATGGAACTGTGGATTCTAGGGTTGTCTCTGAAACTGGAACTGCATTCCTCAGGGTTATCTCCGAGGTTGAAACTGAAACTCCTGGGGTTGTCTCCGGGGTTGGAACTGACTATCTCGGGGTTGTCTCCGAGATGGTAAAGACTGAGTATCCCGGGGTTGTCTCCGGGACTGTGCTGCTTTGACTTCCAGGGTTATCTCTAGAAGACGACTTTGCCCTCCTGCAAGGTTAGTAACAGGAATGCAAAAATTTTTGAGTGTCTACACCGAGCATGACTAAGTTTTCTGGGTTATCCAAAAAATTGATGAACATGAAGAATAACATTTGGCTGTACTTTGACCAATATAGATCGAGACCTTAGAATCATACTTTGTCCAAATCAGTGTTACATATATGTACCTTGATATGTAGACTACCTATTGCAACAAACAAAACACAAATCTATCACACGGATTGAAAGATATAGAAGCTACAAAACCGTTAAACGACCATAACCACTATTCTGGGTTACCCAGAAACTCAAGAACAGCTCTGACAGTGACTTTGAGCCTCTATAACTTCTTGTTATATATAGGTTAAAGCATGAAATTAGTATGATGTTGTACTACTGTATAAGTACTATAACATTCATACATGTCCAAACCCAGAATCATCAACAGTAAAAAATTAGATCAAGGTCAAAGTGGTCCCTAGGCCATGACCAACTAATACCCATCAACTAATACCCATAAACTCAAGAACACCTATAGTGACACTTCTGTCACTATAGGGCATTAGCGACGGACAGAAAATGTTTTCTAATAAATAAATTAATAAAAATTAGAAATAATTAATAAATAAATATAAATAATTATAAAAATAGTTTTAAAAATTATTTTAAATTATAATAATTAACTTTTAATATTCTTACATAAATTCAATAAATATTTTATTTTAGTTGGATATTATTAATAATTAAGTTAATAATAAAGTAATTAGAATAATTATTTAAAAATAATAAATAATTATTTAAAAATAATATTAAAAATTTAAAAATTATTATAAATTATTTAAAAATAGTAAACGAGGTTTTAATAATATTCAAAGTAAATATTAAATTATTTAGAAATAGAAATAAATGATTTAAAAATCATTTAAGGGATAAATAAATACTTAAAAATTATTATAAGCTTCCAGAAATTATTATAAAGGATATTTAAATTATCTAATAATATAATAAAGCTTATAAATAAAGTTCAATCGTGTTATCAACTTATTAAGTACCCGATAAAGTCTTTGAACACTGAAACCATAACAAACTTAACCCGAATATAAATAGTTTATGTATTTGAGTATTGTTATCAATACTAATGTGTTAGATTTTTATGAATGAACATCTTAGGTGTTTATTAATGAATCATGTAGCATTGCTTGTTTGATCTTCGCTCAGGAAAGTTTACTAAACCCAAATTATTAATTACGCAAGTTACTAAACCCTATTTTAATTACTTACGCAAATTTCTCAAACATTACTTACTCGTTGAACAAGATTCCTATTTTTGCTTTTGATATGTTATACCAAACCTAAACTTGAATTACCAATTATTGTAAAGTTATTGCTATAGTTTCAGCATAACTCAGAAAAGAATTGTTTATTCATATGAAATTGTTTATTGAGTATAAACTGTTGTGTCAAACAAAATTACTTTGGTAAGACATCCTATACTGAAGTTGTATATCCCAAAAAGGGATCGATGTTGGGTCAATAAAATATTGACGTTTAGTGTATGTCAGCATGAGTAGGATGAGATACATACTCCTAGGATGTTGAATAGGTCGATCCCCTATCTCATATCTAAACAAATTTTCTAAGTCTTTGTGACTGACAGAAATAAAAAGTCCATAAATGGTTGAAATAGAAATTTCAGAAATGGTAGCAACAATCAGTTGTGTTTTGAACTGTTATACTTCTTCAAATCATATATTGTTATAAATATAAAACATGTTGAGCATGTCATAGCTCACCCTTGCAATTATTCCATTTGCAGTATTAGATGGTAACCTTGACACTTCTGGAGTTAATAAAGGGAAGCGTCCCTACTTAGATTAGTTTATATTTCTGTCTAGTTGAATGTAATACTTTGTGGTAAGAAATTCTTTATGAAGAATCATGTAATCGAACCTTAATATATGATATATAACATCTTTTATTTCCACAACCGTATTTTCTTTACATATATAGATGTAATTAGAATTTTCAATCTAGTTTGAGATCCCTGGAAACTATTTATCTGAGTGATGGTATTAACAACATGGAATGTTCATGTTGTTGTTAATACTCTGAATTTTAAATAGATAGGTACTATCGTTATGATAGTGTAATTCGCATGATATACACTATACATCTGAGTGAGGGTATTGGTAATATGGATTGTTCATGTTATTATTGGTACTCTGAATTTTGGATAGATAGATACTATTCACAGATATAGTTCATACATCAAAGTGAGGGTATCCAAGCACAATAATAGTTCTCCTGAGAATTGTTATCTGTTATGGGATACTGTGAATCTTGGATCTATAGGAATTGTATCTAATTATAATTGTATTGTCACTCAATTAGATATATGCATAGAATTGGATACCATGGGCGTATAGATTTGAATGTGTTATATATATTGACTAGTAGTAAGCACCATATCGGATACCATGGGAGTATAGATATGAGGGCATTATAGTGAATTAGGCGGTGAACCAGGCTTTACCTTCTTTGGTGGCATAGGTTGTACAGGCAATGCAGCAGCCGCCACCAGAAATTCCTGAATAAGGGAATCTGGGAAATAATGGTCAGCATGCAAATGTTGAGGAAGGCAATCTAGATGGTCATGATCAGTCA
The DNA here is from genome assembly GCA_016801055.1 of Panax notoginseng. Taxonomy (NCBI): domain Eukaryota; kingdom Viridiplantae; phylum Streptophyta; class Magnoliopsida; order Apiales; family Araliaceae; genus Panax; species Panax notoginseng. The sequence continues at coordinate 139,500,356 of CM029020.1, forward strand.
GTGATTCCAATGTATGTATGGTTGGAGAGGTTTCAAAAGCAGAAACCACAGTCATTCAGTACAGCTCCGACTCCAATTGATGTAGAGAATTAGGTTACTCATTTGGAGAAGATTTTTGATGTGTTAGGATGCTCGGATAATCAGAAAGTGTTACTTGCAACTTATAAGCTAGAAGGGGATGCACAGAGGTGGTGAAAGACGGTGAAAGTAACAAAGGGTGATGGTTATGTTGAGGCACTTAGCTGGGCAGAGTTTTGTGAGGTCTTTTATCGGCGGTACTTTCCAATTGCTGATAAAGAGGCCTATGCTAGAGACTATATGTCCATTCAACAGAAAGATGATGAGTCTATCACATATTTCATGATGAAGTTCACCAGGTTGGCAGGATTTACGGGAACCTCAACAGGGACCGCAGCAAAACAGGAAGAGAAATTCAAGTGGAGGATTCATTATAGGTATCGACAACATCTCATTAACACCAAGTTTACAGATGTGTCAGCAGTGGCCAATCCGGCCAAGAATATTGAGATGGAGCGACATGACTTTCGGTCTTATAAACCGGAGGGGAGTTAAAAGAGGGACAGAGATGGCCAGCAGGGTCAAGCTTCAGGTTAGCATGGGAATAATCAAGGTGGTCAGTGGAATAGGAACTGTGATGGTCAACATGGGCAGTGGCGTGGCTAGAATCAAAATAGGGTTATCAGTAGATGGCTCAGCAAGGGCAGAATCGTCAGCTGCAGCTACCTTGGCATGGTCTGAATCGTCAGCAGTGACAGAATCATCAACAGGGGCAGAATTAAGGTCGTTATCTGGGACCAGCTGATGGGGGTAACCCAAATCTCATTCTGATAACTCCTTATGCTACTTATGGGGCTAATCATCCGAGGAGGCAGTGCCACAGACTCACCGGTGCTTGCTTCTTATGTGGACAGATGGGTCATATGGCTAGAGATTGTACCGGGCCACGTGGTAATGGTGGAGGTGGTGATAATGGTAGCAATGGAGGTCAGCGTCAGGGTAGTCGAGTGTTTGCTTTGACGTATAATCAGGCGACAGGTGCACCAGGTACTATTTCTGCCACTCTTTTAGTTGGCAATCGTGAGGCGTCTATTTTGTTTAATACAAGTTCTACTCATTCCGTTGTTGCTTGGTCTTTTGTTCGGCACTTGGTTGTGCCATCTCAGTCTTTAGATTTTGTTATGTCTATTGCTACCCCGATGGGGAGTTCTGTTGTTATTTTTGATTTATATCGAGAGTGTGCGATCAGTTTTCGAGATAAGATTCATAGGGCTAATCTTCTTTCGATAAGTATGCATAATTTTGATGTCATTCTTGGGATGGACTGGTTGGATAAGCACAAGGCCACTATCGATTGTCAAGTGAAAAAAGGTTATATTTGGAGATGTGAAGTCTCCAGAGTTCGTGTTTTAGGGTTCACAGCCAAATAGAGTGGTGAAGTTAATTTTAGCTTTGAAGACTGGAAAGTTGGTGGGAAAGGGTTGTGAGTGTATTTGGAATTTATGAAGGATATCTCTAAGGGTGAATCTCGTATTGAGGATGTTCATGTTGTTTGTGATTTTCCTGATGTGTTTCCTGAGGAGTTGTCAGGGTTGCCAGCGCAGCGAGAAGTGGAGTTTGCTATTGAGTTTGTTCCTGGTGCGAAGCCTATCTCTAAGGTGCCGTATCGGATGGTACCATTAGAGTTGCATGAGTTAAGGAGCAGTTGCAGGAACTTTTAGATCGTGGTGTGATTTAGCCAGGTGTTTCACCGTGCGGTGCTCCAGTTTTGGTTGTGAAGAAGAAGGATGGGTCTATGAGGTTGTGTATAGACTACAGGGAGTTGAACAAGATTACCATCAGGAATCGGTATCTATTACCAAGGATTGTGGACTTGTTTGACCAACTTCAGGGGGCAAAGTATTTTTTGAAGATAGAATTGAGGTCAGGCTATCATCAGTTGAGGGTGAGGGATGAAGATATCCCTAAGACGGTTTTTTGTACTCGATATGGGCATTAAGAGTTTCTGGTGATGTCATTCGGTTTGACTAATGCTCCGGCGGTGTTTATGGATTTGATGAATCGGGTGTTTAGGGAGTATTTGGACCAATTTGTTATTGTTTTTATTGATGGCATTTTGGTTTACTCCAAGTCTAAGTAAGAGCACGAGGAGCATCTTCGCACAGTGTTGGGGATTTTATAGAAAGAGAAATTGTATGATAAATTCTCTAAATGCGAGTTTTGGTTGGAGCAGGTCACATTTTGGGACATGTTGTTTCTGCTAAAGGCATTAAGGTGGATCCTGTGAAGGTTGAGGCTATCACTAAATGGACATGACCTACTACAGTGATAGAGATTAGGAGTTTCTTGGGTTTGGCAGGGTATTATAGGCGGTTTGTGGAAGGGTTTTCTTTTCTTGCCTTACCATTGACCTAGTTGATGAGAAAGGGCACGGAGTTTATGTGGAATGAGGAGCATGAGAAGAGATTCGAGGAGTTGAAGAAAAGAATTATGGCAGCTCCTATACTTGCATTGTTGTCGGGACAGGAGGCTACCAGATTTATAGTGATGTTTCTAAGAAGGGCTTGGGGTGTGTTTTGATACAACACGGTAAGGTGATTGCTTATGCTTCTAGATAGCTTAAACCTTACAAGGTGAATTACCCCACACATGATTTGGAGTTGGCAGCGGTGATCTTTGCCCTAAAGATTTGGAGGCATTATTTGTATGGAGAGACTTGTGATATCTTCACCGATCACAAAAGTCTTAAATACATCTTCACTCAGAAGGAGCCCAACATGAGGCAGAGGCGTTGGTTGGAGCTTCTAAAAGATTATGATGCTAGAATTCAGTATCATCCGGGGAAGGCAAATGTGGTTGCAGATGCTCTTAGCCGAAAGAGTTCAGGGAGTGTAACAGCCCTTATTACACAACCTCAGCTTATTTTGGATATGGAGCGGTTAGATTTGGAGTTGTATGTACAAGGTTCAGATGGGGAGTTGTGGAGTATGACGCAGAATCTGAAAGAGTGCAAGCAGCCTGAGTTTCGTATTGATGATCACGGTGTGATTTGGTTGGGCGAGCTGTTGTGTGTATCGTCCGATCCAATCATTCGGGAGGCAGTGTTGGCTGAGGCTCATAGTTCACCATTTTCTATTCATCTAGGTTCTACGAAGATGTATAGGGATTTAAAGAATAATTTTTGGTGGAATGGGATGAAACGAGACGTGGCTGAATATGTTGGGAAGTGCCTCATTTGTCAACAAGTGAAGATAGAACATCAACGAGCTAGTGGTTTGCTACAATAGTTAGACATTCTAGTGTGGAAGTGGGAGGATATTACGATGGCTTTTGTGACTGGTTTGTCGAAGACTTTTAAGAAGAATGATGTCATTTGGGTAGTGGTGGACTAACTAACCAAATTGGCACACTTTTTGGCTATCCATGAGGGTTACTCGGTGGATAGGTTGGCACAAATCTTTCAAAAGGAGATTGTGTGACAACCCGAGAATTTAGAAAAATTTTAAAATCATAATTGATTGATGTAAGGTTCAATATTAGAACCTAGACAGAAAATAAGTGTATGCGTTTGATATTTTTGGGAAGGAATTTTGAGGATTTCAAAATTCTGTGAAGGATTTTGGTGAATTATTCAGGATTAAGTGTATACGTGAATATGTTCTGTGTATATCGTCATTTATGTGTTCAGAATGTGGTTAAGGGTCAAGGTTTGTCCAGATAAATTTTATCAGTGTTAAACCCTAAGTATATATTAAGAACGTTCACGTTCAGTTAGAAAACCCTAGCAATGGATAAGAAACCCTAGAAACCGGTTCTGAAACCCTAATTTCGGTTCCGGGAATCTAAAACCCTAATTCAGAAGTTAAAAACCCTAATTTATAATTAGGGAAAACCTAATTGTTAATTTAATAATTTTAATGTTAATTAGGAAACATTAATCCTAATTTTCAAGTTATTAGTAATTAGAAAACCCTAATCTAATTAGGAAACCTAATTTTTAAATTAGAAAGATTATTTTTCTATTTAAAACCCTAATTCTTGGGTTATAAACCCTAATGTACAATTATGACCCCAATTGCTAAATTAAAAATTTTAATTAGGAAATAATAATCCTAGTTAACAAGCTTGGATTATGATTAGAAAATTTTAATATAATTATAAAAATCCTAATTATAATTTAGAAATATTAATTTTCTATTTAGAAAACCAAATTTTTGAAATCCTATAAACTAAATTTTTAGGAACCTTAGGTTTTAACCCTAAGGGTTTTGATCAAATGACCATTATGCCCTTAAAAATGTATGCTAAAAGACTAATGTAACATAATAGGGTGTTAATTAGTGATCTGGGTTGTTAAATCTCAGATCCATAACATCAAAGTGCTTAAAATTGAAGATTTCTTAAATCTGAAAAAACTTGAAAAGGTGGCCTAACAGCCATATGTCAGACCCCATAGATCATTCTCTGTTATTTGTTTTTGTGTTTTAAGGGTTTGTAGTTGTAGTATGTTGTAAGGACTTTGATCTGAAACTTGAATCAAGCCCAGATCATAAGTAGAGTGAAAGTTATAAGCAGTCAAAGGTCGTTGGCCGTCCTTGACCAACTGGATTCTTGGTAACCCAGATTTCTAGAAAGGGTCTGACAACGAGTTTATAGGCCTCTGATCTTGCTTCTGACAAGTGTTTTGGCCAAGTTATTATTTTGATCTTGTACAATGGTAGAAGAACTACATATGCATGCTTTTATATTACTTAGATCGTGACCAGAATAAGAATTAATCTTGGTCAAACCTTGGTTGGCCGTCTGTTCTGTTGATATTCTGGAAAACCCAGAACCTTCAAAAGCCGAATTTTCTGATAAGGGTTTACTAGCCTTTATCTGTCATATGTGATGTTTTTGTTATGATGTAATATAATATAATTGTGCCTTGTCATGTATACTTCATGTGTGAACTTTTAGATCATAGAAATAATGACCAGAATCAATGTTACAAAGCTTCAAAAGTGACACTATGAGGTGTTCTTCATTTCTAGGTAACCTAGAAGATGAAGAACAGTCTCTGACAAGACTTTGGTGCACTATATCTTCTTGATTTGATGCAGGATGGCCATGAATTTTGGTTTATGGTTGGAGCATTACATTAGAACTACAACTCTATCCCCATTACAAGTCCATAAATCAACTGGAACATATAATTAGAACTGGTCAAACTAGGTACCTTCGCCTCTGACATAAATTCTGGGTTTGATGAAGAACAGGCCAAGAACACCTATAGCGACAGTTCTGTTGCTATAGGGCTATTTATTAATTATTAAATTCTGAAAATTAATTATTTTAATTAATAAATTGAAATAAATGGTTTTTAATTATTAAAAATACAAAATAAATTCCTAAAAAATATTTTAAAGTCCGAAAAATAGTTTTTAATTATTTTTGAGTATATTTCATAAATATTTAATATTTTTAGAATATAAATTGTATTTAATTTATTTAATTATAATATTAAATAAATTATTTAAAAATAATTTTAATACATGAGAAATCATGAAAAATTATATTATGGTATAATAAAATATTTAAAGTTATTTTTAATGACTTTTAATATTTTGTGAGAAATTTTATTAATTAATTAATATTAATGATAATTAATTTATTTAATAAATATATTAAATAAAATATCAAAAAACAGGATTAATGATTTAAAAATCATATAAAAATGATTTAAGTGTTATGAAAATATTTTAATTTATAATATATAACTTTTGATATTTTATCATAAAAATATTAATATTTTAATATTAGTAGCAATTATCGGATAATGAATTTAAAGATTTAAAAATCATATAAATATGATTTTGAGGTATTAAAAATACTTTGATATATTATAAATATTAATGATAATGGAATCAAGTTGTATTTAAATCATTTTAATACGAGTTTAATGATTGAAAAATCTTGATAAATGATAATAATTACTTAAAAATTATTACGAGCTTATGAAAAATATTTTGACTGATAATATAATTATCTAAGGTAATTGTTAAGTGATTAGACATAGTTTAATTGAACTTAAAATCGACGATTGTCCGACTAGACTGTCGGAATGTTAGAATTGTATCGAACTCGACTCAGACTGTAAAAGTTTGACTTGAGGTTAAGTCGTATGTGTGTTATAGACTGATAGGGTTATGTGATAATGTGTTTAGGTTATTTTAAATACTGTGATGATATTATTCTAATGTGTAGATCGATATTATTTATATTAGGTTCAGACAGAGCTTATATAAATGCGTAACGATAATCAACGGTTCAGGCAAGTCTTTCATTAACTCGACCTCGAGTTGTATTATTTAATTATATTTATGGTTAACCATTGTTGATTGCCATGTTTAAGAATTGTAGAATTGTACTCTGTATATATTGAGTGTATAAGTCAGGTATGAAAGGTTGATCACCTTCATTACCATTCGGTCTAGATATATTTGTTCATGTTAAATGCTTGTTCAGTCAAAAAATTTGTTCGTGCTAATTCACAACTATATTGTTGAATTATAGCCAGCTTATTATTCAAACTCTTTCAATCATGACATATCATCAAATAAACTAATACTTGTTAGGCAAACATATGCTCACCGTTGCTATATCATAATAAGCATTGCAGATTAAGGCAAATACGTCAGATACAAGGAAAGGTTAAAGACAGTCCCAGCTTTAAGTTTATGTGTGCAGCTAAATTTGTATAAGTATTGTATATTAATGTTGTTGTAAGTCAAGTAAGTTACAATTTGTGTATAAGTTAAGGTTACTCGGCCTTAGGAAAATAGTGTGTAATGTAATGTATAAACAATTTATATTTATATCTTCCGCAATAGTTATAGAATGTTTGTACCAGATCCGCGGTGATTTGGGACCCGGATTTGGGGATATCACAGTTGGTATCAAAGTTGTTGGTTATGAAGCTTAGGTAGACCTTAGACCAATAACCGCAGTGCTTAGGATAAGATCTAACTCACATAGAGTTAGTTAGTCGGTAAGATTCAAAGACGAATCTTGGCGAGTTATAAAGATACAGAGTTCCCTAACTCTGATAATAAAGTTGAACAGTAGTGGTGAATAGATAGAGTATAAAAGACTAAAAGTATAGTGATAGGAGATCGTAAAATAAAACGATCAAGGCATAGAAATGAATCGTAATATATACAATGAGATCATCCCGTGATCGGATAAGGTTATAGTATGGAGAAGGATCAAGAGAATGATTGAAAAGTTTACAGTAAGATTGCTGTGTGTCAGTTGTGCTATGAATTGGTATAGATTCAGGAAAGGATTATGAATACGAGTTGAATGAAATTCGTATTGAGAAAGGAGTTAAGATTAGGTGGGGATTTCAATTGATGACTCATGTCAGCAGCTGAGTTGTAGAATTCCTTGTATGGGCGGGGAATTGTATGTGGTGTAACAACCACTTAGTTTCTGACACTAATAATCATTGAAATGTCTGTGTCGTGCTATTTACTATATCCATGTTAAGAGGGTGATTCATTTCTCATGTATATAACAAATAGATAGATTATAGGTAGAGAATATAAGGTTAAGTACGAGTTCTTAAAACTCATACTTATGGTATGTTCGTGACTCATAGTTATATGAAATATATATCAACCCCTTAGCGAATGGATGCTAAAGGTCTGACTAGGGTAAGTTCTTAAACTCATATGATTGTGAAAAGTTCTTGAACTCATGAGTGTTGTTTGACGAACTGGGAATAGTTATGTGTAAATAGAATATTGAGAATAATAGGAATAGATAGATTACTAAGCAATTGATCATTAGTGAAGACATAAGTTTTCCAAAACTCCTATCTATGCAAGACTTCGAAATTTTGACAACAAGCTAAAAATGCACTTTATGCTTTTGAAAATATATATATATATATATATATATATATATATATATATATATATATATATATATATATATATATAATATATTTTTGGAACGATTTAAAGTATAGTCTATGCTACTTATTTCGGCTAGACGCAAATGATTTGAAATATCAAAATATGTTTTTATTTATCACTTATGTACTATGTAACCTGGTGCAGAAACGATAAAAGTTGATAGAGTTATAAACGCATGAATACTTAGTGTGAATTCGATCCAAAAATTATTGTTCCACTATTGTATGATGTGTTATGACAAAGTCATACTATGACGGCATCCTCAAACGGACTGTTAATACAGTACGACATCATGACGTCATTCTCAAAAATATTTTCAAAAATTTTAATTGCCAACGGGGTTTGGTTACCCTTAAATAATTCGATTGAATTGAATTATTTATATGAGTCTATGCTATTCGATTCAGTTAGACCAACGTTTATGAAAATTCTAAGCGTTCTTTAAAATATATATATATAATATTCTTAATAATTTTATAATTAAAATAAAAAATTTATTTTAATCTTAAAATAAAAAGTTTATTTTTATCTTAAAATAAAAGGTTTATTTTAATTTTAAACTTGGACTTCGTGCTAACTAATTAAAGTTGGAATTGGATTCCATGATAACTAATTAGAGTTGAAAAAGGATTACATGTTTCCTTAAATAAATGAGTTTATTTAGATATGAAATAAGATTTCATATTATTCAAAATAAATGATTTTATTTGTGAATAGGAAAGACAAACTTTATTTCCTTAAATAAAGGAGTTTATTTAGATATGGAATAAGATTTCATATTATTCAAAATAAAGGAGTTTATTTATGAATAGGAAAGAGAGTTCATGTTTCCTTAAATAAAGGAGTTTATTTAGATATATTATATGATTTCATATTATCCAAAATAAAAGAGTTTATTTTGACTTGGAATTGGATTCCATAATTAATTAAAATAAATGAGTTTATTTTGATTAAAGATTTTGATTAAAATAAAATAGTTTATTTTATTCAAAATTGGATAAATTAAAATAAAAGATGTTTATTTTGATTTAAATTTGGATTAAAATAAAAGAGTTTATTTTGATTCAAAATTAGATTTTATACTAACTAAATTTTTCCATTAAATGATATCAATATATATATTGAATATTTTTTATTCATGAGATGAATGTTATTTATTGATGCATATGGTAATGTGTATGATAATAGATGAGATTGATTATGGACTATTGACCAATGTGATTGGATTTTATTTTAGTTGGATGTATGAATTTATGGGTTTTATTAAATGGGGTCTGCATACCTCGTCTTCTCTAAAAAAAATTAATGTAAATTCTATCTCCCTCCTATGTACTTCCCCTAAACTGTTGATCAAGGTTTCTATTTATTTTAAATAGTTTTGTAATATGAATAGTTAGAATTAATTTTGAAGAATTGGAGATCAAAGAGTAAGGAGCGTTTGAAGACCCGTTTGATGGAGCCTGGGTTTAAATGTAATAGTTATATTTAAATTTAATTCTTGCACCCCTAGGGTTTGACCTTTTGGTTCACTTGGTGGCTCGAGTGAACCAAACTAGAATAAAAGTTCATAATCAATCCAGGTAAAATATAGTATTCTATATGTGCATGCTTATACTATATATATTATATATTATGCAAACATGCTTCGCATGTTAATTAATATGACGCGTATTATATATATATATATATATATATATATATATATATATATATATATATATATATATATATATATATATGTGTGTGTGTGTGTGTGTGTGTGTGTGTGTGTGTGTGTGTGTGTGTGTGTGTGTGCATACGCGATAAACAAGATGAGACAAATTAATAACAAACAAACCCCTCAAATATTTTATATTAAGTCCAAAGCGTTAAAAGAAATTTAAAATATTGAACGTCGCCTTCTAGCAAGATAAAAAGAATAGAGTATCAATTAATTATTATAAGTTTGTTGTGTCACCACAAGGCTTATCTTAATTCTTTGAGATGTTAATTTTATCACATTTAATGCTTATTAAGAAAATTGAACAATGTTATTTTGTTGTGTCACCACAAGTATAATATTTTTTTTTTGAATATATGGAGTGCTAGGTTGGACTTAACTTGGATAATTTTGATTCGGATGTGCCACCACTTGATCAAAATAATCTAAGGGGTAAAATACAAAGAGTTGCATAGTTGATGTGATTGACAAGAGTTGTCTACCTATTTATTTATATATAGTTTGTTGTGTCACCACAAGGCTATATACATTTGAAATGAGATCCTTATTCTCACTAGCATATCTTCAATTAGATATTGTCGAACTATATATATTGAGGGTAATATAGTTTGAAGAAAATAGTGAGAGATACCAATTTAAAACAAGACCTAATTTATTTTGGTAATTAATAAAAAGAATGTATGCTAAAATGTTGTTAATTATAAATTCATTTACAAAATTTTACAATGTCTAAAATTACTATCACTGCGTAGCATATTAGATGCTAAATTAATCGGACCGAGTTACTCGAATTGGTTAAAGAATTTGAGAATAGTTCTCAAGGCTTAAAAGCTATCTTATGTCCTTAATACGTCCTTTCTGCAATGGTTGCAGACAATGCCTCTGAGGAAGAGATTGCTAATTTTAGAAAGTGGCAAGATGATGCATAGTTAGCTCAATGCATCATGCTCGCATCCATGAGTAACGAGCATCAACGTTAGCATGAAACTATGGATGCTCCTACTATACTCCTGCACGTCAAGTAGTTGATGATGAAGAAAGTAGGACTAATAGATATCATATATCTAAGGAGCTCTTCCAATCTAGAATGACCAACGACACTACAGTACAGACACATGTCCTAAACATGATCAATTTGATTGAACAATTAGGACAACAGGTTTTGTCATGAATGGAGAGTTGAGCCAAGATTTGATCTTGCCGTTACTCCCGGACTCCTTCTCACAATTGTTGTGAATTTTTCATATGAACAAGCTAGATATCAGCTTCGTTGATTTGCTTAACATGTTAAAAAATATTGAGAGTCACTTTCCAACCAAGAAAGACCAAGTCTTACTGGTAGGGGTCGAAGGATCTTCTGAAAAGAAGAACGATTCAAAGAAGGTAAATTGAAAGGCAAAAATAAAGGATAATAAGAACAAAACTGATACGGATAGCAAAATGAGTTTGTTTCCACTGCAATAAGCCTGGACACTGGAAAGAAACTGCAAGAAGCATCTTATAGAGGCTAACCAGAAGAAGCTTAGTGAAGTTTCGGTTACAAATATAGTTTTTGTTCATGATTAAAATAAATTTTTATTTAAGTCAAGGTTCTACTTGGGTATTGGATACCGGCTTTGGTTATCATAAATATAGATTTATGGAGGGACCAAACAGTAGTAGAAAGCTAAATAAAGGAATTATAATCCTATGTCTGGTAAATGAAGCAAAGGTTGTTGCTTTAGCCATAGGAACTTATAGTTTAACACTGCCTACGAGCAAATCTAGTAAGTCAATAAGTTGTTATTATATTCCAGTTCTCGTTGAAAACATTATTTCTATTTTATTATTGGACAATGAAATCTTTGGTATTATATTTAAGAACAATTGTTGTTTTATTTATAATAATAATGTTTTGTATAAAACTAAAATATTACTTAATGGATTTTGTGTACTTGACTTACATGAAAAAAAAATTATTTTACAAATTGAACAAACTAGTATAAGAAAAGGAGATGATCATTCAAAGAGTTGAATGTTTATATTTGATGAAATACAAGTATGAATTATTTGAAAGGTTCAAAGAATTCAAAAGTGAAACTAATTTGAAAAGTATGAAAATTATTTTATTAGATCAAGGAATAAATACTTGTGCAATAAGTTTCTAGATCATCTCAAATGATTTTCTTATAATGGACGCCTCAGGATACGTAATAATTGATTAATGTATCTGAAAGAAAAAATCGTACCTTGTTCGACATGGTACGATCCATAATGATTATACCGACATTCCAGTATCCTTCTGGGGCATGCCCTAAAAATGGTTGCATATCTATGAAAAGGTAAACTCTAAATCTGGCCCCAAGACTCCATAAGAGTTATGGATAGGGAGGATTCCTAATCTTAAGTATGTTAAGATAAGGGGTTGTCCAACTTATATGAAAAGGTTTCAAAGGATAAGCTTGGTACAAGATTTGACAAGTGCAAATTTGTGGGACATCCTAAAGTAAGTTTAGGGTATATGTTTTATAATCCTACTTAGCAAAAGGTGTTTATTGTGAAACACGCTACCTTTTAAGATAAAGGTGTTTATCATTGAAGGGGATAGTGGGAGGATAATAGATCTTGAAGAGTTTAAGAACCACATAACACTATAAGTCAAATAAGATGAACCTGTAGATAGAACTATTGTATAACAACCGAATCATAAATCTAGAATAGTTCTAAAGATACCTGGGAGGTATGGATTCATCATGGATGATGATGATGAGGTACGTATCATAGAAGATGATGATCCAGTTGCATACGATGAGGTAAGAGTTCTAGTGTGTACAAAAGGGTCAGTGGGAGCGCCGTGACATTCCTAATATTATATGTTGATATACTATGGATAAGGAATGACATACTAATGCTACAATCAGTAAAGATAAAGTTGTTTAAACATTCCTCCATGAATGATTTGGGAAGAGTATCTTAATTGGGGATACAAATCTATATAAATAGATTCAAGAGGATGCTCGACTTAACCCAAGAAATGTATATTCATTTGATGCTAAAGTCGTTTAGCATGAAAAACTCCAACAGATGTCTCATGTTGATGAGTCATGGAGTGTATCACTCTTAATAGTCTCCATAGACTCTTGAAAAGAGAGATCGCATGAGTGACAATCATGTATACAATAAAATATACGAGACCTAATGTTGATCGATCATATTCTAGAGAAGATCACTGTTAGACAGTAAAAAATATCTTAAAGTACTTAACCGGCACTAAGGATGTGATTAAAATTTATAGTTGGTCTAAATTAAAACTAGAGGGCTTAACAAACTCAAGTTTTTTCAGACAGACCAAGACGATAGAAAATCCACTTTAAGGTAAAGCGTTACCTTGAACAATGGTGCAGTGAATTGGAAAGGTTCCAAACAGCAAAGAGTTGCTGGTTTAGTGATAAAGACAAAGTATATAGTTGTAAATGAAGCTGCAAGTTGATTGTTTGAATGAAAAGTTCATTACAGATCTAGAAATAATTCCTAAGTCTTATATTAGATCTAAACATGTGTTTTGGCACTTTCATTTGAGTATAAGAATCATTTAAAGATAGGAAATCACTATAGAGATAGTGCACTCTCAAGAACAACATTACATATCCATTAACTAAAGCTTATCCAACAACAGGATAATCGTCACTTAGAGAAGAAGGATATGAGATACCATGGCGATTGACTTTAGTTCAAGTTGGAGATTGAAAGTAATATGCACACAAGCCAATCATGTTTAATGATAAAGCATATACTTTGTAACAATCTTATTCATTTATTAATAAAAATGTATTAATATATTAAAGGCTTTTAATTATCTACATGATGCTATTTTATAATATGTGATGAACCCATAGTTTTAAGCAATACTTTTAGAATAATGATGATGATCATTCTAATGAGATCTAAATTCTTAGAAAACTTAAAACTAAAATAGTTTCCAATCGTTAGATTACTAAATTGAGGATTAGTGAATTTGGATATATTGGTACATACGTTGCTTGCTCATTTGATGAGGAAGATTGATCTCATGATCATTTGTGTGGACACACTAAATAAAGTATGTAGGTGCTTATTAGAGAATAAGTTTATTGAACGTGACTCGCTAAGGAATACCTAATGGATTTTTACTTGCCTATCAATAGAAATTCATGTAGTGATAGTAGCACAAGTGATTCTTGGACTTGAGATCATCATAGTATCTTGTGTATGATGAGTTATACTTTGACTTAATCCTTAAGACCCTTAGGGTATATCAAAGGGTATGATTGGGTATAATAAGTTGTACATGGAGATAATGTATGATCAATAAAGAATTTACCACTTCTAGTAAAAGAAGAGAAATGTCATATGTGATTCGATAAATGACAACCCAGTAGTTATTGGCCAAGGCAGAATGAAATTAGAAAGGAGTTTCTAATTTGTATTATTTGGAGTTGTACATTTAAGAGTTGAAATACATATAATTAAATAAAATAAGACTTGACAGTAATTTCATGTCTTATATTTAATTGGGACATTGTATGGTGGAAGGATTGAATTATACGATAACTATTTACTCAAAGATTCTTTTATGACTAATGTTGAAATCTATATTATCTGAAAAGTTGTTAATCGCCAAGGAGGCTTATCCATATTGTAGAATAAATATTATTTATTTAAATAAATTAATTGTTTAATTAATTTATTTAAATAATATTAGAATTGTTCTAATTGATTTATTCACAATCGGTTTAATATGGAGAACCTAAATGGTCATACCATAAAAAGAAGAATAATTATTTAAGAAGGAAATGGTATAATCGTAATAATAAGTTAAGTATATTTAATTTAATCTATAGTGATGGAATAAATTAAATAGCTTAATATTTATTATTTAATATTTTAAAAATATTAAATATAAATTAATAAGATGAGTCTTATTATTATTATTACTATTTATTATTATTTAATTCCTAAAGGAGTTTGGGAATTAATTAATAAAAGTACTCTCATATATTCCTAATAAGAATAGGATGTTAAATTAATTAAAGAAATTTAATTAATAAAAATAAAACTCAATTTCTTAATTGTTAAGGAGAGTTGCCTACATCTATAAATAAGAGGAGTCTTATTATGGGTGAGGGTGGTTGACACTTTCACAACACACGTGAATACGTAATTTCAATAGTTGGGAGAGTACACTTTTTTCTATGAGAGATAGAAAAACTAGAGTTTTGCCAAACATCCATCTTCTTGAATCTTTCTTCTTCCTTGGTGGATCACCTCTAGAGGCCAAACACTTTGGTGGCTAACGTTGATCAAAGGAAGGAACCAAACCCGGTGGATTAAAGTTGAATGCGAAAAGGATTTGAAGGTGAACTTGTACCTGAGGAAGCTCGAATCTTCAAGAATATGATTCTTGTTCTTTATCTTTTCATTTAATTAATAATTGTGCATAAAGGATGATCAGGGTATATGGTTTGTAAAATTTTTAAACTCTATTTTATCACGTTTCTGCTTACTTTGTGCAATTTGATTGCGTTCATGAATATTATAAACCTAACATGGACAACCCCTTATCTTAAAATACTTAATATTAGAAATTCACCTTGTCCATAACTCTTATAAAGTCTTGGGTCTGGATTTTGAGGTTACCTTATTGTAGACACTCGAAATTTTGCATTCCTGTTACTAACCTTGTAGGAGGACAGAATCGTCTTCTAGAGACACCTCTGGAAGTAACATCCAGTTCTAACCCCGATGATAACCCCGAGAGATAAAGTTTCAACCCTAGAGATAACCCCGAGAAATACAGTTCTAACCCCGGAGATAACCCCGGGAGATCCAGTTTCTAATCTCAGAGATAACCCTGAGAGATTCATTCCAAGTTCCAGAGATAACCCCAGGAAAATTAATTCTAACCCCAGAGATAGCCCCGGGAGATCAAGTTCAAACCCCGGAGACAACCCTGGGAGGTCAAGCCAACCTTAGAGAAAACCCTGAGGACAGTCAAAGTCAATAGCAAGCCAATCTTGGTGATAACCCTGAGAAAAGACTGCTACAACTATGCCAAAATCGGAGACAACCCCGGGAGGGGTAAAGTGATCATTTTGCTACCTCAACATCACATCAATGTTGTCTCATCATAGTTTAACTCAAGCTGTGTCCCAAGATGTCCTACAATAACCATAGCTCAAATCCCGAGTGACAACAGCACAACGGATAGACAACGAAGACTTGGAGATCTGGTCATGGATCCATCTTCCCAACTTCGGACAATCTTTAATCCCATGTCATTGTGTAGCTCTCGACAATAGCTTATCAAAAAGGTACAACACGCCTCCATCGGATGCCCAGACTGAAAGTTATGAAGGCTCGAGCGGACAATGTGTAGCCCGAGTGCATGTACTTCGAGATGACGAGACCCACAAAGGTCGGGTAGCCCGGGCAGTCACAGGTAGACCCAGGGCAGCCCGACCAGTCGTAGGTAGACACGCGGCTAACGCGGGTTGACCCGCGGCCACCGCGAGTTGACCCGCGGCCATCTGGTCTATAAATATGAGCTCCCATTAGCTCATTTGAAAAAAAAAAGAAGAAAAGAAAGAAAACTCTGTCCATTTCAGCCCTTAACCTCTTCTAGAGTGCTTCCAACTGAGTGATTCTTCTTTCTAAACACTTGTAAGCTCGTGTTCTACAACATACTAAAGTTTAACCGGTGAAAACTAAGTTTTCAGGCCCCAAAAGCTATCTGAAGTCTTCTTGGCGGCCCACTATAAGATTTTTCAAATTTTAAGCTTTCCACTACTTTAATATATATATATATATATATATATATATATCCTTGAACTTGAATAGGTCTGTACAGTCTGTACAGACTATTTTGTTATATGTATCCAAATCATGCTCAAAACACTGTATTATGGAAAAATTCATGTTCAATAAAATATTAAACTTTTTTTATTTATTTTTTAAAAAAAAGCAAACAAAAAAGGTTCGTATTTTAAGAAAGTTCGGGAGTCCGGACTTGAACCAGACCCATATATATATATATATATATATATATATATATATATATATATATATATATATATATATATATATCTGCTTTAATTGCTTTCGTAATGTAAATATTTAATCTTCCAGCCTATGGACTAGATTTGTCTAAATCTAGCTATCTCTAACTTTAACCGACTCAAAAGTGACTAAACTGGAACCGTTGAAGCTAGAATGTCTTAGATTTATTTAAATTTAGTTTTCTTTCTAGCTTTTGTACATATTAATCTATTATGTGAGCCTAGGAGTCATGATATCGAAGATTCAGTCTGTGAATCTAGATTCAGTTCCCATGATGGACATTTCTTAGCTGCAGCCAGCTTGTAAATTATCTACGGTGTCTAGATATCCTTGGAGGGCTATCATGCTCATAAGGAGTTCGGCACTAGTACGTATCTTATTTTCTTGAAGATGCTTCGTATCTCGAAAATAAAAGCAATCAAGCTGAATACAAAATAAAATAGAAGTATCAAATGCCTCAATTACTATTGAGCATTAGGGTTTGAAAACCTTTTTTTCAAAATATCACTGCTATATCTTACCTAAACTGAACTTTTATATACAAGTCAAACCCTTTGTATAAAGGTGCAAACGAGGCATAGCACTACTTTCAGATAATTGCACATAGGCCCAACACACACATACACACATACAGATAAACAAAGTAATTGAAAAGTTGCGGTAACCGTGTTTTCACGGAACTCGGGGGGGTGCTTAACACCTTCCCCCCGCTTAATCAAGCCCCCAAACCTAATGAATCTCGATTTCCAAGGCCAGTTAATCAGTATCTAACCATTGGACCTTTGTGACCTTTTCTGTAAGACCCCGAATTTTATGAAATAAAAGTATTCAAATTTTCTTATAATTACAATTCAGTAAATGGTTAAATTGATAAAAAGTTAAAGTTATGGGTGAAATGTAAAAAAATTTCAAAATAAACAAGTGGTTATAAAATAATCATTGTTGTCGGGGAATATTCGTTGGTCGTGGAATATTCTTTCTGTCGGGGATTATTCGTACGACGGCGCAGCTATTTGTGGGCCCCATAACGGAAAATGGTCGGATGAAGATAACGACAAAAATTGAGTTTTTATAATTAACGGTGTAGTTGTTACCGTTAACACTGTTGGAATACCCGGTGGTTAAAATACAGTAATACGCGTTATTGCACAGTAGCACACGGTATTGCACAGTATTTTTGAAATTATTGATTCTTACGTAAGAAGGCACTACTGAATAATTGTCACAGTAATTACTGTTCAATATTTTATTTTATTGATTCAATAATTGCTGCGTTGATATTTTATATTATTGTTGTTTCAATAATTGTTATTGCACATCATCTCCAGTATCAGATCAATAATTTATATTATTTGAATAATATTATTAGATAGCATTATTGACAATGTCTAGTAAGTTCTGTCTAAGGAGAGATTTGGTCATCTAATTACGTGCCAATAAGGAGAAATCCTTATTGGAAAGCCCCCTCTTTCTTGAGAACGGCCTGGTTGCCAGTACTGTGATTCTGTAATATTATTTGTAAATAATTAATTATTAATATATATGATGAGGAAAATATTAATTTATATGAATATAGATGGAAAAAAATTTTAAAGTGACAATTGTTGAAAAATAATATTTTATCTTTTCTGATAAAATAATTTATTATTATATTTAATAATATAATAATGGTGATAGTTTTACGATGAATGTGGGATATATGAGTATATGAGGAGGAAGAGTATTTTTGTTGTATTAAATGATTAACACATGTTTTGTGTGTCGGTGGACCCCATTTCTTGACTGAAATTTGATTATAGCCTGTAAAATCGCCCGTTTAGGGATTTCGGTCAATTTCTGTTTGGAATTTGGAAAAACTTTCTTCTGTAGAATTGTAGAGAATTGAATTTCCTATAAAAAGTTGCAAGATTCGAATTTTCTGATAAAAGGGCTATTTTCTATGAATTATTTAAGTTTCGAAAATAAAATGACTTTTATTAATTTATGGGTGGGACCCACTTTGGTTGTTGAACACATGTGGGCTGCTGTGATTTTTTTTAGCCTTGGCATGCTTTGATTGCTGATGGTTGGTGTGTAAAAAATAGAGAATAAATAATATTAATTTATTATTTTAGTCTCCTTTGGCGTTCTAGTATTTTCCTATAAATAGGTGTTTAAGTTAGAATTGAAAATCACAACAGAAATAAGTTTTCTTTCTCTCTATATTATCAAGCATATTTTTGTGAGTATTTTGATATCTTGAGTGTTACTCAGCGTTATATCCAATATTCAAGTCAGAAATACTGCTCTTTTGAGATAAGGGATTTTAAAGGTTATTATGTTTTTCAGTTCGTAATTCTTTTGACCTTCAGAAAATTCTGAAAAAATTTAAAATAATATTTTGATTAGTTTTATTGATTGTATCCAAAAATGGTAATTTTTGGATGTATAGATTAAGAGTTATGACTTTTATGAGAAAAGACTATTTTAAAAGTAACCGCTTATAACTCCTTGTGGTTAACTCCAAAATTGATGAAATTTTTATTGAAAGTATATCTATATAATATCAGTATAGTATGTGAATTTTGCAATTTTTGGATAAAAGTACAATTTATGATAAATGTCTAAATATTCGGTGGTATTGGCCATATGAAAAATAGTAAATGAGTTTTAAAAATTCTGAGAAAAATATATGTTCAATATGGGACTATATTCTGCTAAATCTCAGAAAAGAAATATTTTTGGAACTGATTTGGTATTTTTCATAAAAATGGACTAGTTATGAGTAAATGAATTAAATATGTTATGTGAAGTAAGAAAATTGGAAAATAGGATTTTATGGCTTGAGAATCCTATATGAGGTATATGCAGATTTTTTATGAGGGTTTTGGTTATTGGTAATAAAATCTTATGAGTTTGGCATTTTAAGATGATTAAATGCATTATTTAGTAAAGTGTAAACAATTAAAATAAATTATTTATAAGCTTAAGAAATATTATTCTTTCAATATCATTATACCAAAATATTGGTATGGATTTTATTGTAGAATTTCTACCTTTTTCATGTCGAGTTACTATTCATGAGTTACTATTCACGAGTTACTATTCACGAGTTACTATTCACGACAAAATTGGTTTCTTTTTCTGACCAAATTATAGTTGATTTATGAATATTGCTTTTGAGATTAAATCTATATGTTGATTATATTGATTTTATTATCATATATAATATTTTTATAACCCTAATGATGATATTTCTCTTTGACTTGAGTGTAAAGATGGGTAGATTTTTGGTATGATCATGACTATGGTTTCCCTTTGGCCAGTAGTGCAAAGTTGAATTGTTGACTGGTATGATCATGACCATTGAATTTATAACTGAATATCTTTAGCTTAAGTGCAAAGGTGAAATTATCGACATGGTTATAATTATTGTTTATATAAATTCTGAAATGATTATATATTTCTTTGAGCTATTAATATATTTGGCCTGTAGTGCAAATATGAACTGTTGAGGAATATCTTTGGCCTGTAGTGCAAATATGAATTGTTGATGAATATCTTTGGCCCGTAGTGCAAAAGATGACCTGTTGTTGAATATCTTTGGTTGTAGTGCAAAGATGGTCTGTTGATGAATATCTTTGGCTGTAGTGCAAATATGAAATTGTTAGAATGATTATAAACAGGAACTGTGATTTCGTATAACCATGATCTTTGATGTTTCAGGTAAAGACATGTGATGAAAATTATTTTCGTCCTGGATGCGAAGAGGAATTTAGAATTACAATTATGATTATGAGTTATTCATATAATTGTAGAAAGGAACTGTTGATTAATGTTACATGGATAAAATATTGTTGAACTTTTAATGTGGAGAAGATAATAGACTTTATGGTCTATTTGACTCTTCTAATGGATTGCTCATTCCGCTGCAACTACGGTTGAAAAAATTTATCATCTACCATATGTTCTAAATCTCTGATTTATTACTGTTGAAGGCTATTGATAATTTATTTATCTTTAGTCATGATTTTCTTTACTAGGCTAGTTGTGCTCACTCTTTTGTTTCACAATTCCTTTCAAGTAATAAGAGTGTAGCTGGGTCGAGCGAGGGTAACGGGAAAATAGAACGGTGGTCTCTAGCTGTGGAGGTTTCCCCTAAGCAGTATAGAAAAGTGTTGTATACATCATTTAGTAGTTATATTTGGTTAATCAAATAGGGTGAGGCGAACCCAACGTTGGAAGGGTGTTTTGCCACTATCATACAAGATGTCTAATGATATACAACCTCGTGTCATCATAAGACAGGGATGTGCTCACCCACTTGCTGAGTATATTTACGAGCACTACCTATATAATCTTGGTATTTGTTTGAAGTATAATTCTCAATTAGAGACAGTGGAGATAATGATATGTCAAGAGAAGACTCCCCATTGGGAAGAATATGATAGTAATCTTCTCGTTTTTCTTTGGGGTCTATTGGGTCAACCAAGGATAATTCTGTGGCCATATGATATCTATCATAACCTAGAAGCATGGCCTCCCATGTACGAAGGTTTCCTTGAACACTTCCCAAAGATTCTAATTTCTAAAACAGTTTTTGACTATACCTTTATGTAAGGTGTCATTGTGAGGTGATGTCCACGGTTGGGACATGAGTCATATTTGGTATATATTTGTATCCAAACTCACAGCATATGTGTTGTTGTATTTTGCACGACAATTGTTGTAATAAAGTTGTAGTTATTTTCTGTTCCATGTATTTGGCGACTCAGAATAGGTTGGATGGAGTGAACCTATTTTGGGGTTGTCACATTTTCAAAATCGGTTGAGTTGGTACAACCATTTCAAATCTACCAACTGGCGACTTTAAAAGTCAAATTGTCGACATTCACATGTCGGACCTTTTCAAACATGCCTTTTCAGACAAAACTCAACCAAATGAGGACACAAAAGGGCAATCACAAAAAGGGACACAAATCTTCCCGACGTCGATAGGTGGCAGACTCTGCTGAGGACTCCAGTAAGAGGGCTTAAGCTGCTGTTCAAAATTTTTTTAAAAAAAACTTTTCATCTGCTTGTCTGAATGCTGCATTTACATTGAATGAATGTATACTAATGCTTTATTTACTGCACTTTAGTGCTTCACACCATATCTGCCTATGATATTAGTGCTTCGCATATGTCATCATTTCCATATGGTAAGACGCGATGTATGTGAATGTATGTTGTGTGATTCCTCCACCAGGAGGCAAACTCATTGGTGTTTGATTACTAGACTTAAGGGAGACTAATCCCGCGAGGCTCAAGAAAGGCACCACCTGGATTCAATCCAGTTGAAAGGTCGGATTAACTTCCCATCCAGTAAATTACGATGATTTGGGGACCTTCATACCGAAAAGCAGCGAGAGTAGCCTAAGATAGGTCAACCTCTAATAAACCAAACGCGAAGGGAAGTCTCTTCATACCTTCCCATTTTCAATTACATGTAATTTCAATTCCGTGTAAATCTCAATATAATGAAAAATAAAGGAAGATGTAAATATGCATTCCTTTTCCCTATCAAAACCTGTTATGATATCCTGTCATAAAAATAACTAACATCTATTTTATAGGAGAATATTAAAACACTCCTAAAACAGACACATTGCATAGCATACAACATCTTCACGTTTTCCCATACTAAACTACGTAATCTTTTTATAGGGAAACGATTGGTCCCGTTACCCGTTTAAAGTCCAAGAAGGCACTAAGCCCATCGTCAGACATGGCTACAGGTGCCCAGCCTGATCCTACTCCTGTTTCCCGATATGAGTTCGAAAGATTAAGGAATCAAATAATAGAGTTAACTATTCTTCTGAAAGAACTAAACAAACAAACTCAGGATCCACAAACACCCATCCAAACAGAATCCTCTGCACAATGAAGAATTCAAGGTATGAACAGAGAAGTCCCAATACCTGAGTCTCAGACTAAAAAGTCCAACAAAACCCCTGAAATCACCCATCTCAAAGATGATCAAGACACCGGTGATATTTAGAAGAAGGTTCAAAAAATGGAAGAGACCATTCGATCAATCAAAGGGACTGAAACGCACGGAAGCGTTACCTATTCAGACCTTTGCATCTTCCCTAGGGTTCATTATTCAGACAAATTCAAAACTCCCGATTTCAAGAAATATGATGGATTGGGAGATCCTTACACCCACTTAAAAGTGTTCATTGGAGAACTCGAATCCCACGCTGAGGATGAAAAACTGAGAATGCATTTGTTTCAAAAGAGTCTAACTGGAGAAGCCAGGGCATGGTATGCCAGATTGGATAACTCCAAAATCCATAACTGGGAGGAATTAGCCTATTCTTTCCTTAATCAATGCAGCTTTCAAACTCAAATGGCTCCAGATAGATATCAAATCACCAAAGTCAAGAAACAAGACAATGAGTCATTCAGAGAGTATTCCCAAAGATGGAGGCATTTGGCTGCTCAAGTAATCCCATCCATGACAGAGACTGAGATGGTGATGACTTTCATAGACATTAAAGAAGCTCCATTTTATGAGAGGGTCCTAGCAGGCATAGGAAAACCATTCTCAGAAATGATCAAGCACGGAGAGATGGTAGAAATGGGATTAAAATATGGGAAGATTCAAGACCTCGCCGTTTTAAAAGCCATAGATGAGCATATCCAAGCCAGAAATTATGGGAACAACCCCCGAAAGGTCTATAAGAAGAAAGAAGAGGATGTCTCTATGGTGCTGCAAGGACAAACTCAAAGAGGCAATCAAAACTTGCCTATTCAAAGGAGAAACTATTCCCCTTTTCAAGCATAATCTTCAAATCCTCCATTGCCAAAAAGCGGAGAAGTGAAACGTCCAAGAGTGTTCACACCCTTAGGGGTCTCATTGGAAGACATATTCAAGCTTCTGACAGTGCAGAAGAAAATTACTCATCTCCTTCCACCAGCCAATCCAAGTGGAAAGGGTTTCAATACAAGAAAGAAGTGTGCTTACCATTCTAGAGCTCCGGGTCACGACACCCAAGATTGTTGAGCCCTCAAGCATAAGATACAGGATTTAATATACAGTGGTGAGATAGTGGTGACAAAGCTCGAGCAACCATATGTTCAAGATAACCCTCTCCCTTAACACAAGAAAGAGGACATTAACATGATCAACAGAGGGAGTGGAAAGAGTTCCAATTACCTCAGATACATGGGTAGTTCTCCCCAAACCAACAAAGATAATTCCAATAAGTGGGATTATTCAGAGTTCTGATTTATGAGAAAATGAGAGTTAAAGTCCATCGATGAACAGGTCAATCAACTGGCATAACTTTTGATACATCAGCACCAAGTCACACAACAGTTGTTCAGTCAGGAGCTTGCAAGTCTCCTCTCCTTTATCACAAAGAATCAACCACAAGCCCAAGAGAATGAAACCTTGGAGGAAAATCTTGCAAGAAAAACAAGATCCCAAGCTCGTCGGGACTTTCCTAACTAAAGGGAGTTCACCATTTGGGCCAACCGATGGAAGAAATATTACAAATGTTGATCAATGAGGGAAAAATCACAACACTGCTACCCACAGTCAATCCACATTCAAAGAGATTTGATGCTACCGGAATTTGTCAATACCACTCCAATACCTGTGGTCACGATACTGAAAGTTGTTGGGCACTTCATCATTTCATCCAAAATATGATTAACAGCGGTGACCTGTAAATGGCAGACGATGACACCGTATTGCCTGAAAGTGGAAAGATATTTCCTCTAGGAGTGTAAAGATGGAAGGAAGTCATAGAAGTCATATCCTCTAAGGGAGACTTATCTGTAACACCCCTTACAATTCAAGCAATCAAGCTCAAATGAGTTGAAAACCCTTTGAAAGTGGTTGCACTAGAACCACGGGTATTACCATTCAGGCCGCAGTATCCTATGACCAGCCTAAAGAAATTCCTATGGAACTATGGGGAGGTTGAAGGATCAACATCAAATATCACTGTTGCGATATCTAAGGAAAACTTGATGTATCTGCCTCAAAGAGTGATGAAGCCAGTCATCAAATCTAAGGGGAAAATGTCGAAGGAGAAAATTGATGAATTCCTTCGCAAGATGGGACATAATGAAGCCAAGGTGGTACGAAGCTTGAAATAAGCACCTCAACAAATATCTATTCTGGACTTGGTATTCTCTTATGAAGATCATCAAAAGGTCTTAATGAAGATATTGGAAGAAGCCCACCTGCCAAAAACGGTGGATGTTAAAAAATTTCATCATCTGATAGATCACTTTTTTAACAGCAATGTGATATCTTTCACTGATGATGACATACCCCCCGAAGGGACGGGTCATTACAAGCCACTGCACATAGCAGTGATGTCTTCCGGATATGTGGTTGAAGGTGGGCTAATAGATGGAGGATCGTCCCTGAACATCTGCCCCTATGCCACATTGGAAAGGATGAAAATCAATCTCAATCGGATCCGAAGCAGCCACATAATCATCAGAGCCTTCGATGGGTCTCGATGAGATGTTATAGGAGAGATTAAATTGCCAGTGGAAATCCATCCACATACCTTCCACATATCCTTTCAAGTTCTCAAAATCACTACAGGATATAATTTGTTGTTGGGAAGACCTTGGATCCATATGGCAGGAGTCGTCCCATCCACTCTTCATCAATAGGTCAAGTATATCATCAACAGTAATCTGGTCACTGTCAATGTTGAACCAGAGTATCCTGTCCAAAGTGATATGCCTCTAATCATTTTCAATGAAAAAGTTGATCCTATTAGCTTCCAAGCCCTTGAGGTGAGCAACACTTATTATCAACCTATTGGGGCTCCAGCTTTGAAAACCAGAGTTTCTGTAGAAGTGATGTCGGCCAGTCAAGAGATGATATCCTTGGTTTTCCAAACTGGACAAGTGTAGGGATTTCGGCATAAAAACGCAGCAAAAAATAAAAATTATAAAGCCAAATCTGAAACCCTAAAACAGGATCCATGCGAAAACATAATAATTTAGTGTTTAGATATTATACCAATTATAGAATTTTTCTAAATTGCTTCGAATGTCCAACGCAATTCCTCACGGTACTACGTCTCTACGGTATCCACACGAAACACAAGCGAACTGTCGCACGATTCTGCAATAAAAGGAGTTGCGGTACTAGCCACCAAAGGAACATGATTTTCAAAAACTTCTTCTCTAGTCTCTCTCTAAGAGCGGCTAGGATTTTTAGATTAATCATAAACCCTAATATGGCTGCTATATATCATATATATAGCGGTTAAAAAGGAATTAATCAAAAACCTAATTTAATTAAAATAAAATCCGAATTTATATATATATATATATATATATATATATATATATATATATATATATATATATATATATATATATAATTAAGTCTTACTAAATTAATATACCCATATATATAAATTATCCTATTAATTTAAATTCGTAATTTAAATAATATCAATCATATTGACATATTAATTTTTGACAATTTAAATTAATTCACTTTTAATTACGTTCTATGTGTGTGACCCTATAGGTTATTAGTACGTTGACAATAATTTTAAAACTATATTATAGAATTATAAATAGTGAGTGGCATCTAGTAATGCATTACTGTTACCCAAGTAATAATAAGATAAATAATTCGATGCAACCTTTTCAGGACCAATGTTTCAATGTAATTTAATCCTTTTAACCTTGACATCCTAGATTAAACTCGAGTCATGGAATGTGTCATACTCTTCAAAATTTAATTTGAGTTTTCTTGATCAATGAGTAGACTATATGAAACAAATCGCTATTTGAGCATGGTCATGCATTTCATAGTCATACTCAATCAAGAGGCCAATGGATATCACCCCTAATACATATAAGGGTTAAATTCCATCTAGATCACTCATATTCCTCACACGATTCATAATGTACCCAATAATCACCTTTATAGTCCACCCTATTACAGGTGACCTTTGATGATATCAAAGTACATAAATTCTCGTGTAGTAATATAGTGATTTCAGGTCGGAAGATCATTACATCATTGTCACTATGAGGATTGCTAATGAAACTTCGCATAATGCTCCACATAGAATTCTCATGGTGGGTCTGTCCAGTACATCGTTCTCTAACACGTACCTATGAATTGACTTAATATCTCATATATTTATGACCAATGAGTTTTGGTCATCAGTCAATCCATATACTAGTCTCTATGCATCATTGTTGTCCCATCAACAATGATACTCGACTAGGGACATTTAAGAGCAATGATACTAATTATAATTATATAATCTCATGTTCAAGTCACATACTTGAAACTATATAATTTGTATCACTATTCTAAGGAATTTTATTATGTTGACATTTATATAACACAGTAAATAAAACCATAATAAAATCATTCATTTATTCATTCAAATATAATATCAAAATGTTAAGCAATTATATCAAATAATTGACCTCTAGGGCACTAACTCTAACAACAAGGGTTAGGAAAAAATGAATAAGGAATCAAAAGCCCAATTCAAATTTCCAGCCAGACAGGGAAGGCCAGATTAGGCTATTCCTCTGGGTCAAGTCACAGGAACCCTCACAAGCATACACCGGTTCCTCCATCTACAATTCTATTGCCTAAATCTACAGATGCAGATGTTGTACGGCCTCTCAGGAAAATTCCTATTTTCGTGGAAGGTATGTTATTTCCTAAGCCCAGACCAGCTCGTGGGAAAGAAGTCTTAATTCTAGACCCATACATTAAGGAAAGGAATCAAAGGCGCAAACAAGACATAAAGAGACGGTTATCAAAGATGTACATCCTGGTACATACCGAAGGTATGAACGAGGATATCTTAGATGATGACTATTCAGATGATCAGATCCCTAGCATCAAAAGGGCTAAGGAGAACCGGTCAAAGAAAAACATTGACCCTGATGTGAACTCAGTCATGGTCATTATCCAATAAGAGGAGGATGGCAACCGCCCCTTCATCACAGCTATCCATCAGAACTTGACCCTAGGCAATTGGAGTAACACTCCTTGCATTTTCTGAAAAGGGTAAAAAGGGCAGAAAATCCCTCTGTCGTGCTCTGTAGATATCATTAACTGCTTACTTTTGTTGCATACTATTAGAAGTTACTTTTGTCATGACATGCTAACATTTTGTATGATTAAACAGTTTCATATATTAAGTGAAAGCATTTTATTTTCAGGACTCCAGATTTAGGTTTGTCTAAACTTGCTGATGGAATGCCAATTCTTCACAATGACTGCAACTTTGATGTAAAGTTGGACTCCGGCTTGATGAAGATTGAGCAAGAAGACTATGCAGCGCCTGAGGAGATCAAAGAATGGGTCAAAAATAAACCCAAACCAAACCTTGATCAAACTACCTCTGTCAACCTCAAAATCTCAAAAAACCCCAAATAAATCCAGATTGGCATGGACCGTACTTTAAGCCAAAGGAATGACATGGTTGCTTTATTGACCCAGTTCTAGGATGTGTTTGCATTGTCTCATGAAGATATGATCGGTTTGTCTACTGATATCGTCATTCATCACCTACCAATTAAAAAGGGATTCAAGCCAGTCAAATAGAAGTTCAGGCAACTGAAACTTGAGTGGAGTTTGAAAGTCAAGGAAGGAATTGTGAAACAATTCAAAGTCGGCTTCAACATGGTATCAACATACCCTGAGTGGTTATCCAACATAGTTCCCGTACCTAAACCTGGAGGAAAGGTGTGAGTATGCATGGATTACAGGGATTTGAACAAAGGATGTCTTAAAGACAACTTCCTAGTACAATTTATCCACATACTCATAGACAATACGACTCAGTATGACATGTACTCTTTTGTTGATTACTTCGCTGGATACCACCATATCATAGTTGCTGAAGAGGATCGGGAGAAGACAACATTCATCACTCCATGGGGAACCTTTTGCTACAGACGGTTGTCATTAGGCCTCATCAATGTCGGTACTACCTATCAACGAGCTATGACGGCTCTTTTCCAAGATTTAATGCACAAAGAAATAGAATTTTATGTGGATGACATCATTGTCAAATCCCGAAGGGAAGAAGACAACATAGACCATCTGAAAAAGCTTTTCAACCAGTTGCACAAATATAACTTGAAGTTAAATCCGGCCAAGTGTGCCTTCGGCGTCAAGTCAGACAAGTTGCTGGGATTTCTAGTGAGCCACAAAGACATTGAGCTAGATCCTATAAAAATTCAAGCTATCACTGAGATGCCCGTGCCCCAAATAGAGAGGGAAATACGGGGATTTCTGGGAAGAATCAATTTTATCAAGAGATTCATTTCCCAACTCACAGCAACCTATAAGCCCATATTCAAGTTGTTAAGGAAGAACTCCTCTAATAAGTGGAATGAAGAGTGTCAAAAATCCTTCATTTCCATCAAAGAACAATTGGTCAAAGCTCTTGTCTTGGTACCTCCAAGGGACGGCGTTCCCCTATTTATGTACCTGTCAATCAATGACAATGCCATGGATTGCATGCTGGGATAAAAAGATGATAGAGGCAAAGAAAGATTTATCTATTACCTCAGCAGGAGATTCAGCAGCAGCGAGCACAAGTACACCTTGACTAAAAAAATTGGTTGTGCATTAGCATGGGCTTCTATGAGATTACAGCATTATCTCCATGGTCACACAACCCAATGGATCCTCTGAAGTACGTATTCAGCAAACCCATGTTGAATTGTCGATTATCCAAATGGAAGTTGATCCTCCAAAAATTCGACAACATCTACGTGACCCAAAAGTTTGTCAAAGGTCAAGGAATTGCGAATCAATTGGCCGCAACACCATCAGGGGATTTCAAACCCTTGGAAACATATTTCCCTGAGAAAGGGATAATGACAATTTAATAATACCATCAGGAGGATACAGTCAAGTTGTAAGACCCCAAATTATTAATAAATGAAATTTAATTTCCTCTATTTATTATTTTGAAATAGTAAGGGTTAAATTGATTAATGAGGTTAGTTATGGATAAAATTCGCAAATATTTCAAAAAAAAGCAGGTGGTTATAAAATATTCATTGTTGTCGGAGAATATTCGTTTGGTCGTGCAATATTCTTACTGTCGGAGAATATTCGTATGACGGTGCAGTCTTTTGTCGGCCCATAACGGAAAGCGATTGGATGAAGAAAACGACAAGTATAAGTTGTTTATAAATAACGGCGTAGTTGTTACTGTTAATACTGTTGGAATACCCGGTGGTTAAAACACAGTAATACGCGTTGTTGCACAGTAGCACACGGTATTGCACCAATTATGGAAGTTGATCCTCCAAAAATTCGACAACATCTACGTGACCCAAAAGTTTGTCAAAGGTCAAGGAATTGCGAATCAACTGGCCGCAGCACCATCAGGGGATTTCAAACCCTTGGAAACATATTTCCCTGAGAAAGGGGTAATGACAATTTAATAATACCATCAGGAGGATACAGTCAAGTTGTAAGACCCCAAATTATTAATAAATGAAATTTAATTTCCTCTATTTATTATTTTGAAATAGTAAGGGTTAAATTGATTAATGAGGTTAGTTATGGGTAAAATTCGTAAATATTTCAAAAAAAAAGCAGGTGGTTATAAAATATTCATTGTTGTCGGGGAATATTCGTTTGGTCGTGGAATATTCTTACTGTCGGGGAATATTCGTATGACGGTGCAGTCTTTTGTCGGCCCATAACGGAAAGCGATTGGATGAAGAAAACGACAAGTATAAGTTGTTTATAAATAACGGCGTAGTTGTTACCGTTAATACTGTTGGAATACCCGGTGGTTAAAACACAGTAATACGCGTTGTTGCACAGTAGCACACGGTATTGCACCAATTATTGATTCTAACGAAAGAAGGCACTACTCAATAATTGTTATAGTAATTACTGTTCAGTATTTTATTTTATTGATTCAATAATTGCTAGGTTGATATTTTATATTATTTTTGTTTTAATAATTGTCACTACACAGTATTTTTCATTATCGAAGCAATAATTCATATTATCTGAATAATATTATTAGATAACATTATTGGTAATGTCTAGAAAGTTATGTCTAAGGAGAGGTTTGGTCACCTAATTGCGCGCCAGTAAGGAGAAATTCTTATTAGAAAGCACCCTCGTTCCTGGGAACTGCCTGGTTGTCAGTATTGTGATTCGGTAATATTATTTGTGAATAATTAATTATTGATTTATATGATGAGGAAAATATTCATTTTATGTAGATATAGATGGATAATTTTTTAAAGTAACAATTGTTGAAAATCGATATTTTATCTTTTCTGATAAAATAATATTTTATTATATTATTATAATATAATAATGATGATATTTTTACAATGAATGTGGGATATATGAGTATATGAGGAGAAAGAGTATTTTTATTGCAAAAGTTGTTTAAAACATGTTAAACATGTCTGTGGCCCATTTCTTGATTGAAATTTGATTATAGCCTGTAAAATCGCCCGTTTGTGGATTTCGGTTAATTTCTGTTTGGAATTTGGAAAAACTTTCTTCTGTAAAGTTGTAGAGAATTGAATTTCCTATAAAAATTTACGAGATTCGAATTTTCTGATAAAGGGCTATTTATTATGAATTATTAAAGTTTCAAAGTTCCGAAATAATTGATTTTTGAAAGTTTTAATTATTTTTAATAACAAAAACATTTTTTTTGATTTAGTTGACTATTGGTGGCTGATATTTGGATCTGATTTGGTGTGCGTAAGAATTTTTATATAATATATTAATATTATATAAAATTTTCTGCTTTGGTGTTCTAAGTATTTTTCTATAAATAGGGTGCTTAGATTAGAATTGAAAATAACACCAGAAACTAAAGATTTCTCTCTTTATAATATCGAGTGTATTTTGTGAGTATTTTTATACTTTGAGTGTTGCTATACGGTACAAGTTCCTTCAGCACTATATCTGATATTCCAACTAGAAGTACTATTTTGCTGAGGTAAGGGATGTTATTCTTTTTAAATGATATTATTTTTTTCAATATCATTATGCCGAAATATTTGTTAGAACTTTTTATCAAATTTGGAACTTTTTTATGTCGGGATTACTATTCATGAGTTACTATTCACGGATTATCATTCACGAGTACTATTCACGAAGCACGATGATGTTTTTTGTGAAATTTCTATCTTTTAGTGTCGGAATTACTATTCACGTATACGGCTCTATTCTCGTATACGACACTATTCACAAATACGGCACTATTCACCGAAAAATAAAATTTTCTTATTTTTGTCCAAAATATCTATTATGGATACTAGCTTTGATTGTATCCATGTTTTGATCATTCTTGAATTTTACTCCACTATGATTACTTATGAGGTATTTTTGGACATGGAATAGCTGAAATATGAATTCTTAATATTTATTCTTTTGTTTCACTAGATTCGTTTTCTTTAAAATATTTTTCATCATTCTCAGTCCTAAATGATGATATAACTGAATATCCTTGGCCTGTAGTGCAAAGATGAATGATTTCTGATGAATATTTTTGGCTTGTAGTGCAAAGATGAACAGGTGTTTAGATGAACATAACCAACTGATGAATATCTTTGGCCTGTAGTGCAAAGATGAATATTTGATTCCAGATATATATTGATTGATGTTACAGGGATAAAAAATAGACGATGAACTTTTAAATTCATATATATAAGATAGTAGATTTCATTCTCTACTTAACTCTTCTAATGAATTATTATTTTCGCTGCGAATATTGATTTAAAACTTGTTGTCTATTGTATTCTATTAGATTTTTCCCTGTTGAAGACTAACGATAATTTGTTTTATATTATCTTAGTCATAATGTTCTTTACTGGGCTAGTTGAGCTCACCCTTTTCCTTTTGTTCCATTTTTCTTCTCAGGAGGCGAGAATGTAGCGAGTACTAGTCGGGGTATGGAATGAAGGTTCTAGAAAGTCGTTTTAGTAGTCATCACCATTTTTGTAAAATAATATATCAATAATTGTAAATAGGACTTATTTGAGTGTGAATATTGTCTAGATGGCAATATTTGTATTTAAACTCACAGTTTTTATGTTGTATTAATAAAGTTGTAGTTGTTTCTGTACCATGTATTTTGACGACTCAAAATGGGTGTTGTATGCCTATTTTGGGGGCGTCATAGTTGGTATCAGAGCTTAGGGATATTATCTCTGGCAGAGATCGGGGAATAAAACTATGAGGGGAGAGACAAGTAAATCCTTCGCTAGTGTGTCCTACCTAAGCTTAATTGTTGGTCGGTCATAATATAGAGATATTATGTGATATGTTAATTGCTTAAATTAACCCTTGTTTTATGGTAGTATTTGAGAATGTCGACTGAGAATGTTAACAGTGGAGTAAATGAGACTGTGGAGACACCTGTGCTCACCAACGAGGAGAACGTGCAACAGGCTGGCAATGTTCCCCCTGTGAACAACACCAATGAGCAGATGATGAACGATGTGATGTTTAGAAGCTTTTTGCAATTTATGCAAAACTAGACGAGGGAGACTCGTGTTCAAAATACAGGAGGAAATGATAGCAATTCACGGTTTGTCACAGCCAAGCAGTTCAAAGAATTGGGACCACCAGAATTTAAGGGAAAGCCTGATCCAATCATGGCGGAAACGTGGGTCAAGCAAATTACCAAGATATTCGATGTCTTGGGATGCGCGGAGGAACAGAAGGTTCCATTCGCCACCTTTATGTTCTGTGGCGAGGCAGACTACTGGTGGGAGTCTGTGAAGCATACCCATCCAGCCGCACTCAGCATGTCTTGGGAGACATTTCAGAAACTGTTCAATGACAAGTACTTTCCTGAAAGTATTCATCATATGAAGGAGGTAGAGTTTATTAGACTAGAGCAGAATAACATGACGGTGTCCCAGTACGAGGCGAAGTTTGTAAAGTTGTCCAGGTTTGCACCTCATTTGGTGGAGAATGAGGAACGTATGACGCGGATGTTTCTGAGAGGTTTGAAACCCGGCATACGCCAATATCTCATTTCTCATAAATTTTCTCTCTATTCAGATGTTGTCAACAAGGCTCAATTATTAGAGCGAGAAAATGATTACGGTCAATCGAGGGACCACAACCAGGATCATACCGGTGACAGCAGTCATCAGAACAATGATAATCAGCGGAGAAAGAAAAATACAGACAAGAACGGCAACCACTCTGGTGGTAATCGTGGCCATGAAAATAGAAGAAGCGAGTCGGGAGGAGATTTTAAAAAGAGGAGATTTAACAATGACAATACGAAGACGTCAGCACCAGCAGTAACTGGTTCCAAGGGAGGAGAATGACCACCGGTCATATGCTATAAGTGCGAAAAAGAAGGACATATCAGCCCAAACTGCCCACAACAGTTTAAGGTATGTTATAATTGTGGAAAGGAAGAACATATCGCTCGAGATTGCACTGTAGCGAAACCAAGTCCAGCAGGGATGGTGACTCAAAAAGCTGTCCCAGAAAAGTCAAAGTCAACGGTTCCTGGAAGAGCGTTTGTCGTGACTGGTCAACATGCGAGGAACCCAAACGAGGTGATCACGGGTAAGCTAATCATAAATTCATGCAAAGTTTATACCTTACTAGATACCGGTGCTACCCATTCATTTATTTCTCCTGCTTGTGCTCAACGTTTAAACTTGACTCCGGAGAAGTTAGACTTTGATTTATCTGTGGAGACTCCGTTAGGAGAAACTTTCATCACGTCCACTGTTTATAAATCTTGTTTGATCCAAGTTGGCACCATCACCTTACCTGTTGACCTTATCTCTTTAAAGATACTTGCTTTTGATGTGATTTTAGGGATTAATTGGTTAACTACTCATCATGCCAAAATTAATTATTTTTGTAAGGTTGTTAGTTTTCATATTCCTAACCAACCTGTTGTGCGAATTCAAGCAACTAAGACATTAAAATCAATCACTGTTATATCAAGCCATAAAGCCATTCGTTTATTAAAAAACGGATGTCAAGCTTTCTTAGCCCATGTTATGGATTTGAATAAAGACACGTCAAATTTGAATAATATTCATGTTGTTATTGACTTTCCTGACGTATTTTCTGAAGAACTTCCTAGTCTACCCCCGGAACGTGAAGTTAAATTCTTTATTGATCTTGAACCTGGTACAAAACTCATTTCTAAAACCCCATATCGAATGGCTCCTATTGAACTTCAGGAGTTAAAGGTCCAACTACAAGAGTTGTTGGACATCGGTTTCATTCGTCCTAGTACATCTCCTTGGGGCGCTCCTATTTTATTTGTAAAGAAGAAAGACGGGAGTATGCGACTTTGTATTGATTACCGAGAATTAAACCATGTCACTATCAAGAATAGGTATCCGCTACCTCGTATTGATGACCTATTTGACAAGTTGCAAAGAGCACAATTCTTTTCAAAAATCGATCTTCATTCTGGATATCATTAGCTGAAGGTTAAAACTAAAGATATTCCGAAGACTGCCTACAGAACTCGATACGGGCATTATGAATTCCTAGTCATATCTTTTGGATTGACTAATGCTCCTACGGCTTTCATGGATATGATGAACCGAGTATTCAAGGATTATTTGGATCAGTTCGTTGTTGTCTTTATTGATGACATCCTCATATATTCTAAAGCCGTGACGATCATGAGCACCATTTGAAGCTGGTACTGCAAAGGCTTCGTGATAACAAGCTATATGCTAAGTTGAAGAAATGCGAGTTCAGGCTTGAGGAAGTAGCATTCCTAGGGCACGTGGTGTCAAAACATGGAGTATCTGTTGACCCGGCGAAGATTGAAGCAATACAAAGTTGGGAGCAACCAAAGACGGTGACCGAAGTACGTAGCTTTCTGGGCTTAGCTGGTTATTATCAGAGATTCGTGGAAGGGTTTTCTCGAATCGCTACCCCGTTAACTCAGCTGACTCGGAAGGATATCAAATTCGTATGGAGTGAGGAATGTGAGAAGAGTTTTCAAGAGCTTAAGAGGAGACTCATTTCGGCACCTATTTTGACCATACCATCTGGTTCGGATGGATTTGTTATCTACAGTGATGCTTCAGGCAAAGGGTTAGGATGTGTTCTCATGCAACGTGGGAAAGTCATAGCCTATGCCTCACGATAACTTAAAGAATATGAGAGGAATTATCTTACTCATGATCTAGAGTTGGCAGCAGTCGTTTTTGCGCTAAAAATCTGGAGGCACTATCTATATGGGGAGAAAGTGGAGATATATTCAGACCATAAAAGCCTCAAATATTTCTTTACTCAAAAAGAACTCAACATGCGGCAACGACGTTGGCTCGAGCTGTTGAAAGATTACGACCACACTATTCAATACCATCTGGAAAAGCAAACGTGGTAGCTGATGCGTTGAGTAGAATATCATATGCAGTAACGAGTGCGATGATGTCAATTATACGCATAGAACCAACTTTAATCGATAAAGTTAAAGTTGCTCAAGCCACAGACCCGGAGCTGATGCGTATGAAAAAAAAAGTGCAAGAAGGTGCTATTCCAGAAGCAAGAATCGATGAAGAAGGAATACTTCGAGTCCACTCCAGACTTTGTGTTCCTAACGATTCTGATTTAAAGTACAAGATCATGATGGAGGCACACAATACACCATTTGTAATCCATCCTAGAAGTACCAAAATGTATCGTGATCTTCGACATACATTTTGGTGGAACAATATGAAGAGAGAGATTGCAAAGTTTATCTAGAGGTGTTTAACTTGTCAACGTGTAAAGGTGGAGCATCAAGTGCCAAAGAGTCCATTGCAACCACTTGAGATTCCGAAATGGAAGTGGGAACACATTACCATGGATTTCGTTATGGGTCTTCCCACAGTTTCTCAAGGCATAAATGCTATTTGGGTTATTGTTGATAGATTAACCAAGTCTGCTCATTTCTTGCCGATACGGGAGACTTATTCCCTTGAACGTCTTGCTAGTATGTACGTGAATGAGATTGTGAGGTTGCATGGCATGCCAGTATCCATAGTTTCGGATCGTGACCCAAGATTCACTTCAAGATTTTGGGTTAGCTTGTAAAAAGCTATGGGCACGGATTTACGGTTCAGTTCGGCATACCATCCTCAAACGGACGGGCAATCAGAGAGGACTATTCAAACTCTTGAAGATCTATTAAGACTTTGTGTCCTAGATTTCAAAGGGATTTGGGATAAGTACCTACCATTGGTGGAATTCTCCTACAACAACAGTTACCGGGAAAGTATAGGTGTGGCTCCATTTGAAGCATTGTATGGACGAAAGTGTCGCTCTCAAGTATGTTGGGATGAGGTAGGAGAAGCAAAGTTGTTGGGACCAGAGTTGGTACGAATGACTACAGAGAAGATCCAAACGATTCGACAACGTATACAAACGGCACAGGATCGACAAAAGAGTTATGCGGATCTTCATCGAAAGGACGTGGAATTTGACATTGGGGATCATGTGTTGTTGTGTGTGGCTCCATGGAAAGGAGTTATAAGATTTAGGAAGAGAGAAAAAGCTCAATCCATGATTTATTGGTCCATTTCAGATTCTTGACCGAGTAGGAAATGTGGCCTATAGACTCGCGTTACCTCCAAGTATATCTCGTGTTCATAATATTTTTCATATATCTGTGCTACGTAAATATGTTAAAGACCCAAGCCACGTTATTGAGTTAGAACCGGACGAGATAGCCGAAGACTTAACGTACGAAGAGGTACCTGTCAAGGTCTTGGATAGGAAGGAGCATGTCCTATGCATGAAGGTCATACCACAAGTTAAAGTTTTGTGGAGAAACCATGTTATTGAGGAAATGACCTGGGAGTTGAAAACGGAAATGAAAGTAAGGTATCCTCATCTTTTCAAAAAACTAGATACGTACATCAATTTCGAGGATGAAATTTCATAAGGAGGGGAGGTTGTAAGACCCCAAATTATTAATAAATAAAATTTAATTTCTTCTATTTATTATTTTAAAATAGTAAGGGTTGAATTGATTAATGAGGTTAGTTGTGGGTAAAATGCGCAAATATTTCAAAAAAAGCAGGTGGTTATAAAATATTCATTGTTGTCGGGGGATATTCGTTTGGTCGTGGAATATTCTTACTGTCGGGGAATATTCGTACGACGGCACAGTCTTTTGTGGGCCCATAACGGAAAGCGATTGGATGAAGAAAACGACAATTATAAGTTGTTTATAAATAACGGCGTAGTTGTTACCGTTAATACGGTTGGAATACCCGGTGGTTAAAACACAGTAATACGCGTTGTTGCACAGTAGCACACGGTATTGCACCAATTATTGATTCTTACGTAAGAAGGCACTACTCAATAATTGTTATAGTAATTACTGTTCAATATTTTATTTTATTGATTCAATAATTGCTACGTTGATATTCTATATTATTGTTGTTTCAATAATTGTCACTACACGGTATTTTTTATTATCGAAATAATAATTCATATTATCTGAATAATATTATTAGATAACATTATTGGCAATGTCTAGAAAGTTCTGTCTAAGGAGAGGTTTGGTCACCTAATTGCGCGCCAGTAAGGAGAAATTCTTATTGGAAAGCCCCCTCGTTCCTGGGAACTGCCTGGTTGTCAGTATTGTGATTCGGTAATATTATTTGTGAATAATTAATTATTGATTTATATGATGAGAAAAATATTTATTTTATGTGGATATAGATGGAATTTTTTTTTAAAAGTGACAATTGTTGAAAATTGATATTTTATCTTTTCTGATAAAATAATATTTTATTATATTATTATAATATAATAATGATGATATTTTTATAATAAATGTGGGATATATGAGTATATGAGGAGAAAGAGTATTTTTATTGCAAAAGTTGTTTAAAACATGTCAAACATGTCTGTGGGCTCATTTCTTGACTGAAATTTGATTATAGCCTGTAAAATCGCCCGTTTATGGATTTCGGTCAATTTCTGTTTGAAATTTAGAAAAACTTTCTTCTGCAAAGTTGTAGAGAATTGAATTTCCTATAAAAAAATTGCGAGATTCGAATTTTCTGATAAAAGGGCTATTTATTATGAATTATTAAAGTTGCGAAGTTCCAAAATAATTGATTTTTAAAAGTTTTAATTATTTTTAATAACAAAAACATTTTTTTGATTTAGTTGACTATTTGTGGCTGATATTTGGATTTGATTTGGTGTGCGTAAGAATTTTTATATAATATATTAATATTATATTAAATTTTCTGCTTTGGTGTTCTAAGTATTTTTCTATAAATAGGGTGCTTAGGTTAGAATTGAAAATCACACCAGAAACTAAAGATTTCTCTCTTTCTCTCTCTATAATATCGAGCGTATTTTGTGAGTATTTTTATATTTTGAGTGTTGCTATACGGTGCAAGTTCCTTCAGCACTATATCTGATATTCCAATCAGAAGTACTATTTTGCTGAGGTAAGGGATGTTATTCTTTTTAAATGATATTATTTTATTCAATATCATTATGCCGAAATTTTTGTTGGAACTTGTTATCAAATTTAGAACTTTTTCATGTCGGAGTTACTATTCATGAGTTACTATTCACGAGTACTATTCACGAAGCATGATGATGTTTTTTGTGAATTTTCTATCTTTTAGTGTCTGAATTACTATTAATGTATACGGCACTATTCACGTATACAACACTATTCAAAAATACGGCACTATTCACCGAAAAATGAAATTTTCTTCTTTTTGACCAAAATATCTATTATGGATACTAGCTTTGATTGTATCCATGTTTTGATCATTCTTGAATTTTATTCCACTATGATTACTTATGAGGTATTTTTGGACATGAAATAGTTGAAATATGAATCCTTAATATTTATTCTTTTGTTTCACTGGATTCGTTTTCTTTAAAATATTTTTCATCATCCTCAGTCTTGAATGATGATATAACTGAATATCTTTGGCCTGTAGTGCAAAGATGAATGAATTCTGATAAATATCTTTGGCCCGTAGTGCAAAGATGAACATATGTTTAGATGAACATGACCAACTGATGAATATCTTTGGCATGTAGTGCAAAGATGAATATTTGATTCCAGATATATATTGGTTGATGTTACATGGATAAAAAATAGACGATAAACTTTTAAATTCATATATAGAAGATAGTAGATTTTATTCTCTACTTAACTCTTCTAATGAATTATTATTTCCACTGCGAATATTGATTTAAAACTTGTTGTCTATTGTATTCTATTAGATTTTTTCCTGTTGAAGACTAATGATAATTTGTTTTATATTATCTTAGTCATAATGTTCTTTACTGGGCTAGTTGAGCTCACCCGTTTCCTTTTGTTCCATTTTTCTTCTCAGGACGCGAGAATGTAGCGAGTACTAGTCGGGGTATGGAATGAAGGTTCTAGAAAGTCGTTTTAGTAGTCCTCGCCATTTTTGTAAAATAATGTATCAATAATTGTAATGAGAACTTATTTGAGTGTGGACATCGTCTAGATGACAATATTTGTATTTAAACTCATAGTTTTTATGTTGTATTAATAAAGTTGTAGTTGTTTCTGTACCATGTATTTTGACGACTCAAAATGGGTGTTGTATACCTATTTTGGGGGCGTCACACCAATCATAGAAAATGTATTTTCATGGAGCAGTAAACATGGAAGGTGCCGGAGCAGGGGTAGTTCTGGTGTCTACTTTGGGAGAATAGTATCTCGTTGCTATCAAGTTGTAGTTTGTCAGCACCAACAACATAGCTGAGTATGAAGGCTATGTAATGGGGTTGAAACTGGCCCAATCCATGGGCGTCAAACGGTTAACTGTCTTTAGAGATTCCGAGCTGGTAATCAAAAAAACCACTGGGGTCTATCATACCAAAGAATTGCATTTGTTGCCTTACCATCGGCAAGTTATCCAGATGGCTTCGAAGTTTGAAGAAATATCCTTCCTTTATATTCCTCAAAACAGGAATGACTTTGTGGATGCTTTAACAACTCTGGCCTCCTTGATCAATATATCTGAAAGGGGAGACATTCTAAATATCAAATTTGCCAACCAGAAGGCACCAACCTATGAAAATTACATCGGAGAAGTATCGGATGAACTGCCTCCCTTCTAACACCCTTGGTATCATTCCATCAAAGAGTATCTGCGAGATGAATTTACGCCCACTAAGATAAGTCAAGCTAAAAGGAAGCAGATTTATACAATGACCATGAAATTCTATCGAAGCGAAGATGCACTCCACAAAATGGATGCGGGATTAGGCCTTCTAAGATGCCTAGACAAAGACCAAACCCAGAGACTCATGGATAAAATCCATGGTGGAGTATGTGGTCCACACATGAGCGCTCCTCTACTTGTCAAAAAGATCTTAAGAATAGGGCTTTACTGGATCTCTCTTAAAATGACACATTAGGAGATGTTATTAATGCCAAATTCATGGAAATGCTATCCACGCCCCTCCAAGGGAACTCCACAATATGAGTTCACCATGACCCTTTTCAATGTGAGGAATGGACGTGATCGGGCCAATCGAACCCAAAGCCAGCAATGGTCACTACTAGAAATTAGAGTTATAGGATATCTATAGCGACGGTCGGCACAAAATCGTCGCTATAGGGTATCTATAGCGACGGTCGGGACGGAACGGTCGGTATAGACTTTTTTTATAGAAAAAACCATCCCACCTCTGAAATCATTTCAGTATCTTCGCTTCAATTTTTCCCCCAAATTATCTTCGTTCGCTATTTCTCCGATAAAAAATGGCTGATAATGCCTTTCCTTCTCATCTCCACACTCTCTCTCTAATCCTAACCCACCAGCCCGAATCCGACTCTTCTTCAGCACAGTCAACTTCTTCTTCATTTCCCAACTCCAAGTCCGCCGATTTAGATTTCGGTACCGGAGTTGGCCTCCCAAAGATGCCTCGATTTGTGTACTTGATTGCGGGTACTGAAGGCGACGGATTGCGCTTGAAACGAGTTCTTCAGGCTGTGTATCATCCTAAAAATTACTATTTGCTACTTCTGGATCTTGATGCTCCTGATGCTGAGAGAATTGAGCTTGCAAAGTATATCAAATCGGAGTCAATAATGAAAAATGTGATGGTGATCGGTAAGCCGAATCTGGTTACCTATAAGGGTCCTACGAAGATTACCTGTACGCTTCATCCCGTTGCGGTATTGTTAAAGCAGACTAAAGATTGGGACTGGTTTATTAATCTAAAACTTATTTTGGAAGTTATGCTTTACTTATCTGAAACTTTTAGCTTACTTTGCTCCATTTTTTTTCCTGATATGGAATATTAGGCAGCATGGGTTGCAGGACAATATGCCCATATTAACTTCTCAGACACTAATAATTTTCGTAAAGCACTATAAAGTGTTGTGGCTGGGATGCGAGACCAGGAGCTTCCAGTTCGTGTTGACTCTGCTTTTGCATTACGTTCATTTGTTGAAGCCTGCAAGGGTACATTTTTTACTTGTTCTTCTGTAATCTTTTATTCTCTCGTTACTTCAGTTATTTGACTGTGTTATTTATTTTGTAGATTTGAGTGAAATTCGACCAATTCTTCCATAACTACTTGATGGTACGTAATTTGCTAACCAATATATGAGTAATATTATGTCAATGCACTCGTTTAGTCTGTTTTTTTAATAATATTTTACTTCCATTTTATTTTAGAATTTTTCAAGCTCATGAATGAAGTTGAAAATGAGAATCTTGTGTTTACTCTCGAGACTATTGTGGACAAGTTTGGAGAGGAGATGGCACCCTATGCTCTTGGGTTGTGCCAAAATCTGGTGACGCTCTTAATTTTTTTTTTTTTTTTACTGCTGTTCAAAAAGTTTGCCTTCGTTGAGTTTATAATTGTTCTCTTTTAGGCTGCTGCTTTTTGGAAGTGTATGAGCAGTGCTGAGGCCGATGATCCAGGTGCTTTGGCAGTAGTTGGTTGTTTGCGTGCCATTAGCATAATTCTCGAGTCAGTGAGCAGGCTTCCTCACCTGTTTGTTCACATTGAGCCAACTCTACTTCCAATAATGCGTAGGATGCTAACTACTGATGGACAAGGTACTTGTGCTAATTCCTTAAGGATTTCCTTGCCTAGTCCTCAAGTCATATAACAATGAGTATCACCAACTCCTATGAGAAAGCTGTGTCTTCATTGTATATGGTTGTATCACTTTTCAGTGGTTTGTTTATCTGTTTTATATATAATGCTACTACGGTTTGTTTGACTTCCTTTTTTTTTCTTCTTGTTGTTGGAATGACGAAGTTGGCAGAAATTCCACATGGTACTG
This sequence comes from Panax notoginseng, assembly GCA_016801055.1. Classification (NCBI taxonomy): domain Eukaryota; kingdom Viridiplantae; phylum Streptophyta; class Magnoliopsida; order Apiales; family Araliaceae; genus Panax; species Panax notoginseng. The sequence continues at coordinate 139,543,426 of CM029020.1, forward strand.
AATACTAGAAATATGTTATGTGTGCATAGTTACCCTCAAGTTTCTTAATGTAGAAGCACTTCCAGCCTTTCTTTTGTTGTTGTTGATACACAATTAGCCTGTGTCAGAAATCATGTTGAGATTATCTATGTTTTAACCATATATAAATAGTAGATCATGATTTGGATTTAAAATTCATTAATTATAAATCTTTCGAGAACAAAATTTGGCTCTCCGAATTATGGTCTATTTTATGCCTTTTTGAGATTCAAACTCAGAGAATCACAGGATGTTGCTTTGATGGCTGCATGATTTTAAGATGTAGATGACCTACTTAAGAACCTTTCAATTCACTACAGTTCAATAAATGTTCTAGGTTTTACTTATTGTAAGGTCAATCTCTTAGTCCATTGAATCACTAGAGTGCAATAAATGTCTTGGGTTTTACTACTTAAAAGTTCCATATCTTATTCCAACGAATTGACTAGGTTGCTTATTTTAGGTTCATGGGATTTGTTTTGGTCTTGCTCACACGTCAAGCTGTAGAGTAGTTCCACAAATGGTTGAAATTGCTTTGACCTTGTGTCTAAAGGTTAGGACAGATTGAAAATGCCCGACGTCACCTCTGTTTTCATGGGTAACAACCCGACAGAACTGAACTGCAGAAATTGCATTCATTGGAGAAGCATATTAGCCGATGCACGGATGCTAGAAAGATAGGTGACTAGAAGGGAGTACTACGGGAATGCGATGCATCCATGGTAGCTGGAGTTGTGTCTTCCCCCAGGTAAAGATAAGCATGATACATTCTTTTATTATTTCTAATTTTTATGAAAAAAAAATTGGATTTCTGAACAGTTGATGTTACAGATAGTTGCTTGTAAAGCGGAGGCCTTTTTGAAGCTCCAGCAACATGCAGATGCTGACTCTAGTTTATCTGACATTCCTAAATTAGAACCTTGTCCCGCTTCCTGCTCCTAAACAAAGTTTTTTGGAATACAGCTTATGTGTTGTATGTCTGTGCAAAAGCGGACATGGCATTTGGAAGGTAAGCTTTTTAACACACCAGATAATGAAAATGCTTGTGGCTCTTGTGTGACTGAGACTGGTAAAATTCTTTCAGGTTTGAGAATGCAGCTGCAGCAGCAGAGAAGGCTTGGCTTATTGATTTTAACAACATAGAAGTTGCAATGTTACTGAATAATGTGAAGTTGGTATCTCAAGCCCGTTCCCAGGGTAAAGATGTATTCAGTGCAGGAAAATTCACCGAGGCATGCTCTGCTTATGGTGAAGGTCTTAAATATAATTTGTGCAACTCTATACTCTATTGCAATAGGGCAGTTTGTTGGTCTAAACTTGGTTTGTGGGAGCAATCTGTGGAGGACTGCAATCATGCCTCAAGCAAAATTTGTGACAATAAATTTGCTCTAAATTTGATTAAGCAATTGTTAAGTCTTGAGTTGTAATGTGAATGATTTTAAATTATGTATATAATGTTTTTTATGTTTTACTTTATAGTGTACTTGTGTTTGTTGAATAAATGTATATTATTATTTAATTTTTTTTTTGAAATCTAAAAAGTCTATAGCGACGGTCGGCGACCATCGCTATAGTCCAAAAGATCGTCGCTATAGAGTTTACCGATGGCTTCTATGGCGACGGTCAGCGACCGTCGCTAAATCTTATAGTGACGGTCTTTAGGCCTATAGCGACGGTCGAGGACCGTAGCTATAGGTCAATTTTCTAGTAGTGGGTCATCGATTTATCTTCACCATGATCGACTACTTCACTAAGTGGGTAGAAGCAACCTCTTTTCCCAGAGTTACTAAAGAGGTGATCATTGGTTTCATCAGAAACGATGTCATTTGTCGATATGGACAACCGGAAGTGATTGTATCAGACAATACCAAAAATCTCAACAACCAAATGATGGAGGAATTATGCAGCAAATTCCATATCAAGCATCTCAACTCCATCATCTATCAACCAAAGATGAATGGTGATGTTGAAGCGGCTAATAAGAACATCAAAAAGATCATGCAAAAGATGTCTGCCAGTCACAAAGGATGGCCTGACTTGTTGCCTTTGATTCTATTAGCCTATAGAACGTCAATGCGCACTTCCACTGGGGCAACCCCCTACTCATTAACCTACGGCATGGAAGCAGTGCTCCCCATAGAGGTAGAAATGGAATCCCTAAGAGTGTTGATAGATGCTCAAATGGAGGAAGACCAATGGTTACAAGATCGGTACCACCAATTATCTCTGATAGATGAAAGGAGGGCCACAACCATTTTCCATGGTCAATTATATCAAAAGAGGATCGCTCGATCCTATAACAAGAAAGTCTGGCTACGGTAGTTCAAAGAAAATGACTTGGTCTTGAAAAAGGTCCTTGATAATCAAGATCAATCTAAAGGAAAGTTCTCCCCAAACTAGGAAGGCCCTTTCATTGTCAAGGAGGTATTGACAGGAGTAGCCCTTAAATTGCAAGAAATGGATGGTGAAGAATTTCCACAGCTTATCAACTCAGACACCGTAAAAAGGTATTATGTCTGAAGTTACCTGCAAATCATCATCATGGTTTTGGATCATTAATCAATCAATCTAGTTAGTTCAGGTTTTCAAAACCTTTCCAAACCACATCAATTCATCCTAAGGAACGAACTATGCATACCAGATCTCCCCTCATCAATGGGAGTACGTAGGCAGCCATTTATGGTGCTGTCTAACCTCTACAAAAAAAAACCCTTCACCACATATAACTTTTAAACCATCTAGCTCAGGCTAGAACTATGCAGACCTGATCTCCCCCAGATACGGGAGTACGTAGGCAACCTTTTATTGTGCGGTCTGACAACAAACAAAATTTCAAACCCCTTCGACTTTGTCAACCTTTCGAACCTATTCACGCTAGGTTCGAACTACTCCGACCCGATCTCCCCTCATCAATGGGTGTACGTAGGCAACCATTTACGGTGCGATCTCACCCCTGCGAATAACAAAACCCTTTCAACGGTGCTATGATCATCCTTTCAACTTTCAACCTTTCAAACTAAACCATAAGAGATGGAACTACCTGTTCTCCCTTCATTAATGGGAAACAACTAGCGACCATCTGTGGTGCGGTCAAACCACACCTCATTGGCTTAGACCACAAAGATGGAACTATATGGTCTCCCCTAACCAATGGGAAAAAATCGGCGACCATCTATGTTGCGGTTGAATCCTCAAAGAGAAACACCAATCCACCAAGATGGAACTACCTAGCCTCCCCTTATCAATAGGAGAAAACCGACAACCATATGTGGCACGGTCACTCTCAGAGAGGAAAGCCAAAATCCTCTCCTTAAACCACAACCACATTCAGAAACCAGTCACAAAACACCAAAGAGCTGGGAAACCCAAAGATCAACGATCCATTCGAAAAGATCTTGAGAAATTTCAATGTCCATCCATCAAGGAGGAGTTCAGAATACATCGAGATCAGAAGTCCTGGAGAAAAGAAAACTATCAAACAAGTAACAAGGCATATCTAAAAGGGAAGTGAATCAAAATATATTTCCTTGACATATAAAACTGTTTAATATATACAACGTGTCTTGTACATGAGAAAAATGGCTACCCTAGTCTATGTAGGAAAATCAAAGCTAATATATAAACCCGTGAATAAGCTAACCATCAAGTCCAACATGGCATCCCTCTCAGTAGATGGACGTGTAAATCTATGAGCTCCTGCCCCAGGGTATCCATACGATCTAGGAGATCTACGGCCATCTACATAGTGCTACCACGCTCATCAATAAATGCACTCATCTCTATAATAATGTCAGTAGTATGAGATCTAATTGCAATACTATCTATAGTGGCAGCATCTCGGGTAGCTAGAGCCTCATCCCGCTCAACAACAGCAGCATCCTGAGTCGATCGAACCTCATCCCACTCAACAACAGTGGTATCCCTACTAGCTAGGGCATCATCCCTCTCTACAAAAGTGGCATCTCTATCAGAAAGAGCTGTCAACATCAAGGCCCTAGCCTGATCCCTCTCAAACGTTATCATATGTAACATCTACTCTAAATACTCTACAGAAGATGGAACCACAGCAGTGGGAATACTGGGGGAATCAACCAGAACTACTGACAAACTAGTAAACAGCTCATCCTTGATGGGAGAATTAAGGTACTCCATAAGCTCCCCATCATCAGAATCAATACCCAGCTTTGAGGAAATAACCTTAGTCGATGCAATCTCTGCCTCCAACCATCCAGAATACTCTGAAGAGCGACCTGGATGACTAGTCAAAAAGTTAGCCCTCTCTCGATAAGTCTAATAGTTATAAATCCTGGTCAAGTCCTCTCCTGACAGAAGCTGAGATGATAATCATTGACCCACTGCCCCGTCAAAGGGATGAATATCTTGAAACTAATCAAACATTCCCATGACAGCCAGTGGATGATATGTGGTCACCCCACTCAAATTGGACATGAGAAGATAGTCCGTGCCAACTTCATGAGTGATAAAGCTATAGGGAGAGCTGAGCCTTAAGCATGGTAAAATAGTAAGTGGGTCCTCGATCCCTGATAAGAAAGCCAACCAGGATGCTGCGTCTGTACTCTCAGCCAACTGAAAGGTATATGACATGGTTATCTCATGGTTAAAATAATACCCATGACGTCTGAACGTGCCAATTGGTCTCAAGTGTGTCATAAACTCACGTACAACAAGACGACACTTCCTATGAAAATCCTCACTAAATGGGTATGGGAAAATGTGGCCAACCTCAAGGTCTCTGCCAAAATCATCGATAGGATGGTATGACCCTCCCTGAGAGCACGAACTACAATAATCACGTCGATATCCAGATAGTCCATGTTTAACAGTATGTACAGATAGGCCATAATGCACATCAAGAATATATCCACATGGGCGACATGTCACTCACCTTTAGAAATGGTGAAGTCCCCGTAATATCGTAGATAGCTGTCCAACGACCCAAATCTATAAATCAAGAAGCTCATGGACACCACATTCCCCAAGGTAATCTTGTCTAGGGTAACTTTGTACCTCAAGCCTGTCAAGGTCATAAACTGCGGGCTCATGCCACCAACAGCTATCCGAGTGCAAGGCTGATCCAATGGAAAGTTTATAAGACGCTCATACTCCTCCAATGTAGGACTCAACTCATGGGTATCAAATCTAAACACCTATCTATCTGGTGAAATCAGTGCTCAGAAAAAGCCCTGATATAACCCCAGGGACAACGACGGGGGGATGGAAAAGAAAGCCTCGAAGCCCCATGCATAAATAATCTCTCGGTACTCTAGATGGAGAGTCTGGTACAGAGAATGTATGCTAAACCAGTTCCCACTGGGCCGTGTAAAGCTAGGAACCTACATCAAATTGCAAATCTACATCAGAACCATTGCCCCCACAAATGGGAAAAGGAAGATCAACATGGCTATTACCTCGTTCGCATGAAGATAAATCGAGGGGTGACGACTCAAATCATCTAGAAGATCTAGAATCGTCACATTTATAGTTGAAAGCTCCCTGCGGGGAATAAAAGAAGAAAAAGCAGGATCTGCAATGGGTACGTCCTCCTCCTCGTCCTCAACATCCGGTCTCTCAACCCAGATAGGAAAAATCATTGACTCAATCAATCGACGAGGTTGTCGAGCTGGGAGAGGCTGAGGAACATCTAAAGCTCTCTTCCTCACACCTAAAGAGGTCCTACGGGAGCTACACGGCTAGTCTGGATCCATATATCTAGACAAAAGTCTCCAAATCACCTCAGAAAGGGTCTAGTAAATTCTAACATGGAGCTCATTAAATTAAATTCATAGCTTCATGCATGTATGCATTACTTTAACATACATCTGCAGTAGAGTTAAAAATGCATGTTCATTCAATGCCTAGACTCGTGAAATTTTTTTGCCAGCGTCTCCTTTGTAAAAAGGACTATCCACATGCACGTAGGCATGACTAGGTGGCCATTCAGTAGCACACCAACTCAAAGTCATGAACATCTTATATGCATGAAAAAACATTAAAGTCATATCCATCATGGTAGCCTAATTACCAGGATTACTTTGCTTCAAAATCTTTGCTCATTTGTCCTCAAATAAGATGAAAAATAGCATAAAAGGGTGCCAATTGACTATTTCAAAAGTTAAATTTTTTAACATCAATACGTTCAGCATGGTAAAAGACTAACATTTACTATATTAAATAATTTTTATCAAGTCATGTGAGCATCCATATTCACTACTATGTGTTTTGAAGCATTCTATATGATATCTCCCTTTCCAACGGTCAAAACTAGAAAAGAAAACATGTAAACATTACTAGGATAGTGTAGAACGATTGTACGGTGACGGATTTTGCAGAAAGCAGTCTGACTCAGTAGATCTGAAGAAGAAATCTCAGATTCTCTGTGTGGCTTCAACTTGAAAATGACTTGTGAAAGACATGGGAGGTGGTACATAACCCACTGGTGGCCGCGGGTCAACCCTCGGAAGTCGCGAGGCTACCTGTGACTACCCAAGGTGGTCCCCACTCCCTCAGCTCGATCAACTTTAAGTTACGAAGGAGATCCCAGAAGCTAAAAAGTTAAATCAGGAAAAAAGGTGCTACGCGATTAAGCGGAAAGGGCCTAGAATCCTAAATTTAGAGACCAAACTACGGGTTTACATATAAGTCATTGGTATTCGCCCAGATACAAGTTTCAAAATTTTGATGATAAATCTATTGAAAGCGACCTTTGTCAATGCATCGTGAAGGTCCGATGCCATTAAGCGGGGTTGTGATTGCATTCAAAAACATGCAAACTCGTCAAGAGTATACCTCGTTAGAAATACATCCCCAGCTGAGATTTCAGACATCATTGAAAATGTAAGCCATTGAAAGCTACTTCAACGAGGGTATGGCATCCATGACATTACAAGCCATTGGCGATAACTCCAGTGAAGCATCAAAATGATCCAGTGATGTAAGCCGTTGAAAGCTACTTCAACGAGGGTCAGACATCCCGGACATTGCAAGCTATTGGCGATAACTCCAGCGAAGCATCGAAAATGATCCAGTGATGTAAGCCGTTGAAAGCTACTTCAACGAGGGTCAGGCATCCCTGACATTGTATGCCATTGGCGATAACTCCAGTGAAGCATCAAAAATGATCTAGTGATGTAAGTCGTTAAAAGCTACTTTAACGAAGATCAGGGTATCTGATATTGCAAGTCGTTGGCGATAACTCTAGCGAAGCATCAAAAAAGTCTGATGATACAACACATGGAAAACCATCTACGTCGGGGAGGATCGATGATGGAATCTTTTATACAGATCCCTAGTAATCAAAATGCTATCCCCAGAGGAACTATCAGCATCGACCTAGTAGAAAGTCAAAACGATGGTGATAATGCCAGCATAATGGCAAGAAACATCACATTGTGGAAACAAAGCCAAGCCATCATCCGGATGAAACATAAACAATCCCCAAGAGTCGCTAACAAAAGAGAAAAACGTCTTCGGTGGAAAGCACTTCCAAAAGATCAAGGACGTTGGTGATAAACCCAATGTCAACATCCGATGGTCTCAACCATTGGAAACCTCCACTGTAGGGATCTTGAAGACATCCCTGTAACTTGTCAGCAAAGCAGGCTCAGATAGCACTGATGGACAGTTCAAACAGCTGGGGACAACCCCAGCGTTACATCGGGAGATTCTGGTGATGAGAGCTTTGTAGACTACCATTCGAGTGGATATCAAAGCGGTTCAACAGAGCCATCATTGACAACTCCATCCCCTAACAAAAACGACGGGAGCAAGCAGCTATCACATCCCATTGGAAATCATTCCAACAACATTCAACATAAAATTGCATCATGTTACATTGCATTTGCATTATCCTAAGCTTGTCATATTTCAACTATCTAGAAGTCTTTATCCTATTCATGCCATTACATTGCATGAACATGATAAAGAGGGGCATCTGTAGACACTCAGAATTTTACATTCCTGTCACTAACCTTGCAGGAGGGCAGAATCATCTTCTAGAAACAACCCTGGAAGTCACATCCAGTTCCAACCCTGGCGATAACCCCTGGAGATATAGTTCTAACCTCGGCAATAACCCCGGGAGATACAGTTCCAACCCCAGAGATAACCCTAGGAGATCTAGTTTCCAATCTCAGAGATAACCCTGAGAGATCAATTTTAAACCCCAAAGCCAACCTTGGGAAGTCAAGCCAATCTCAGAGATAACCCTGAGGACATTCAGTGTCAACAGTAGGCCAATCTCGGAGATAACCCTGAGAAAAGACTGCTACAACTATGCCAAAATTAGAGACAACCTCGGGAGGGGTAAAATAGTTATTTTGCTACCTCAACATCAGATCAACATCGTCTCAACACATTTTAACTCAAATTGTGTCCCAAGATGTCCTACAATAACCATAGCTCAAATCCCGAGTGATAACTGCACAAGATAACACACCGGATAGATAACAAAGACTTAGAGATCTAGTCATGGACCCATCTTCCCGGCTTTGGACAATCTCTAATCCCATGTCATTATGTAACTCTCGACAACGGCTTTTCGAAAAGGTACAGTACAACTCCATCGGATGCCCGGATTGAAAGTTATGAAGGTTCGAGCGGACAACGCATTGCCCAAGTGCATGTACTTTGAGACAACAGGACCTGCAAAGCCCGGGGCCATTTGGTCAATAAATATGAGCTCCCACAAGCTCATTTGAAAAAATAAGAAGAAAAGAAAGAAAACTCTGTCCATTTCAGCCATTAACCTCTTCTAGAGTGCTCCAAACTGAGTGATTCTTCTTTCTAAACACTTGTAACCTCGTGTTCTACAATATACTAAAGTTTAACTAGTGGAAACCAAGTTTTCAGGCCCCAAAAGCTATTTGAAGTCTTCTTGGCAGCCATTGTAAGATTTTTTAGATTTTTAAGCTTTTTACTAATTTAATATATATATATATATATATATATATATATATATATATATATATATTACTGCTATATATATCTTTTTTAACTGCTTTCGTAATGTAAATATTTAATCTTACAACCTGTGGATTAGATTTATCTAAATCTAGCTATCTCTAACTTTTACCGGTTCAAAAGTGACTAATCTAGAATCGCTGAAGCTAGAATGGCTTAGATTTATTTAAATCTAGTTTTCTTTTTAGCTTTTGTACATATTAATCTATTATGTGAGCCTAGGAGCCATGAGATCGAAGATTCAGCCTGTGAATCTTGATTCGGTTCCCGTGATGGACATTTCTCAACTGCAGGAAACTTGTAATTATCTACGGTGTCTGGATTTTCTTGGATGGCTATCATGCCCATAAGGAGTTCGGCACTGCTATGTATCTTATTTTCTCGAAGATGCTTCGCATCTCGAAAATAAAAGCAATCAAGCCGAGTACAGGATAAAATGGAAGTATCAAAGGCCTCAATTACTATTGAGCATAAAGGTTTGAAAACATATTTTTCAAAACATCACTGCTATATCTTGCATAAAACTGAACTTTTATTTACAAGTCAAACCCTTTGTATATAGGTGCAAACGAGGCATAACACTACTTCTAGATAATTGCACATAGGTCGAACACATACACACACACATGCAGATAAACAAAGTAATTGAAAAGTTGTGGTAACCGTGTTTTCACGGAAGTCAGGGGGTGCCTAACACCTTTCTCCCGCTTAATCAAGCCCTCGAACCTAATGAATCTCGATTTCCAAGGCAAGTTAAACAGTGTCCAACCATTGTGCCTTTGTGTAAATCTTTTCAAAATAGGTTGAGTTGGTACAACCATTTTAAATCTACCAACTGGCGACTCTAAAAGTCAAATCGTCGACATTCACATGTCGGACCTTTTTAAACTCGCCTTTTCAGACAAAACTCAACGAAATGAGAACACAAAAAGGCAAGCACAGAAAGGGATGCAAATCTTTCTGACGTCAACACTTATTTTGTAGATATGCAGTCATTTCTAGGGCATGGCTCTAGAAGGATACTAGAGTGTAGGTAAAAATCATTATGGACCGCACCATGTCCAACATGGTACGATTTTTCCTTTTAGATACACCAATAAATTATTGTGTATCAAGAGGCGTCCATTATGAAAACGATTTAAGATAATCTAGAAACTTATTGCACAAGTATTTCTTCCCTCGATCCAATCAAAGAATTCTAATATTTTGCCACTTAGTTTCACTTTTGAATTCTTTGAATATTTCAAATGATTCAGACTTGTATTTCAGCAAATATACACATTCAACTCTTTAAATGATCATCTCTTTTTTCTTATACTAGTTTGTTCAATTTGCAAAATTATTTTTCATATAAGTCAAGTATATAAAGTCCATTTCCAGTTCTATACAAAACATTATTATTATAAATAGAACAAGAATTGTTCTTAAATATAATACCAAAAAATTTTATTGTCCAACAATAAAATGAAAATAATGTTTCTAACAAGAACTGGAATACAATAACAACTTATTAACTTAATAGACTTGCTCGTAGGCTATGCTAAACTATAAGTTCCTATGGCTTATGTAGTAACATTTGCTTCATTTTTCACTCGTAGGATTGCTTATCTTTTGTTTAGCTTTCTACTTTTTCTTGGTCCCTTAATAAATCTGTATTTATGAGAACCACAGCCGGTATCCAATACCCAAGTAGAGCCTTAACTTACAGAAAGAATTATTTCAATCATGAACAAACCTGTATCTATAACCGAAGCATCACTAAGCTTCTTCTGGTTAGCCTCTACAAGATACTTCTCGCAGTTTTTTTTCCAATGTTCTGGCTTATTGCAGTGGAAGTAAATTCATTTCCTATCCGTATCAGTTTTGTTCTTATTATCCTTTGTTTTTGCCTTTCTATTTACCTTATTTGAATTTTTCTTCTTTTAAGAATATCCTTTGGCTCCTACCAGTAAGACTTGGTCTTTCTTGGTTAAAAGTGACTCTCAACAGTTTTTAACATATTAAGCAAATCAGCGAGGCTGACATCTAACTTATTCATCTGAAAATTCACAATAATTGTGAGAAAGAGTCCGTGAGTGAATGCAAGATAAAATCTTGGCTCAATTATCCATCTATAACAAAACATGTTGTCCTAATTGTTCAAACAAATTGATCATGTTGAGGACTTGTGTCTGTATTGTTGTAAAACCTCGACTTTTTTGAAATAAAAGTCCAATTTAATTTATGATTATTATTCTAAAATTGTAAAATGTTAAATTGATAAATGGTCAAATGAACAATTAATCGGATAAATGAGCAAATAAAGAGAGTAAGTGGGAAAATTATTGGGCGGCTAACATGTGGGAGACAAAAGAATAATGGAAGGAAGAAAATAGGAAAGAAAGGAAGAAAAAGAAGGAAAGAAGAGAAAGAGGAAAAAGTGGGAGAAAGGGAAGAGGATTTTTTTTACACTCCCTCCCGTAGCCAATCTTCAGCAAAAGAAAAGAGAGAAAAGAGAGAAGAGAGAAAGGAAAGAGAAAGAAAGTAAGAAGAAGAAGAGAATAAGGAGAAGAAAGAAGAAATTAAGAAAGATATTTTCAAAATCTTGATAATTTTAGTTTATAGATTTTATGTAAAGAGTACATACTTATATATGTATTGGATAATTTAAACTTGTATAAACATGAATCAAATTAGAGGAATCTAGAAATCAAAAGAAGAATGAAAAATCTAAATATTCAGAAAAATTAGTTTAGTACTTGATTTTGTAAAATCCATAACTCTTTGTGTATAATGAGTTAGGAGATGAGCCATATATCAAAAGAAATCCCTAGAAGTTAGCTAAATGTAGAAATTAGAATCACCCAAAAATTCATTGTGAATTTTTGGTGGTGACTGTTTGAGTGAAACTGGTCTGAAGGACTTATAATCCAAAAAATCAGTGTTCTTTAGCTCTATTGCGTGAGTTATAATTTTTAATCCGACCGTTGGATCATTGTAATTTTTGGACATGTTATACATATGTAAGTTGAGTATATGTGCACAAATTTTGAACCGTTATAGATTAACATATGATTTGTTATGAATTTTAAGAGGTGACTGATTCAGAAATTTTTGTAGCAGAATTTTTCGATAAGCCTTTCTATCTATGTTAGAGGAGAAATTTGAAAAAACTTTCTTCTACAAAGTTTTAGAGAATTAAATTTTACATGGAAATGGCATAAGATCCGCAATTTGCTAATAAAAGGGCTAATTATTATGAACTATTGAAGTTTCTGTATATTGGAATTTATAATTAAATTATCAGAAATATTATTTGGGCTGAAATATTTTTACAGAATTCTTATAATATCATCTTAGAATTTCTGTAAATTTTTGATGAATTATTGAAAAGTAGAAGTAATTATTGTATTTTTAAACTATTTGTAGTTAGTTTGAAAATAGAAGAAATTCATAAAAAATCTATGAATGATGAAAAAATATGAAATTTGGTGAAAAATCTTATAATATTATTTTATAATTTCTACAAATTTTTGAAAAATTATTGAATAATATAAATATTTATTGTATTTTTAAACTATTTACAGTTAGTTTAAACATAGAGGAAATTCATAAAAAATTCTATGAATGGTGGAAAATTATGAAATTTGCTGAAAAATATTATAATAATATAAGATTAATATTGATGATGTTTTAAAGATATAAAAGTATGTGGAGTTAGTATTTCTATTTTGAAGCTATTAAATGATAGTTTTTATAAATAGAAATAATTATAGAAAAATGTCGGATAATCCGAAACATGTGAAAAATATATGAAGTAAGAAAGTTGTCATAAAATATTCGTTTGGTCGGAGAATATTTTTTTGTCGGGGAATATTCATACGACGACGAAATCATTGGTGGGCCCCATAACGGAATAACTGTCAGATATAGAAAGCGACAAAAATAATCTTTTTATAAAAAAGAACGACAAAGTTTTTATCGTTAAACTGTTGAAATACCCGATGATAAAAATACAATAATACGCGTGATTTCATAGTAGTACACGGTATTCCACAGTAGCATACGGTATTGCACAGTGATTCATATCATTGATTCTTACATAAGAAGTCACTCAGTCTTTCATTCAATAATTGTCACAATAGTTATTGTATAGTGACTCATATTATTTGATATAATATAATTATAGCCGTTGGAAGTATTGTAAGTCTATGTTACTAATTATGAATAATGGTTCAGAGATTAAAAAAGGTGTTGATTAAAGATAAGTATGATATGCAGATGTTTGTTCAATTATTTTCTTTTTACAGAAGTAAATTTGGCAGGACTTGCCGATACTCTAATTTTTCTAAAGTAGTTTGGACCACAACTCAATTATTTTTAAAACGTGTACAAGTTGGTTTAATTTTCTCTGTGGGACCATAAATTCCACTACTAGCATTATTATATACCTCATTTTGTTATTTTGTCAGAGCACGCGTGCTAGTTGTTTCCTCAATTTCCAGTATAAATAGGTTGCTAGCTTGAGAAACTAAACATGTGACAAACCGAAAAATCGGATTGTCCAGAATTTATGTTTAAATATTTAGTTATTAATAAAATAAATTTTTATTAATAATATTCTATGCTATAAGTTTATTAATCGTTCTAGAACCTAGGATGATTATAAGTCGGGAGAATTCTGGCTACGAGCTAGACTGAACGAGTAAAAATTTTCAAGACGAAAATAAAAATAATTCCAGGAATAAAAATATTTCTGAGAAAAAAGACGAAATAGGCACTATTCACCCGACGAAACCTAAGGGTTAGGGTTTAAATAACCTAAGCCTTTTCGAGAGTTCGGTATGTCGAAATGACATTCCGTCAAAAGATTTGACGATAATATATCGTGAAAAGTTAAGTAAGCCGATAAAAGTTTTTCTCGAAAAACGTACAGAAATCAGATGAAATAAAAATGACGAAAAGTATTGTTATGTACTTTTCATTCGTTTAACTACGTTAGGGAAAAACGTGAAGGAAAACGCTTAATGTCAAAAAGTGTTTTTCAGTTTTTCAGAGTTTCGAAGAATGCGTAAAAGTTAAACTGTAGAAGAAAGATGAAATATCCAAAAATATTTAGATTCCGAGAATTGCAGTTTTTAAAACTGTCGGACAAATTCCGCAAAGACGGAAGCACGAAGCTTCCAAGGGAAGCTTTGTGAATAGTAAGGAGGTGGGAATAGTAAGGAGGTGTGAATAGTAAGGCAGTTTATCCAAATGACTAAAACGCCCCTAGCCTTGGTTTTCTATATAAGAGAAGCTTAAGCTCATTTGTTAGTTAATGAAAAATTCACCGACAATTGAGAGAGAGAGAGAGAGAGAGAGAGTTCGGATGAGATGAGAAAGGAAGAGGAAAAGCTAGCCCGAGTGCAAGCTTTGTCCAACGGAGGAAGATTAAAGAAGAAAGGTAATCTGAAACCTAACTTTTAAATAATTTTCTTTAAGTTTTATATGTTTAAAATATATCTTAATGAGAATAAGAAGTAGAAGATGTTAAGAATGATTTCATATGGTTGAAATCATGAGAAAACGAAGAAATAAGAATTAGAAGTTTGTTTAATAATTTTCTTAAGGAAGTAGAAGTTTCGTAATGAATTTGAACGATCCGAATAAATCATATGAATGATTCGGTGAAATTAGTAAGGAATGGTGTTTTATAACATCAAATTCTAAGAAAAAGTAAAATCGTAATCAAAATATCGATTAAAAATGAAACACGCGAAGAACGCAAAGAACGCGAAGAACGCGAAGAACGTTGTTGATGGACAAATTTAAAACCATCGTAGTATAACTTGTTGTTGATGGACAAGTTTAAAACCATCACGTATAAGTTATTTGCTTATTGCTTGGTTAGGCACGGTAGAAACGTTCATGAAGAACAGATTAAACTTAGCTATAACGAAGTTATGACAAAAATTTTGTAAAAGACGAACGAGAAATAGAAAGTATGTAAGTGAACCCGAATGGGTAGGGTTTAATAAGAATGTAAGAGAGCATAGAGAATGTGAGTCGTGGACGCAAGAACGAATGAGTTTCGAGTTCGGATGACCGAATTACGGACGAACGGACGAAGAACATTAATATCATAAAACGAACGAAGGATAGAATTCAAGCCAATTGAATGGCAAGTTAACAGGTTCAGAATAAAATTTTGTCTAAGGGAAGTTAAAGTACGTGAGATAAGGAAGAGAATGGCTTTGGAACGACCTCGTTCCGAGTTATAACAAAAAAGATATGAGATTGTAAAGTAAGCGTCTCAAATCAGTTCAAAGACTTAGAAAAATTTTCAAGGTTTCATGCTTGGCACCGCTGCGCTAGATAAGCCTTGGGAGGTGGCGTTACAGTGCCAACCCGGGCCATTTGGTACTACTTTGTGGCACTGTTGCGTGAGAGGAAGGGAAGGAACCGGCACTGCAGTGCTGGTGCAGGGTAAGGCCCAGAAATGAACTTTTAATTGCTCAACTCCTGGAGGAAATGTATGGGAAGATAATGAACATGTAGTTCACGTAATGTAGCACTTAAACTGATTTAAACCTTTAGTAAAGGTTGAACAGGATTAAAAGACAAAGAATGTAAACACTAGATTACGTAACTGATATCCGGGGACCGTGGTCGCGATAAAACGAACGTGGGGGGTTGCTATGATTGTGATTCCTTAGACGTTGAGTGACGAGGGTGATGTGTAACATGTCGATGTTATGATGTCGTAATGAGAGATAAATGTAAAGCGTATAGACGTTGTGAACACAACGCAGTTGCGATGAACGATCGGTCTTAGCATACAACGAACCGTATGGCTTCGACATTAAGAAAGAATAATGAACATGGGGTTCATGGGATGGATAACGATTGAAAGCGATTAAAACCTTGAGTAAAGGTTGAATGAGAGATTAAGAGATGATCAACGTGAACGCAGAATACATAAATAATTCTTGTGAATCGTATTCGCGTCGAACGAAAGTTCTAAGTATACATTAGTTGTATGACTTAGACGTTGATGAAGGTAGTAAGTAAGATATGAATTATCATGAAGGCCGTAACGAATGGTAATAAGATTAATGAAAGTCTGAATGTAAGTTGGATAAAGAAGGATAGAACGAATGTAAGCGTTAAACACTTTAGCCGACGTATATGCGAATATTAAACGGGCAAAACCTACACCCCGTGTATGGTTAGATCGTAAGGTAATGAAGGATGATGAGTAAACCTATGAACAGTGAAGAAATTGAATTAAAGACAATAATGTATTGTGACACCCCCAAATCTGGGTATCTTCCAACCCAACAGATGGTGCTACACGGTACTCATAATCATACATTCATTCCGTTGAAATAACATAAAAATGAACGTAATTTCTACTTTCTTATTAAATAATAATAAATCCTTTTCCCAGGTTCTGTAACCGATACATTCTTTGTTATCATAATTTGATTCTTATAAACATACTAATCTATTACAGAATAAACTAATTATTCATCTTCGCTTTTCCTTTATCTTTACTAGAAAACTCAGTTCGTTCGGCCTTTGCTGTAATCATATAATTCAAGCAAGAAATGAGCATAACTAGCTCAGCAAGTCTAACAAAGGATAATATAAATACCATGTCAAGAATCATATGATTATCTTCCATAACTCAACAAATAGCTATAAAGTACTATGAAATATTGACTAACACTTCTCACTTATAACAACAATTCCAAAGTATATATAATAGCCTAGGAATTCTGAACAGGTCAAAACACCATGAACATACTCTTTTCGTTTTCATACATAAAAAGGACATCCCGGCACTAAGACTATACATTCGATATTTTTACAAGCACTTCTAGGTGATCAGCCTATAGTACTCTATATTGATTAACATTCATCAGTTAAACATATTTACGTTTAACATTTGGCAACTTCGCGTGCCCATCGAATAATCGATGAAAATACATTTATTTGTTTATATGCAAACTTACCTTTGAATCTGTACCAAATACTTGACATAGGATAGCGTTAATAGTTCTATATTGAAAGACTTGTAACAAATCAATCTAGCTCTTAAGAATAGTCTAGCCGAGTTAAAACTGGCATCGACCCTTTTATAAAACAATTCATGAATTTCATAACATGAATCACAGAAAACTTGGCTAACTCGAAGGCTAGACAAGCGTTAAGAAAAGTTGCCTTCAAGCGTCTTCAAATATAATATTCAACAATTCTTGCTCGTTACAGTATCTACATGATATATTCACATAGCACACTGAGATTAGTTACTAAACAATCTAACTTCATTATTTTAACCAACTTCTTTCTCTTCTATGTCTTAAAGGAATTTATTTCCTTAATAAATGTCAATTCGACTTACTATCCTTCATTACGGCTTCTTAACATTATTACGTTAATAATCGAGACTCGATAATCTTTGGTTAAGTACACTTAGCGAATACCGTTCACGGTTTACTTACTTACATCCCGTATTCTTCGCTTACTTACTATTAAACCCTGCTCAAGTTCCTAAAGTCATCACTAAATAAGTGATTTAAGATCAATCTTACTATGTATATTAAGTACATACATGCTTCACTATTGGTTTACAATTACTTTGGTTCAAAAACAAACTTGGTCAACATTTCTTCAGTACCCCTTGCCCCGGTAGGGGTTTGTTCTTTGAATATGCCCGCCCCGGCGGGCTAGGCCCCTGCTAATCCACGAAATATCCCCCCCCCCCCGCCCCAGCGGGGGTTCTGGCCCTTACATAGCCCGCCCCAGCGGGGGTCCAGGTTGTTAGTTCCTTATGCTTATTTTCTTGTCAGGTATTTACATGTTCGTTTAACATTAGTAAGCATTCCTAATTCATTTTACATCCGTATTGGCTCATTCAAAAGCCATTAGCTCATAAGTCATGTGCATTATGATTTCATTTTCGAATCTTTTAACAAGGAATTTACCGCTGAGTTCATTATTAAGCATTTGCTTATCATTCGTGAGCGTTCATAACTCGTTTTCTTCATTTTAGGTCAGAAATCGACGATTCTTGAGTTCACGACTCGTGAATACGTTATACTACGCTATGCCCTCGAAAACCAAGGTTTTCGAACTAAACGGAAAATTTTGATTACTAATTCAAAATTATACGATTTCAACGTTTAACGTCTAATTTCGTAGGATTCGCCATAACTTCGTTACTCATGTTCTATATGCCAAATCAAATGGAACAACTCCATTGATTCATCATCTACATCCTAACCAAGCAATATTAACATATCCTATCAATGATGTTTTTTAATTGTCCATCAACAACCAAGTTAACGTTTAAAGGTTTCTTTGGTTTAAACTTACGTAATCACTTACGATTTCTACTTAAACATGACTTATCAATGTTTTAATCATTAATAGCCATCCTTATTCCTCCGAAAGAGACATGCTCCACCAATCTATGATTCCCTACGAAAAAGAAATCAAAGGCTTATGTTTACGAAATATTAACTTTTCGTTCTTCACGTTCTTACTAAAACTCTTATACTTTGCTTTAAAGTAGCTTTATTACTTGTTTCTAGCTCTTTCTCTCTCTTAATATATGTTGGAAAAAGTTTGTAAAGTAACAAATGACCAAGACTAGCTTTCTTATATAGGCAATTCAAATGGAGGGCAATTGGTCAAAGGTCCTACCTCCTTACTATTCCTTTTCTTCCTCACCAAGTAAAGCTACTTTACTTGGCCTCCAAGTGGGTTACTTTACTTGACCACCAAGTGGCCGGCCCACATGGTCTTTTGGGTCCTCCCCATTGGTTGTCCCATGGGTTTTACCAATCCGGTGACCCATCGGTTCGATCCGCGGTTCGGTTTCTTGGATCGGGCTTAATTTAACTTAACATTGGGCCTTAACTTGGGCTTGCTTACACAATTCATTGGGCTTGATATAATCTAAATCCAATTGGATTCTACAAAGTCCTTAAACTCAAAGTCCATTAAGAACTAATCGTATTCTATATGTATAACTCACGTATTCTATTCATATAGTATTCGTACGATATTCGTATTATACGTCGTAATATTCTTTATACTATACTCATATATCACACGTATAATAACCCTAATCATTATACGCATTATATTTCTTTCTCGGAATTCACTTTCACTAACCCTTAGGTTTTAAGTCCGCAGGCGAAAACTCCGTTTGCCATAACTGAAATATTATTGGATATTCCATCTCGTCTTAGAATTCTATCATTACGCGTTTCTCAGAAATTCAAACTCAATTCCCGAGCAGAAATAGATGAATAATATTTTTACGAAATTTTCTTAGAAAACATTTAGTTTCATCTCGGAAATTCAAAACAATTAATCCTAGCACATAGCCAGAATACTAACCACATCCACACATTTTAGGTCATAAAACGACCTTCAAACATCTCACTTATACAAATAATCAATTAAATTCATTTGATCCACATAATCAAATAAAAATTTAATTCATTCAAAAATCTAATTTTCTCGGGCGTTATATTCTCCCTCCCTTATTAGGATTCTGTCCCCAGAATCTCATTATAATTACATAAACAAATGAGAAAATTTTTTTCTTCATTTTACTTTCGAGTTCCCACGTTGCTTCTTCGGCATTGTGGTTCCTCCAAATCACCTTCACCGAAGGTATTACCTTATTTTTTAAAACTTGTTCATTCCTATCAATAATATGAATCGGAAGTTCTTTATACATTAAGTCTTTTTCCATTTGAATAGATTCGTACTCTATTACGTGTTTATAGTCCGGTTTATAAGGACGTAACACTGACACGTGAAATACATTGTGCATACGTTCCATCTCTAGAGGTAAAGCTACTTCATAAGCTACCTCTCCTACCCTTCTTAATATTTCAAATGGTCCTATAAACCTTGGACTTAACTTCTCTTTCTTTCCAAAACATATCTTCCCTTTCCAAGGTAATACTTTCAGAAAGACATAGGAACCTACTTCAAATATATTGTCTTGATGAGGATCTGCATACTTCTTTTGTCTATCTTGAGCCGCTACCAATCGAGTACGTAATAACGTTACCATGTCCGCCATCTGTTGTACCATCTCAGGTCCCAACATTCGACGTTCACCTACTTCATCCCAACAAAGGGGAGTTCTGCACTTCCTCCTATACAACGCTTCATAAGGCGCATGCCTATACTAGCGTGAAAACTATTGTTGTTCGCAAATTCCACCAACGGTAGATGTTCGTCCCAACTCCCTTTGAAATCCATAACGCAAGATCTTAACATATCTTCTAGCATTTGAATTGCCCGTTCACTTTGTCCATTCGTTTGAGGATGATACGCCGTACTCAATCTCAAATGCGTTCCCATTTGCTCTTGTAAACTCCTCCAAAAGTTCGATGTGAATCGTGGATCACGATCTGACACAATCAAAATTGGTACTCTATGTTTTGAAATAATTTCGTTGATATAAAGCTTAGCTAACTGCTCTAGGTTATACCTAACTCCTATTGGTAGAAAGTGAGCCAATTTCGTCAACCGATCCACTATTACCCAAATAGCATCATATCATTTCCTTGTTGGAAGTCCCACCACAAAATCTATTGTGATATGCTCCCATTTCCACTCTTGAATTTCTAATGATTGCAGCAACCCACTAGGTCGTTGGTGTTCAGCCTTAACTTTCTGATAAGTTAAGCACTTACTAACATATTCTGCGATCTCCCTCTTCATGTTCGGCCACCAAAAGTTCTATCGAATGTCTTGATACATCTTAGTACTACCCGGATGTATCAAGTACCTCGAACTATGAGCCTCACTCATTATCTCTTCTTTTAAATCGAAATTATTGGGAACCCAAATTTTTCCTTCAAAACAAAGCAATCCCCCCTTGTCGAGGTTGTACTTAGTCTTCTCTTGATCTTCCATCCTCTTCTTTATTCGTTTGCACTCTTTATTACCTACTTGTATTTCCTTAACCCGTTCCATTATAGTTTGTTGAGTCTCTATTGAGAATAACATCTCTACTGCTTCATCCGATAATTTAACTTCTAACTCCATTCTCGCCATCTCTGTTACTAACTCATTCTGAGTCGTTAACATTGACAGCTTTCTCTACCCTTCCTACTTAGCGCATCGGCTACTATATTCGCTTTTCTTGGATGATATAAGATATCACAATCGTAATCTTTTATCAACTCCAACCACCTTCTCTGCCTCATATTCAACTCCTTCTGTGTGAAGATATATTTTAGACTTTTATGGTCCGTGAATATCTCACACTTCTCCCCATATAAATAATGTCTCCATATTTTTAAAGCAAAAACTACAGCTGCCAATTCTAGGTCATGAGTAGGATAAGCCTTCTCATAATCCTTCAACTGATGTGCTGCGTACGCAATGACCTTGCCATCCTGCATGAGCACACAATTAAGTTCTCTATGCGAAGAATCGCTATACACTACAAAATTCCCCGTATCATTTGGCAAAGATAATACAAGTGCCTCACTTAACCTCCTTTTTAGTTCCTGAAATCTATTCTCACACTTTTTCGTCCACACATACTTTACTGACTTCCTTGTCAAATTCGTCAACGGAGTAGCTATTTTAGAAAAGTCCTGAATGAACCTTCTATAGTATCCCGCTAACCCTAAAAAACTCCGAACTTCGGTTGGCATTTTCAGTTGTTCCCACTCATTCACTGCTTTCACGTTCGCTTGATCCATGGAAATGCCATCTTTATCAATAACATGTCCTAAAATCTGCACTCGTTCAAGCCAAAATTCACACTTAGTGAATTTCGCATACAACTTCTCCTTCCTTAGTGTTTCCAACACTATCCTTAAATGTTCATCATGACCTTCTGGTGTCTTAGAATAGACTAGAATATCATCAATGAACACTACAACGAACTTGTCCAAATACTGTTTGAACACTCTGTTCATCATATCCATAAATGCGGCTGGCGCATTAGTCAACCCAAATGACATAACCAGGAACTCGTAATGACCATAACGAGTCCTAAATGCTATCTTAGGTACATCCTCCTAAAAGTAGTATGCATACAAGCCAATCATGTTTGATAATAAAGCATATACTTTGTAACAATATTATCTATTTATTAATAAAAAGTATTAATTTATTAAAAGCTTTTAATTATCTACATGATGCTATTTTATAATATGTGATAAACCCATAGTTTTAAGCAATGCTTTTAGAATAATGATGATGATCATTCCAATGAGATCTAAATTCTTAGAAAGCTTAAAACTAAAATAGTTCCCAATCGTTGGATTACTAAATTAGGGATTAGTGAATCTGGATAGATTGGTACATACGTTGCTTGCTCATTGGATGAGGATGATTGATCTCATGATCATTTATGTGGAGACACTAAAGTAAGTATGTAGGTGTTTATTAGAGAATAAGTTCACGGAACGTGGCTCGCTAAGAAATACCTAATGGAGTTTTACTTGCCTGTAAATAGGAATTCCTGTAGTGATAGCAGTACAAGTGATCCTTGGACTTGAATCATCATAGTATCTTGTGTATGATGAGTTATACTTTGACTTATTCCTTAAGACCCTTAGGGTATATCAAAGGGTATGCATGGGTATAATAAGTCGTACATGGAGATAATGTAAGACCCCAACTTTTATAAATAAAAATGAATTTTCTATAAATATCATTTTTGAATATTATGGAGTTAATTTGATATAATGTTATAGTTGTGGGTAATATTCATAAATTTTACAAAGTACGCAAGTTGTTATATAATATTCGATTGATCGGGAAATATTCGTTTTAACAGGAAATATTCGTACAACGGCACAATCATTGGTGGACCCCACAACTGAATTATTGTCGGATTGAGAAAACGACAAAAATATTTTATTAAAAATAACGGCGAAAGTTTTACCATTGATACTGTTGAACTACTCGGTAGTAAAAGTACAGTAATACGTGTGGTTGCATAGTAGCACACGGTATTGATTATTAATGCTTATGTTAGAAGTCACTCAGTTTGATTCAATTATTGTCAGTTAATAATATGAATTATTTAGCGATAATGAAGTTTTATTTTATTCGTATTATTAACGTAATAAAACAGAAACATCTTTTTATATAAAACAGAATACTTTATTAAAGTTATTCTATAAATAGAATATATTGTATTTTATTTAAAAGATTTTTCTTTAAATATGGACCGTCAGATTAAAGTAATCAATCTGGACCGTTCATGGATTAGTTACTATGCATTCCATTTTTCTATAAATAGTAGCTCATTCCTTCATTATTTCTTACGAATTCACTGAACTCTAGAGAGAGAAACTATAGAGAGAAACTATAGAGAGAGAGAAGAAAAGTATTCTGTTACTTAATTACTTTCTTATTTCATTTCTTCTTTAAAACGGTAAGGGGTGTTATTCTTTCTTATTCATAAAGAGAACCGTTGTTATTCTATTTTTTATTATTCTGTTGGAATAACCTGTATACGCGGTCTACCCTATACTTGGTGACATTCTTCTATTATTCTGTTGGAACATCCTGTCTGTGTGTTTTACACCGGAACTGGTTCCGTCTTTATTATTATTCTGTTGGAACATCCTGTCTGTGTTTTTTACACCAGACCTGGTTCCGTCTTTATTATTATTCTGTTGGAACATCCTGTCTGTGTGTTTTACACCAGACCTGGTTCCGTCTTTATTATTATTCTGTTGGAATATCTTGTCTGTGCGTTTTACGCCGGACCTGGTTCTATTATTTATTATTATGTTGAAATAACCTGTCTGTGCGGTCTATCGCATTCATGGTGATTTCTTTTGTTATTCCATTCTTTATTATACTCAGTTGGTTAAGTTTTGACTTCTATACTCCATGAAATTTGTGGAATATCCTTGATAATTGCGTTTCATCCAGTATCTTTTCATGAAAATATTCTTCTAAGCATTCTTGAATTTTACTCCACAAAGTAGTATCATGTTGACAATTTGGACGTTGCTAATTCTTGGATAAATTAATTTTTGAACTTGTTTTATTGCATTCTTATATCATTGTCATCATCCTCATGTTTATAAAATGTTAAAAGTCATCTGTGGCCTGTAGTACATAGATAGACTTGGTATGATTATGACCAGGGATTATTCGGTATAATCATGACCGTAATGTTACAAATGATGTGGTAAAAGTCCTCATTGGCCCGTAGTGCATTGATGGACAGTTGTTGGCATGATCATGACCATTAATGAATACATGAATATCCTTGACCGTAGTTCAGGGATGATTCGATGATGTGGATTATTTTATTAAGCTGAGTCCCAGCGATAACAGTGTTGAAAAACCTTTTAAATCATAGAAGATAGTAGATTTTATTTTCTACTTGACTCTTTTAATGGATTGCTTGTTTCGCTGCAGTTAAACTTGATGTTCGTTATATTTTATCAGTTTAATACTATTGAAGGCTAATGATAATTTATTCTGCATTATCTTAGTCATAATATTTCTTACTAGGCTAGTTGAGCTCACCCTTTCTTTCACTGTTCTCTTCAGGAAATGAGAATATAACTGGGACGAGTCGGGGAACGGAGTGATGGACCAGATGATAGTATTAGTAGTCCTCACTATTCTGTTAAATAGTGTGACAACAATTGTAATGAGGACTCCTTTTGAGTTTGTATAGTCTCTAGTAGACAATAATTGTATTCAAACTCACAGTTATGTTTTGTCGTATTGTACACAACAGTTGTATTAGTAAGTTGTATTTGTATTCTGTACCATGTATCTGACGACCCAAGATGGGTGATGTATACCTAATTTTGGGGGCATCACAGTTGGTATCAGAGCTTAGGGATATGATCCCTGGCTAAGATGTGAGAATAGAACTAGGAGGGAAGAGACGGGGAATTCCTTCACTAGTATGACCTACCTAAGTTTATTTGCATAGTATTTAATTGGTCGGTCAGAATATAAGGATAATATATGACATATCAATTAACTTTTGTTTTGTGGTAGTATCTGAAAATGGCGTCCGAGAATGTTGAGAATAGCAATGGAGCACAGGCGACTGTTGATTCACCACATATCAATAATCGGGATAATGTGCATCAGGAAGGCGACAATCCTCATGCAAACAACAATACTGACCAAATAATGAATGATGGACTGTTCAGAAGCTTTATGCAGTTCATACAACAGCAGGCGAGAGCTGCTCCTGTTCAAAATGTAGGTGAAAATACTGAAAACTCTCGGACGGTCACCGCTAAACAGTTCAAGGAGCTGGGACCACCAGAGTTTATGGGAGAGCCAAAACCACTTATAGTAGAAATATGGATAAAGCAGATCACCAAGATATTTGATGTCTTGGGATGCTCCGAGGAGCAAAAGGTTCCCTTTGCCGCCTTTATGTTGCGAGGAGGGGCAGATTATTGGTGAGAATCGATTAAGTGTACTCAACCTGCCGCACTGAAGATGTCTTGGGAGAAATTCCAAGAGCTGTTCAATGACAAATACTTTCCCGAAAGTGTTTGACACATGAAGGAGGTGGAGTTCATCAAATTGGAGCAGAATAATATGACCGTGTCGCAGTATGAGGCTAAATTTTCTGAGTTGTCTCGGTTTGCGTCCCACTTGGTGGATAATGAAGAGTGAATGACGCGAATGTTTTTGCGAGGTTTGAAACCTGAGATACGTCAACATCTTATCTCTCATAAACTGTGTTTGTATTCAGATGTTGTGAATAGGGCTCAGTTAGTGGAGCGCGATAACGAGTCAACGCAACCAAAAGAGAGCAGTCGACAAAATGATAATACCAGTGAGAGCAGCCATCGAAGCGGTGACAACAAGCGTGGAGGGAATCAATAGGCCAGAAATGGTAACCACTTCGGTGGTAATCAGGGCTAAAACAATAAGAATGGTCATTTCAAGAAAAGGAGATTCAACAATGATGGAAAGACATCAGCACCATCACCCGTTGTTAAGGAAGGAGAACGACCACCTATCATATGTTTCAAATGCGGAGGAGAGGGGCACATCAGTCCAAACTGCGCGATGCCGTCTAAAGCATGTTATAATTGTGGAAGAGAAGGTAATTTAGCTCGATTTTGTCGTTTACCAAAAATAAGTTCAGCCAAGATGGAGACACGAAAGGCCGTCCCAGAAAAGTCAAAACCGGTAGTGCAAGGGAGAGCGTTTGTTGTGACCTCCCAGAAAGCAAGGAACTCGAATGAGGTTATCACGGGTAAGCTTATCATAAACTCTAACGAAGTCTATACTTTATTTGATACCGGTTCTACCCATTCTTTTATTTCTCCTACTTGCGCTCATCGATTAAATTTGACTCCGGAGAAATTAGACTTTGACTTATCTGTTGAAACTCTATTGGGAGAAACCTTCATTACATCCACGGTTTATAAGTCTTGTTTGGTTCAAGTTGGTACCCACACATTATCTGTAATACTTGTATTTGACGTGATTCTAGGGATTGATTGGTTAACTACTCATCATGCAAAAATTGATTATTTTCGTAAGGTTGTTAGCTTTCATATTCCTAATCGACCTATTATGCAAATTCAAGCAACCAAACCATTAAAATCAATCGCTGTCATCTCAAGCCATAAAGCTATTCGTTTATTGAAAAACGGATGTCAAGCTTTCTTAGCTCATGTCACGGATCTAGACAAAAATACGTCAGTTTTGAATGATATTTCTATTGTTAATAAATTCCCTGATGTATTCCCTGAAGAACTTCCTGGCCTACCCTCAGAGCGTGAAATTGAATTTTGTATCGACCTTAAACCCGGTACAAAACCCATTTCCAAAGCCCCATATCGAATGACTCCTATTGAACTTCAGGAGTTAAAGATCCAACTGCAGGAATTGTTAGACATTGGCTTTATTCGTCCTAGTACTTCTTCTTGGGGTGCTCCTATTCTATTCGTGAAGAAGAAAGATGGAATTATGCGACTTTGTATTGATTATCGGGAGTTGAATCATGTCACCATCAAAAACAGGTACCCATTGCCACGTATTGATGACCTGTTTGACCAGTTGCAAGGAGCACAATTCTTTTCAAAGATCGATCTTCGTTCTGGATATCATCAGCTGAAGGTTAGAACTGAGGATATTCCAAAGACGTCTTTCAGAACTCGGTACGGGCATTATGAATTCCTAGTTATGTCCTTTGGATTGACTAATGCTCCTGCTGCCTTCATGGATATGATGAACCGGGTATTCAAGAAATATTTGGATCACTTTGTAGTCGTCTTTATTGATGACATCCTTATTTATTCCAAAAGTCGTGAAGATCATGAGCAACTGTAACAACCCGATATTTTCTATATAAATAAATCAGGAATTTTGCATATAATTTTTTTTTTTAATTTAAAGAGGAGGATTTGTACAAGATAATGCGTGTATGTAATTATGTAATAGATAAAAATATATTTATTACATGAATGTTTACAAATTATTTTATTTAGAATTATTGATTATTATAAATTATATTCTTTTAATAATTAATTTTATAGTAGAAATATTTTTATTAATTATTTTCCATGAAAATATAGTTATATATTATTTAAATAATATATGAAATGATTTTTAGAATTATTATAATAATTATTTATTTTATTATATGAAGTTATGCAAGATTAATTAAGTTAATTATTTTAATTTAATTAATAATGTTATACATGAAGAATAAATCAGATATGGAATCCAAACCCTAATTTTAGATTTTTATCAATGGATAAGAATAATAATATAATAATAATATATTTTGATTTTTCAGTGCTATAATTATGTACTGTATGTTGTGAACTGTTAATGGTTGGTCAATTATGGGGTATTATGATAAAACCCTAATTTTTACTGACAAACCCTAATTTCGAAGTCATATGAGACTTTAAAATATGTTAAGAAAATATGTTATGTGATTCATGATAATTATAATTATTAATAATCAAGAGAAAACACTAATTGTAAAGTAAGACCCTAATTTTGTAAATTAGAAACCTTAAATCAATAATTAACTTATTGATAAATGAAAACCCTAATTTAAAACTCAGGATGAGTTCGACACTGTTATATAACTGTGTTACATGGTGCATGCATGTTATGTATTATATGACTTTTTGATTAATTAGGTATACCCTAATTAATATTTAGAAATATTAATTTCTAGAAACCCTAATATTTATTTTATAAATCCTAATTTATTTAAATCGTAAACCCTAATTGTTGATTTGGAAAGCTTAATGCTAATTAGTGTATCTTAAACCTAATTAGTAAGGTGTTATGTAATTAAAAACCTAATTAATTAAGAAACCTTAATTTTGTATGTTAGAAATAAAAATTTATTATTTTATTTTATTTTATAATTAAAACCCTAGTTTATAATTAGTAACTCAATTTGTGACATGGGTAATACTAATTGCTAAGTAATTGCACTAATTGTTAAATTAGTAAGTTTAATTATAATTATTAAATTAGTGAGCTTAATGTTTAATTTCTAAATATTAGAAAACCTACACTAATTAAGAGATCCTAATTACATTTTTGGAAACTAAATTGTTATTTATTTTATTAAATCCTATTTTAGGAAATTATTTTTTTAAACTATAAAATGGTCCAAACCCTAGATTGCTCAAACTCTAATCCCTAAGGGTTTGCAACAAATGGAAATTCTAGAAATAAAAAGGAGATGACAAAAATGCCCTTATGCACAATTTTTATTTATTAAGCTTACTTGCGTATCTTGCCAAGATTGGAGTAGTTCACCAACTCTAGATTATCCCACATGGTCATAAATCTCAGCATTTCAGCTCTATTGGACAGCTAGATCAGATTTTTTATTGCATTGCATTGCTAGATAAATAAATTGTGAGAGAGAAATTATCTACTTTATTTCTCAATCTCTCCAAGAGCTTCTCTCTCCTCAAATTTCGAAATCTAGAGTGAGAGAGAGTGATAAACAAAGTTAACATCAGTTCATATCAAGCCTATAACAGATCTACAAGGTCAGATTCAAAGATCAAGCTTTAAAGGTATAAGAACCCTAATTTAGAAAATCTTATGATTTGTTGTTAGATGTTATAATTGATTTGTTAAATGTGTTAGAGGGTATTATTAAGTGATCTGGGTTGGTAGTTGATGGATCAATAACATCTAAGTGCACGAAGTTGAAAATTTTCAAAATATGGAAAATGTTGTTTTTGGGTCTGACAGTCAAATGTCAGAGCCCATGGATCTTTGTATGTTATGTGTTTTTGTTGTTTAAGTGTTTAAACTTGTAGTCTGCTATGAGGTCTTGGATCTGAAACTCGAATCAGGGTCAGATCTGGTTTATATTAAAAGTTATTGATGGTCAAAGGCCGTTGACCGACCATGACCGAATGAATTCTGGGTAACCCAGAAATTTATTTTTAGCTTCTGACAAGAACTTTGAAAGTCCGGATCTGTCAGGTTTTAAGTGATTTAACGTTTCTATTTGTTACATGTTGTAGTCTGTAATGTTATGAGTAATCTGCAAGTGGGTTCATGATAATTGAATGCGTAAATCAGAAGTTATTCACTGTCAAAGTTCGTTGACCGAACACAAATTTAGTTTCCTGGGTAACCCAGAAAACTGAAGAACGTGTTCGGGCACTGACTTTGACCGACTTTGCTTTTGTTTCTGTAAAGTTGTTTGGATCAGTATTTGTATCAACATTATAGTATGTCATGAGTTCTACAAGTTCATAGTACTTTCGAACCTTAGCAAATAACAGATCAATGGTGGTAATCGGTCAAAAGTCATTGACCGATAAGTCTTACTGCCTGGGTAACCCAGAAATGTGGAGGCAGTGGTCTGACAGGTACTTTAGAGACTTAGATCTTGTAATGTAATGATATCTGGACACTATAAATGACCAATGAAGATACCATGGTAGTTAGTCTACAAGGCCCGACGTCTAGAACACCTGTGACATAAACCGATTAACCGGAATAAGGCCACCAAGGTCGTTGACTGGTATTGACCAAATTTTTCTGGGCAGCCCAGAACTTGATGAACAGCCTTGACAATCATTTTAAAGGCTCAGATCTTGCATCTGAGTTGTTGTATGACCAAAATAATTCCGAATACTTGTAGTTCTACATTTATACTACACGATCAATGCTTTAGATCGACCATAGCATGCAGGAACAAAGAAATTATAAGTGGTCAAAGTTGACCCCTCGAGCACTGACCTGTCAGTGTTCTTGGGCTCAAGAACACCTAAGGCGACACTTTTCTGTCACCAAAGGCCTATAGCGACGGTTTTCTTTATTTTTATTTTCTGAATTTCCGAAAAATGATTAAAAATAGAAAATAAATTCTAAAAATTATAAAAATAGTTTTAAAAATTATTTTAAATTCAGAAAATTAGTTTTTAAATATTTTGAATATATTTCATAAATATTTTATATTTTTGGAATATTAAAAGTATTTAATTTATTTAATTATAATATTAAATAAATTATTTAAAAATGATTTTAATACATGAAAAATTATTTAAAATTATATTATGGTATAAGAAAATAATTTAAGTTATTTTTGATAACTTTCAATATTTGGTGATGAAATTTCATTAATTAATTAATATTAATGGTAATTAAGTTATTTAATAAATGTATTAAATAAATTATGGAAAATAGAATTAATGATATAAAAATTATAGAAAAATGATTTAAAGGTTATTTAAGTTATAAAAAAATGACTTTTGATATTTTGTCATGAAAAATATTAATATTTTGATATTAAATGATATTAAATTTATTTAATACTTATATTAAATAAATTAGTTTAAAAATGATTTTAATATTAGAAAAATTATTTTAAATGAAAATAAATAGTTTAAAAATATTTTCAGTTATAAAATATAACTTTCAATATTTAAAGTTAAATTTCATTAATTAATTATTATTAATGATATTAAAGCTATTTAATAATTATATTAAATAAATTAGTTTAAAATGATTTTAATATTAGGAAAATCATTTTAAATGAAAATAAAGTGTTTAAATATATTTTAAGTTATAAAATATAACTTTTAATATTTAAAGAATAACTTCATTAATAATTTAATATTAATAATTATTAATTTATTATTAATGATATTAAATTTATTTAATAATTATATTAAATAAATAGTTTATAAATAGTTTTATTAATTTTAAAAATTATTTAAAAAGGATATAAAGGAATTAAGAATATTTTAAGTTATAATTAATAACTTTTAATATTTTGATAAATAATACATTAATACTTTAATATTAATGATAATTATTTAAAAATGATTTTTAATTCTTTTAAAAATTATTTAAGTGTAATATTAATACTTTAAAAGTATTTTAAGTTATTTTAACATTTTGGCAATGGTTTCATTAATAGTTTAATATTAATTAAATATTAATGATAACAGAATTGTGTAATATTTATATCATTTAATAATGATTCTGAGGTTTGAAAATTCATGATAAATTATAATAAATGTTTAAAAATTATTATAAGTCATTTGCAAATAATATGACCGATACTTACAGATGTGGAATTACAGGATAGAGTCTTAGACTCGATAATTACCCGATAAAGCTGTCGGTAGACCGACATGTTTAAGAAATTGATCTGGACTTAGATAATTTATTGAGATATGTGGTTATTTGTGATTCAATTGTTATTAAACATATGTGCCAATATGATTAGGGTACGTGCTGACTGCAATAAGCAGTATTATGTGTTATAGTATGTTATTCTAATCGAACGAACGATCTTATTAATGGTAGGTCGTGAGATAAGCGATAAATCTAAATTACAAAATGTAAGCAGCGCTTCAGGCAAGTATCTAACCTTTGCATTTTCTTTATGCAATGGATATGAGTAAGAATCTTTCTAAACTATATTATTACTGTACAGATTATTAACTTTATATTATATACGCTCATTGCTTATCAACATGTTAGTATATGGTAATTAAGATATATATATATATATATATATATATATATATATATATATATATATATATATATATATATATATATATGTTGAATTATAGATTATTGTTGAGCAAGATAAAACCTTTGATTTAGAACCCAGACAAGTATGACCATCCCTACACGGGAAAACTGTTTATGCACCCAAGGTGGAACAGAGTGAACGATCCTATCGTTCTTGTAATGTACTATTGATCAATACAAGGCCCATGGGAAGTACAACCTAACGCCCGTAAGTTATGTCGGTTTACAGATGAATTTCTGTTTAACCTTTTCGAAAATAAAAATAATGTTCATGGCATGTCACCATAACCCCAATTATAGTCATTATGTAGTTTCAAAAATTTGAAAGAGAGTTGTTATGTTATTATTATCGGTTCAGAATACTTCACAACTATTGACTTGTTGTAGAAGAATAGTACAAAGAAAATATTTAAATCCTTTTAGCTTATATATATATAATTGCTATTACTTGCTGGGCATTCAAATGCTCATCCCTGCTTAATTTAAATATTTTCAGCTAAGTGTGAATGATCAGAGAGCTCTGCTAAGAACAAGGGAAAGGGAAAAGGTTGCTGAATGAATGAACGTTATCTTATGTAATAGTTTAATACTATTAAGACAAGTATGATATATATATATATATATATATATATATATATATATATATATATCTATCATGGTTTGTAATGAATGTTTAAAGGTTACGTACTTGGGATTAGACTCTGATAAATGTAAGTTAAGTTTGATATTTATATTATTGTTATTATTATTAGTATTATTCCGCTCATAAAAATGGTATCGTGATGAACCGAGTTCGGGTTTCAAGTACCTGAGTTTGGGGTCTTCACAAGTTGGTATCAGAGCTTAGGGTTAGAAACCTTAGGTGGGTTAGACCTTAGGCTATAACCTTAGAACAGAGAAAAACGTTAAAAATGCAATTAACTCATATAGAGTTTAAAAAGGAGATGAATTTAATAAATTCATTGTCAAACAAAATAAAAGATAACTTTTATAAAATTATAAATTGCTGTGTATATATATTGTATGCTAGTCTAGATAATTTTTGTGTATAGCTGTCGGATAGAAAGAATTAGAATACCCTCAAATTGTAAAGAAGAAGTCAACCTCCATAACCGAGCCAATATTAAAGCTAATAGCTGAAATAGAGGCTCACATTGAAAGCTACCTCAATGAGGCGGTTATTTTGGAAAGTATAGTACTGGACCCTGAAACGATAGTATGACTGATAGGTAAAGTATAGTTAAAGAATATGTGGTCAATGTCGAGTTCTCAAACTCATATGTTGGTGGTGAGTTCTTAAACTCATAATGTATGGTAAGTTGGACGAACTAGGTGTAGTTAGAGGTGAATGAATTATTGAGGATAATGACAATAGACAGATTTCTAAGCAATTGATCCTTAGTGAAGGTCTAAGAAGATAAATAGTATTACTATTATGTGAGTAGGTATGATTATATGTTATGTATATGATGGGTATGCTTGTATATGGTAATATTTTTCAAATTTTATATAAGTTATGGCAGCGATTCCTGACTTTTGAGTCACAAAGGGATATCAGATGATTAAAGCAATATGTGCTATGGTATGTCAAGAGATATGAGTCTATGATGGATTAATGAAATAAGTTGGTATAAAGATAGTAGATATTTATCTGAACACTGGTTAATACAATAAACTGAGTTTTCAAAACATAATATTTTGAATACATGATTATTTGAGTAGAAAAAAAAAATCACGTTATATGTTAAGCGTATACAATAAGGCTTAGAATAAAGAATAAATAGTGATAATGCTGTCAAGGAGACGAAAATGAAATACACGGACAGAAGAACCTGTCAACAAAGCTGGAAGACAACCAGACCCGATACAGAATTTTGCGAATATGGACGATCAAGATATGCAGAACGGAATACCAGTCGCCGGAAGATCAGCCAGATAATCGGTCGACGAACGTCAAAGACTTCAAGGCAATCAGACTGCCAGGATTTAGAGGATCAACTGACCCTGTAGCAACATTTGTGATAACTACGATAACAAAGGGGCAAAAGATAGTTTTGTCACCTAAACGATAAAAGGAAAGGAGATAAAGGCAAGTCTGCGTGATTTAAGTGTGGATCAATGGAGTATAGGGTGGAAGACTGTTCAGGAAGGAGAAAGAAGGCAAGGAATGCGAATACAGAAAAAGGCAGCAGGACATTGGCGACAACGGGACCAACATCAACAATCAAACCAACGAAATCAACCGCAAGCGTCTTCAACATGACCGTTCAAGATATCGTGGCAGCCGAGGATGCAACTCCAGGTATTACTCGAACCAATTTTATTTTTTTATATAGTATTTTTCTTATATATAGTAAATTAGTTTATAAAGAAATTTTGAAGGAGAAATTTGAGTTCTTTTAGAAATCAAATTTCTGTTTAATCAAAAAGATAAGCTTTATGTGAATAGTTAAAGATCAGTTCGATCAATTTTGATCGAGATCTACTCGCAATGATTGTGTATGATATGTACCCTGGTATGTATAGGTTTTAAAACGGTGATTCCGGGGACGGAATCTTTATAAGGGAGGGTGAATGTAACAACCCGATATTTTTTGTACAAGATAATGCGTGTATGTAATTGTGTAATAGATAAAAATATATTTATTACATGAATGTTTACAAATTATTTTATTTAGAATTATTGATTATTATAAATTATATTCTTTTAATAATTAATTTTATAGTAGAAATATTTTTATTAATTATTTTCCATGAAAATATAGTTATATATTATTTAAATAATATATGAAACGATTTTTAGAATTATTATAATAATTATTTATTTTATTATATGAAGTTATGCAAGATTAATTAAGTTAATTATTTTAATTTAATTAATAATGTTATACATGAAGAATAAATCAGATATGGAATCCAAACCTTAATTTTGGATTTTTATCAATGGATAAGAATAATAATATAATAATATTATATTTTGATTTTTCAGTGCTATAATTATGTACTGTATGTTGTGAACTGTTAATGGTTGGTCAATTATGGGGTATTATGATAAAACCTTAATTTTTACTGACAAACCCTAATTTCAAAGTCATATGAGATTTTAAAATATGTTAAGAAAATATGTTATGTGATTCATGATAATTATAATTATTAATAATCAAGAGAAAACCCTAATTGTAAAGTAAGACCCTAATTTTGTAAATTAGAAACCTTAAATCAATAATTAACTTATTGATAAATGAAAATCCTAATTTAAAACTCAGGATGAGTTCGACACTGTTATATAACTGTGTTATATGGTGCATGCATGTTATGTATTATACGACTTTTTGATTAATTAGGTATACCCTAATTAATATTTAGAAATATTAATTTCTAGAAATCCTAATATTTATTTTATAAATCCTAATTTATTTAAATTATAAACCCTAATTGTTGATTTGGAAAGCTTAATGCTAATTAGTGTATCTTAAACCTAATTAGTAAGGTGCTATGTAATTAAAAACCTAATTAATTAAGAAACCTTAATTTTGTATGTTAGAAATAAAAATTTATTATTTTATTTTATTTTATAATTAAAACCCTAGTTTATAATTAGTAACTCAATTTGTGACATGGGTAATACTAATTGCTAAGTAATTGCACTAATTGTTAAATTAGTAAGTTTAATTATAATTATTAAATTAGTGAGATTAATGTTTAATTTCTAAATATTAGAAAACCTACACTAATTAAGAGATCCTAATTACATTTTTGGAAACTAAATTGTTATTTATTTTATTAAATCCTATTTTAGGAAATTATTTTTTTAAACTATAAAATGGTCCAAACCCTAGATTGCTCAAACTCTAAACTCTAAGGGTTTGCAACAAATGGAAATTCTAGAAATAAAAAGGAAATGACAAAAATGCCTTTATGCACAATTTTTATTTATTAAGCTTACTTGCGTATCTTGGCAAGATTGGAGTAGTTCACCAACTCTAGATTATCCCACATGGTCATAAATCTCAGCATTTCAGCTCTATTGGACAGCTAGATCAGATTTTTTATTGCATTGCATTGCTAGATAAATAAATTGTGAGAGAGAAATTATCTACTTTATTTCTCAATCTCTCCAAGAGCTTCTCTCTCCTCAAATTTCGAAATCTAGAGTGAGAGAGAGTGATAAACAAAGTTAACATCAGTTCATATCAAGCCTATAACAGATCTACAAGGTCAGATTCAAAGATCAAGCTTTAAAGGTATAAGAACCCTAATTTAGAAATCTTATGATTTGTTGTTAGATGTTATAATTGATTTGTTAAATGTGTTAGAGGGTATTATTAAGTGATCTGGGTTGGTAGTTGATGGATCAATAACATCTAAGTGCACGAAGTTGAAAATTTTCAAAATATGGAAAATGTTGTTTTTAGGTCTGACAGTCAAATGTCAGACCCCATGGATCTTTGTATGTTATGTGTTTTTGTTGTTTAAGTGTTTAAACTTGTAGTCTGCTATGAGGTCTTGGATCTGAAACTCGAATCAGGGTCAGATCTGGTTTATATTAAAAGTTATTGATGGTCAAAGGTGTAAGACCCCAATTTTTATAAATAAAGATGAATTTTCTATAAATATCATTTTTGAATATTATGGAGTTAATTTGATATAATGTTATAGTTATGGGTAATATTTATAAATTTTGCAAAGTAAGCAAGTTGTTATAAAATATTCGTTTGGTCGGAGAATATTCTTTTTGTCGGGAAATATTCGTACGACGGCACAATCATTGGTGGACCCCACAACGGAATTATTGTCGGATTGAGAAAACGACAGAATTATCTTTCTATAAAAATAACGGCTGAGGTGTTACCGTTAAAACCGTTAAAACTGTTGAACTACTCGGTAGTAAAAGTACAGTAATACGCGTGGTTGCATAGTAGCACACGGTATTGATTATTGATGCTTACGTGAGAAGTCACTCAGCTATACTCAATTATTGCTACAGTAATTGCTGTATCATATCTCTTAAATTATTGTCATAGTATCATCTGTATAATATGTTATATTATTAAATCAATAATTGAGACGTTGTGGTAAGTTTGGTTATTTTATGGGGGACCATATGTCATCATCTAAGAGTCTCTTCGTCAATAGTAATTACCGTCGTCAATAGTAATTACCGTCGTCAATAGTAATTACCGTCGTCAATAGTATTTACCTTGGTCAATAGTAATTACCTTCGTTAATAGTATTTACCTTGGTCAATAGTAATTACCTTCGTCAATAGTATTTACCTTGGTCAATAGTAATTACCTTCGTCAATAGTATTTACCTTGGTCAATAGTAATTACTTTCGTCAATAGTAGTTGTCCCTTCAATATTACCAAGAGTCATTTGACCCTTCGTTAAGACCAAGAGTCATTTGACCCTTCGTTAAGACCAAGAGCCACCCTCAGTTTTTCTATAAATAGAGGCCTAGGGCTTCATTATTTTTCACGAATTCATTCAAGCTATAGAGAGAGAAAGTATAGAGAGAATAAGAGAGAGAGAATAAAAGTATTCTGCTACATCACTTTTCCAATATCCAGTTCTTTTAAGGTAGGGAATATTATTTCTTTTATATTCATGAAGAGAACTTCTGTTATTCCATTTGTTATTATTCTGTTGGAATAACCAGTATACGCGGTCTACCCTATACTTGGTGACATTCTTCTATTATTCTGTTGGAACATCCTGTCTGTGTGTTTTACACTGGATCTGGTTCCGTTTATTATTCTGTTGGAACATCCTGTCTGTGTGTTTTACACCGGACCTGGTTCCGTTTATTATTCTGTTGGAACATCCTGTCTGTGTGTTTTACACCGGACCTGGTTCCGTTTTATTATTATTCTGTTGGAATATCCTGTCTGTGTGTTTTACACCGGACCTGGTTCCATTATTTATTATTCTGTCGGAATATCCTGTCTGTGCGTTTACGCCGGACCTGGTTCCATTATTTATTATTCTATTGGAATAACCTGTCTGTGCGGTCTATCGCATGCATGGTGATTTCTTTTGTTATTCCATTCTTTATTGTACTCAGTTGGTTAAGTTTTGACTTCTATACTCCATGAAATTTGTGGAATATCCTTGATAATTGCGTTTCATCCAGTATCTTTTCATGAAAATATTCTTCTAAGCATTCTTGAATTTTACTCCACAATGCAGTATCATGTTGACAATTTGGACGTTGTTAATTCCTGGATAAATTAATTCTTGAACTTGTTTTATTGAATTCTTATATCATTGTCATCATCCTCATGTTTATAAAATGTTGAAAGTCATCTGTGGCATGTAGTGCATAGATGGACTTGGTATGATTATGACCAGGGATTATTCGGTATAATCATGACCGTAATGTTACAAATGATGTGGTAAAAGTCCTCATTGGCCCGTAGTGCATTGATGGACAGTTGTTGGCATGATCATGACCATTAATGAATACACGAATATCCTTGGCCGTAGTGCAGGGGTGATTCGATGATGTGGATTATTTTATTAAGCTGAGTCTCAGCGATCACAGTGTTGAAAAACTTTTTAAATCATAAAAGATAGTAGAGTTTATTTTCTACTTGACTCTTTTAATGGATTGCTTGTTCCGCTACAGTTAAACTTGATGTCTATTATATTTTATCAGTTTAACATTGTTGAAGGCTAATGATAATTTATTCTGCATTATCTTAGTCATAATATTTCTTACTGGGCTAGTTGAGCTCACCCTTTCTTTCACTGTTCTCTTCAGGAAATGAGAACGTAGCTGGGGCAAGTCGGGGAACGGAGTGATGGTCCGAAGATAGTATTAGTTAGTAGTCCTCACTATTCTATGTAATGGTGTGTTAATAAATGTAATGAGGACTCCTTTTGAGTATGAATACTCTCTAGAAGATAATATTTGTATTCAAACTCACAGTTTATGTTTTGTCGTATTGTACACGACAGTTGTATTATTAAGTTGTATTTGTATTCTGTACTATGTATCTGACGACCCAAGATGGGTGATGTATACCTAATTTTGGGGGCGTCACAGTTGGTATCAGAGCTTAGGGATATGATCCCTGGCTAAGATGTGAGAATAGAACTAGGAGGGGAGAGACGGGGAATTCCTTCGCTAGTATGACATACCTAAGTTTATTTGCATGGTATTTAATTGGTCGGTCATAATATAAGGATAATATATGACATATCAATTAATTTTTATTTTGTGGCAGTATCTGAAAATGGCATCTGAGAACGTTGAGAATAGCAATGGAGCACAGACGACTGTTGATTCACCACATATCAATAATCAGGATAATGTGCATCAGGAAGGTGTCAATCCTCATGCAAACAACAACACTGACCAAATGATGAATGATCAAATGTTCAGAGGCTTTATGCAATTCATGCAACAACAGGTGAAAGCGGCTCCTGTCCACAACGTAGGTGGAAATACTGGAAACTCTCAGGCGGTCACCGCTAAACAGTTTAAGGAGCTGGGACCACCGGAGTTTAAGGGAGAACCCAAACCACTTGTAGCTGAAACATGGATAAAGCAGATCACCAAGATATTTGATGTCTTGGGTTGCTCCGAGGAGCAAAAGGTTCCCTTTGCCGCCTTTATGTTGCGAGGAGAGGCAGATTACTGGTGGGAATCGATAAAGCGTACTCAACCTGCCGCACTGAAGATGTCCTGGGAGAAGTTCCAAGAGCTGTTTAACGACAAATACTTTCCCGAGAGTATTCGTCACATGAAGGAGGTGGAGTTCATCAAATTGGAGCAGAATAATATGACCGTGTCGCAGTACGAGGCAAAATTTGCGGAGTTATCCCGGTTTGCGTCCCACCTGGTGGATAATGAAGAAAGAATGACGCGGATGTTTTTAAGAGGTTTGAAGCCGGAGATACGTCAACATCTTGTTTCTCATAAACTGTGTTTGTATTCAGATGTTGTAAATAGGGCTCAGTTGGTGGAGCGCGATAACGAGACAACGCAACCAAAAGAGAGCAGCCGGCAAAATGATAATACCAGTGAGAGCAGTCATCGAAGCGGTGACAACAAGCGTGGAGGGAATCAACAGGCCAGAAATGGTAACCACTTCGGTGGTAATCAGGGCCAAAACAATAAGAATGGACATTTCAAGAAGAGGAGATTCAACAATGATGGAAAGACGTCAGCACCAGCACCTGTCGTTAAGGAAGGAGAACGACCACCTATCATATGTTTCAAATGCGGAGGGGAGGGGCACATCAGTCCAAACTGCGCGATGCCGTCCAAAGCATGTTATAATTGTGGAAGAGAAGGTCATTTAGCCCGATTTTGTCGTTTACCGAAGACAAATTCAGCTAGGATGGAGGCACCAAAAGCCGTCCCAGAAAAGTCAAAACCGGTTGTGCAAGGGAGAGCGTTTGTTGTGAACTCCCAGAGAGCAAGGAACCCGAATGAGGTCATCACGGGTAAGCTTATTATAAACTCTAAAGAAGTTTATACTTTATTTGATACCGGTTCAACCCATTCTTTTATTTCTCCTACTTGCGCTCATCGATTAAATTTGATTCCGGAGAAATTAGACTTTGACTTATCTGTGGAAACTCCGTTGGGAGAAACCTTCATTACCTCCACTGTTTATAAGTCTTGTTTGGTTCAAGTTGGTACCCACACATTACCTATCGATCTGATTTCATTAAAAATACTTGCATTTGACGTGATTCTAGGGATTGATTGGTTAACTACTCATTATGCAAAAATTGATTGTTTTCGTAAGGTTGTTAGCTTTCATATTCCTAATCGACCTATTATGCGAATTCAAGCAACCAAACCATTAAAATCAATCGCTGTCATCTCAAGCCATAAAACTATTCGTTTATTGAAAAACGGATGTCAAGCTTTCTTAGCTCATGTCACAGATCTAA
Source organism: Panax notoginseng (assembly GCA_016801055.1). Classification (NCBI taxonomy): domain Eukaryota; kingdom Viridiplantae; phylum Streptophyta; class Magnoliopsida; order Apiales; family Araliaceae; genus Panax; species Panax notoginseng. The sequence continues at coordinate 139,584,352 of CM029020.1, forward strand.
ACAAAAATACGTCAGCTTTGAATGATATTTCTGTTGTTAATAAATTTCCTGACGTATTTCCCGAAGAACTTCCTGGCCTACCCCCAGAGCGTGAAATTGAATTTTGTATCGACCTTGAACCCGGTACAAAACCCATTTCCAAAGCCCCATATCGAATGGCTCCTATTGAACTTCAGGAGTTAAAGACCCAACTGCAGGAATTGTTAGACATTGGTTTTATTCGTCCTAGTACTTCTCCTTGGGGTGCTCCTGTTCTGTTCGTGAAGAAGAAAGATGGGAGTATGCGACTTTGTATTGATTATCGGGAGTTGAATCATGTCACCATCAAAAATAGGTACCCATTGCCACGTATTGATGACCTGTTTGACCAGTTGCAAGGAGCACAATTCTTTTCAAAGATCGATCTTCGTTCTGGATATCATCAGCTGAAGGTTAGAACTGAGGATATTCCAAAGACGGCTTTTAGAACTCGGTACGGGCATTATGAATTCCTAGTCATGTCCTTTGGATTGACTAATGCTCCTGCTGCCTTCATGGATATGATGAACAGGGTATTCAAGGAATATTTGGATCACTTTGTGGTCGTCTTTATCGATGACATCCTTGTTTATTCCAAAAGCCGTGAAGATCATGAGCAACACTTGAGGCTGGTACTCCAAAAGCTTCGTGAATACAAGCTTTATGCCAAGTTGAAGAAATGCGAGTTCTGGCTGGAGGAGGTAGCATTCCTTGGGCACGTAGTATCAAGTCGTGGAATATCGGTTGACCCGGCAAAGATTGAAGCTATTCAAAGCTGGGAGCAACCTAAATCAGTGACCGAGGTACGTAGCTTTCTTGGTTTAGCTGGTTATTATCGGAGATTCGTGGAAGGATTTTCTCGAATCGCTACTCCATTAACTCAGCTGACTCGGAAAGATACAAAGTTTGGTTGGAGCGAAGAATGTGAGCAGAGTTTTCAAGAACTCAAGAGGAGACTCATTTCAGCACCTGTTCTAACAATACCATCTGGCTCGGAGGGATTTGTCATCTACAGTGATGCTTCGAGCAAAGGGTTGGGATGCGTTCTCATGCAACATGGAAAAGTCATAGCCTATGCATCAAGACAACTCAAGGAATATGAGAGGAATTATCCTACTCATGATCTAGAGTTGGCAGCTGTTGTCTTTGCACTTAAAATTTGGAGGCATTACTTGTATGGGGAGAAAGTGGAGATCTTTACGGATCATAAAAGCCTCAAATATTTCTTCACTCAAAAGGAACTCAACATGCGACAACGACGTTGGCTTGAACTGTTGAAAGATTATGATCATACCATTCAATACCATCCTGGAAAAGCGAACGTGGTAGCTGACGCATTGAGTAGAAGATCATATGCGGGTACAAGTGCAATATTAACAACGCAAAGGCCCATTTTGTGTGACTTGCAAAGGATGGAGATAGAGTTGAAGACTCCAGGGACCCATGTGATGATGGCGAATATACGAGTAGAACCGACTTTAATCGATAAAGTTAAAGCTGCTCAAGCTACAGACCTGGAGCTGATGCGTATGAGGAAGAAAGTGCAAGAAGGTGTTATGCCGGAAGCAAGAATCGATGAAGAAGGAATACTTCGAGTCAACTCCAGACTTTGTGTTCCTAACAACCCTGATTTAAAGTATGAAATCATGATGGAGGCGCACAACACACCGTTTGCAATCCATCCTGGAAGTACCAAAATGTATCATGATCTTCGTCATACATTTTGGTGGAGCAATATGAAGAGAGAGATAGCGTTGTTTATCTCAAGGTGTCTAACTTGTCAACGAGTCAAAGCGGAGCATCAAGTACCAAAAGGTCCATTGCAACCACTTGAAATTCCAGAATGGAAGTGGGAGCACATTACCATGGATTTCGTTACCGGTCTTCCTAGGGTTTCTCAAGGTATTGATGCGATTTGGGTCATTGTTGATAGATTGACCAAGTCTGCTCATTTCTTACCGATACGAGAAACTTATACACTTGAACGTCTTGCTCGTATGTACATAAACGAGATTGTAAGACTGCATGGTATGCCAGTATCCATAGTTTCTGATCGAGACCCAAGATTCACTTCACGATTTTGGGTTAGTTTACAAAAAGCTATGGGCACGGAGTTACGATTTAGTTCAGCATATCATCCTCAGACGGACGGACAATCAGAGAGGACTATTCAAACTCTTGAAGATCTATTAAGACTCTGTGTCTTTGACTTCAAGGGAAGTTGGGACAAGTTCTTACCATTGGTGGAGTTTTCCTACAACAACAGTTATCAAGCAAGTATTGGCATGGCTCCATTCGAAGCATTGTATGGAAGAAAATGTCGTTCTCCAGTATGCTGGGATGAGGTGGGCGAAGCAACGTTGTTGGGACCGGAGTTGGTACGTATGACTACAGAAAAGATTCAAACGATCCGACAACGTATAAAAACCTCACAAGATCGACAAAAGAGTTATGCTGATCTTCATCGAAAGGACGTGGAATTTGATGTAGGAGATCATGTGTTCTTACGTGTTGCTCCATGGAAAGGAGTTACGAGATTTGGAAAGAGAGGAAAGCTAAATCCTCGATTCATCGGTCCATTTTTAATCCTCGATCGAGTAGGAACTGTGGCTTATAGACTCGCTTTACCGCCAAGTATGTCTCGTGTTCATAACGTTTTCCACATATCCATGTTACGCAAATATGTGGAAGACCCGAACCACATTATTGAGTTAGAACCGGACGAAATAGCGGAGGATTTGACGTATGAAGAAGTTCCTGTTCAAATCTTGGATAAGAAGGAACATATTCTACGCTCCAAGGTTATACCTCAAGTCAAAGTTTTGTGGAGAAACCACGATGTTGAGGAAATGACTTGGGAGTTAGAATCAGAAATGAAATCAAGGTATCCTTACCTCTTCGACATACCAGGTACGTACCCTAATTTCGAGGGCGAAATTTCATAAGAAGGGGAGGTTGTAAGACCCCAATTTTTATAAATAAAGATGAATTTTCTATAAATATCATTTTTGAATATTATGGAGTTAATTTGATATAATGTTATAGTTGTGGGTAATATTTATAAATTTTGCAAAGTAAGCAAGTTGTTATAAAATATTCGTTTGGTCGGAGAATATTCTTTTTGTCGGGGAATATTCGTACGACGGCACAATCATTGGTGGACCCCACAACGGAATTATTGTCGGATTGAGAAAACGACAGAATTATCTTTCTATAAAAATAACGGCTGAGGTGTTACCGTTAAAACCGTTAAAACTGTTGAACTACTCGGTAGTAAAAGTACAGTAATACGCGTGGTTGCATAGTAGCACACGGTATTGATTATTGATGCTTACGTGAGAAGTCACTCAGCTATACTCAATTATTGCTACAGTAATTGCTGCATCATATCTCTTAAATTATTGTCATAGTATCATCTGTATAATATGTTATATTATTAAATCAATAATTGAGACGTTGTGGTAAGTTTGGTTATTTTATGGGGGGCCATATGTCATCATCTAAGAGTCTCTTCGTCAATAGTAATTACCGTCGTCAATAGTAATTACCGTCGTCAATAGTATTTACCTTGGTCAATAGTAATTACCTTCGTCAATAGTATTTACCTTGGTCAATAGTAATTACCTTCGTCAATAGTATTTACCTTGGTCAATAGTAATTACTTTCGTCAATAGTAGTTGTCCCTTCAATATTACCAAGAGTCATTTGACCCTTCGTTAAGACCAAGAGTCATTTGACCCTTCGTTAAGACCAAGAGCCACCCTCAGTTTTTCTATAAATAGAGGCCTAGGGCTTCATTATTTTTCACGAATTCATTCAAGCTATAGAGAGAGAAAGTATAGAGAGAATAAGAGAGAGAGAATAAAAGTATTCTGCTACATCACTTTTCCAATATCCAGTTCTTTTAAGGTAGGGAATATTATTTCTTTTATATTCATGAAGAGAACTTCTGTTATTCCATTTGTTATTATTCTGTTGGAATAACCAGTATACGCGGTCTACCCTATACTTGGTGACATTCTTCTATTATTCTGTTGGAACATCCTGTCTGTGTGTTTTACACCGGACTGGTTCCGTTTATTATTCTGTTGGAACATCCTGTCTGTGTGTTTTACACCGGACCTGGTTCCGTTTATTATTCTGTTGGAACATCCTGTCTGTGTGTTTTACACCGGACCTGGTTCCGTTTTATTATTATTCTGTTGGAATATCCTGTCTGTGTGTTTTACACCGGACCTGGTTCCATTATTTATTATTCTGTCGGAATATCCTGTCTGTGCGTTTACGCCGGACCTGGTTCCATTATTTATTATTCTATTGGAATAACCTGTCTGTGCGGTCTATCGCATGCATGGTGATTTCTTTTGTTATTCCATTCTTTATTGTACTCAGTTGGTTAAGTTTTGACTTCTATACTCCATGAAATTTGTGGAATATCCTTGATAGTTGCGTTTCATCCAGTATCTTTTCAAGAAAATATTCTTCTAAGCATTCTTGAATTTTACTCCACAATGCAGTATCATGTTGACAATTTGGACGTTGTTAATTCCTGGATAAATTAATTCTTGAACTTGTTTTATTGAATTCTTATATCATTGTCATCATCCTCATGTTTATAAAATGTTGAAAGTCATCTGTGGCATGTAGTGCATAGATGGACTTGGTATGATTATGACCAGGGATTATTCGGTATAATCATGACCGTAATGTTACAAATGATGTGGTAAAAGTCCTCATTGGCCCGTAGTGCATTGATGGACAGTTGTTGGCATGATCATGACCATTAATGAATACACGAATATCCTTGGCCGTAGTGCAGGGGTGATTCGATGATGTGGATTATTTTATTAAGCTGAGTCTCAGCGATCACAGTGTTGAAAAACTTTTTAAATCATAAAAGATAGTAGAGTTTATTTTCTACTTGACTCTTTTAATGGATTGCTTGTTCCGCTACAGTTAAACTTGATGTCTATTATATTTTATCAGTTTAACATTGTTGAAGGCTAATGATAATTTATTCTGCATTATCTTAGTCATAATATTTCTTACTGGGCTAGTTGAGCTCACCCTTTCTTTCACTGTTCTCTTCAGGAAATGAGAACGTAGCTGGGGCAAGTCGGGGAACGGAGTGATGGTCCGAATGAATAGTATTAGTTAGTAGTCCTCACTATTCTATGTAATGGTGTGTTAATAAATGTAATGAGGACTCCTTTTGAGTATGAATACTCTCTAGAAGATAATATTTGTATTCAAACTCACAGTTTATGTTTTGTCGTATTGTACACGACAGTTGTATTATTAAGTTGTATTTGTATTCTGTACTATGTATCTGACGACCCAAGATGGGTGATGTATACCTAATTTTGGGGGCGTCACAAAAGGTCGTTGACCGACCATGACCGAATGAATTCTGGGTAACCCAGAAATTTATTTTCAGCTTCTGACAAGAACTTTGAAAGTCCGGATCTGTCAGGTTTTAAGTGATTTAACGTTTCTATTTGTTACATGTTGTAGTCTGTAATGTTATGAGTAATCTGCAAGTGGGTTCATGATCATTGAATGCGTAAATCAGAAGTTATTCACGGTCAAAGTTCGTTGACCGAACACGAATTTAGTTTTCTGGGTAACCCAGAAAACTGAAGAACGTGTTCGGGCACTGACTTTGACCGACTTTGCTTTTGTTTCTGTAAAGTTGTTTGGATCAATATTTGTATCAACATTATAGTATGTCATGATTTCTACAAGTTCATAGTACTTTCGAACCTTAGCAAATAACAGATCAATGGTGGTAATCGGTCAAAAGTCATTGACCGTTAAGTCTTACTGCCTGGGTAACCCAGAAATGTGGAGGCAGTGGTCTGACAGGTACTTTAGAGACTTAGATCTTGTAATGTAATGATATCTGGACACTATAAATGACCAATGAAGATACCCTGGTAGTTAGTCTACAAGGCCCGACGTCTAGAACACCTGTGACATAAACCGATTAACCGGAATAAGGCCACCAAGGTCGTTGACCGGTATTGACCAAATTTTTCTGGGCAGCCCAGAACTTGATGAGTAGCCTTGACAATCATTTTAAAGGCTCAGATCTTGCATCTGAGTTGTTGTATGACCAAAATAATTCCGAATACTTGTAGTTCTACATTTATACTACACGATCAATGCTTTAGATCGACCATAGCATGCAGGAACAAAGAAATTATAAGTGGTCAAAGTTGACCCCTCGAGCACTGACCTGTCAGTGTTCTTGGGCTCAAGAACACCTAAGACAACACTTTTCTGTCACCAAAGGCCTATAGCGACGGTTTTCTTTATTTTTATTTTCTGAATTTCCGAAAAATGATTAAAAATAGAAAATAAATTCAAAAAATTACAAAATTAGTTTTAAAAATTATTTTAAATTCAGAAAATTAGTTTTTAAATATTTTGAATATATTTCATAAATATTTTATATTTTTGGAATATTAAAAGTATTTAATTTATTTAATTATAATATTAAATAAATTATTTAAAAATAATTTTAATACATAAAAAATCATTTAAAATTATATTATGGTATAAGAAAATAATTTAAGTTATTTTTGATAACTTTCAATATTTGGTGATGAAATTTCATTAATTAATTAATATTAATGGTAATTAAGTTATTTAATAAATGTATTAAATAAATTATGGAAAATAGAATTAATGATATAAAAATTATAGAAAAATGATTTAAAGGTTATTTAAGTTATAAAAAAATGACTTTTGATATTTTGTCATGAAAAATATTAATATTTTGATATTAAATGATATTAAATTTATTTAATACTTATATTAAATAAATTAGTTTAAAAATGATTTTAATATTAAAAAAATTATTTTAAATGAAAATAAATAGTTTAAAAATATTTTCAGTTATAAAATATAACTTTCAATATTTAAAGTTAAATTTCATTAATTAATTATTATTAATGATATTAAATTTATTTAATAATTATATTAAATAAATTAGTTTAAAATGATTTTAATATTAGGAAAATCATTTTAAATGAAAATAAAATGTTTAAAGATATTTTAAGTTATAAAATATAACTTTTAATATTTAAAGAATAATTTCATTAATAATTTAATATTAATAATTATTAATTTATTATTAATGATATTAAATTTATTTAATAATTATATTAAATAAATAGTTTATAAATGGTTTTATTAATTTTAAAAATCATTTAAAAAGGATATAAAGGAATTAAGAATATTTTAAGTTATAATTAATGACTTTTAATATTTGGATAAATAATACATTAATATTTTAATATTAATGATAATTATTTAAAAATGATTTTTAATTCTTTTAAAAATTATTTAAGTGTAATATTAATACTTTAAAAGTATTTTAAGTTATTTTAACATTTTGGCAATGGTTTCATTAATAGTTTAATATTAATTAAATATTAATGATAATAGAATTGTGTAATATTTAAATCATTTAATAATGATTCTAAGGTTTGAAAATTCATGATAATTTATAATAAATGTTTAAAAATTATTATAAGTCATTTGCAAATAATATGACCGATACTTACAGATGTGGAATTACAGGATAGAGTCTTAGACTCGATAATTACCCGATAAAGCTGTCGGTAGACCGACATGTTTCAGAAATTGATCTGGACTTAGATAATTTATTGAGATATGTGGTTATTTGTGATTCAATGGTTAGTAAACATATGTGCCAATATGATTAGGGTACGTGCTAACTGCAATAAGCAGTATTATGTGTTATAGTATGCTATTCTAATCGAACGAACGATCTTATTAATGGTAGGTCGTGAGATAAGCGATAAATCTAAATTACAAAATGTAAGCAGCGCTTCAGGCAAGTATCTAACCTTTGCATTTTCTTTATGCAATGGATATGAGTAAGAATCTTTCTAAACTATATTATTACTGTACAGATTATTAACCTTATATTATATACGCTCATTGCTTATCAACATGTTAGTATATGGTAATTAAGATATACGGGTAATTGACAAAGGTATATCAACATGTGATTAAATACAATGATTATCTAATTGGGACACTTATAAATTACCCGTATATATATATATATATATATATATATATATATATATATATATATATATGTGTATGTGTGTGTGTGTGTGTGTGTGTGTGTGTGTGTGTGTGTTGAATTATAGATTATTGTTGAGCAAGATAAAACCTTTGATTTAGAACCCAGACAAGTATGAACATCCCTACACGGGAAAACTGTTTATGCACCCAAGGTGGAACAGAGTGAACGATCCTATCGTTCTTGTAATGTACTATTGATCAATACAGGGCCCATGGGAAGTACAACCTAACGCCCGTAAGTTATGTCGATTTACAGATGAATTTCTATTTAACCTTTTCGAAAATAAAAATAATGTTCATGGCATGTCACCATAACCCCAGTTATAGTCATTATGTAGTTTTAAAAATTTGAAAGAGAGTTGTTATGTTATTATTATCGGTTCAGAATACTTTACAACTATTGACTTGTTGTAGAAGAATAGTACAAAGAAAATATTTAAATCCTTTCAGCTTATATATATATATATAATTGCTATTACTTGCTGGGCACTCAAATGCTCATCCTTGCTTAATTTAAATGTTTTCAGCTAAGTGTGAATGATCAGAGAGCTCTGCTAAGAACAAGGGAAAGGGAAAAGGTTGCTGAATGAATGAACGTTATCTTATGTAATAGTTTAATACTATTAAGACAAGTATGATATATATATATATATATATATATATATATATATATATATATATATATATATATTATCTATCATGGTTTGTAATGAATGTTTAAAAGTTACGTACTTGGGATTAGACTCTGATAAATGTAAGTTAAGTTTGATATTTATATTATTGTTATTATTATTAATATTATTCCGCTCATAGAAATGGTATCGTGATGAACCGAGTTCGGGTTTTACGTACCTGAGTTTGGGGTCTTCACAAGTTGGTATCAGAGCTTAGGGATAGAAACCTTAGGTGGGTTAGACCTTAGGCTATAACCTTAGAACAGAGGAAAACGTTGAAAATACAATTAACTCATATAGAGTTTAAAAAGGAGATGAATTGAATAAATTCATTGTCAAACAAAATAAAAGATAACTTTTATAAAATTATAAATTGCTGTGTATATATATTGTATGCTAGTCTAGATAATTTTTGTGTATAGCTATCGGATAGAAAGAATTAGAATACCCTCAAATTGTAAAGAAGAAGTCAACCTCCATAACCGAGCCAATATCAAAGCTAATAGCTGAAATAGAGGCTCACATTGAAAGCTACCTCAATGAGGTGGTTATTTTGGAAAGTATAGTACCGGACCCTGAAACGATAGCATGACTGATAGGTAAAGTATAGTTAAAGAATATGTGGTCAATGTCGAGTTCTCAAACTCATATATTGGTGGTGAGTTTTTAAACTCATAATGTATGGTAAGTTGGACGAACTAGGTGTAGTTAGATGTGACGCCCCCAAAATTAGGTATACATCACCCATCTTGGGTCGTCAGATACATAGTACAGAATACAAATATAACTTACTAATACAACTGTCGTGTACAATACGACAAAACATAAACTGTGAGTTTGAATACAAATATTATCTTCTAGAGAGTATTCATACTCAAAAGGAGTCCTCATTACATTTATTAACACACCATTACATAGAATAATGAGGACTACTAACTAATAATATCATTCGGACCATCACTCCGTTCCCCGACTTGCCCCAGCTACGTTCTCATTTCCTGAAGAGAACAGTGAAAGAAAGGGTGAGCTCAACTAGCCCAGTAAGAAATATTATGACTAAGATAATGCAGAATAAATTATCATTAGCCTTCAACAATGTTAAACTGATAAAATATAATAGACATCAAGTTTAACTGTAGCGAAACAAGCAATCCATTAAAAGAGTTAAGTAGAAAATAAACTCTACTATCTTTTATGATTTAAAAGGTTTTTCAACACTGTGATCGCTGGGACTCAGCTTAATAAAATAATCCACATCATCGAATCACCCCTGCACTACGGCCAAGGATATTCGTATATTCATTAATGGTCATGATCATGCCAACAACTGTCCATCAACGCACTACGGGCCAATGAGGACTTTTACCACATCATTTGTAACATTACGGTCATGATTATACCGAATAATCCCTGGTCATAATCATACCAAGTCCATCTATGCACTACAGGCCACAGATGACTTTCAATATTTTATAAACATGAGGATGATGACAATGATATAAGAATTTAATAAAACAAGTTCAAGAATTAATTTATCCAAGAATTTACAACGTCCAAATTGTCAACATGATACTGCTTTGTGGAGTAAAATTCAAGAATGCTTAGAAGAATATTTTCTTGAAAAGATACTGGATGAACCGCAATTATCAAGCATATTCCACTAATTTCATGGAGTATAGAAGTTAAAACTTAACCAACTGAGTATAATAAAGAATGGAATAACAAAAGAAATCACCATGCATGCGATAGACCGCACAGACAGCTTATTCTAACAGAATAATAAATAATGGAACCAGGTCCGGCGTAAACGCACAGACAGGATATTCTGACAGAATAATAAATAATGGAACCAGGTCCGGTGTAAAATACACAGACATGATGTTCCAACAGAATAATAACAATACGGAACCAGGTCCGGTGTAAAACACACAGACATGATGTTCCAACAGAATAATAATAAAAACGGAACTAGGTCCGGTGTAAAACACACGGACAGGATGTTCCAACAGAGTAATAAAAGAATGTCACCAAGTATAGGGTAGACCGCGTATACAGGTTATTCCAACAGAATAATAATAAATGGAATAACAACAGTTCTCTTCATGAATAAGAAAGAATAACACCCCTTACCGTTTTAAAGAAGAGCTGAAATAAGGAAGTAGTTAAGTAGCAGAATACTCTTCTTCTTCTCTCTCTCTATATTTTCTCTTTATAGAGTTTAGTGAATTCGTAAGAAATAATGAAGGAATGAGCTGCTATTTATAGAAAAATAGAATGCATAGTAACTAATCCATGAACGGTCCATGTTTAAAGAAAAATCTTTTAAATAAAATATAATATATTCTATTTATAGAATAACTTTAATAAAGTATTCTGTTTTATATAAAAAGATGTTTCTGTTTTATTACGTTAATAATACGAATAAAACAAAACGTCATTATCGCTAAATAATTCATATTATTAACTGACAATAATTGAATCAAACTGAGTGACTTCTCACATAAGCATTAATAATAAATACCGTGTGCTACTATGCAACCACACGTATTACTGTACTTTTACTACCGAGTAGTTCAACAGTAACAATGGTAAAACTTTCGCCGTTATTTTTAATAAAATATTTTTTTCGTTTTCTCAATCCGATAATAATTACGTTGTGGGGTCCACCAATGATTGTGCCGTTGTACGAATATTTCCTGTTAAAATGAATATTCCCCGACCAATCGAATATTATATAACAACTTGCGTACTTTGTAAAATTTATAAATATTACCCACAACTATAACATTATATCAAATTAACTCCATAATATTCAAAAATGATATTTATAGAAAATTCATCTTTATTTATAAAAGTTGGGGTCTTACAACCTCCCCTTCTTATGAAATTTCGCCCTCGAAATTATGGTACGTACCTGGTATGTCGAAGAGGTAAGGATACCTTGATTTCATTTCAGATTCTAACTCCCAAGTCATTTCCTCAACATCGTGGTTTCTCCACAAAACTTTGACTTGAGGTATAACCTTGGAGCGTAGAATATGTTCCTTCTTATCCAAGATTTGAACAGGAACTTCTTCATACGTCAAATCCTCCGCTATTTCGTCCGGTTCTAACTCAATAATGTGGTTCGGGTCTTCCACATATTTGCGTAACATGGATATGTGAAAAACGTTATGAACACGAGACATACTTGGCGGTAAAGCGAGTCTATAAGCCACAGTTCCTACTCGATCGAGGATTAAAAATGGACCGATGAATCGAGGATTGAGCTTTCCTCTCTTTCCAAATCTCGTAATTCCTTTCCATGGAGCAACACGTAAGAACACATGATCTCCTACATCAACTTCCACGTCCTTTCGATGAAGATCAGCATAACTCTTTTGTCGATCTTGTGAGGTTTTTATACGTTGTCGGATCATTTGAATCTTTTCTGTAGGCATACGTACCAACTCCGGTCCCAACAACGTTGCTTCACCCACCTCATCCCAGCATACTGGAGAATGACATTTTCTTCCATACAATGCTTCGAATGGAGCCATGCCAATACTTGCTTGATAACTGTTGTTGTAGGAAAACTCCACCAATGGTAAGAACTTGTCCCAACTTCCCTTGAAGTCAAAGACACAGAGTCTTAATAGATCTTCAAGAGTTTGAATAGTCCTCTCTGATTGTCCGTCCGTCTGAGGATGATATGCTGAACTAAATCGTAACTCCGTGCCCATAGCTTTTTGTAAACTAACCCAAAATCGTGAAGTGAATCTTGGGTCTCGGTCAGAAACTATGGATACTGGCATACCATGCAGTCTTACAATCTCGTTTATGTACATACGAGCAAGACGTTCAAGTGTATAAGTTTCTCGTATCGGTAAGAAATGAGCAGACTTGGTCAATCTATCAACAATGACCCAAATCGCATCTATACCTTGAGAAACCTTAGGAAGACCGGTAACGAAATCCATGGTAATGTGCTCCCACTTCCATTCTGGAATTTCAAGTGGTTGCAATGGACCTTTTGGTACTTGATGCTCCGCTTTGACTCGTTGACAAGTTAGACACCTTGAGATAAACAACGCTATCTCTCTATTCATATTGCTCCACCAAAATGTATGACGAAGATCATGATACATTTTGGTACTTCCAGGATGGATTGCAAACAGTGTGTTGTGCGCCTCCATCATGATTTCATACTTTAAATTAGGGTTGTTAGGAACATAAAGTCTGGAGTTGACTCGAAGTATTCCTTCTTCATCGATTCTTGCTTCCGGCATAGCACCTTCTTGCACTTTCTTCCTCATACGCATCAGCTCCAGGTCTGTAGCTTGAGCAACTTTAACTTTATCTATTAAAGTCGGTTCTACTCGTATATTCGCCATCATCACATGGGTCCCTGGAGTCTTTAACTCTATCTCCATCCTTTGTAAGTCACACAAAATGGGCCTTTGTGTTGACAATATCGCACTCGTACTTGCATATGATCTTCTACTCAATGCGTCAGCTACCACGTTCACTTTTCCAGGATGGTATTGAATGGTATGATCATAATCTTTCAACAGTTCAAGCCAACGTCGTTGTCGCATGTTGAGTTCCTTTTGAGTGAAGAAATATTTAAGGCTTTTATGATCCGTAAAGATCTCCACCTTCTCCTCATACAAGTAATGCCTCCAAATTTTAAGTGCAAAGACAACAGCTGCCAACTCTAGATCATGAGTAGGATAATTCCTCTCATATTTCTTGAGTTGTCTTGATGCATAGGCTATGACTTTTCCATGTTGCATGAGAACGCATCCCAACCCTTTGCTCGAAGCATCACTGTAGATGACAAATCCCTCCGAGCTAGATGGTATTGTTAGAACAGGTGCTGAAATGAGTCTCCTCTTGAGTTCTTGAAAACTCTTCTCACATTCTTTGCTCCAACCGAACTATGTATCTTTCCAAGTCAGCTGAGTTAATGGAGTAGCGATTCGAGAAAATCCTTCCACGAATCTCCGATAATAACCAGCTAAACCAAGAAAGCTACGTACTTCGGTCACTAATTTAGGTTGCTCCCAGCTTTGAATAGCTTCAATCTTTGCCGGGTCAATCGATATTCCACGACTTGATACTATGTGTCCAAGGAATGCTACCTCCTCCAGTCAGAACTCGCATTTCTTCAACTTGGCATAAAGCTTGTATTTACGAAGCTTTTGGAGTACCAGCCTCAAGTGTTGCTCATGATCTTCACGACTTTTGGAATAAATAAGGATGCCATCAATAAAGACGACCACAAAGTGATCCAAATATTCCTTGAATACCCGATTCATCATATCCATGAAGGCAGCAGGAGCATTAGTCAATCCAAAGGACATGACTAGGAATTCATAATGCCCGTACCGAGTTCTAAAAGCCGTCTTTGGAATATCCTCAGTTCTAACCTTCAGCTGATGATATCCAGAACGAAGATCGATCTTTGAAAAGAATTGTGCTCCTTGCAACTGGTCAAACAGGTCATCAATACGTGGCAATGGGTACCTGTTTTTGATGGTGACATGATTCAACTCCCGATAATCAATACAAAGTCGCATACTTCCATCTTTCTTATTCACGAATAGCACAGGAGCACCCCAAGGAGAAGTACTAGGACGAATAAAGCCAATGTCTAACAATTCCTGCAGTTGGATCTTTAACTCCTGAAGTTTAATAGGAGCCATTCGATATGGGGCTTTGGAAATGGGTTTTGTACCGGGTTCAAGGTCGATACAAAATTCAATTTCACGCTCTAGGGGTAGGCCAGGAAGTTCTTCAGGGAATACGTCAGGAAATTTATTAACAATAGAAATATCATTCAAAACTGACGTATTTTTGTTTAGATCCGTGACATGAGCTAAGAAAGCTTGACATCCGTTTTTCAATAAACGAATAGCTTTATGGCTTGAGATGACAGCGATTGATTTTAATGGTTTGGTTGCTTGAATTCGCATAATAGGTCGATTAGGAATATGAAAGCTAACAACCTTACGAAAACAATCAATTTTTGCATGATGAGTAGTTAACCAATCAATCCCTAGAATCACGTCAAATGCAAGTATTTTTAATGAAATCAGATCGACAGGTAATGTGTGTGTACCAACTTGAACCAAACAAGACTTATAAACCGTGGATGTAATGAAGGTTTCTCCCAATGGAGTTTCAACAGATAAGTCAAAGTCTAATTTCTCCGGAATCAAATTTAATCGATGAGCGCAAGTAGGAGAAATAAAAGAATGGGTAGAACCGGTATCAAATAAAGTATAGACTTCGTTAGAGTTTATGATAAGCTTACCCGTGATGACCTCATTCGAGTTCCTTGCTTTCTGGGAGGTCACAACAAACGCTCTCCCTTGCACTACCGGTTTCGACTTTTCTGGGACGGCCTTTGGTGTCTCCATCTTGGCTCGAGCTAAATTACCTTCTCTTCCACAATTATAGCATGCTTTAGACGGCATCGCGCAGTTTAGACTGATGTGCCCCTCTCCTCCGCATTTGAAACATATGATAGGTGGTCGTTCTCCTTCCTTAACAACGGGTGATGGTGCTGACGTCTTTCCATCATTGTTGAATCTCCTTTTCTTGAAATGACCATTCTTATTGTTTTAGCCCTGATTACCACCGAAGTGGTTACCATTTCTGGCCTATTGATTCCCTCCACGCTTGTTGTCACCGCTTCGATGACTGCTCTCACTGGTATTATCATTTTGTCGACTGCTCTCTTTTGGTTGCGTTGACTCGTTATCGCGCTCCACTAACTGAGCCCTATTCACAACATCTGAATACAAACACAGTTTATGAGAGATAAGATGTTGACGTATCTCAGGTTTCAAACCTCGCAAAAACATTCGCGTCATTCACTCTTCATTATCCACCAAGTGGGACGCAAACCGAGACAACTCAGAAAATTTAGCCTCATACTGCGACACGGTCATATTATTCTGCTCCAATTTGATGAACTCCACCTCCTTCATGTGACGAACACTTTCGGGAAAGTATTTGTCATTGAACAGCTCTTGGAACTTCTCCCAAGACATCTTCAGTGCGGCAGGTTGAGTACGCTTAATCGATTTCCACCAGTAATCTACCTCTCCTCGTAAGATAAAGGCAACAAAGGGAACCTTTTGCTCCTCGGAGCATCCCAAGACATCAAATATCTTGGTAATCTGCTTTATCCATGTTTCCGCTATAAGTGGTTTTGGCTCTCCCTTAAACTCTGGTGGTCCCAGCTCCTTGAACTGTTTAGCGGTGACCGTCCGAGAGTTTTTAGTGTTTCCACCTATATTTTGGACAGGAGCCGCTCTCGCCTGCTGTTGCATGAACTGCATAAAGTTTTTGAACATTCCATCATTCATCATCTGGTCAGTGTTGTTGTTTGCATGAGGATTGTCACCTTCCTGATGCACATTATCCTAATTATTGATATGTGATGAATCAACAGTCGCCTGTGCTCCATTGCTATTCTCAACATTCTCATATGCCATTTTCAGATACTGCCACAAAATAAAAGTTAATTGATATGTCATATATTGTCCTTATATTATGACCGACCAATTAAATACCATGCAAATAAACTTAGGTAGGTCATACTAGCGAAGGAATTCCCCGTCTCTCCCCTCCTAGTTCTATTCTCACATCTTAGCCAGGGATCATATCCCTAAGCTCTGATACCAACTGTGACGCCCCCAAAATTAGGTATACATCACCCATCTTGGGTCGTCAGATACATAGTACAGAATACAAATACAACTTACTAATACAACTGTCGTGTACAATACGACAAAACATAAACTGTGAGTTTGAATACAAATATTATCTTCTAGAGAGTATTCATACTCAAAAGGAGTCTTCATTACATTTATTAACACACCATTACATAGAATAGTGAGGACTACTAACTAATACTATCATTCGGACCATCACTCCGTTCCCCGACTTGCCCCAGCTACGTTCTCATTTCCTGAAGAGAACAGTGAAAGAAAGGGTGAGCTCAACTAGCCCAGTAAGAAATATTATGACTAAGATAATGCAGAATAAATTATCATTAGCCTTCAACAATGTTAAACTGATAAAATATAATAGACATCAAGTTTAACTGTAGCGAAACAAGCAATCCATTAAAAGAGTCAAGTAGAAAATAAACTCTACTATCTTTTATGATTTAAAAGGTTTTTCAACACTGTGATCGCTGGGACTCAGCTTAATAAAATAATCCACATCATCGAATCACCCCTGCACTACGGCCAAGGATATTCGTATATTCATTAATGGTCATGATCATGCCAACAACTGTCCATCAACGCACTACGGGCCAATGAGGACTTTTACCACATCATTTGTAACATTACGGTCATGATTATACCGAATAATCCCTGGTCATAATCATACCAAGTCCATCTATGCACTACAGGCCACAGATGACTTTCAATATTTTATAAACATGAGGATGATGACAATGATATAAGAATTCAATAAAACAAGTTCAAGAATTAATTTATACAAGAATTTACAACGTCCAAATTGTCAACATGATACTGCTTTGTGGAGTAAAATTCAAGAATGCTTAGAAGAATATTTTCTTGAAAAGATACTGGATGAACCGCTATTATCAAGGATATTCCAATAATTTCATGGAGTATAGAAGTAAAACTTAACCAACTGAGTATAATAAAAAATGGAATAACAAAAGAAATCACCATGCATGCGATAGACCGCACAGACAGGTTATTCCAACAGAATAATAAATAATGGAACCAGGTCCGGCGTAAACGTACAGACAGGATATTCCGACAGAATAATAAATAATGGAACCAGGTCCGGCGTAAACGCACAGACAGGATATTCCGACAGAATAATAAATAATGGAACCAGGTCCGGTGTAAAACACACAGACAAGATGTTCCAATAGAATAATAACAATACGGAACCAGGTCCGGTGTAAAACACACTGACAGGATGTTCCAACAGAATAATAATAAAAACAGAACCAGGTCCGGTGTAAAACACACGGACAGGATGTTCCAACAGAATAATAAAAGAATGTCACCAAGTATAGGGTATACTGCGTATACAGGTTATTCCAACAGAATAATAATAAATGGAATAACAACAGTTCTCTTCATGAATAAGAAAGAATAACACCCCTTACCGTTTTAAAGAAGAGCTGAAATAAGGAAGTAGTTAAGTAGCAGAATACTCTTCTTCTCTCTCTATATAGTTTCTCTCTATAGTTTCTCTTTCTAGAGTTCAGTAAATTCGTAAGAAATAATGAAGGAATGAGCTGCTATTTATAGAAAAATAGAATGCATAGTAACTAATCCATGAACGGTCCAGATTGATTACTTTAATCTGACGGTCCATATTTAAAGAAAAATCTTTTAAATAAAATATAATATATTCTATTTATAGAATAACTTTAATAAAGTATTTTGTTTTATATAAAAAGATGTTTCTGTTTTATTACGTTAATCATACGAATAAAACAAAACGTCATTATCGCTAAATAATTCATATTATTAACTGACAATAATTGAATCAAACTGAGTGACTTCTCACATAAGCATTAATAATCAATACCGTGTGCTACTACGTAACAACACGTATTACTGTACTTTTACTACCGAGTAGTTCAACAGTAACAATGATAAAACTTCTGCCGTTATTTTTAATAAAATATTTTTGTCGTTTTCTCAATCTGACAATAATTCCGTTGTGGGGTCCACCAATGATTGTGCCGTTGTACGAATATTCCCTGTTAAAATGAATATTCCCCGACCAATCGAATATTATATAGCAACTTGCGTACTTTACAAAATTTATAAATATTACCCACAACTATAACATTATATCAAATTAACTCCATAATATTCAAAAATGATATTTATAGAAAATTCATCTTTATTTATAAAAGTTGGGGTCTTACATTAGAGGTGAATGGATTATTGAGGATAATGAGAATAGACAGATTTCTAAGCAATTGATCCTTAGTGAAGGTCTAAGAAGATAAATAGTATTACTATTATGTGAGTAGGTATGATTATATGTTATGTATATGATGGGTATGTTTGTATAAGGTAATATTTTTCAAATTTTATATAAGTTATGGCAGCGATTCCTGACTTTTGAGTCACAAAGGGATATCAGATGATTAAAGCAATATGTGCTATGGTATGTCAAGAGATATGAGTCTATGATGGATTAATGAAATAAGTTGGTATAAAGATAGTAGATATTTATCTGAACACTGGTTAATACAGTAAACTGAGTTTTCAAAACCTAATATTTTGAATACATGATTATTTGAGTAGAAAAAAAAATAAAAAAAAAATAAAAAATTCGCGTTATATGTTAAGCATATACGATAAGGCTTAGAATAAAGAATAAATAGTGATAATGCTGTCAAGGAGACGAAAATGAAATACACGGACAGAAGAACCTGTCAACAAAGCTAGAAGACAACCAGACCCGATACAGAATTTTGCGAATATGGACGATCAAGCTATGCAGAACGGAATACCAGTCGCCGGAAGATCAGCCAGATAATCGATCGACGAACGTCAAAGACTTCAAGGCAATCAGACCGCCAGGATTTAGAGGATCAACTGACCCTGTAGCAACATTTGTGATAGCTACGATAACAAAGGGGCAAAAGATAGTTTTGTCACCTAACCGATAAAAGGAAAGGAGATAAAGGGCAAGTCTGCGTGATTTAAGTGTGGATCAATGGAGTATAGGGTGGAAGACTGTTCAAGAAGGAGAAAGAAGGCAAGGAATGCGAATACAGAAAAAGGCAGCAGGACATTGGCGACAACGGGACCAACATCAACAATCAAACCAACGAAATCAAACGCAAACGTCTTCAACATGACCGTTCAAGATATCGTGGCAGCCGAGGATGCAACTCCAGGTATTACTCGAACCAAATTTATTTTTTTATATAGTATTTTTCTTATATATAGTAAATTAGTTTATAAAGAAATTTTGAAGGAGAAATTTGAGTTCTTTTAGAAATCAAATTTCTGTTTAATCAGAAAGATAAGCTTTATGTGAATAGTTAAAGATCAGTTCGATCAATTTTGATCGAGATCTACTCGCAATGATTGTGTATGATATGTACCCTGGAATGTATAGGTTTTAAAATGGTGATTTCGGGGACGGAATCTTTATAAGGGAGGGTGAATGTAACAACCCGATATTTTCTATATAAATAAATCAGGAATTTTACGTATAATTATTTTTTTTTAAATTTAAGGATGAGGATTTGTACAAGATAATGTGTGTATGTAATTATATAATAGATAAAATGTATTTATTACATGAATGTTTACAAATTATTTTATTTAGAATTATTGATTATTATAAATTATATTCTTTTAATAATTAATTTTATAGTAGAAATATTTTTATTAATTATTTTCCATAAAAATATAGTTATATATTATTTAAATAATATATGAAACGATTTTTAGAATTATTATAATAATTATTTATTTTATTATATGAAGTTATGCGAGATTAATTAAGTTAATTATTTTAATTTAATTAATAATGTTATACATGAAGAATAAATTAGATATGGAATTCAAACCCTAATTTTGGATTTTTATCAATGGATAAGAATAATAATATAATAATATTATATTTTAATTTTTCAGTGCTATAATTATGTACTGTATGTTGTGAACTGTTAATGGTTGGTCAATTATGGGGTATTATGATAAAATCCTAATTTTTACTGACAAACCCTAATTTCGAAGTCATATGAGACTTTAAAATATGTTAAGAAAATATGTTATGTGATTCATGATAATTATAATTATTAATAATCAAGAGAAAATCCTAATTGTATAGTAAGACCCTAATTTTGTAAATTAGAAACCTTAAATCAATAATTAACTTATTGATAAATGAAAACCCTAATTTAAAACTCAGGATAAATTCGACACTGTTATATAACTGTGTTATATGGTGCATGCATGTTATGTATTATATGACTTTTTGATTAATTAGGTATACCCTAATTAATATTTAGAAATATTAATTTCTAGAAATCCTAATATTTATTTTATAAATCCTAATTTATTTAAATTGTAAACCCTAATTGTTGATTTGAAAAGTTTAATGCTAATTAGTGTATCTTAAACCTAATTAGTAAGGTGTTATGTAATTAAAAACCTAATTAATTAAGAAACCTTAATTTTGTATGTTAGAAATAAAAATTTATTATTTTATTTTATTTTATAATTAAAACCCTAGTTTATAATTAGTAACTCAATTTGTGACATGGGTAATACTAATTGCTAAGTAATTGCACTAATTGTTAAATTAATAAGTTTAATTATAATTATTAAATTAGTGAGCTTAATGTTTAATTTCTAAATATTAGAAAACCTACACTAATTAAGAGATCCTAATTATATATTTGGAAACTAAATTGTTATTTATTTTATTAAATCCTATTTTAGGAAATTATTTTTTTAAACTATAAAATGGTCCAAACCCTAGATTGCTCAAACACTAAACCCTAAGGGTTTGCAACAAATGGAAATTCTAGAAATAAAAAGAAAATGACAAAAATGCCCTTATGTACAATTTTTATTTATTAAGCTTACTTGCGTATCTTGCCAAGATTGGAGTTGTTCACCAACTCTAGATTATCCCACATGGTCATAAATCTCAGCATTTCAGCTCTATTGGACAGCTAGATCAGATTTTTTATTGCATTGCATTGCTAGATAAATAAATTATGAGAGAGAAATTATCTACTTTATTTCTCAATCTCTCCAAGAGCTTCTCTCTCCTCAAATTTCGAAATCTAGAGTGAGAGAGAGTGATAAACAAAGTTAACATCAGTTCATATCAAGCCTATAACAGATCAACAAGGTCAGATTCAAAGATCAAACTTTAAAGGTATAAGAACCCTAATTTAGAAAATCTTATGATTTGTTGTTAGATGTTGTAATTGATTTGTTAAATATGTGTTAGAGGGTGTTATTAAGCGATCTGGGTTGGTAGTTGATGGATCAATAACATCTAAGTGCACGAATTTGAAAATTTTCAAAATACGGAAAATGTTGTTTTTGGGTCTGACAGTCAAATGTCAGACCCCAGGGATCTTTGTATGTTATGTGTTTTTGTTGTTTAAGTGTTTAATCTTGTAGTCTGCTATGAGGTCTTGGATCTGAAACTCGAATCAGTGTCAGATCTGGTTTATATTAAAACTTATTGATGGTCAAAGGTCGTTGACCGACCATGACCGAATGAATTCTAGGTAACCCAGAAATTTATTTTCAGCTTCTTACAAGAACTTTGAAAGTCCGGATCTGTCAGGTTTTAAGTGATTTAACGTTTCTATTTGTTACATGTTGTAGTCTGTAATGTTATGAGTAATCTGCAAGTGGGTTCATGATCATTGAATGCGTAAATCAGAAGTTATTCACGGTCAAAGTTCGTTGACCGAACACGAATTTAGTTTTCTGGGTAACCTAGAAAACTGAAGAACGTGTTCGGGCACTGACTTTGACCGACTTTGCTTTTGTTTCTGTAAAGTTGTTTGGATCAATATTTGTATCAACATTATAGTATGTCATGAGTTCTACAAGTTCATAGTACTTTCGAACCTTAGCAAATAACAGATCAATGGTGGTCATCGGTCAAAAGTCATTGACCGTTAAGTCTTACTGCCTGGGTAACCCAGAAATGTGGAGGCAGTGGTCTGACAGGTACTTTAGAGACTTAGATCTTGTAATGTAATAATATCTGGACACTATAAATGACCAATGAAGATACCCTGGTAGTTAGTTTACAAGGCCCGACGTCTAGAACACCTGTGACATAAACCGATTAACCGGAATAAGGCCACCAAGGTCGTTGACCGGTATTGACCAAATTTTTCTGGGCAGCCCAGAACTTGATGAACAGCCTTGACAATCATTTTAAAGGCTCAGATCTTGCATCTGAGTTGTTGTATGACCAAAATAATTCCGAATACTTGTAGTTCTACATTTATACTACACGATCAATGCTTTAGATCGACCATAGCTTGTCGGAACAAAGAAATTATAAGTGGTCAAAGTTGACCCCTCGAGCACTGACTTGTCAGTGTTCTTGGGCTCAAGAACACCTAAGGCGACACTTTTCTGTCACCAAAGGCCTATAGCGACGGTTTTCTTTATTTTTATTTTCTGAATTTCCGAAAAAAGATTAAAAATAGAAAATAAATTCTAAAAATTACAAAAATAGTTTTACAAATTATTTTAAATTCAGAAAATTAGTTTTTAAATATTTTGAATATATTTCATAAATATTTAATATTTTTGGAATATTAAAAGTATTTAATTTATTTAATTATAATATTAAATATATTATTTAAAAATAATTTTAATACATAAAAAATCATTTAAAATTATATTATGGTATAAGAAAATAATTTAAGTTATTTTTGATAACTTTCAATATTTGGTGATGAAATTTCATTAATTAATTAATATTAATGGTAATTAAGTTATTTAATAAATGTATTAAATAAATTATGGAAAATAGAATTAATGATATAAAAATTATAAAAAAATGATTTAAAGGTTATTTAAGTTATAAAAAAATGACTTTTGATATTTTGTCATGAAAAATATTAATATTTTGATATTAAATGATATTAAATTTATTTAATACTTATATTAAATAAATTAGTTTAAAAATGATTTTAATATTAGAAAAATCATTTTAAATGAAAATAAATAGTTTAAAAATATTTTAAGTTATAAAATATAACTTTCAATATTTAAAGTTAAATTTCATTAATTAATTATTATTAATGATATTAAAGTTATTTAATAATTATATTAAATAAATTAGTTTAAAAATGATTTTAATATTAGGAAAATTATTTTAAATGAAAATAAAGTGTTTAAAGATATTTTAAGTTATAAAATATAACTTTTAATATTTAAAGAATAATTTCATTAATAATTTAATATTAATAATTATTAATTTATTATTAATGATATTAAATTTATTTATTAATTATATTAAATAAATAGTTTATAAATAGTTTTATTAATTTTAAAAATCATTTAAAAAGGATATAAAGGAATTAAGAATATTTTAAGTTATAATTAATGACTTTTAATATTTTGATAAATAATATATTAATACTTTAATATTAATGATAATTATTTAAAAATAATTTTTAATTCTGTTAAAAATCATTTAAGTGTAATATTAATACTTTAAAAGTATTTTAAGTTACTTTAATATTTTGGCAATGGTTTTATTAATGGTTTAATATTAATTAAATATTAATGATAATAGAATTGTGTAATATTTAAATCATTTAATAATGATTCTGAGGTTTGAAAATTCATAATAAATTATAATAAATGTTTAAAAATTATTATAAGTTATTTGCAAATAATATGATCGATACTTACAGATGTGGAATTACATGATAGAGTCTTAGACTCGATAATTACCCGATAAAGTTGTCGGTATACCGATATGTTTTAAAAATTGATCTGGACTTAGATAATTTATTGAGATATGTGGTTATTTGTGATTCAATGGTTATTAAACATATGTGCCAATGTGATTAGGGTATGTGCTGACAGAAATAAGCAGTATTATGTGTTATAGTATGTTATTCTAATCGAACGAACGATCTTATTAATGGTAGGTCGTGAGATAAGCGATAAATCTAAATTACAAAATGTAAGTAGCGCTTCAGACAAGTATCTAACCTTTGCATTTTTTTTATGCAATGGACATGAGTAAGAATCTTTCTAAACTATATTATTACTATACAGATTATTAACCTTATATTATATACGCTCATTGCTTATCAACATGTTTGTATATGGTAATTAAGATATATATATATATATATATATATATATATATATATATATATATATATATATATATATATATATATATATTCTGTTCGTTAATTTCTATAAATGGTTAAACAAGTGTCCCCACTTGGATAATCATTGTATTTAATCACATATTGATATACCTTTGTCAATTACCCGTATATATATATGTTGAATTATAGATTATTGTTGAGCAAGATAAAACCTTTGATTTAGAACCCAGACAAGTATGAACATCCCTACACGGGAAAACTGTTTATGCACCCAAGGTGGAACAGAGTGAACGATCCTATCGTTCTTGTAATGTAGTATTGATCAATACAGGGCCCATGGGAAGTACAACCTAACGCTCGTAAGTTATGTCGGTTTACAGATGAATTTCTGTTTAACCTTTTCAAAAATGAAAATAATGTTCATGGCATGTCACCATAACCCCAGTTATAGTCATTATGTAGTTTCAAAAATTTGAAAGAGAGTTGTTATGTTATTATTATCGGTTCAGAATACTTCATAACTATTGACTTGTTGTAGAAGAATAGTACAAAGAAAACATTTAAATACTTTCAGCTTATATATATATATATAATTGCTATTACTTGCTGGGCACTCAAATGCTCATCCTTGCTTAATTTAAATGTTTTCAGCTAAGTGTGAATGATCAGAGAGCTCTGCTAAGAACAAGGGAAAGGGAAAAGGTTGCTGAATGAATGAACGTTATCTTATGTAATAGTTTAATACTATTAAGACAAGTATGATATATATATATATATATATATATATATATATATATATATATATATATATATATATATATATATATTATCTATCATGGTTTGTAATGAATGTTTAAATGTTACGTACTTGGGATTAGACTCTGATAAATGTAAGTTAAGTTTGATATTTATATTATTGTTATTATTATTAGTATTATTCCGCTCATAGAAATGGTATCGTGATGAACCGAGTTTGGGTTTCAAGTACCTGAGTTTGGGGTCTTCACAGCAACACTTGAGGCTGGTACTCCAAAAGCTTCGTGAATACAAGCTTTATGCCAAGTTGAAGAAATGCGAGTTCTAGCTGGAGGAGGTAGCATTCCTTGGGCACGTAATATCAAGTCGTGGAATATCTGTTGACCCGGCAAAGATTGAAGCTATTCAAAGCTGGGAGCAACCTAAATTAGTAACCGAAGTACGTAGCTTTCTCGGTTTAGCTGGTTATTATCGGAGATCCGTGGAAGGATTTTCTCAAATTGCTACTCCACTAAATCAGCTGACTCGAAAAGATACAAAGTTCGGTTGGAGCGAAGAATGTGATCAGAGTTTTCAAGAACTCAAGAGGAGACTCATTTCAGCACCTGTTCTAACAATACCATCTGGCTCGGAGGGATTTGTCATCTACAGTGATGCTTCGAGCAAAGGGTTGGGATGCGTTCTCATGCAACATAGAAAAGTTATAGCCTATGCATCAAGACAACTCAAGGAATATGAGAGGAATTATCCTACTCATGATTTAGAGTTGGCAGTTGTTGTCTTTGCACTTAAAATTTGGAGGCATTACTTGTATAGGGAGAAGGTGGAGATCTTTACGGATCATAAAAGCCTCAAATATTTTTTTACTCTAAAGGAACTCAACATGCGACAATGACGTTGGCTTGAACTGTTGAAAGATTATGATCATACCATTCAATACCATCCTGGAAAAACGAACGTGGTAGCTGACGCATTGAGTAGAAGATCATATGCAAGTACGAGTGCGATATTGTCAACACAAAGGTCCATTTTGTGTGACTCGCAAAGGATGGAGATAGAGTTAAAGACTCTAGAGACCCATGTGATGATGACGAATATACGAGTAGAACTGACTTTAATCGATAAAGTTAAAGCTGCTCAAGCTACAGACCTGGAGCTGATGCGTATAAGGAAGAAAGTGCAAGAAGGTGCTATGCCAGAAGCAAGAATCGATGAAGAAGGAATACTTCGAGTCAACTCCAGACTTTGTGTTCCTAACGACCCTAATTTAAAGTATAAAATCATGATGGAGGTGCACAACACACCGTTTACAATCCATCCTGGGAGTACCAAAATATATCATGATCTTCGTTATACATTTTGACGGAGCAATATGAAGGGAGAGATAGCGCTGTTTATCTCAAGGTGTCTAACTTGTCAACGAGTCAAGGCGGAGCATCAAGTACCAAAAGGTCCGTTGTAACCACTTGAAATTCCAAAATGGAAGTGGGAGCACATTACCATGGATTTCGTTACCGGTCTTCCTAAGGTTTCTCAAGGTATTGATGCGATTTGGGTCATTGTTGATAGATTGACCAAGTCTGCTCATTTTTTATCAATACGAGAAACTTATACACTTGAACGTCTTGCTCGTATGTACATAAATGAGATTGTAAGACTGCATGGTATGCCAATATCCATAGTTTCTGACCGAGACCCAAGATTCACTTCACGATTTTGGGTTAGCTTACAAAAAGCTATGGGCATGGATTTACGATTTAGTTCGGCATATCATCCTCAGACGGACGGACAATCAGAGAGGACTATTCAAACTCTGGAAGATTTATTAATACTCTGTGTCCTTGACTCCAAGGGAAGTTGGGACAAGTTCTTATCATTGGTGGAGTTTTTCTACAACAACAATTATCAAACAAGTATTGGCATGGCTCCATTCGAAGCGTTGTATGGAAGAAAGTGTCGTTCTCTAGTATGCTGGGATGAGGTGGGTGAAGCAACGTTGTTGGGACCAGAGTTGGTACGTATGACTACAAAAAAGATTAAAACGATCCGACAATGTATAAAAATCTCACAAGATCGACAAAAGAGTTATGCTGATCTTCATCGAAAGGACGTGGAATTTGATATAGGAGATCATGTGTTCTTACGTGTTACTCCATGGAAAGGAGTTACGAGATTTGGAAAGAGAGGAAAGCTCAATCCTCGATTCATCGGTCCATTTTTAATCTTGGATCGAGTAGGAACTGTGGCTTATAGACTCGCTTTACCGCCAAGTATGTCTCGTGTTCATAACGTTTTTTACATATCCATGTTACGTAATATGTGGAAGACCCGAACCACATTATTAAGTTAGAACCGGACGAAATAACGGAGGATTTGACGTATGAAGAAGTTCCTGTTCAAATCTTGGATAAGAAGGAACATATTCTACGCTCCAAGGTTATACCTAATGTCAAAGTTTTGTGGAGAAATCACGATGTTGAGGAAATGACTTGGGAGTTAGAATCTAAAATAAAGTCAAGGTATCCTTACCTCTTCGACATACCAGGTACGTACCCTAATTTTGAGGGCGAAATTTCATAAGAATGGGAGGTTGTAAGACCCCAACTTTTATAAATAAAGATGAATTTTTTATAAATATCATTTTTGAATATTATGGAGTTAATTTGATATAATGTTATAGTTGTGGGTAATATTTATATATTTTGCAAAGTACGCAAGTTGTTATATAATATTCGATTGGTCGGGGAATATTCGTTTTAACAGGGAATATTCGTACAACGGCACAATCATTGGTGGACCCCACAACGAAATTATTGTCGGAATGGGAAAACGACAAAAATATTTTATTTATAATAACGGCGGAAGTTTTACCATTGATACAGTTGAACTACTCGGTAGTAAAAGTACAGTATTACGTGTGGTTGCATAGTAGCACACGGTATTGATTATTAATGCTTATGTGAGAAGTCACTCAGTTTGATTAAATTATTGTCAGTTAATAATATGAATTATTTAGCGATAATGAAGTTTTGTTTTATTCGTATTATTAACGTAATAAAACAGAAACATCTTTTTATATAAAACAGAATACTTTATTAAAGTTATTCTATAAATAGAATATATTATATTTTATTTAAAAGATTTTTCTTTAAATATGGACCGTCAGATTAAAGTAATCAATCTGGACCGTTCATGGATTAGTTACTATGCATTCCATTTTTCTATAAATAGCAGCTCATTCCTTCATTATTTCTTACGAATTCACTGAACTCTAGAGAGAGAAACTATAGAGAGAAACTATAGAGAGAGAGAGAGAAGAAAAGTATTCTGCTACTTAACTACTTTCTTATTTCAGTTCTCTTTAAAACGGTAAGGGGTGTTATTCTTTCTTATTCATGAAGAGAACTATTGTTATTCCATTTTTTATTATTCTGTTGGAATAACCTGTATACGCGGTCTACCCTATACTTGGTAACATTCTTCTATTATTCTGTTGGAACATCATGTCTGTGTTTTACACCGGACCTGGTTCCGTCTTTATTATTATTCTGTTGGAACATCCTGTCTGTGTGTTTTACACCAGACCTGGTTCCGTCTTTATTATTATTTTGTTGGAACATCATGTCTGTGTGTTTTACACCGGACCTGGTTTCATCTTTATTATTATTCTGTTGGAACATCCTGTCTGTGTGTTTTACACCGGACCTGGTTCCGTCTTTATTATTATTCTGTTAGAATATCCTGTCTGTGCGTTTTACGCCGGACCTGATTCTATTATTTATTATTCTGTTGGAATAACCTGTCTGTGCGTTCTATCGCATGCATGGTGATTTCTTTTGTTATTCCATTCTTTATTATACTCAGTTGGTTAAGTTTTGACTTCTATACTCCATGAAATTTGTGGAATATCCTTCATAATTGCTTTTCATCCAGTATCTTTTCATGAAAATATTCTTTTAAGCATTCTTAAATTTTACTCCACAAAGCAGTATCATGTTGACAATTTGGACGTTATTAATTTTTGGATAAATTAATTCTTGAACTTGTTTTATTGAATTCTTATATCATTGTCATCATCCTCATGTCTATAAAATGTTGAAAATCATATGTAGCCTGTAGTGCATAGATAGACTTGGTATGATTATGACCAGAGATTATTCGGTATAATCATGACCGTAATGTTATAAATGATGTGGTAAAAGTCTTTATTGGCCCGTAGTGCGTTGATGGACAGTTGTTGGCATGATCATGACCATTAATGAATACACGAATATCTTTGGCCGTAGTGCAGGGGTGATGTGATGATGTGGATTATTTTATTAAGCTGAGTCCCAGCGATAACAGTGTTGAAAAACCTTTTAAATCATAGAAGATAGTAGATTTTATTTTCTACTTGACTCTTTTAATGGATTGCTTGTTCCGGTGCAGTTAAACTTGATGTTCGTTATATTTTATCAGTTTAATACTGTTGAAGGCTAATGATAATTTATTCTGCATTATCTTAGTCATAATATTTCTTACTGGGCAAGTTGAGCTCACCCTTTCTTTCACTGTTCTCTTCAAGAAATGAGAATATAGCTGGGACGAGTCGGGGAACGGAGTAATGGACCAGATGATAGTATTAGTAGTCCTCACTATTCTATTAAATAGAGTGACAATAATTGTAATGAGGACTCCTTTTGAGTTTGTATAGTCTCTAGTAGACAATAATTGTATTCAAACTCACAGTTATGTTTTGTCCTATTGTACACGACAGTTGTATTAGTAAGTTATATTTGTATTCTGTACAATGTATCTGACGACCCAAGATGGGTGATGTATACCTAATTTTAGGGGCATCACAGATAATGTATGATCAATAAAGAATCTACCACTTCTAATCAATGACCTATGTGATTCGATAAATGACAACCCAGTAGTCCTTGACCAAGGCAGAATGAAATTAGAAAGGAGTTTCTAATTTGTATTATTTGGAGTTGTGCATTTAAGAGTCGAAATACATATAATTAAATAAAATAAGACTTGACAGTAATTTTATGTTTTATATTTAATTGGGACATTGTATGATGTAAGGATTGAATTATACGGTAACTATTTACTCAAAGGTTTTTTTTATGATTAATGTTAAAATCTATATTATCTGAAAAGTCGTTGATCGCTAGGGAGGCTTATCCCTATTATAGAATAAATTTTATTTATTTAAATAAATTAATAGTTTAATTTATTTATTTAAAGAAGATTAGAATTATTCTAATTGATTTATTCACAACCGGTTTAATATCGAGAACCTAAAGGGTCACATCATAAAAGGAAGAATAATTATTTAAGAAGTTAATGGCATAATCTTAATAATAAGTTAAGTATATTTAATTTAATCTATTGTGAAGGCCCCAAACTCGGGTACTTGAAACACGAACTCAGTGCTTTACGATACCATTTCTATGAGCGGAATAATACTAATAATAATAACAATAATATGAATATCAAACTTAATTTACATATGCATCAGAGTTTACTCCCAGGTGCGCGACCTTTAAACATTCATTTACATGATACTTAATAGTTATCATTTTCTTAATAAAGTCATACTATTACATACAATACCAAAAATCTTATTCTGTTTGCTTTCCTTTTCCTTTGTTTCTGCATGACCCTTCAGGTTGATCATGATTGGCTGAAAATATTTAAATTAAGCAAGGATGAGCATTTGAGTGCCCAGCAAGTAATAACAATTATAAATATATTTAGCTGAAAGAATTAAATGTTTTCTTTGTACATCACTTCTATAACAAATTAATAGTTGTGAAGTAAACTGAACCGATAATAATAACATAACACTTCTATCTCAAATTTTTAAAACTACGTATTGACTATGAAAGGGGTTTAGGTGACATACTATGAACATTATTTTAAATTTTTGATAAGGTTTAAAAGAACTTCATCTGCAAACCGGCATAACTTACGGGCGTGAGGTTGTACTTTTCATGTGCCCTATATTGATCAATACTACATGCAAGAACGATATTATCGTTCACTCTGTCCGCCTTGGGCGCATAAAAGTTTTTCCTTGATCGGGATATTCATACTTAGTCTGGAATCCGAACCAAAATAATTTGATTGGATACAAAAAGGTTTTATCATATTCAACGATATTTCTAAATCTGTGTCTAACTGGTCAAATAGCTTAGACAACTTATATATATATATATATTAACATGTGATTAAATACAATAATTATCCAAGTGAGGTCACTTGTATAACCATTTTTAGAAATTAACGAACATAATATATATATGAGTTATGTTGATAAACAATGATCGGATATAATATATACGACAATAGGGTCAATAATCTAGTACAATAATAATATAAATCTAAAACTTCTTACTCATGTCCATTACATAAAGAAAATACAAAAGTAGAATACTTGCCTGGTCTGCTGATTACAATACGCAACTTAGTTTTACGCCGAAACCTATCATTGATAATATCATTTGATCGATTAGAATAATATATCATACCACATAATACTGCTTATTGCAGTCAGCACATAACCTAATCACATTGTCACACATATTCAACAGTTATTGAATCACAAACAAACAGTAATACAATCAAAATATCTAAGTCCAGATCAATTTTTGAAATATATCGGTGTACCGACAGATTTATTGGATAATTATCGAGTCTAAGACTCTATTCTGTAGCTCAATATCTGTAAGTATCAGTCATATAATTTTTAAATGACTTATAATAATTTTTAAACATTTATTATAATTTATCATGAATTTTCAAACATCGGAATCATTATTAAATAATTTAAATATTAAACAATTCTATTATCATTAATATTTAATTAACATTAAACTATTAATGAAACTATTTTCAAAATGTTAAAGTTATTTATAATAACTCAAAATACTTTTAAAGTATTAATATTACCCTTAAATAATTTTTAAAACCTTTAAAATCATTTTTAAATAATTATCATTAATATTTAAATATTAATGCATTACTTATCAAAATATTAAAAGTCCTTAATTATAACTTAAAATATTTTTAATTCATTTATATCCTTTTTAAATGATTTTTAAATAAATAAAACTATTTTTAAACTATTTATTTAATATAATTATTAAATAAATCTAATATCATTTAATATTAAATTGATATCATTAATATTAAATTATTAATGAAATTATCCTTTAAATATTAAAAGTTATATTTTATAACTTAAAATATCTTTAAACACTTTATTTTCATTTTAAATAATTTTTAAAATATTAAAATCATTTTTAAACTAATTTATTTAATATAATTATTAAATAACTCTAATATAATTAATATTTTTTATGACAAAATATCAAAAGTCATATTTTATAACTTAACATATTTTTATAATCTTTAAATCATATTTATATGATTTGTAAATCATTAATTCTAGTTTTTCATAATTTACTAATAGATTTATTAAATAACTCAATTATCATTAATATTAATTTATTAATGAAATTTATCACAAAATATTAAAAGTCATTAAAAATAACTTAAAATATTTTCTTATATCATAATATAAATTTTAAATAATTTTTCATGTATTAAAATCGTTTTTAATTAATTTATTTAATATTATAATTAAATAAATTAAATACCTTTAATATTTCAAAAATATGAAATATTTATGAAATATATTTAAAATAATTAAAAACTAATTTTCAAACTTTAAAATAATTTTTAAAACCATTTTTTATAATTTTTAGAATTTATTTTCTCTTTTTAATCATTTTTTAGAAATTAATTAATTAAAATTTACTAAGTCCGTCGCTAAAGCCATTGCCGACAGAAAAGCGTCGCCTTAGGTGTTTTTGAGCAGGAACACTGACAGGTCAGTGATCGAGGGTTCAAGTTTGACCACTTATAATTCTTTGTTCCTACATGCTTTAGTCAATCTCAAGCATTGATTGTATAGTCTAAATGTAGAACTACAAGTATTCACAATCATTTTGGTCATACAACAACTCATATGAAAGATCTGAGCTTTTAAAATGATTGTCAGGACTGTTCATCACGTTCTGGGCTGCCCAGAAAAATCTGGTCAATGCTGATCAACGATCTTGGTGGACTTATTCCGGTTAATCGGTTTATGTCACAGGTGTTCTAGACGTCGGGATTTGTAGACAACCCAACAGAGTACAAGTTGCGATCATGTATAATGTCTAAACATAATTTAGATGCAAGATCTAAGTAAAATAAAAACTTGTCAGACCACTGCCTAAACTTTCTGGGTTACCCAGAAAGTTAAGCTTAACGGTCAACGAGGTTTGACCAATTACTACGACCGATCTGAGGCTTTATAAGGTTATAAAGTGCTTTGAACTTGTAATACACATGACATACTATAATCTAGATGTGACGGCCCCAAAATAGGTATACAACACCGATTCTGAGTTGTCAAAATACATGGTACAGAAACAACTATAACTTTATTAATACAACATAAAAACTATGAGTTTAAATACAAATATTGTCATCTAGATAATATTCACACTCAAATTAAGTCCTCATTATAATTATCGGTACATTATTTTACAAAAATGGTGAGGACTACTAAAACAACTTTCTAGAACCTTCATTCCATTCCCCGACTAGTACTCGCTACATTCTCGCCTCCTGAGAAGAAAAATGGAATAAAAAGGAAAATGATGAGCTCAACTAGCCCAGTAAAAAATATTATGACTAAGATAATATAGGACAAATTATCGTTAGTCTTCAACAAGGAAAAATTTAATAGAATACAATAGACAACAAGTTTTAAATCAATATTCGCAGCGAAAATAATAATTCATTAGAAGAGTTAAGTAGAGAATGAAATCTACTATCTTCTATATATGAATTTAAAAGTTCATCGTCGATATTTTATCCCTATAACATCAATCAATATATATCTGGAATCAAATATTCATCTTTGCACTACAGGCCAAAGATATGCATCAGTTGGTCATGTTCATCTAAACACCTGTTCATCTTTGCACTACGGGCCAAACAAATACTCATCAGAAATCATTCATCTTTGCACTACAGGCCAAAGATATTCAGTAATATCATCATTTAGGATTGAGGATGATGAAAAATATTTTAAAGGAAACGAATCCAGTGAAACAAAATAACAAATATTAAGGATTCGTATTTCGGTTTATCCATGTCCAAAAATACCTCATAAGTAATCATAGTGGAGTAAAATTCAAGAATGATCAAAACATGGATACAATCAAAGCTAATATCCATAATAGATATTTTGGAGGAAAAACAAAAATTTAATTTTTTTTTGAGAATAATGCCGTATACGTGAATAGTGTCGTATACGTGAATAGCGTCGTATATGTGAATAGTAATCCCGACACTAAAAGACAAGAATTTCACAAGAAAAATAATCTTACCAATATTCTGGCATAATGATATTGAAAGAAATAATATCATTTTTTAAAAATAATATCCCTTACTTCGAAAAGACAGTACTTCTAACTAGAATACTGGATATAGAGCTAAAGAAACTTGCACCGTATAGCAACACTCAAAGTCTTAAAATACTCACAAGAATACGCTCGATAATATAGAGAGAGAAAGATTTCAGTTTCTGGCGTGATTTTCAATTCTAACCTACGCACCCTATTTATAGGAAAATGCTTAGAACACTAAAGCAGAAAATTTAATATAATATTATTATTATTTGTTAAAATTCCATACGCCCACTTTTGAAGATCTGAATTCAGCAATTAATCACACATGCTAGACCCACTTAAACTCACCAAACACGTTTTTCTTGAAAAAAATAATTAAACTTCCAAAAATCAATTATTTCAGAACTTCTGAACTTTAATAATTCATAATAAATAGCCCTTTTGTCAGAAAAATTCAAACCACATCTCTTTTTCATAGGAAATTTCATTATCTACAACTTTGCAGAAGAAAGTTTTTTTAAATTCCAAACAGAAATTGACCGAAATCCACAAACGGGCGATTTTACAGGCTATAACCAAATTTCAGTCAAGAAATGGGGTCCACCGGCACACAAAACATGTGTTAATTATTTAATGCAACAAAAATATTCTTTCTCCTCATATACTCCTATATTCATTGTAAAAATATCATCATTATTATATAATAATAATAAAATATTATTTTATCAGAAAAGATAAAATATCGATTTTTAACAATTGTCACTTTAAAAAATTTTCTCCATCTATATCCACATAAAATGAATATTTTTCTCATCATATAAATCAATAATTAATTATTCATAAATAATATTACAGAATCACAATATTGACAACCAGGCAGTTCCTAGAAAAGAGGGGGCTTTCCAATAAGGATTTCTCCTTACTAGCGTGCAATTAGGTGACCAAACCTCTCCTTAGACAGAACTTTCTAGACATTGCCAATAATGTTATCTAATAATATTATTCAGATAATATGAATTATTGCTTCAATAATGGAAAATACTGTGTAGTGACAATTATTGAAACAACAGTAATATAAAATATCAACACAACAATTATTGAATCAATAAAATATAATACTGAACAGTAATTACTATAACAATTATTGAGTAGTGCATTCTTACGTAAGAATCAATAATTGGTGCAATACCGTGTGCTACTGTGCAACAACGCGTATTACTGTGTTTTAACCACCGGGTATTCCAACAGTATTAACAGTAATAACTACGCCGTTATTTATAAACAACTTATACTTGTCGTTTTCTTCATCCAATCGCTTTCCGTTATAGGGCCCGCAAAAGACTGCGCCGTCGTACGAATATTCCCCGACAGGAAGAATATTCCACGACCAAACGAATATTCCCCGATAACAATGAATATTTTATAATCACTTGCTTATTTAGAATATTTGCGCATTTTACCCAGAACTAACCTCATTAATCAATTCAACCCTTACTATTTCAAAATAATAAATAGAGAAAATTAAATTTCATTTATTAATAATTTGGGGTCTTACGCTAGATACAAATATTCATCCTAACAACGTTCCAGAAACAAATCAAGGCCAGTCAAAGTCACGGCCAGAACACGTTCTTCAGTTTTCTGGGTTACCCAAAAAACTGAAGAACGTGTTCGGTCAACGAACTTTGACCGTGAATAACTTTCGATCTATAGATGCAATGATCATGAACCCACTTGCAGATTACTAACAACATTACAGACTACAACTTCAAACCTTTAAATCACCAAAACAATAAACTAGCATAGATCTACAAGGCCTGACATTCACTGTCAGACAACAAAAATACAAATTTCCAGATTTTGTAAAACTTCAAATCTGAGCCTCTAGATATTATGGATCTAACATCTAGCAACCCAGATCATCATTATACACTACCAACAACATATTTTAACACTTAATCATAACATTTAACATACCAAGCATAATCAGATTCTAGGTTAGAGTTTTATACCTCTATGAACGATTTTGATTTCTAGGCCACTGATTTGGTTATGGTTATTAGTGGGGTTGTTCTTGGGGACTAATATGCCTTAGAATTTTGTAAGTTTTAGAGAGAGAAGCTCAAGGATGAGAATTGTGCAAAATTAGGCTACCAAATGAATTTTTCTCTTTCTCCAATTCTATATATACTAGTCTTGTATGCATGTACAGCTGATAATGGACTGATTTGCTGGGCATTTAGTCAATTGAGAAGTCAAGGTTAGCTCACCAACTCCAATTATTGCTAGATATACAAGTTATCTTCAAGTATTTAAGAGGGGCATTTTGGTCAATGGCCTTATGATTTTAATGGCACTATGGTCTTTTGGCAAACACTTAGGGTTTGACTCTTAGGGTTTAACCCTAAGGGTTTAGCACAAATAATTTGTAGGATGTCTAATTTAGGGTTTGATAATGTAACACTTTAGTTTCTAAAAATATAACTTAGAAATCTCTAATTAGATTAGATTTTCTAATAACATAGACTTGGAAATTAAGTTTAAATATTTACTAATTATAATTAAGCTTGCTAATTTTAGCCATTAGGGCTCCTTTTTAACAAATTAGGGTTCCTTTTTAACAAATTAGGGTTTCTAGTTTGACAATTAGGGTTAAAATTTATAATTAGAATTTTCTAAATAAATTAGAATTTTTCCTAATTATCATCAAGCTTAAGAATTTAGCAATTAAGATTTTAAATTTGGAAATTAGGGGTTTCCATTAACAATTAGGGTTACTAAATTATAAATTAGGTTTACTGATTAAGAATTTAGGGTTTCTAGAAATTAGAATTTCTAAATATCAATTAGGTTTTCTCTAATTAATATTAAATTCTATAATACGTAACATAATTCATTTGACACAATTACATAAACGTTTCTAACTCATAATTGAGTTTCAAATTAGGGTTTCCAAATTTAGAAATTAGGGTTCTTAATTAATTAGTGTTTCTAATTAATTAGGTTTTCTAAGTATAATTAGGGTTTTACCTAATTACTTTAAATTCTGTAATACATGACATAATTCACAAAACACAGTTACAACACAGTCTCGAATTTTCCATTTGAATTTCACAATAGGGTGAAACAAATTAATGCTAGGGTTTGGTCATGATACCACATAATTGAACAACCATTACCAGTCCACACATATACAATACATATTTATAGCACTGAAAAATCAAAATATAATTAATATTATATTATTATTCTCATTCATTGATAAAAATCCAAAATTAGGGTTTGGATTCCATATCTGATTTATTCTTCATATATAACATTATTAATTAAGTTAAAAATAATTAACTTAATTAATCTAACATAAATTCATATAATAAAATAAATAATTATTATAATAATTCTAAAAATTATTTCATATATTATTTAAATAATATAATTATATTTTCATGGAAAATAAATAATAAAAATATTTCTAACATAGAATTAATTATTAAAAGAATATACTTTATAATTACCAATAATTCTAAAATAAAATTATTTATATTTAATCATGTAATAAATATATTTTTATTTACCACATAAATACATACTCTTTATCTTGTACAAGTCCTCATCTTTAAAATAAAAAAAGAAATTATACGCAAAATTTTTTACTTAATCATATAGAAAATATCGGGTTGTTACATCTATGGTGATATAATAAATTAAATAGCTTAATATTTATTATTTAATATTTTAGAAATATTAAATATAAATTAATAAGAGTAGTCTTATTATTATTATTACTATTATTATTATTATTTAATTCCTAAAGGAATTTGAAAATTAATTAATAAAAATACTCTCATATAATCCTAGTAAGATTAGGAGGTTAAATTAATTAAAAGAGTTTAATTAATTATCCGTAATAAGATTAGGGAGCTTAATTAATTAAATAATACCCTATTTTCTAATTAGATTAGAAGGGTTAACTGATATCTTTATAAGAGGAGTCTTATATCAGATATCAATATACATAATTCCAATAGTTAGAGAGTACGCTCCTTTTCTATGAGAGATAGAAAAACTAGAGTTTTGCCAAACACCCATCTTCTTGAATCTTTCTTCTTCCTTGGTGGATCACCTCTAGAGGCCAAACACTTGGGTGGCTAACATTGATCAAAGGAAGGAACCAAACCCGGTGGATTCAAGTTGAACGCGAAAAGGATTGGAGGTGAACTTGTACCTGAGGAAGCCCGGATCTTCAAGAGTATGATTCTTGTTCTTTATCTTTTCGCATAATTAAAAATTGTGCATAAAGGATGATCCGGGTATATGGTTTGTAAAATTTTAAAACTCTAATTTTCCATGCTTCCGCTTATTTTGTGCAATTTGATTGCGTTCATAAATATTACAAACCTAAAAGTGGCATCAGAGCCAAACCTTTATGCGAATTATTAATTCTTTTAATTTGATACGTATATTGATATGTGTTTAAAAAAATTTAATTGGGCATAATTTTGTTGTATAAAATTTATTTTTAAAAAAAATCGCAAAACCGGTACTGTGATTCGTTGATTCCGTGGAAGAATGATTTGTTTTTTACAAACAGTTGATCTGAACTTGATTATCATACGAATATGTATGATTTTTTAATATAATATATATAATATTATATATATTATATTATATATAAATTCCGTGAGGCACGCTTTTGAAATTCCGAAAGTCTGTTCACATGCTTTAAATAATAATATTATATAATATAATTAATATATTATATATATATATATATATATATATATATATATATATATATATATATATATATATATATATAGTAATATGATTACTGATTGTCAAGGCATATTGATTACATTCCAAAGTTAAAGGGATCATGTGACACCCCCAAATCTAGGTACTTCATTCCCACAAGACTTGGTGTTCACTTTCTATTCATTCATATTTATCTACCTAGACATAATAAAAATTAAATCATAAATCCTCCATTTAAAAAGGGTTACATCATTAAATAAGAATCTTCCCAGGTTGTCTAACCTTAAACATCATATAAGTGTGGAAATAAAATAAATACATCACATCACTGGTTAAAAGTCTATCATTATATCAATAAATAAAATTACAAGTCTTCATCACTTGTACATTTTTTCCTTTCCTTTGCTATTTGTAAGCTGATCTACCTTCTCAACTTTAGCTACAAAAATTATATTTATGCAAGAGAGATCAAAACAAATGCTCACTAAATATAACAATGAATCAATAAGATAATGACAATTGCCAATGAATATGCTCATCAAACTGAATAGTACTCTATCAATAATAATCAAAGACTAAAATCAAAATATGGAATATATATCTGAAGGTCATAAGACCACGAACTATGTCCACGGTTATAAGTAATCTTTCAACTCTAACCTTAACAGTTATACTGTAGAGACTTCACTTACTTAGGGGGATCAACCCTTCGTACCATGTATTGTGCACAAACATCTTAACGCATTGCGTATCCCACATAATAGGGTTGTTCTTCTCAGTTTTTGAGTACAAGTTCGCACCAAAGAAAGTTTGGTTTGGATAATATTTTAAGGGTAATTTGAAGTTTAACGATCAGCAACTAGAGGACTAGTTGAATCAATAAAATTTGATAACACAACAATTGGTAAATAATAACATAATATGGAACAATGAATAATCGGAAGCGAACTAACTATATGTTGAACTCATGCTTAGAAACAACTACAAAGCATAAGTATTGAATAACAATAAACCTTGCTTGAATAATATTAAGCTAGGGCTATGAATTATTGAATATATATTAAGTAATAGTGAGCTGAAAGTAAAACTTGCTCATTATGATAATAACTTGTGTCAAGTAATTGAAATAAGACAATTCGACAATAGAAATTAGAATGCAAGAAAATTGCATTTACAATACACAAGTGACAATAAAGAAACTTGTCTAGCAATAAACAAGTTAGAATACATCAATAAGTACTAGAATTTAAATCTTGTCCAAATAAAGTTAAAGTTATAGTTTGCTTAAATAATGATTAGGAATGCAAGACTTTGCTTAATGAAAGTTTAAAGTAAGAAACTTACTCAATGTAAAAAGATAGGTTTAGAAACTTTCCTCGAGCGTACGCTATAATGTTAAACTCATGTTCACCTACATATAGGTTTAGAACCACCATCTATTAGATATACTAACATTCACGTTCCAACATAACATGTATTTCTAGTTAGACTTATTATTTCAATACAAGTCTTACATTACCATTTACATTTCAGAAAATCCAAGTGTTAACACCACAACACTTATCTAACATTCATTGTATAAACTAAGTTATAACATAACACGTTCATAACTTATAATCATTTAAAACTTTGAAACTACTAACCACCTAACACGATTCTGTTTTAACCATGTTATCACATGTTTGACACCTTTACACAACCTTAGACCAAGC
Organism: Panax notoginseng; assembly: GCA_016801055.1. Classification (NCBI taxonomy): domain Eukaryota; kingdom Viridiplantae; phylum Streptophyta; class Magnoliopsida; order Apiales; family Araliaceae; genus Panax; species Panax notoginseng. The sequence continues at coordinate 139,625,714 of CM029020.1, forward strand.
TATAGGGGTGTTTCAAGGTCTACAGTAGCAGCAAAGCAAACTGTCTCAGATCAGTGTATGGCGCAGCTGCGCTATACATAGGCTTGGAACCGGTGCAGCTGCACAGTTTTTAGCCTTGGCACCAGCGCAGCTGCGTTGGTGCACAGACAGAGACAGAGACAGATATGAACAGTGGCCGATTTTAGCCCAACAAACACGAATTTCACCTACAAAATAGTGAAATTAACATATAAAATAAATACAAAACTATCATAAACATGATTGCTAACATATTCAACCACTTAAAACAATTTAACAACAATTTAAACTATTTTAATTTCTCAAATTTCTCATTTTCATATAAAACTCAATATTTTTGACATTCTTCCCAAAAATCAACACTTTTATTTCAATTCTTCACCAAATCACTTCGTTCAAACTACGTTTCCTTCGTTTCTTAATGAACTAGAATAAACAAGCTTCAATTTGCAGTTAAGCATATGAATTGACCATCAAAATTGATACTTACACAAGCCACATAAGAAAATATTCATACAAACATACACTGTCATATTTTTTCTACTGTTATCCAAAAATAGCATGTAATTTCCTTGTTTAAGCACTAGTTCTAACATCACAAACACATATAATCATTATAATCTAATTATATAGCAACAATTCAAAACATATGAAAGTCACAGAGTATAAAATTGTTGCCGTAGAACATGTATATATATAATACTAAGGTTATGAAAAAAAATACCTTTAATTTGCTTGAAATCCTTGCTATCACCACTTATAATCACTATGAAATCCTCAGGTTTCCTCTTAACTCTCTCTCAATTCTCTCTGAATGTTCTTCTCTCTTTTCTCAGCAACTAGAATGCGTAAAAAGAAAACAACTGATAGCTATAATGCGTAAAAATAAAACTGCTAATCCTTAATACGCCAAACTTAATAAAATATTAGTTACAAAACTAACGTATACATTATAAATATATTATATTTATTATTTTAATTTATTTTATTTAAATTCAAAAATTAGAAATCCAAAAGCCATAAGGCTTTGTTTTGCAAAACCCTTTAAAATTTAAAGACTTAATATTTTAAGCCTTGTTTGGTAAAACTCAATTAAACTCCTTTAAATTATTTTAATAAACAATTTAGTTTATGATTTATAATCACATATTATATATTTGGATTTTCATATCCACATTAACTAAATAAATTAATTCCACATACTATATTTTAAATAAATATTTCACTTAAACAAATATCACAAAATTATAATTTTATTTACTAATTTAACATACTACTTTAAATTATTAAAACAATAATATAACATCTCATGTCATATTACAACTCTCTAAATTACAAATTAATTTAATTTAGAATATTATCTAATAAATTTCATTCATAAATATTTACTAATAATAACCACATCCATAAAATATTTATTTCATCAATTTCAACAATAAACACATCAAATAAATATTTATATAATCCAATAAATATTTAATATTACAATTTAAAATTTTCGGATTGTTACATCCTTCCCTCCTTACAAGGATTCTGTCCCCAGAATCACAGTTCAAACAATCAAATCGTCACATTCTTCCCTTCGTATAAAGATTCTGTCCCCAGAATCGAAGACACAGATTAAACAAACAACTGAGGATAATTTTTCATCATTTCAGCTTCGAGTTCCCACGTTGCCTATTCGACATTGTGGTTTCTCCATATCACATTCACAGAAGGTATCACTTTATTCCTGAGCACTTGTTCTTTCCTGTCGACTATCTAGATAGAAATCTCTTCATTAGACAAATCTTTACTAAACTGCAACGGTTCATACTCGATCACATGTTTGTAATCGGGTTTATATGGTCGCAAAACCGACACATGAAAGACATTGTGCACATGTTCTAATTCTGGAGGTAAAGCTATCTCGTAAGCCACTTCTCCCACTCTTCGTAGTATCTCGAATGGGCTAATAAATCTTGGTCTGAGTTTTCCTTTCTTGTCAAAACGAATTTTTCCCTTCCAAGGCAAAACTGTAACAACCCGATATTTTCTATATAATTAAATCAAAAATTTTGCGTATAAATTTTTTTTATTTTAAAGATGAGGATTTGTACAAGATATGGTGTATATGTATTTATGTGATAAATAAAAATATATTGATTATTATTTTAGAATTATTGATGATTATAAAGTATATTCTTATAATAATTAATTTTATGGTAAAAATATTTTTATTATTTATTTTTCATGAAAATATAAGTATATATTATTTAAATAATATATGAGATGTTTTTTAGAATTATTATAATAATTATTTATTTTATGGATTTATGTTAGATTAATTAAGTTAGTTATTTTTAACTTAATTAATAATGTTATATATGAAGAATAAATTAGATATGTAACCCAAACCCTAATTTTGGATTTTGATCAAGGAATGAGAATAATAATATAATATTATTGATATTTTAATTTTTCAGTGCTATAAATATGTACTGTATGTTCGCATTGATAATGGTTGGTTAATTATGATGCAGTATTTAAAAACCCTAGTTTTACTGTGCTAAACCCTAATTTGAAACCTAAACTGGAGTTTGTGATCAGTCAGCAATTGTGCTAATGTGACTAATATCATGTATAGTAGATTTTATTACTAATTATGGAAAACCTAATTAATAATTTAAAATCCTAATATCTAGAACCCTAATTTGGTAATTAGAAACACCAATTATAATTTAGTAACCCTAATTATCAAAATTATAAACCCTAATTGCTAATTTAGCAATGTTAATTATAATTACTGATTTTAAACCCTAATGTTCCTATATAATCCAATTAGAAAACCTAAATAATTACCGAACCCTAAATTTCTATTTTTAGAAATTAATTTTATTTTTAGTTTAATTTAAACCCTAAATGAAAACCTAGAAATTCATTTTGTGCTAAACCTTAGGGTAAAACCCGAAGGGTCAAACCCTAAGGATTTGTCAAGATTACATTAATGCCATTAAAATTTCAAGCCAATGGACCAAAATGCCCATCTTGCATTATTGTAGCTAACTTGCAAAATTGGACAATACTTTAGTTGGTGAACCACCTTTGACTCTCAATATGACTGAATTATACATATATATCAGTCTATTATCAGCCACACATGCATCCAAGGCTTGTATATATAGAATTGGAGAGAGAAAAAAAATCATTTGCTCACTTTTTTTGTCCAACTCTCATCCTTGAGTTTCTCTCTCTCTAACCCACGAATTTCATAAGTTTTTCAGTCCCCAAAAATAGCCCCACTAATAACCATAACCAAATCTGTGACGCCCCCAAAATTAGGTATACATCACCCATCTTGGGTCGTCAGATACATGGTACAGAATACAAATACAACTTACTAATACAACTTACTAATACAACTGTCTTGTACAATACGACAAAACATAACTGTGAGTTTGAATACAATTATTGTCTACTAGAGACTATACAAACTCAAAAGGAGTCCTCATTACAATTATTGTCATACTATTTAATAGAATAGTGAGGACTACTAATACTATCATCTGGTCCATCACTCCGTTCTCCGACTCGTCCCAGCTATATTCTCATTTCCTGAAGAGAACAATGAAAGAAAGGGTGAGCTCAACTAGCCCAGTAAGAAATATTATGACTAAGATAATGCAGAATAAATTAACATTAGCCTTCAACAGTGTTAAACTGATAAAATATAACGAACATTAAGTTTAACTACAGCGGAACAAGCAATCCATTAAAAGAGTCAAGTAGAGAATAAAATCTATTACCTTCTATGATTTAAAAGGTTTTTCAACACTGTTATCGCTGGGAGTCAGCTTAATAAAATAATCCACATCATCGAATCACCCCTGCACTACGGCTAAGGATATTCGTGTATTCATTAATGGTCATGATCATGCCAACAACTGTCCATCAATGCACTACGGGCAAAAGAGGACTTTTACCACATCATTTGTAACATTACGGTCATAATTATACCGAATAATCCCTGGTCATAATCATACCAAGTCCATCTATGCACTACATGTCACAGATGACTTTCAACATTTTATAAACATGAGGATGATGACAATAATATAAGAATTCAATAAAACAAGTTCAAGAATTAATTTATCCAAGAATTAACAACGTCCAAATTGTCAACATGATACTGCTTTGTGGAGTAAAATTCAAGAATGCTTAGAAGAATATTTTCATGAAAAGATACTGGATGAAACGCAATTATCAAGGATATTCCACAAATTTCATGGAGTATAGAAGTCAAAACTTAACCAACTGAGTATAATAAAGAATGGAATAACAAAAGAAATCACCATGCATGCGATAGACCGCACATACAGGTTATTCCAACAGAATAATAAATAATGGAACCAGGTCCGGCGTAAAACGCACAGACAGGATATTCCAACAAAATAATAATAATGACAGAACTAGGTCCGGTGTAGAACACAGACAGGATGTTCCAACAGAATAATAATAAAGACAGAACCAGGTCCGGTGAACACATAGACAGGATGTTCCAACAGAATAATAATAAAGACGGAACCAGGTCCTGTGTAAAACACCCAGACAGGATATTCCAACAGAAAAATAATAAAGACGGAACCAGGTCCGGTGTAAAACACACAGACAGGATGTTCCAACAGAATAATAATAAAGACGGAACCAGGTCCGGTGTAAAACACACAGACAGGATGTTCCAACAGAATAACAGAAGAATGTCACCAAGTATAGGGTAGACCGCGTAAACAAGTTATTCCAACAGAATAATAAGAAATGGAACAACAACATTTCTCTTCATGAATAAGAAAGAATAACACCCCTTACCGTTTTAAAGAAGAACTGAAATAAGAAAGTAGTTAAGTAGCAGAATACTTTTTTTTTCTCTCTCTATAGTTTTTCTCTATAGTTTCTCTCTCTAGAGTTCAGTGAATTCGTAAGAAATAATGAAGGAATGAGTTGTTATTTATAAAAAAATAGAATGCATAGTAACTAATCCATGAACGGTCCAGATTGATTACTTTAATCTGACGGTCTATAGTTAAAGAAAAATCTTTTAAATAAAATATAATATATTCTATTTATAGAACAACTTTAATAAAGTATTCTGTTTTATATAAAAAGATGTTTCTGTTTTATTACGTTAATAATACGAATAAAACAAAACTTCATTATCGCTAAATAATTCATATTATTAACTGAAAATAATTGAATCAAACTGAGTGACTTCTCACACAAGCATTAATAATCAATACCGTGTGCTACTATTCAACCACACGTATTACTGTACTTTTACTACCGAGTAGTTCAACAGTATCAATGGTAAAACTTCCGCCGTTATTTTTAATAAAATATTTTTATCGTTTTCTCAATTCGACAATAATTTTGTTGTGGGGTCCACCAATGATTGTGCCGTTGTACGAATATTCCCTGTTAAAACGAATATTCCCCGACCAATCGAATATTATATAACAACTTACGTACTTTGCAAAATTTATAAATATTACTCACAACTATAACATTATATCAAATTAACTCCATAATATTCAAAAATGATATTTATAGAAAATTCATCTTTATTTATAAAAGTTGGGGTCTTACAACCTCCCCTTCTTATGAAATTTCGCCCTCGAAATTAGGATACGTATCTGGTATGTCGAAGAGGTAAGGATACCTTGATTTCATTTCAGATTCTAACTCCCAAGTCATTTTCTCAACATCGTGGTTTCTCCACAAAACTTTGACTTGAGGTATAACCTTGGAGCGCAGAATATGTTCCTTCTTATCCAAGATTTGAACATGAACTTCTTCATACGTCAAATCTTCTGCTATTTCGTCCGGTTCTAACTCAATAATGTGGTTCGGGTCTTCCACATATTTACGTAACACGGATATGTGAAAAACGTTATGAACACGAGACATACTTGGCGGTAAAGCGAGTCTATAAGCCACAGTTCCTACTCGATCGAGGATTAAAAATGGACCGATGAATCGAGGATTGAGCTTTCCTCTCTTTCCAAATCTCGTAACTCCTTTCCATGGAGCAACACGTAAGAACACATGATCTCCTATATCAAATTTCATGTCCTTTCGATGAAGATCAGCATAACTCTTTTGTCGATCTTGTGAGGTTTTTATACGTTGTCGGATCGTTTGAATCTTTTCTGTAGTCATACGTGCCAACTCCGGTCCCAACAACGTTGCTTCACCCACCTCATCCTAGCATACTGGAGAACGACATTTTCTTCCATACAATACTTCGAATGGAGCCATGCCAATACTTGCTTGATAACTGTTGTTGTAGGAAAACTCCACCAATGGTAAGAACTTGTCCCAACTTCCCTTGAAGTCAAGAACACAGAGTCTTAATAAATCTTCTAGAGTTTGAATAGTCCTCTCTGATTGTCCGTCCGTCTGAGGATGATATGCCGAACTATATCGTAAATCCGTGCACATAGCTTTTTGTAAACTAACCCAAAATCGTGAAGTGAATCTTGGGTCTCGATCAAAAACTATGGATACTGGCATACCATACAGTCTTACAATCTCGTTTATGTACATACGAGCAAGACGTTCAAGTGTATAAGTTTCTCGTATCGGTAAGAAATGAGCAGACTTGGTCAATCTATCAACAATGACCCAAATCGCATCTATACCTTGAGAAACCTTAGGAAGACCGGTAACGAAATCTATGGTAATGTGCTCCCACTTCAATTTTGGAATTTCAAGTGGTTGCAATGGACCTTTTGGTACTTGATACTCCGCTTTGACTCGTTGACAAGTTAGACACCTTGAGATAAACAGCGCTATCACTCTCTTCATATTGCTCCACCAAAATGTATGACGAAGATCATGATACATTTTGGTACTTCCAGGATGGATTGCAAACGGTGTATTGTGCACCTCCATCATGATTTTATACTTTAAATTAGGGTTGTTAGGAACACAAAGTCTAGAGTTGACTAGAAGTATTCCTTCTTCATCGATTCTTGCTTCCGGCATAGCACCTTCTTGCACTTTCTTCCTCATACGCATCAGCTCCAGGTTTGTAGCTTGAGCAGCTTTAACTTTATCCATTAAAGCTGGTTCTACTTGTATATTCGCCATCATCACATGGGTCCCTAGAGTCTTTAACTCTATCTCCATCCTTTGCAAGTCACACAAAATGGGCCTTTGTGTTGAAAATATCGCACTCGTACTTGCATATGATCTTCTACTCAATGCGTCAGCTACCACGTTCGCTTTTCCAGGATGGTATTGAATGGTATGATCATAATCTTTCAACAGTTCAAGCCAATGTCGTTGTCGCATATTGAGTTCCTTTTGAGTGAAGAAATATTTGAGGCTTTTATGATCCGTAAAGATCTCCACCTTCTCCCCATACAAGTAATGCCTCCAAATTTTAAGTACAAAGACAACAGTTGCCAACTCTAGATCATGAGTAGGATAATTCCTCTCATATTTCTTGAGTTGTCTTGATGCATAGGCTATGACTTTTCCATGTTGCATGAGAACGCATCCCAACCCTTTGCTCGAAGCATAACTGTAGATGACAAATCCCTCCGAGCCAGATGGTATTGTTAGAACAGGTGCTGAAATGAGTCTCCTCTTGAGTTCTTGAAAACTCTTCTCACATTCTTCGCTCCAACCGAACTTTGTATCTTTTCGAGTCAGCTGAGTTAATGGAGTAGCGATTCGAGAAAATCCTTCTACGAATCTCCGATAATAACCAGCTAAACCAAGAAAGCTACGTACTTCGGTCACTGATTTAGGTTGCTCCCAGCTTTGAATAGCTTCAATCTTTGTCGGGTCAACCGATATTCCACGACTTGATACTACGTGCCCAAGGAATGCTACCTCCTCCAGCTAGAACTCGTATTTCTTCAACTTGGCATAAAGCTTGTATTCACGAAGCTTTTGGAGTACCAGCCTCAAGTGTTGCTCATGATCTTCACGATTTTTGGAATAAATAAGGATGTCATCAATAAAGACGACCACAAAGTGATCCAAATATTCCTTGAATACCCGGTTCATCATATCCATGAAGGTAGCAGGAGCATTAGTCAATCCAAAGGACATGACTAGGAATTCATAATGCCAGTACCGTGTTCTGAAAGCTGTCTTTGGAATATCCTCAGTTCTAACCTTCAGCTGATGATATCCAGAACGAAGATCGATCTTTGAAAAGAATTGTGCTCCTTGTAACTGGTCAAACAGGTCATCAATACGTGGCAATGGGTACCTGTTTTTGATGGTGACATGATTCAACTCCCGATAATCAATACAAAGTCGCATACTTTCATCTTTCTTCTTCACGAATAGCATAGGATCACCCCAAGGAGAAGTACTAGGACGAATAAAGCCAATGTCTAACAATTCCTGCAGTTAGATCTTTAACTCCTGAAGTTCAATAGGAGCCATTCGATATGGGGCTTTGGAAATGGGTTTTGTACCGGGTTCAAGGTCGATACAAAATTCAATTTCACGCTCTGAGGGTAGGCCAGGAAGTTCTTCAGGGAATACGTCAGTTAATTTATTAACAATAGAAATATCATTCAAAACTGACGTATTTTTGTTTAGATCCGTGACATGAGCTAAGAAAGCTTGACATCCGTTTTTTAATAAACGAATAGCTTTATGGCTTGAGATGACAGCGATTGATTTTAATGGTTTGGTTGCTTGAATTCGCATAATAAGTCGATTAGGAATATTAAAGCTAACAACCTTACGAAAACAATCAATTTTTGTATGATGAGTAGTTAACCAATCAATCCCTAGAATCACGTCAAATGCAAGTATTTTTAATGAAATAAGATCGACAGGTAATGTGTGGGTACCAACTTGAACCAAACAAGACTTATAAACCGTGGATGTAATGAAGGTTTCTCCCCATGGAGTTTCAACAGATAAGTCAAAGTCTAATTTCTCCGGAGTCAAATTTAATCGATGAGCACAAGTAGGAGAAATAAAAGAATGGGTAGAACCGGTATCAAATAAAGTATAGACTTCGTTAGAGTTTATAATAAGCTTACCCGTGATGACCTCATTCGGGTTCCTTGCTTTTTGGGAGGTCACAACAAATGCTCTCCCTTACACTACCGGTTTTAACTTTTCTGGGACGGCCTTGGGTGTCTCCATCTTGGCTGAACTTATTTTTGGTAAACAACAAAATCAAGCTAAATGACCTTCTCTTCCACAATTATAACATGCTTTAGACGGCATCGCGTAGTTTGGACTGATGTGCCCCTCCCCTCCGCATTTGAAACATATGTTAGGTGGTCGTTCTCCTTCCTTAACAACAGGTGCTGGTGCTGACGTCTTTCCATCATTGTTGAATCTCCTCTTCTTGAAATGACCATTCTTATTATTTTGGCCCTGATTACCACCGAAGTGGTTACCATATCTGTCCTGTTGATTCCCTCCATGCTTGTTGCCACCGCTTCGATGACTGCTCTCACTGGTATTATCATTTTTCCAACCGCTCTCTTTTGGTTGCGTTGACTCGTTATCGCGCTCCACTAACTGAGCTATATTCACAACATCTGAATACAAACACAATTTATGAGAAATAAGATGTTGACGTATCTCAGGTTTCAAACCTCGCAAAAATATTCGCGTCATTCGCTCTTCATTATCCACCAAGTGGAACGCAAATCGGGACAACTCAGCAAATTTAGCCTCATACTGCGACACGGTCATATTATTCTGCTCCAATTTGATGAACTCCACCTCCTTCATGTGACGAACACTTTTGGAAAATTATTTGTCATTGAACAGCTCTTGGAACTTCTCCCAAGACATCTTCAGTGCGGCAGGTTGAGTACGCTTAATCGATTCCCACCAGTAATCTGCCTCTCCTCGCAACATAAAGGCGGCAAAGGGAACCTTTTGCTCCTCGGAGCATCCCAAGACATTAAATATCTTGGTGATCTGCCTTATCCATGTTTCCGCTATAAGTGGTTTTGGCTCTCCCTTAAACTCTGATGGTCCCAGCTCCTTGAACTGTTTAGCAGTGACCGTCCAAGAATTTTCAGTGTTTCCACCTATATTTTGGACAGGAGCCGCTCTCGCCTGCTATTGCATGAACTGCATAAATCTTCTGAATATTCCATCATTCATCATCTGGTCAGTGTTGTTGTTTGCATGAGGATTGTCACCTTCCTGATGCCCATTATCCTGATTATTGATATGTGATGAATTAACAGTCGCCTGTGCTCCATTGCTATTCTCAACATTCTCAGATGCCATTTTCAGATACTGCCACAAAATAAAAATTAATTGATATGTCATATATTATCCTTATATTATGACCGACCAATTAAATACCATGTAAATAAACTTAGGTAGGTCATACTAGCGAAGGAATTCCCTGTCTCTCCCCTCCTAGTTCTATTCTCACATCTTAGCCAGGGATCATATCCCTAATCTCTGATACCAATGACGCCCCTAAAATTAGGTATACATCACCCATCTTGGGTCGTCAGATACATGGTACAGAATACAAATATAACTTACTAATACAACTGTCATGTACAAAACGACAAAACATAACTGTGAGTTTGAATACAATTATTGTCTACTAGAGACTATACAAACTCACAAGGAGTCCTCATTACAATTATTGTCACACTATTTAATAGAATAGTGAGGACTACTAATACTATAATCTGGTCCATCACTCCATTCCCCGACTCGTCCCAGTTATATTCTCATTTCCTGAAGAGAACAGTGAAAGAAAGGGTGAGCTCAACTAGCCCAGTAAGAAATATTATGACTAAGATAATGCAGAATAAATTATCATTAGCCTTCAACAGTGTTAAACTGATAAAATATAACGAACATCAAGTTTAACTGCAGCGGAATAAGCAATCCATTAAAAGAGTCAGGTAGAGAATAAAATCTACTATCTTCTATGATTTAAAATGTTTTTCAACACTGTTATCGCTGGGACTCAGCTTAATAAAATAATCCACATCATCGAATCATCACTGCACTACGGCCAAGGATATTCGTGTATTCATTAATGGTCATGATCATGCCAACAACTGTCTATCAATGCACTACGGGCCAAAGAAGACTTTTACCACATCATTTGTAACATTACGGTCATGATTATACCGAATAATCCCTGGTCATAATCATACCAAGTCCATCTATGCACTACATGTCACAGATGACTTTCAACATTTTATAAACATGAGGATGATGACAATAATATAAGAATTCAATAAAACAAGTTCAAGAATTAATTTATCCAAGAATTAACAACGTCCAAATTGTCAACATGATACTGCTTTGTGGAGTAAAATTCAAGAATGCTTAGAAGAATATTTTCATGAAAAGATACTGGATGAAACGCAATTATCAAGGATATTCCACAAATTTCATGGAGTATAGAAGTCAAAACTTAACCAACTGAGTATAATAAAGAATGGAATAACAAAAGAAATCACCATGCATGCGATAGACCGCACATACAGGTTATTCCAACAGAATAATAAATAATGGAACCAGGTCCGGCGTAAAACGCACAGACAGGATATTCCAACAGAATAATAATAAAGACAGAACTAGGTCCGGTGTAGAACATACAGACAGGATGTTCCAACAGAATAATAATAAAGACAGAACCAGGTTCGGTGAACACACAGACATGATGTTCCAACAGAATAATAATAAAGACGGAACCAGGTCCGGTGTAAAACACCCAGACAGGATATTCCAACAGAATAATAATAAAGACGGAACCAGGTCCGGTGTAAAATACAGACATGATGTTCCAACAGAATAATAATAAAGACGGAACCAGGTCCGGTGTAAAACACACAGACAAGATGTTCCAACAGAATAACAGAAGAATGTCACCAAGTATAGGGTAGACCGCATATACAGGTTATTCCAACAGAATAATAGGAAATGGAACAACAACAGTTCTCTTCATGAATAAGAAAGAATAACACCCCTTACCGTTTTAAAGAAGAACTGAAATAAGAAAGTAGTTAAGTAGCAGAATACTTTTTTTTTCTCTCTCTATAGTTTCTCTCTCTAGAGTTCAATTAATTCGTAAGAAATAATGAAGGAATGAGCTGCTATTTATAGAAAAATAGAATGCATTGTAACTAATCCATGAACGGTCCAGATTGATTACTTTAATCTGACGGTCCATATTTAATGAAAAATCTTTCAAATAAAATATAATATATTATATTTATAGAATAACTTTAATAAAGTATTCTGTTTTATATAAAAAGATATTTCTGTTTTATTACGTTAATAATACGAATAAAACAAAACTTCATTATCGCTAAATAATTCATATTATTAACTGACAATAATTGAATCAAATTGAGTGACTTCTCACATAAGCATTAATAATCAATACCGTGTGCTACTATTCAACCACACGTATTACTGTACTTTTACTACCGAGTAGTTCAACAGTATCAATGGTAAAACTTCCGCCGTTATTTTTAATAAAATATTTTTGTCGTTTTCTCAATCCGACAATAATTTCGTTGTGGGGTCCACCAATGATTGTGCCGTTGTACGAATATTCCCTGTTAAAATGAATATTCTCCGACCAATCGAATATTATATAACAACTTGCGTACTTTGCAAAATTTATAAATATTACCCACAACTATAACATTATATCAAATTAACTCCATAATATTCAAAAATGATATTTATAGAAAATTCATCTTTATTTATAAAAGTTGGGTCTTACAAAATCAGTGGCCTAGAAATCAAAATCGTTCATAGAAGATATAAACCTTAACTTGAAATTCTGACCATTGATCTGATGTTAGATGTTATGATTTATTGTTAAATCATGCTGTTTATGGTATATAATGATGATCTGGATTGCTAGATGTTAGATCCATAACATCTAGAGGCTCAGATTTGAAGATTTACAAAATCTGGAAATTATGTTTTTGATGTCTGACAACCAAATGTCAGGCCTTATTGAAAGTAGTATGCACACAAGCCAATCATGTTTGATGATAATGCATATACTTTGTAACAATCTTATTCATTTATTAATAAAAAGTATTAATTTATTAAAAACTTTTAATTATCTATATGATGTTATTTTATAATATGTGATAAACCCATAGTTTTAAGCAATATTTTTAGAATAATGATGGTGATCATTCTAATTAGATCTAAATTCTAAGAAAGCTTAAAAGTAAAATAGTTTCCAATCATTAGATTACTAAATTGGGGATTAGTGAATTCGGATAGATTGGTACATACGTTGCTTGCTCATTGGATGAGGATGATTGATCTCATGATCATTTGTGTGGAGACACTAAAGCAAGTATGTAGATGCTTATTAGAGAATAAGTTCACTGAACGTGGCTTGCTAAGGAATACCTAATGGAGTTTTACTTGCCTGTCAATAGGAATTCATATAGTGATAGTAGTACAAGTAATCCTTGGACTTGAGATCATTATAGTATCTTGTGTATGATGAGTTATACTTTGACTTATTCCTTAAGAACCCTTAGGGTATATCAAAGGGTATGCTTGGGTATAATAAGTAATACATGGAGGTAATGTATGATCAATAAAGAATCTACCGCTTCTAGTAAAAGAAGAGAAATGTCCTATGTAATTCGATAAATGACAACCCAGTAGTCATTGGCCAAGGCAGAATGAAATTAGAAATGAGTTTCTAATTTGCATTATTTGGAGTTGTGCATTTAAGAGTCGAAATACATATAATTAAATAAAATAAGACTTAACAGTAATTTCATGTCTTATATTTAATTGAGACATTGTATGGTGGAAGGATTGAATTGTACAGTAACTATTAACTCAAAGGTTCTTTTATGATTAATGTTGAAATCTATATTATCTGGAAAGTTGTTGATCGCTAGGGAGTCATATCCCTATTGTAGAATAAATATTATTTATTTAAATAAATTAATTATTTAATTTATTTATTTAAATAAGATTAGAATTGTTCTAATTGATTTATTCACAACCGGTTTAATATGGAGAACCTAAAGGGTCACACCATAAAAGGAAGAATAATTATTTAAGAAGTTAATGGCATAATCGTAATAATAAGTTAAGTATATTTAATTTAATCTATGGTGATGGAATAAATTAAATAGCTTAATATTTATTATTTAATATTTTGGAAATATTAAATATAAATTAATAAAAGGAGTCTTATTAATATTATTACTATTATTATTATTTAATTCCTAAAGGAGTTTGGGAATTAATTAATAAAAGTACTCTCATATATCCTAATAATATTAGGAAGCTAATTAATTAAAAGAGTTTAATTAATTATTCCTAATAAGATTAGGAGCCTAATTAATTAAAGGAGTTTAATTAATTAAAATAAAATTTAATTCCTTAATTGTTAAGGAAGGTTGCCTACATCTATAAATAAGAGGAGTATTATTATGGGTAAAAAGGTTGAGACTTTCACAACACACGTGAATACGTAATTTTAATAGTTGGGAGAGTACACCCCTTTTCTATGAGAGATAAAAAAACTAGGGCTTTACCAAACACCCATTATTTTAGTTCGAATGTGCACACACTTGACCATTATGATTTAAGAGATAAAATACAAGAAATTACATAGTTGATGTAATTGACAAGAGTTGTCTACCTATTTATTTATATATAGTTTGTTGTGCACACAAAAGGCTATATACATTTGAAATGAGATCCTTATTCTCACTAACAAATCTTTAATTAGATTTTGCCAAACTATATAAGTGAGGGTAATATAGTTTAAAAAAAATAGTGGGAGATACCAATTTAAAACAAGACCTAATTTATTTTGGTAATTAATAAAAGAATGTATGCTAAAAATATTGTTAGTTACAAATTTATTTATAGAATTTTAAAATGTCTAAATTACCATCACTGCGAAGCATATTAGATGCTATTTAACCGGACCGTATTAAATGGATTGGTTAAGGAAATTGAGAAAAGTTCTCACGGCTGAAAAGCTATCTTATGTCCTTAATACGCCTATCCCTGCAATGGTTGTAGACAATGCCTCTAAGGAAGAGATTGTTACTTTTAGAAAGTGGCAACATGATGCACAGTTGGCTCAATATATCAGGCTCACATCCATGAGTAACGAGCTTTAGCGTCAGCATGAAACTATGGATGCTTCTACTATACTCCTGTACATCAAGTAGTTGATGGTGAGGAAAGTTGGACTAATAGATATCAGATATCTAAGGAGCTTTTCCGATCTAGAATAACCAACGACACTACAGTATAGACACATGTCCTAAACATGATTAATTTGATTCAACAATTAGGACAACAGGTTTTGTCATGGATGGAGAGTTGAGCCAAGATTTGATCTTACACTTACTCCTGGACTCCTTTCACAATTATTGTGATTTTTTTCATATGAACAAGCTAGATATCCACTTCGCTGATTTGCTCAACATGTTGAAAAATGTTGAGAGTCAGTTTCTAACCAAGAAATACCAAGTGTTACTGGTAGGGGCCAAATGATCTTCTAAAAAGAAGAACGATTCTAAGAAGGTAAATAGAAAAGACAAAAATAAAGGATAATAAGAACAAAACTGATATGGATAGCAAAGGAGTTTGCTTCCACTGCAATAAGCCTGGACACTAGAAAGAAACTGCGAGAAACATCTTGCAGAGCTAACCAGAAGAAGCTTAGTGAAGTTTCGGTTACAAATATAATTTTGTTCATGATTTAAAATACATTTTTCTTTAAGTCAAGATTCTACTTGAGTATTGGATACCGACTTTGGTTATCATAAATATAGATTTATGAAGGGACCAAGCAGAAGTAGAAAGCTAAACAAAGATAAGTAATCCTAAATGTGGGAAATGAAGAAAAGATTGCTGCATTATCTATAGGAACTTATAATTTAGCAATGCATACGGGAAAATCTATTAAGTCAATACGTTGTTATTGTATTTCAGTACTTGTTAGAAACATTAGTTCCATTTTATTGTTGGACAATGAAATCTTTGGTATTATATTTAAGAACAATTGTTGTTCTATTTATAATAACAATGTTTTGTATAAAACTGGAATATTACTTAATGAATTTTGTATACTTGACTTACGTGAAAAATTATTTTGCAAATTGAATAAACTAGTATAAGGAAAGGAGATGATCATTTAAAGAGTTGAATGTGTGTATTTGCTGAAATACAAGTGTGAATTATTTGAAAGGTTCAAAGAATTCAGAAGTGAAACTAATTTGAAAAGTTTTAAGATTCTTTGATCAGATCAAGGAAGGAATACTTGTGCAATGAGTTTCTAAATCATCTCAAATGGTTTTCTCACAATGGACGCCACCTGATACACAATAATTGATTGATGTATCTGAAAGGAAAAATAGTACCTTATTGGACATGGTACGGTCCATAATGATTTTACTGACATTCCAGTATCCCTCTGGGGTCATGCCCTAGAAATGAGTGCATATCTACGGAAAAGGTAACCTCAAAATTCGGCCCCAAGACTCCATAAAAGTTATGGATAGGGAGGATTCCTAATCTTAAGTATGTTAAGATAAGGAGTTGTCCAACTTATGTGAAAATGTTTCAAAGGATAAGCTTGGGACAAGATTTGACAAGTACAAATTTGTGGGATATCCTAAAGTAAGTTTAGGATATATGTTCTATAATCCTACTTAGCAAAAGATGTTTGTTGTGAAACACGCTACCTTCTAAGATAAAGATGTTTATCATTGAAGGGGCTAGTGGAAGAATAATAGATCTTGAAGAGTTCAAGAACCACAAAACACTATAAGTCAAATAAGAGGAACCTGTAGATAGACTTATTGTACCACAACTAAATCGTAAATCTGGAATAATACCGAAGATACCTGGGAGGTATGGATTCATCATGGGTGATGATGATGATGATGATGATGAGGTACATATCATAGAAGATGATGATCCGGTTACATACGATGAGGTAAAAGTTGTAGACACTCAGAGAAATGGATTGAAGCAAGCTTCTCAAATATGGAACATTCGTTTTGATGAGACAATTAAAAGAGTTTGATTTTCTTAAAAACAAGAATGAACCTAGTGTGTACAAAATGGTCAGTGGGAGCGTCATGACATTCCTAATATTATATGTTGATATACTATGGATAAGGAATGACATACTAATGCTACAATCAGTAAAGATTAAGTTATCTAAACAGTCCTCCATGAATGATTTGGGAAGAGTATCGTAATTGGGGATACAAATCAATATAGATAGATTTCAGAGGATACTCGACTTATCCCAAGGAACGTATAATTATTTGATGATAAAGTCGTTTAGCATGGAAAACTCCGTGGGATGTCTCATGTTGATGAGACATGTAGTGTATCTCTCTTACTAGTCCCCAAAGACTCCAAAAAGAGAGATCGCATGAGTAACTATCATGTATGCAATGAAATGTACGATACCTGATGTTGATCAGTCATATTCTGGAGAAGTTCACTATGAGTCAATGAAAAAACATCTTAAAGTACTTATCCGACACTAAGAATGTGTTTAAAATTTATGGTGAGTCTAAATTAAAACTAGAGGGCTTAACAGACTCAAGTTTTTTAGATAGACCAAGACGACAAAAAATCCACTTTAAGGTAAAGCGTTACCTTGAACGGTGGTGCAGTGAATTGGAAATATTCCAAATAGCAAAGAGTTAATAGTTTAGTGATAAAGACAAAGTATATAGCTATAAATGAAGCTGCAAGTTGATTGTTAGGATGAAAAGTTCATTATAGAAGTAGGAATAGTTCCTAAGTCTCATCTTAGATCTAAACATGTGTTGTGGCACTTTCATTTGATTATAGGAATCATTGAAAGATGAAAAATCACTATAGAGATAGTGGACTCTCAAGAACAACATTACATATCCATTAACTAAAGTTTATCCAACAGCAGAATAATCGTCACTTAGAGAAGAAGGGTATGAGATACCATGACGATTGACTTTAGTGCAAGTGGGAGATTGAAAGTAGTATGCAGACAAGCCAATCATGTTTGATGATAAAGCATATACTTTGTAACAATCTTATTCATTTATTAATAAAAAGTATTAATTTATTAAAGGCTTTTAATTATCTACATGATGATGTTTTATAATACGTGATAAACTCATAGTTTTAAGCAATGCTTTTAGAATAATGATGATGATCATTCTAATGAGATCTAAATTCTTAGAAAGTTTAAAACTAAAATAGTTCCCAATCATTGGATTACTAAATTGGAGATTAGTGAATTCGGATAGGTTGGTACGTACGTTGCTTGCTCATTGGATGAGGATGATTGATCTCATGATCATTTGTGTGGAGACACTAAAGCAAGTATGTAGGTGCTTATTAGAGAATAAGTTCACTGAACGTGGCTCGCTAAGGAATACCTAATGGAGTTTTACTTGTCTGTCAATAGGAATTCCTATAGTGATATTAGTACAAGTAATCCTTGGACTTGAGATCATTATAGTATCTTGTGTATGATGAGTTATACTTTGACTTATTCCTTAAGACCCTTAGGGTATATCAAAGGGTATGCTTGGGTATAATAAGTAATACATTGAGATAATGTATGATCAATAAAGAATCTACCGCTTCTAGTAAAAGAAGAGAAATGTCCTACGTGATTCGATAAATGACAACCCAGTAGTCCTTGGCCAAGGCAGAATGAAATTAGAAAGGAGTTTCTAATTTGAATTATTTGGAGTTGTGCATTTAAGAGTCGAAATACATATAATTAAATAAAATAAGACTTGACAGTAATTCCATGTCTTATATTTAATTGGGACATTGTATGGTGGAAGGATTGAATTGTACAGTAACTATTAACTCAAAGGTTCTTTTATGATTAATGTTGAAATCTATATTATCTGGAAAGTCATTGATCGCTAGGGAGTCTTATCCCTATTGTAGAATAAATATTATTTATTTAAATAAATTAATTGTTTAATTTATTTATTTAAATATGATTAGAATTGTTCTAATTGATTTATTCACAACCGGTTTAATATGGAGAACCTAAAGGGTCACACCATAAAAAGAAGAATAATTATTTAAGAAGTTAATGACATAATCGTAATAATAAGTTAAGTATATTTAATTTAATCTATGGTGATGGATTAAATTAAATAACTTAATATTTATTATTTAATATTTTAGATATATTAAATATAAATTAATAAGAGGAGTCTTATTACTATTATTACTATTATTATTATTTAATTCCTAAAAGAGTTCGGGAATTAATTAATAAAAGTACTTTCATATATCCTAATAATATTAGGAAGCTAATTAATTAAAAGAGTTTAATTAATTATTCCTAATAAGATTAGGAGCCTAATTAATTAAAGGAGTTTAATTAATTAAAATAAAACTCAATTCCTTAATTGTTAAGGAGGGTTGCCTACATATATAAATAAGAGGAGTCTTATTATGGGTAAAAAGGTTGAGACTTTCACAACACACGTGAATACGTAATTCCAATAGTTGGGAGAGTACAACCCTTTTCTATGAGAGATAAAAAAATTAGGGTTTTGCCAAACACCCATCTTCTTGAATCTTTCTTCTTCCTTGGTGGATCACCTCTAGAGGCCAAACATTTGGGTGGCTAACGTTGATCAAAGGAAGGAACCAAACCCGGTGGATTCAAGTTGAACGCGAAAGGATTTGGAGGTGAACTTGTACCTGAGGAAGCTCGGATCTTCAAGGGTATGATTCTTGTTCTTCTTTTTTTCGTTTAATTAATAATTGTGCATAAAGGATGATCTGGGTATATGGTTTGTAAAATTTTAAACTCCGATTTTTACACATTTCTGTTTATTTTTTGCAATTTTATTACGTTCATGAATATTACAAACTAACACTTATATCTCTGTGATCTTTAATGTGTTTTGTGTTTTGAAAGTTAGTAGTTATAGTCTAATATGTTCTCTTTGATCTAGATCAAGAATCAAGTTCATATCATAAATAGATTGCAATATAATCGAGGTCAAAAGCCGTTGACCGGCCATGACTGGCCGTTTCTGGGTAACCCAGAAACTGCCCAGAAACGGTCTGACAAGACTTTTGACGCCTTTGATCTTGTAAACTGTTGTTGATTTGTGTTTGTTGTTGCATTAAAGTTATAGTATAGTAGTTATACTATAGGTTAATGCTCTTAGATCGCTTTTATCACAAACATACGAGGTTTGGGGAATGGTCAAACCAAGCAAAAGGTTCACGAATGAGCTTTCTGGGTAACTCAGAAAGTTCATGAGTGAGGCTTCTGACATGGTTTGACCGGACACGATCTTGCTATTATGTTGTTATTTTGCTGATGTTTTGTAATAAATCTCTTAAGTTACATACTGGCTACAACATGAAATCATTATATCATAAAAACATTACAAGACTAGCTAGTAGTGGAGACTCAAAGTATGATCCTCGAACTGTTCTTCATTTCTAGGAAACCCAGAAATGAAGAACAGCTCTGACAGCCCTTTTGGACAATCAGATCTCCTTTGTTATGTATTTTATGATTATGATTGTTGCTATATCTTATAGTACTACATTAGTTCTATAACCTGTGAGCAACAGATAGTCCAATAACAGCATGATCTGATCAGAAATCTTGGTCAATCGAGGCACCTTGCTAACTGTCTATCAGTGCTCAAGAACACGAAGAACACCTATAGCGACGGTTCTGTCACTATAGGTGGTCTTTAGCAACAGATTATTTATAAAAATTATATTTTTATTAAATAATTATAGAAAATTAATTTTTAATTATTAAAAATATAAAATAAATTATTAAAAATTATTTTAAGGTCTGAAAATTAGTTTTAAATTATTTTAATTATATTTCATAAATATTTAATATTTTTGGAATATCAAAGGTATTTAATATATTTAATTATTATATTAAATAAATTATTTAAAAATGATTTTAATATTTGAAAAATCATTTAAAATTATATTATGGAATAAGAAAATATTTTAAGTTATTTTTAACGACTTTTAATATTTTGTGATGAAATTCATTAATAAATTAATATTAATAATAATTTAGTTATTTAATAAATAAATTAAATAAATAAATTAAAAATGATTTTATTATATTAAAAATCATTTTAAATAATAATAAGGTATTTAAAAATATTTTAAGTTATAAAATATAACTTTCAATATTTAAAGATAAATTTTATTAATTAATTATTATTAATGATATTAAAGTTATTTAATAATTATATTAAATAAATTAGTTTAAAAATGATTTTAATATTATAAAAATTATTTTAAAAGAAAATAAAGTGTTTAAAGATATTTTAAGTTATAAAATATAACTTTTAATATTTAAAAGATAATTTCATTAATAATTTAATATTAATGATTATTAAGTTATTATTAATGATATTAAATTTATTTAATAATGATATTAAATAAATAGTTTAAAAATGGTTTTATTAATTTAAAAATTATTTAAAAAGGATATACATGAATTAAAAATATTTTAAGTTATAATTAATGACTTTTAATATTTTGATAAATAGTACATTAATATTTAAATATTAATGGTAATTATTTAAAAATAATTTTAAATATTTTAAAAATCATTTCAAGGCAATATATATGTTTTAAAAATATTTTCAGTTATTATAAATAACTTTAATATTTTGGCAATGGTTTCATTAATAGTTTAATATTCATTAAATATTAATGATAATAAAATTGTTTAATATTTAAATCATTTAATAATGATTCTGATGTTTAAAAATTCACGATAAATTATAATAAATATTTAAAAATTATTATAAGTTATTCAAAAATAATATGACCGATACTTACAGATATTGAGCTACAGAATAGAGTCTTAGACTCGATAAATACCCGATAAAACTGTCGGTACACCGATATGTTTCAGAAATTGATCTGGACTTAGATATTTTGGCTGTATTAATGTTTATTTGTGATTCAATGACTGTTGAATATGTGTGACGATGTGATTAGGTTATGTACTGACTGCAATAGGCAGTATTATGTGTTACGATATGTTATTCTAATCAGTAAAATGATCTGATTAATGATAGGTCGTGATAAAAAAGATAAATCTAAGTTGCATTTTGTTAGCAACAGACCAGACAAGTATCTTACATTTGCATTTTCTTTATGCAATGGACATGAGTAAGAATGTTTCAGAACTGTATTATTATGCTAGATTATTAACCCTATTGTTATATATATATTCGATCATTGATTATCAACATATTAGTATATGGTAATTCAGATATATATTCAGTTCGTTAATTTCTATAAATAGTTATACAAGTGTCCCCACTTGGATAATCACTGTATTTAATCACATGTTGATACACCTTTGTTAGTTACCTATATATATATATATATATATATATATATATATATATATATATATATATATATATGTGAATTATAGATTATTGTTGAATAAGATAAAATCTTACTATTATCCAACTGAATTGTTTTGGTTCGGATTCCAGACTAAGTATGAACATCCCGATCAAGGGAAAACTTTTATACGCCCAAGGAGGACAGAGTGATCGATAACATCGTTCTTGCATGTAGTATTGATCAATATAGGGCATAACGGGCTGATTACCCCCGTGCCTGTAAGTTATGACGGTTTGCGGATGAAGTTCTGCTAAACCTATTCAAAAATTGAAAATAATATTTATAGTATGTCACCTTAACCCTAATTATAGTCATTACATTGTTTCAAAATTTTGATAGAGAGTTGTTATGTTATTATTATCGGTTCAGATTACTTCACAACTATTGATTTGTTGTAGAAGGGTAGTACAAAGAAAACATTTAATCCTTTCAGCTAATATTTATAATTGTTATTACTTGTTGGGCACTCAAATACTCATCCTTGCTTAATTTAAATATTTTCAGCTAAGTGTGACCAACCAGAAGGCTCTGCTAAGAACAAGGAAAAAGAAAAGGTTGCTGAATGAATGCAATGTTATCTTATGTAATAGTTTAATATTATTAAGACAATAATATATATTATCTATCATGTTATGTAAGGAATGTATTAAAGGTTACGTACTTGGGAGCTAGACTCTAATAATCATGTAAATTAAGTTTAATAATTATATTATTGTTATTATTATTTGTATTATTCCGCTCATAGAAATGGTATCGTGAAGCACCGAGTTTGGGTTTCAAGTACCTGGATTTGGGGGCTTTACAGAAACTTTCAGGAACACAAAATTTCCTGCTTTAAATTCACGATTCTTCTTGTGTTGATCAGCATACTTCTTCTGTCGATCTTGAGCAGCTACCAATCTTGCTCTGATGAGTTTTATAACTTCAGCGGTCTGCTGTACCAGTTCGGGACCTAATAGTTGGCGTTCACCGACTTCATCCCAGCACAGTGGAGTTCTGCACTTTTTGCCATATAACGCCTCGTATGGCGGCATGCCAATGCTTGCATGGTAACTGTTGTTGTATGCAAATTCCATCAATGGTAGATGATCATCCCAGTTTCCTTTGAAATCCATGATACATACCCTAAGCATATCTTCTAGCGTCTGTATTGTTCGTTCACTTTGCCCATCGGTCTGTGGATGATATGCTGTACTCATTTTTAGTTGCGTTCCCATGCATTCTTGCAGTTTTTTCCAAAAATTTGATGTGAACCTTAGGTCTCGATCTGACACTATTGATATTGGAACTCAATGTCTCGTCACGATTTCTTTAACATATAGTTTTGCCAGCTGATCAAGATTAAATCTAATCTTTATTGGCAAAAAATGTGCAGATTTTGTCAGTCTGTCCACTATCACCCATATCGCATCGTATCCTTTCTGATCCGTTGGAAGGCCTACCACAAAATCCATTATGATATGCTCCCACTTTCATTCTGGTATTTCCAACGGCTGAAGTAATTCGCTTGGTCTCTGATGCTCGGCCTTCACTCTTTGACATGTCAAGCACTTTGCAATGCATTCTGCAACGTCTCTTTTCATATTTGGCCACTAAAAATGTCGCTACAAATCTTGATACATTTTCGTACTTCCCGGATGAATAGAATATCTTGAGCTATGAGCTTCTGTTAAGATTTCATCTTTAATCTCCGGTACTACTGGAATCCAAATTCTTCCCTCGAACCTCAGTAACCCTTCGGTATCGATCTTGTATTTTGCATCACTACCCTCACCCACGGTCTCTTTGATCGTTTCACATTCTGCATCTTGTAGTTGAGCATTCTTCACTTTGTCCACCAAAGTTGGACTAGCTTCCATCTGGTATAATTTTTTGTCGGTTTCTTTTGGAAATTTGATTTCCAACTCTAGTCTTGCCATCGCTGAAATGAGCTCCTTCTGGTTGGTTAACAACATCAATTTCTGACGACCCTTCCTACTCAAGGCATCTGCAACCATGTTTGCTTTGCCCGAATAATAAAAGATCTCGCAATCATAATTCTTTATCAATTCCATCCATCTCATTTGACGCATGTTTAGGTCCTTTTGTGTGAAAATATACTTCAGACTCTTATGGTCTGTGTAGATCTCACACTTTTCTCTGTAGAGATAATGTCTCCATATCTTCAGAGCAAACACAACCGCCGCCAACTCTCAATCATGAGTCGGATACCCTTTCTCATAGTCTTTTAATTGCCTTGATGCATACACAATAACTTTGCCGTTTTGCATAAGGACACAACCCAACCCTTTGTGTGAGGCATCACTATACACCACAAAGTTTCCCGTATTATCTGGTAATGATAACACAGGTGCCACACTTAACTTCTTCTTCAAATCTTGAAAACTCTCTTCACACTTCTCCGTCCAAACAAATTTTACAGCTTTCCTTATCAAATTTGTTAGCGGAGTGGCTATCTTGAAAAAATCTTGAATAAATCTTCTATAATAATCGACCAGTCTCAATAAACTCCTCACCTCCGATGGTGTTCTTAGTTGTTCCCAATTTATTACAGCTTCAACTTTTGATGGATCCACTGAAATTCCATCCTTGTCAATTACATGCCCAAGAAATTGTACAAGATCTAGTCAAAATTCACACTTAGAGAATTTCGCGTACAACTTTTCCTTTCTTAGTGTCTCCATCGTCAAATGTAAATGTTCTACGTGTTCTTCTTGAGATTTTGAGTACACCAGTATGTCGTCGATAAATACCACCACAAACTTGTCTAAAAATAGTTTAAACACCATGTTCATCAAATCCATGAACGCTGAAGGGGCGTTTGTCAAACCAAAATACATCACCAAAAATTCGTAATGTCCATACCGAGTTTGGAATGCCGTCTTCGGTACATTCTCTTTCCTTACTTTTTGTTGGTGATACCCACTTCTCAAATCTATTTTTGAGAAATATCTAGCACCTTTCAGTTGATCAAACAAGTCATCTGTTCTTGGCAACAGATATTTGTTTTTAATAGTGACTTTGTTCAACTCCCTATAATCAATGCAAAGACGCATTGATCCATCCTTCTTCTTCACCAATAACACCGGTGCTCCCCACGGTGATACACTAGGCTGAATATATTTCTTGTCTAGAAGCTCTTGCAGTTGTATCATTAGTTCCTTCATCTCCACCGGAGCCATTCTGTACGGGGCCTTTGATATCGGAGCAGTTCTTGGCGCTAAGTCGATCACGAACTCAATTTCTCTGTCAGGCGGAAGTTATGGAAAATCTTCCGGAAACGCGTGTATAAAATCCTTAACCACTGGTATCTCCTCCAATTTCGTCTCCTTCTTCTTTTGAGTATCGACTATGTAGGCTAAATATCTTACACAGCCTTGACTCAACAACTTCTTGGCCTGCATAACCGTCAGACATCTCATTTATCTAGGCAATTTTCTACCATAGAAAATTACCTTTGACGGAGTCATAAGGTTTACAAATTTCTTTTGGCAATCAATTACCGCTCCGTAATTGAATAGCCAATCCATTCCCAAAATATCATCAAACTCTCCAAGTCTAATTGTAATTAAATCTACCATCATGATATTCCCTTTAATGTTCACTCTACAGTTCTTGTATACGAACCTAATAGGAATTACTTCCCTATTCGCAATTTCTATGTTTAAAGGGAAATTCAATTCTTCACTAGGTATTTCTAACTTCTTAGCAAATTCATCAGATATAAACGAGCAAGTAGCACTCGAATCAAATAATACGTACGCATTTATATCATTGATTGCGATAATACCTGACACGACATCTTTTGATTGCACCGCATCTTGCACCGTCATATTGAAGGTTCTTGCTATGGGCTTATTTGTTGACGTTGGTCCAACAATAGTCAGTGTACCTCCACTGCCATTTCCCTTGTTTCCAGCTGTCTCACCAGATTTCTTCTTTGGACACTCGCGAGCAAAATGATCCTTCGACCCACAGGTGTAACAACCATTCTTCTTGGGTTGATTGCAATTCGGGGCAATATGACCCCCCTGGCCACAATTAAAGCACACACGCTTTCCCCTTAAGCACATACCCGTGTGAAACTTTTCGCATGTAGCACATGCGTCAATCTTCTTCTTCTGCTGGTTACCTTGTTGATTTTTAGCTCCCGCATTTGCATTCCACTTCCTCTTCAAACTATTGTTGCCATTTCCACCGTTACTACCTCCAACATTTTTAGCTTCACCTTCATTCTTCTTCTTCCTCTACTCTTGGTTGTGCTTTGTTACAGCCTCGCCTCCACTCTCAGTGAGAATTGCTTTCTTAAGCACCGCCGTAAACATTTTTAACTGGAACAGTGAGACTCTGATGCACAACAAAGGCTTCAGTCCCTGCTTAAATCTTCTTGCCTTGCGCTCATCCGTATTCACTTGATATGGCGCAAACCTTGCTAACTCGTTGAATTTCGCGGCATATTCCGATACCGTCATTTTGCCCTATTTTAGTTCCAAAAACTGTACCTCCATCTGATTCTTCGAACTCTCGGGGAAATAGGTCTCGAAAAATATCTCCTTAAACCTATCCCAGGTCATAATCCTTTGACCTCCTCGAGTTTTATTGGCCTGCCACCAATAACTAGCCTCTGCTTTCAATATGAATGTTGCAAAAGTAGTCTTCTGATCATCCCCTACCCTCGAAACATCGAAAACCTTCTCTATCTCCATGATCCAGGTCTGTGCCTCAACCGGATTCATTGACCCACGAAACTCAGGTGGTCCAACCGCCTTGAAGTCCTTAAAAGTTGTACCTTGATTTTGAGGTTAATTCTACAATGCTCCTGTCAATAGCGTTAAGAATTGTTGAACTGGATTAGCCCCAACATTGTTGTTATTGGTAGGTCCATGTCGTGGTTGACGTCTTGGAGGCATTTTCTATTAAAAAATACACCCATTAGATTATTACTCAACTCCTTTAAGTAATTTCTACTTAACTTACATTTCATAAAGGAAATCATCACATAACACATAACACTTTGGATAATAACTTTTATTCATTCATAATCTTTTTGAAAAATATAAGAACAATAACATCACTGCTATTTACATTACTTTCCTGAACTTACTAAAGTTTCAGGACCGCATCATCATCATATCCCATAGGTTATATAACACTTGGGATTTACATTTTATTTATCATATTAATAATCTCATATCAGGTACATTCCCTACAATGTCCTATTAAGATACTGCGTAGCCTTATGACGCTCTTTCTCCATGATTCAGAACATTATTCTGCGATCTAGTATGAATGATGGCAGCATCTCGAACTGAATAGGATAACCCATGACCCGATCTTGAGCTCGATTAATCACGGTGTTGAATACATTGTTCATCTCCTCCATCTTCATCCTCTTTGCTTGTGCGTCTCTCTCTGCCATTCTGGCTGGTTGATATACTTCTTCGTACGCGTCTTCGGCTCTTTCCCTCTTAGCAGTCTCTTCCCTCAGCTTGTTCTTAAGTTCTGTGATCTATGCTGCCATTTGTTCATTCTCTTCTTAAGTGTGAACCAGCTTCTCTTCGACAATAGTTAATCGTTCATCTCGATCCTGGATCTCGCCATCCTTCTGTGCCATCGAGGTGTGTTTGTCAGCTACTATCTCTTGCAACTCCTCGACAGTATCCTGAAGTTCCACATTGCGGTCGTAGACTTCATCGTACATACGAGCAACTATCGAGTTCAGTGGAATCCCTTCCTCCTCGTCCTCGTCCTCATTCTCCTGTGGCAGCTCAACGGGATCCTCCTCATCTATTTCTACCTCATCATCCTCATCTTCAACCACTGTGACCAATGGGGTTGCTTCTCATGGCAGTAGTTGTTCCCACACCACCTGAATGTCACAAGACTCCTCATCTCTAGGCATCTGAGGTCCTTCCTCCCTAGCCTAACTGGATTCTCCGACATTAGTCATCCTTACAACAAAATTTTAAGTTTTAATTACTAATCATTACTATTCGACACTCACGAGCACATAAGTGTTTTATTACTTCTTCCTTAAAACTTGATAAGAGTTTATCACTGCTATCTTTTCAAAGGTTACTTCCTAAGGCTTTTCCCCACCTCAGGTTCATAACCTAAGGCTTTGATACCAACTTATGACACCCCTAAATCTAGGTACTTCATTCCCACAAGACTTGGTGTTCACTTTCCATTCATTCATATTTATCTACCCAGACATAATAAAATTAAATCATAAATCCTCCCTTTAAAAAGGGTTACATCATTAAATTAGAATCTTCCCAGGTTGTCTAATCTTAAACATTATATAAGTGTGGAAATAAAAAAATACATCACACCACTGGTTAAATGTCTATCATCATATCAATAAATAAAATTACAAGTCTTCATCACTTGTATATTTTTTCCTTTCCTTTGCTAATTGTAAGCTCATCTACCTTCTCAACTTTAGCTGCAATAATTATATTTATGCAAGAGTGAGCAAAATAAATGCACACTAAATATAACAATGAATCAACAAGATAATGATAACTGCCGATGAATAGGCTCATCAAAACTGAATAGTACTCTATCAATAATAACCAAAGACTGAAATCAAAATATGGAATATATATATATCTGAGGGTCATAAGACCACAAACTATGTCCACGGTTACAAGTAATCTTTCAACTCTAACCTTAACAGTTATACTGTAGGGACTTCACATACTCAGGGGGATCAACCCTTCGTACCATGTATTGTGCACAATCATCTTAACGCATTACGTATCCCCTATAATAGGGTTGTTCTTCTCAGTTTTTGAGTACAAGTTTGCACCAAAGAAAGTTTGGTTTGGATAATCTTTCAAGGGTAATTTGAAGTTTAATGATCAACAACTAGAGGACTAGTTGAATCAATAAGGTTTGATAACACAACAATTGGTCAATAATAGCATAATATAGAACAATGAATAATCGGAAGCGAACTAACTATATATTGAACCCATGCTTAGAAACAACTACAAAGCATAAGTATTGAATAACAATAAACCTTGCTTGAATAATATTAAGCTAGGGCTATGAATTATTGAATATATATTAAGTAATAGCGAGCTGAAAGTAAAACTTGCTCATTATGATAATAACTTGTGTCAAGTAATTGAAATAAGACAATTCGACATTAGAAATTAGAATGCAAAAAAATTGCATTTACAATACAAGAGTGACAATAAAGAAACTTGTCTAGCAATAAACAAGTTAGAATACATCAATAAGTACTAGAATTCAAATCTTGTCCGAATAAAGTTAAAGTTATAGTTTGCTTAAATAATGATTAGGAATACAAGACTTTGCTTAATGAAAGTTTAAAGTAAGAAACTTGCTCAATGTAAAAAGATAGGTTTAGAAACTTGCCTCGAGCGTACGCTATAATATTAAACTCACATTCACCTACATATAGGTTTAGAACCACTATCTATTAGATATACTAACATTCACATTCCAACATAACATGCATTTCTAGTTAGACTTATTATTTCAATACAAGTCTTACATTACCATTTACATTTCAGAAAATCCAAGTGTTAACATCACAACACTTATCTAACATTCATTGTATAAACTATATTATAACATAACACGTTCATAACTTATAATCATTTGAAACTTTGAAACTACTAACCACCTAACACGATTCTGTTTTAACCATGTTAGCACATGTTTGACACCTTAACACAACCTTAGACCAAACTATAAGGGTGTTTCAAGGTCTGCAGTAGCAGCAGAACAAACTGTCTCAGATCAGTGTATGACGCAGCTGCGCCATACATAGGCTTGGAACCGGCGCAGCTGCGCAGTTTTTAGCCATGGCACCAGTGCAGCTGCATTGGTGCATAGACAGAGGCAGAGACGGCTATGAACAGTAGCTGATTTTAGCCCAACAAACACGAATTTCACCCACAAAACAGTGAAATTAACATATAAAATAAATACAAAACTATCATAAACATGATTGCTAACATATTCAACCACTTAGAATAATTTAACAACATTTTTAACTATTTTAATTTCTCAAATTTCTCATTTTCATATAAAACTCAATATTTTTGACATTCTTCCCAAAAATTAACACTGTGACTTCAATTCTTCACCAAATCACTTCATTCAAACTATGTTTCCTTCGTTTCTTAATGAACTAGCATAAACAAGCTTCAATTTGCAGTTTAACATATGAATTGGCCATCAAAGTTGATACTTACACAAGCCACATAAGAAAATATTCATACAAACATACACTGTCATATTTTTTTCTACTGTTATCCGAAAATAGCATGCAATTTCCTTGTTTAAACACTAGTTCTAACATCACAAACACATATAATCATCATAATCTAATTATATAGCAACAATTCAAAACATATGAAAATCACAGAGTATAAAATTGTTGCCGTAGAACATGTGTGTGTGTGTGTGTGTATATATATATATATATATATATATATATATAATACTAAGGTTATGAAAAAAATACCTTTAATTTGCTTGAAATCCTTGCTATTACCACTTATAATCACTATGAAATCCTCAGGTTTCCTCTCAACTCTCTCTCAATTCTCTCTGAATGTTCTTCTCTCTTTTCTCAGCAACTAGAATGCGTAAAAAGAAAACAACTGATAGCTATATTGCGTAAAAATAAAATTGCTAATCCTTAATACGCCAAACTTAATAAAATATTAGTTACAAAACTAATGTATATATTATAAATATATTATATTTATTATTTTAATTTATTTTATTTAAATTCAAAAATTAGAAATTCAAAAGCCATAACGCTTTGTTTGGCAAAACCCTTTAAAATTTAAAGACTTAATATTTTAAGCCTTGTTTGGTAAAACTCAATTAAACTCCTTTAAATTATTTTAATAAACAATTTAGTTTATGATTTATAATCACATATTATATATTTGGATTTCCATATCCACATTAACTAAATAAATTAATTCCACATACTAAATTTTAAATAAATATTTCACTTAAACAAATATCACAAAATTATAATTTTATTTAATAATTTAACATACCACTTTAAATTATTAAAACAACAATATAACATCTCATGTCATATTACAACTCTCTAAATTACAAATTAATTTAATTTAGAATATTATCTAATAAATTTCATTCATAAATATTTACTAATAATAACCACATCCATAAAATATTTATTTCATCAATTTAAACAATAAACATATCAAATAAATATTTATATAATCCAATAAATATTTAATATTACAATTTGAAATTTTTGGATTGTTACAGATCAGGAGCTTGATTCACGTGAATCACTGATTCTTCCCACGAGGTGGCCACGCGGTTAATATTAATATTATAATATATAATATTTTTAATTATTTTATAATTAAAATTAAAAGTTTTAATCTTAAAATAAAAGTTTATTTTAATTTTAAAATTAGATTTCATGCTAACTAATTAGAGTTGAAATTGGATTCCATAATAACTAATTGGAGTTGAAATTGGATTCCATGTTTCCTTAAATAAATGAGTTTATTTAGATATGAAATAAGATTTCATATTATTCAAAATAAAAGAGTTTATTTGTGAATAGGAAAAAGAATCCGTATTTTCTTTTATAAAGGAGTTTTTTTTATTTTCTCTTGGAATTGGATTCCATAATTAATTAAAATAAATGAGTTTATTTTAATTAAGGATTTTGATTAAAATAAAATAGTTTATTTTATTCAAAATAGGATAAATTAAAATAAAATAGGTTTATTTTGATTTAAATTTTGGATTAAAATAAAGGAGTTTATTTTTATTCAAAATTAGATTTTATACTAACTAAATTTGCCCATTAAATGATATCAATATATATATATATTGAATGTTTATTATTCATGAGATGAATGTTATTTATTGATGCATATGGTGATGTGTATGATAATAAATAGGATTGATTATGGATTATTGACCAATGTGATTGGATTTTATTTTAGTTGGATGCATAAATGTATGAGTTTTATTAAATGGGGTCTGCGTATCTCGTCTTCTCTAATTCTTTCTTAATGTAAATTCTATCTTCCTCTTATGTACTTCCCCTTGACTGCTGATCAAGGTTTCTATTTATTTTAAATAGTTTTACAATAGGAAAAGTTAGAATTAATTTTGAAGAACTGGAGATCAAGGATCAAGGAGCGCTTGAAGACCCGTTTGTAATCAAGCCCGGGTTTAAATGTAATAGTTATATTTAAATATTAATTCTTGCACCCCTAGGGTTTGACCTTTTGGTTCACTTGGTGGAGAGTGAACCAAACTAAAATAAAAGTCCATAATTAATTCAGTTAGAATATAGTATTCTATATGTACATGCTTATACTATATATATTATATATTATGCAAACATGCTTCGCATGTTAATTAATACAACGCGTATTTTATATATATATGTGCATGCGCGCTAAACAAGATGAGACAAATTAATAACAAACCCCTCAAATATTTTATATTAAGTTGTAACGTTCAAAGATATTTAGAATATCGAACGTCGCCTTCTAGCATGATAGAAACAATAGAGTATTAAATATTTAATATGAGTTTGTTGTGCACACACAAGGCAAGTATTAAATATTTAAGATGTTATTTTTATTACATATGATGTTTATAAGAATTGAACATTACTACTTTGTTGTGTACACACTGTACACAAGGGCTGTAGTTTTCTCTTCACTTATATGAAAATGTTAGGTCTGACTTAACTTAAATCATTTTAGTTCGGATGTGCACACACTTGACCATTATGATTTAAGAGGCAAAATACAAGGAGTTACATAGTTGATGTAATTGACAAGAGTTGTCTACCTATTTATTTATATATAGTTTTTTGTGCACACACAAGGCTATATACATTTGAAATGTGATCCTTATTCTCACTAGCATATCTTTAATTAGATATTGCCGAACTGTATATATTGAAGGTAATATAGTTTGAAGAAAATAGTGGGAGATACCAATTTAAAATAAGACCTAATTTATTTTGGTAATTAATAAAAGAATGTATGCTAAAATGTTGTTAAGAACAAATTCATTTACAGAATTTTACAATGTCTAAATTACTATCACTGCATAGCATATTAGATGCTAAATTAACCAGACCGAATTAAACGAATTGGTTAAGGAAATTGAGAAAAGTTCTCATGGCTGAAAAGCTATCTTATGTCCTTAATACATCTTTCCTGGAATGGTTGCAGACAATGCCTCTGAGGAAGAGATTGCTATTTTTAGAAAGTGAAAAGATGATGCACAGTTGGCTCAATACATTATGCTCGTATCCATAAGTAATAAGCTTCAGCGTCAGCTTGAAACTATGGATACTCCTACTATACTCCTGCACGTCAAGTAGTTGATGGTGAGGAAAGTAGGACTAATAGATATCAGATATCTAAGGAGCACTTCCGATCTAGAATGACCAACGACACTACAATACAGTCACATGTCCTAAACATGATCAATTTGATTGAACAATTAGAACAATGGGTTTTGTCATGGATGGAGAGTTGAACCAAGATTCGATCTTGCACTCACTCCCGGACTCCTTTCACAATTGTTGTGATTTTTAATATGAACAAGCTAGATATCAGCCTCGCTGATTTTCTTAACATGTTAAAAATGCTGAGTCACTTTCCACCAAGAAAGACCAAGTCTTACTAGTAGGGGGCCGAAGGATCTTCTGAAAAAAAGAACGATTCTAAGAAGGTAAATAGAAAAGGCAAAAATAAAGGATAATAAGAACAAACCTGATACGGATAGCAAATGAGTTTGCTTCCATTGCAATAAGCATGGACACTGGAAAGAAACTATAAGAAGCATCTTGTAGAGGCTACCCAGGAGAAGCATAGTGAAGCTTCAGTTACAAATATAGTTTTTGTTCATGATTGAAATAAATTTTTCTTTAAGTTAAGGTTCTACTTGGGTATTGGATACCGGCTTTGGTTATCATAAATATAGATTTATGAAGGGACCAAGCAGAAGTAGAAAGATAAACAAATATAAGTAATCCTATGTGTGGGAAATGAAGAAAAGGCTGCCACATTAGCCATAGAAACTTATAGTTTAGCAATGCATACGGGCAAATCTATTAAGTCAATAAGTTATTATTGTATTCCTGTTCTCGTTAGAAAAATTATTTCTATTTTGTTGTTGGACAATGAAATCTTTGGTATTATATTTAAGAATAATTATTGTTCTATTTATAATAACAATATTTTGTATAGAACTGGAATATTACTTAATGGATTTTGTATACTTGACTTACGAGAAAAATTATTTTGCAAATTGAACAAACTAGTATAAGAAAATGAGATGATTATTCAAAGAGTTGAATATGTGTATTTACAGAAATACAAGTGTGAATTATTTGAAAGGTTCAAAGAATTCAGAAGTGAAATAAATCGGTAAAGTATTAGGATTCTTTGATCGGATCAAGGAATAAATACTTGTGGAATAAGCTTCTAGATCATCTCAAATGGTTTTCTCACAAAGGACACCTCCTGATACGCAATAATTGATTGATGTATCTGAAAAGAAAAATTGTTCCTTGTTGGACATGATGCGGTCCATAATGATTTTACCGACATTCCAGTATCCTTCTAGGATAATACCCTAGAAATGGTTGCATATCTACGAAAAAGGTAACCTCAAAATTCGGCCCCAAGACTCCATAAAAGTTATGGACAGGGAGGATTTCTAATCTTAAGTATGTTAAGATAAGGGGTTATCTAACTTATGTGAAAAAGGTTTCAAATGATAAGCTTGAGACAAAATTTGACAAGTGTCCATTTGTGGGGCATCCTAAAGTAAGTTTAGGGTATAAGTTCTATAATCCTACATAGCAAAAGGTGTTTGTTGTGAAACACGTTACCTTCTAAGATAAATGTGTTTACCAATAAAAGATCTTGAAGAGTTCAAGAACCACAAAACACTACAAGTCAAATAAGAGAAAACTGTAGATAGACCTATTGCACCACAATCGAATCGTAAATCTGGAATAGTACCGAAGATACCTAGGAGATATGGATTCACAATAGATAATGATGATGAGGTACACATCATAGAAGATGATGATCCAGTTACATACGATGAGGTAAGAGTTGTAGAAATGGATTGAAGCAAGCTTCTCAAATATGAAACATTCGTTTTGATGAGACAATCAAAAGAGTTTGATTTTATCAAAAAATAAGAATGAACCTAGTGTGTAAAAAAGGGTCGGTGGGAGCGTCGTGACATTCCTTGTATTATATGTTGATATACTACGGATTAAGAATGACATACCAATGCTACAATCAGTAAAGATAAAGTTGTCTAAACATTCCTCCATGAATAATTTGGGAAGAGTATCTTAATTGAGAATACAAATCTATATATATAGATTTAATAGGATGCTCGACTTAACCCAAAGAACGTATATTTATTTGATGCTAAAGTCGTTGAGCATGATAAACTTCAAGAGATGTCTCATGTTGATGAGCTATGGAATGTATCTCTCTTAATAGTCCCCAAAGACTCCGAAAAAGAGAGATCGGATGAGTAACTATCATGTATGCAATGAAATGTACGAGACCTGATGTTGATCAGTCATATTTTGGAGAAGTTCACTATGAGTCAGTGAAAAATATCTTAAAGTACTTAACCAAAACTAAGGATGTGATCATATTCATGGTGGGTCTGAATTAAAACTAGAGGGCTTAACAGACTCGAGTTTTTTTAGACAAATCAAGACGAAAGAAAATACACTTTAAGGTAAAGCGTTACCTTGAATGGTGGTGCAATGAAATTGGAAAGGTTCCAAACATCAAAGAGTTATTAGTTTAGTGATAAAGACAAAGTATATAGCTATAAATGAAGATGCAAGTTGATTGTTTGGATGAAAAGTTTATTATAGAACTAAGAATAGTTCATAAGTCTCATCTTGGATCTACACATGTGTTGTAGCATTTTCATTTGATTATAAGAATCATTAAATGATGGGAAATCACTATAGAGATAGTGGACTCTCAAGAACAACATTACATACCCATTAGATAAAGCTTATCCAACAACATGATAATCATCACTTAGAAAAGAAGGGTATGCGATACCATGACGATTGGCTTTAGTGCAAGTGGGAGATTGAAAGTAGTATGCACACAAGCCAATCATGTTTGATGATAAAGCATATACTTTGTAACAATCTTATTCATTTATTAATAAAAATATTAATTTATTAAAGGCTTTTAATTATCTACATGTTGCAATTTTATAATATGTGATAAACCCATAGTTTTAAGAAATACTTTTAGAATAATGATGATGATTATTCTAATGAGATCTAAATTCTTAGAAAGCTTAAAACTAAAATAGTTCACAATCGTTGGATTACTAAATTGGGGATTAGTGAATTCAGATAGATTGGTACATACGTTACTTGCTCATTGGATGAGGATGATTGATCTCATGATCATTTGCGTGGAGACACTAAAGCAAGTATGTAGGTGCTTATTATAGAATAAGTTCACTAAACGTGACTCACTAAGGAATACCTAATGGAGTTTTACTTGCCTGTCAATAGGAATTCATGTAGTGATAATAGTACAAGTGATCCTTGGACTTGAATCATCATAGTATCTTGTGTATGATGAGTTATACTTTGACTTATTCCTTAAGATCCTTAGAGTATATCAAAGGGTATGCATGTGTATAATAAGTTGTATATGGAGATAATATATGATCAATAAAGAATCTACCATTTCTAGTAAAAGAAGAGAAATGTCCTATGTGATTTGATAAATGACAACCCAGTAGTCCTTGGCCAAGGCAGAATGAAATCAGAAAGGAGTTTCTAATTTACATTATTTGGAGTTGTGCATTTAAGAGTCGAAATACATATAATTAAATAAAATAAGACTTGACAATAATTTCATATCTTATATTTAATTGGGACATTGTATGGTGGAAGGATTGAATTGTACGGTAACTATTTACTCAAATGTTCTTTTGTGATTAATGTTAAAATCTATATTATCTGAAAAGTCGTTGATCGCTAGGGAGACTTATCCCTATTGTAGAATAAATATTATTTATTTAAATAAATTAATAGTTTAATTTATTTATTTAAATAAGATTAGAATTGTTCTAATTGATTTATTTACAATCGGTTTAATATGGAGAACCTAAAGGGACACACCATAAAAGGAAGAATAATTATTTAAGAAGTTAATGGTATAATCGTAATAATAAGTTAAGTATATTTAATTTAATCTATGGTGATAGAATAAATTAAATAGCTTAATATTTATTATTTAATATTTTGAAAATTTTAAATATAAATTAATAAGAGGAGACTTATTATTATTGTTACTATTATTTATTATTTAATTCCTAAAGGAGTTTGAAAA
The DNA here is from genome assembly GCA_016801055.1 of Panax notoginseng. Taxonomy (NCBI): domain Eukaryota; kingdom Viridiplantae; phylum Streptophyta; class Magnoliopsida; order Apiales; family Araliaceae; genus Panax; species Panax notoginseng. Next base: position 139,663,585 of record CM029020.1, read on the forward strand.
TTAATTAATAAAAGTACTCTCATATAATCATAATAAGATTAGGAGGTTAAATTAATTAAAAGAGTTTAATTAATTATCCATTAGGGAGCTTAATTAATTAAATAAATTTAATTAATTAAATAATACCCTATTTTCTAATTAGATTAGAAGTGTTAACTGATATCTTTATAAGAGGAGTCTTATATCAGATATCAATATACGTAATTCTAATACTTGGAGAGTACGCTCCTTTTCTATAAGAGATAGAAAAATTAAGATTTTGTCAAACACCCATCTTCTTGAATCTTTCTTCTTCTTTGGTGGATCACTTCTAGAGGCCAAACACTTGAGTGGCTAACATTGATCAAAGGAAGGAACCAAATTCGGTGGATTCAAGTTGAACGCGAAAAGGATTGGAGGTGAACTTGTACCTGAGGAAGCTCGGATCTTCAAGGGTATGATTTTTGTTCTTTATCTTTTCGCATAATTAATAATTATGCATAAAGGATGATCCGGGTATATGGTTTGTAAAATTTGAAAACTCTAATTTTCCAAACTTCTGCTTATTTTGTGCAATTTGATTGCGATCATGAATATTACAAACCTAACACCTCCTTCCTTACTTTTAACTGATGATACCCCGTACGCAAATCTATCTTAGAAAAATATTTTTTCCATTTCAACTAATCAAATAGATCATTGATCCTGGGCAGTGGGTATTTATTCATAATTGTTAGCTTGTTCAACTCTCAATAGTCGATACAAAGTCGTAACGACCCATCTTTCTTCTTTACAAACAATACCGGTGCTCCCCAGGGAGACACACTCGGTTAAATATACTTCTTGTCTAATAGTTCTTGTAATTGAACCATTAACTCCTTCATCTCTACCGGCGCCATTCTATAAGGTGCCTTAGAAACTGGAGCCGTACCCGGCAACAACTCAATCACAAATTCGACCTCCCTATCCGGCGGAATACCTGGTAAGTCCTCCGAAAATACATCCGCGAACTCTTGAACTATAGTTATCTGTTCCAATGATGCTCGCACTCTCTGGGTATCTACAACATGGCAAAGGTAACCCTTACACCCCTTTCTCAACATCTTCCTAGCTTGTGTCATGGTTAGACAACAAGAGCGTCTCTGTGATTTACTACCGAAGAATACTACCTTGGTTTTCTTAGAAAGCTGAAGGTTCAAACTTTTCCTATGGCAATCTATTATAGGCTTATAGTTAATCAACCAATCCATACCAAGAATTACATCGAATTCTTTCAACTTTATCGGTACCAAATCTATCGATAACTTATTACCTCTAATATCTACGCAACAATCCCTATGAATATGTTCAATGGGAATTATCTCTTTGTTCGCTACCTTAACATCTAAAGGTATTTCTAACTTTTCAGGGATTAAACCTAATTGCTTAGCAAATTCACATGCTATAATAGAACAAGTAGCACCCGAGTCAAGTAACACATAAGCATTTATTTCATTGACTGGAATGATACATGCTACTACATCCGCTGATGCAACCGTATCTTGGATAGTCATATTAAAAGTTTGGGTTGAGGGTCTACCCGACGATGGTGTTGGTCCAGTAATGGCTAACTTACCCCTACCAGAACCCTTACTACCCTCTAACCCCTTCTTCGGGTAATTTCTTGCCATGTGGTCCATCGACCCACAAACAAAACAACCATGGTTTTTCTAAGGTTTAGAACAGTTGGGTGATATATGTCCCTCCTATCTACAGTTATAACAAACTAATTGTCCCTTCAGACAGACTCCCAGATGAGTCTTTCCGCATGTCTTGCATATCTCCATCCTATGTTTAGGATCCCCTTGTTTCACCACAGTATTACCGAAGTTAAAATTCTTCATTTTTGGCATACTACCACTACCACTGGCACCCTCTGCCTTGGTTCCTCCCTCTCCCTTACTCTTATTCTTTCTTTCTTTGTGGTATTGGGTCAATGCCTCACTACCACCCTATGCTATAATTGCCTTTTCCAGAATGTTCCCATAGGAAGCACTCTGGAATACCGAAATCCTACTATAGTGCCAGGGTTTCAGGCCCTGCTCAAACCTACAAGCCTTCCTCTCCTCAGTGTCCACTTGGTGTGGAGCAAACCTTGCCAATTCGTTGAATTTGGCCGCATACTGGGGAACCGTCATATCCCCTTGCTTAAATTCTAGGAACTTAATCTCCATCCTCCCCTGCATGCTAGTAGGAAAGTAGTTCTCGAAGAATACCTTCTTGAACTGTTCCCACGTAACCGCATCAGTTTTAGCCCCACCATGGTGAGCCTCCCACCAAAAGTTGGCTTTCCCCTTCATCATGTAGGTCACAAAAGAAGTCTTTTGCGCCTCAGCTACGTTTGTAATAACAAACACCTTTTTAATTTCTTTCACCCATGTCTGGGCCTCTATTGGGTCCGTTGTTCCCTTGAACTCCGGCGGGCCAACGAGTCGTTCTGGCTACCCTAGGTCCCACGGGTGCTCTACCTCCGGTTTGCCGTTAATAAATTAACGAACTCTTGCATAGGGTTATTCTGACCCTCCCTTGATTATCATTATGTGATTCAGCTTCCTGATTACGTTGTCGTCTTCTTGGCGGCATTATTCTGATTAAATAAATAAAGTTTCATTTTTATCTATTTACTTAGTTATCATTTCACAATAGCAACTCATACCACAACAAAGCACATTAAATAAAAACTTCATATATTAATATGCTTCTTCATAGTTGAAACTATTTATAATTTACTTCCATAGCCAAAAGCTATTACATTACTATCCCACGATTGACTTGTACAAAAATTAGGATTTACAAAAAGACTACCCTTTAAATTATACAAAAGAGGGTTTTACGTCACTACACATATACAAAAAGATCTACCGATCTACTAACACTGCCTCACGGCATTCTCATGTTTTGATTCGCTAGAATCGAAACAATATCCTGACTAATAGTATGTCGAGTCTGCCCTGACTTAATGTAAAAATAAGCAATCTTTAGCTTGAAATCCTCATGAGCACTGTTATGGATGCAGGACATCCGTGCTATCTTCTGGTCTTTCTCCACCAGTTTCTTACGAAGCTCTACGACCTCGTTCATATAATCCCTAGCCTTATTTGTCATAGCACCTTCTCCTCATGCTCTGACTCAAAATTTGCTTCTACTGACTCCTTTGCTTCAAAAAGAGCACTAATCTCTTCATTTTGGTTATGCACAATAGTGCGCAGTTGCACGTTAAAGTCAAACACCGAGAGATACAATGCCCTCATCATATCTGGAGGTGTTGGCTCTAGTGCAGGTACCACCGTATTAACCAATGTTACCTCTATATCTTCCTCCACATCAATCATCATATCAAGTTATGATGTCAAAGCTACATCTCCCTCGAAGTAGTCCTCCTAAGAAAAGTACTCCTCTGGCTCTGACTCCTCTAGAATCACTAATGGTATCCCGCCACTGGCATAGGTACAGGCTCTACTCTGATCACAGACTCATCGCTACCCACGTGTATATCTCTATACATCAAGTTATCGATCAACATCTACAATAACACATAACATGTTGATTAGTACATAATACATAATAATATAAGCACAAATCACATTTAATTTATTTAGGGCTAGTTTCCATCTTTAAGATCTTTCGATAATGAGTTTCCTCAATACCTTATTAACTCCTTCGGACTTTTCCTTCCTTACCGAGGTTATTAGCCTAAGGTTCTTCCCCTTTAAGTTTTATAACCTAAGGCTTTGATACCAACCTGTGACACCCCCAAAATTTGGGTATCTTCCAACCCGACAGATGGTGCTACACGGTACTCATAATCATACATTCATTCCATTGAAACAACATCAAAATGAACATAATTTCTACTTTCTTATTACAATAATAATAAATCCTTTTCCCAGGTTCTGTAACCGATACATTCTTTGTTACCATAATATAATTCTTACAAACATACTAATCTATTACAGAATAAACTAATTATTCATCTTCACTTTGCCTTTATCTTTACTAGAACCCTCAGATAGCTATATCATATAAATACCACGTCGAGAATCATATGATTATCTTCCATAACTGAACAAATAGCTATGAAGTACTATGAAACATTGACTAGCACTTCTCATTTCATAGCAACAATTCCAAAGTATACATAATAGCTTAGGAATTCTGAACCGGTCAAAAGACCATGAACATACTCTTTTCATTTTCATAGATAAAAAGGACATCCCGACACTAAGACCGTCCATCCGATATTTCTTACGAGTACTTCTAGGTGATCAGCCTATAGTACTCTATGTTGATCAACATTCATTCGTTAAATGTATTTACGTTTAACATTTGGCAACCTCGCGTGCCCATCGAATAATCGATGTAAATACATTTGTTTGTTCATATAAAAACTTACCTTTGATTCCGTACCCAATACTTGGCATAGGATAACGTTAATAGTTCTATATTGAAAGACTTGTAAACAAATCAATCTAGCTCTTAAGAATAGTCTAGCCGAGTTTAAACTGGCATCGACCCTTTCGTAAAACAATTTATACATTTCATAACATGAATCACAGAAAACTTGGCTAACTCGAAGGTTAAACAAGCGTTACGAAAACTTGCCTTCAAGCGTCTTCAAATATAATCTTCAACAATTCTTACTCGTTACAGTATCTACATGATATATTCACATAGCACACTGAGATTAGTTACTAAACAATATAACTTTATTGTTTTAACCAACTTCTTTCTCTTCTATGTCTTAAAGGAATTTATTTCCTTAATAAATGTCAATTCGACTTACTATCCTTCATTACGGCTTGTTAACATTCTTACGTTACTAACCGAGACTCGATCATCTTTGGTTAAGTACACTTAGCGAATACCGTTCACGATTTACTTATTTACATCCCGCATTCTTCGTTTACTTACGATTAAACCTTGCTCAAGTTCCTAAAGTCATCACTAAATAAGTGATTTAAGATCGATCTTACTATGTATATTAAGTACATACATGCTTCATTATTGGTTTACAATTACTTTGGTTTAAAAACAAACTTGGTCAACATTTCTTCAGTACCCCCCGCCCCGGCGGGGGTTTGTTCTTTGAATATACCTGTCCCGGTGGGCTAGGCCCCTGCTAATCCATGAAATACCCCCTACCCCGGCGGGGGTTCTGGCCCTTACATAGCTTGCCCAGTAGGGGTCCAGGCTGTTAGTTCCTTTTGCTTCTTTTCTTGCCAAGTATTTACATGTTCATTTAACATTAGTAAGCGTTCCTAATTCTTTTTACATCTGTATTGGCTCATTCAAAAGCCATTAGCTCCTAAGTTATGTACATTATGATTTCATTTTTGAATCTTATAACACGAAATTCACCGCTTAGTTCATTATTAAGCGTTTGCTTATCGTCCGTGAGCGTTCATAACTCGTTTTCTTCATCTAGGTCAGAAATCGACGATTCTTGAGTCCACGACTCGTGAATACGTTATACTACGCTATGCCATCGAAAACCAAGGTTTTCGAACTAAACGGCCAATTTTGATTACTAATCCGAAATTATACAATTTCAACGTTTAACGTCTAATTTCATAGGATTAACCATAACTTCGTTACTCATGTTCTATATGCCAAATTAAATGGAACAACTCCATTGATTCATAATCTACATCCTAACCAAGCAATATTCATATATCCTATCAATGATGTTTTTTAATTGTCCATCAACTACCAAGTTAACGTTCAAAGTTTTCTTCGGTTTAAACTTACGTAATCACTTACGATTTCTACTTAAACATGACTTATCAATGTTTTAATCATTAATAGCCATCCTTATTCCTTCGAAAGAGACATGCTCCACCAATCTACGATTCCCTACGAAAAAGAAATCGAAGGCTTATGTTTACGAAATATTACCTTTTCGTTCTTCATATTCTTACTAAAACTCTTATACTTTGCTTCAAAGTAGCTTGATTACTTGTTTCTAGCTCTTTCTCTCTCTCAATATATGTTGGACAAAGTTTGTAAAGTAACAAATGACCAAGACTAGCTTTCTTATATAGGCAATTCAAATGGAGGGTAATTTGGTCAAAGGTCCCACCTCCTTACTATTCCTTTTCTTCCTCACCAAGTAAAGCTACTTTACTTGGCCTCCAAGTGGGTTACTTTACTTGACCACCAAGTGGCCGGCCCACATGGTCTTGTGAGTTATCTCCATGGGTTGTTCCATGGGTTTTACCCATCCGGTGATTCATCGGTTTGATCTGCGGTTCGATTTATTAGATCGGGCTTAATTTAACTTAACATTGGGCCTTAACTTGGGCTTGCTTACACAATTCATTAGGCTTGATATAATCCAAGTCTAATTGGATTTTACAAAGTCCTTAAACTCAAAGTCCATTAAGAACTAATCGTATTCTACATGTATAACTCACGTATTCTCTACGTAGAGTATTTGTACGATATTCGTATTATACGTCATAATATTCTTCATACTATACTCATATATCACACATATAATAACCTTAATCATTATACGCATTACATTTCCTTCTCGGAATTCACTTTCACTAACCCTTAGGTTTTAAGTCCGCAGGCGAAAACTTCGTTTGCCATAACTGAAATATTATTGGATATTTCATCTTGTCTTAGAATTCTATCATTACGCGTTTCTTGAAAATTCAAACTTAATTCCCAGCAGAAACGGATGAATAGTGTTTTTACGGAATTTTCTCGAAAAACATTTATTTTTGTCTCGAAAATTCAAAATAATTAATCCTAGCACATAGCCAGAATACTAACCACATCCGCACATTCTAGGTCATAGAACGACCTTCAAACATCTTACTCATACAAATAATCAATTAAATTCATTTAATCCACATAATCAAATAAAAATTTAATTCATTCAAAAATTCGATTTTCTCGGGCGTTACACGTATAACGTAAAGAAGCCAAGTTAATGAGTATAACTTGGATAACGTTCCGAGTCAAATGAACTGGACGTTGTAAGATATGAATAAGGTAATGTAAAATGCTTACGCTATATTCACGTAGTATTAGCATTGAATGATCGTTCAGAGTATACAAAAGATTGTATGACTTAGACGATAAGGAATAAATCTTGAGGTATGGCATTTAGTTGCCAAAAAGCCATAAGGATAAGAAAGCAACTTAGCGAACATTATAGTTTTAATGGTTTGAATAAGTTAAGCTATGTTAGGTTGTAGTACAATCGTAATCTTTGATAATTGACATATGGGAGCTGGGCTAAATAATTCCTTCAGAGAGCGGAGGTATATACGAATCTGGCAACCGATCTAACTCACTGTGAAAGATAGTGTAGACGAGACGGGAACTTGTTTGTTGGTTGTTTGTCGGAAACCACTCAGAGTACCATATGAACTACTAGCATAGACATGATGTGTGCTGAGTCCTAGAAAGGTTATAAGAAGAAGATAAGAATGTAAATCATCAAAGATGATGATCGTACGAGTAAGACATCTCTATATGTCATGAAGCCGTAAATCGGTAAAGAAAGCTGTTGCGTAAACTTAGATTGCAAGAATGCGAACCCTAAGAAGTAAAGAAAAGTTTAAACCAATGCGTAAGTCAAGTATATGACTAATTGGTGTATGTGCTATTTCCTTATGTGTTATATAGGAATTGGAATGAATAGTTCAGCGTAAACTATAGCTATGTGTAAGGCAAGTTTCCTAACTTCATTCATATTTTAAATGAATGCTAGTTTCTTAAACTTCTCAAATGTTACACTTGATAAGTTTTTTCTATGTGCAAATGTGCGATATTTGTATAAGGTGGTAGAATGTTTGAGGCCTTGTGCCACAATTTGAACACTTCGGTGTTTATATGAGATGAACTGTTCTGTGATTGAACTGTTCAATATGAGAATGTTTTGTTTATACTTGAACCGTTATTGTTAAGTCTGTGCTAATGATTCTAGCCAGACAGAATGTGTATGGAAAAGGTAGAAGAATGGAAGTATTTCAAAGTGAATGTGACAGATGTTTTAAAATGATAGGAATCAGAGTTTATTCTGATTATTCAAACTACTTCGTAACCTTTGTTCGGTTATTGAAGTATTAAAGAAATGTTTAAATTCTTGAAGTTGTTTATTCAACTGCTATGACTTACTGAGCAATTGAATGCTCACACTTGCTTTAAATAAAAACATTTTCAGCGTACGATGATAGAAAAAACTTAAGGATCCCGTAAAGATCAAGCTGACTGGTATCCAGATGAAGTGCCATTCAGTATGTGAATGAGCGTGAAGAACAAGCCAAGACTTGTAACGTAGAATAGTTTAATTGAACTATAGATTAGTTTAATGAACTGTTATGTATCCTTGGTGGCGGATAAAAGTCACTTGTGAAAGATGTAAAGAATAATGTAATTATCATTATTTGTAATGAACGAGGTTATAAGGTATTAGAACCTGGGATTTGAGAATGTATGTTGTTATATTTAGCTATATAATGATGTATATTTGGAAGAAGATGGAATCATGACGTACGAAATCCAGGAGTAAAAATAGACCGAATTTTGGGGCGTTACATTATGGTATCAAAGCTGATAGGTTATAAATCTTAGATATGAGTACCTAAGACTATAATCGTAGAGAGATGGATAAGAAGATCGTTGAATTAAACGATTAAGAAAAAAGATCACCATGTGATCATATTGAATCGTAATAACAATTATTATGTTAAACGATAGATGATTTATAGCTAATGCTATAAATGAATGGTACTACGAAGTAGTACGGAAAGAATAACTCAGAAGAGTTATAAAGGATAGTATACGAATTAAAGAAAATTCGTATTAAGTAAAGAGAAAGTAAGAAGTTATAAGATTTCGATTGAGGACTCATGTGATAGTTGAGTGGTACGAACCTCTTAATGGGAAGGGATTTGTGACTACTTAGTTATTATAGTGATAATCATTGGAATAGTAATGTTGTGCTATCAATATGTATATGGCGAGAAGGTGAATCTTTTCTCATATATATACTTGATAGGTAGAGAATGTTAAGATAGGTGCGAGTTCTTGAAACTCATACTTATGAAAAGTTTGTGACTCATAGTTATATGCTATGTTTCTGAGCCTTAAGCATATGGATAGTCCTTGATCTGTTCTTGGATTACATATTACAAAGATAAGTTCTTAAACACATATGGTTACGGAAAGTTCCTAAACACATAAAGTGTGGTATGTTGATGGACTATACTAAGGTATAAGAATGTTTAGACTGAAAATGAAGTATTTTCAGTATGCTTGGCATTGAAGGTGCTAGAGAAGAATAAGTATTGTTGCAAGTAAGACAATGAAGGAAGATGGAGAAAAAGGATATTCTAAGTCATCTAGCTTTGCTAGATTTCGAAGATTATTGAAATCGTGCTTATGTGCGCGTTTTGAAAATGAAAGAATTGGTCTAACTTTTGGAACCAATGGATTTTAAAAGAACTATTCTTGGTATGTCTATGCTAATTGTTTTGGCTAGACAGAAGTTGATTTGAAATATCAAAATAAATTTTATATCATCAATGCATTTGAAGCAAAGATGGTAAAAGGATGGAGTTATTAATGCAATTAAACCTAGTGTTGGATTTGATCTTATGATTAACAACCCGCTACGGTATGATGTATAATGATGAAGTTATAAGCTGACGAAGTCCTCAATGTACTGTGAAAAGTACGATATCATGACGTCATGAAATGTTTTGATGTATTGTGAAAGAATTTAAAGAAGTAGTCGATGTCAATTGATTTGACTAGACGAATGTTTCAAGTTGATGTCCAATTTATTGGTATGGTCTAAGCTATTTGATTTTGCTAAGACAAATGGTATGTCATGTTTAAAAGAAAATCGAGCATTCTTTGAAGAAGTTATGCCAAGCCAAATTGTTTTGGTGCGGAATCTGATGATTGAGTTTGAGGTGAACATACCCCGAAATAGGGTTATACGATGGGTTGATCACCTACGTATGGAAGAGGTAGTTTACTTTCTTTGTGATTATAAACTGACCGTGAAAGAAGGGTTTACGGCGAAATGTTGATAAACCTAGTAAGAGTTCATGGTCGATTTGACCCCTCAACAAGAGTATGAAATGTTTTAAAGGAATTCTTATGTTCCTCGTTATTCCTTCTATTTCATGATTCTTGATAGGTTATGAAGATGAGGGAATGTTTGAAAGATAAGAACTTCTTTGAAGAGAAGTTGAGAAGAAGAGTAAGCTAAAATTTCGAGGATGAAAATTTATGAAGAAGGGGAGAATGTGATGACCCGGGTATGGGTGTGGTTTTAAGAAATTCTAAGGATGAAATTTTATAAGGGGGAAGAATGTGACAACCCAAAAAATCGGATTGTCCAGGATTTAAGTTCAAAAGAATTCGTTATTAATAAAATGAATCTTTATTAATAATATTTTGTGCTATGTGTTATTAATCGTTCTAGAACCTAGGATGATTATAAGTCGGGAGGATTCTGGCTACAAGCTAGACTGAGCGAGTAATAATTTTCAAGACGAAAATAAAAAAATTTTCGGGAATAAAAATATTTTTGAGAAAAAAGACGAAATAGATACTATTCACCCGACGAAACTTAAGGGTTAGGGTTTGAATAACGTAAGCCTTTCTGAGAGTTTGGTATGTCGAAATGACATTCCGTCGAAAGATTTAATGATAATATATCGTGAAAAGTGAAGTAAGCCGATAAAAGTTTTTCTCAAAAAGCATGCAAAAATCGGACGAAATAAAAATGACGAAAAGTATTGTTATGTACTTTTTATTCATTTAACTACGTTAGGGGAAAACGTGAAGGAAAATGCTTAATGTCAAAAAGTATTTTTTAGTTTTTCAGAGTTCTAAAAAATGCGTAAAAGTTAAATTGTAGAAGAAAGACGAAATATCCAAAAATATTTGGATTCCGAGAATCGCAGTTTTTAAAATTATCGGACAAATTCCGTAAGACGGAAGCACAAAGCTTCCAAGGAAAGCTTCGTGAATAGTAAGGAGGTGTGAATTGTAAGGAGGTGAGACTAGTAAGGAGGTGTGAATAGTTAGGAGATTTGGCCAAATGACTAAAACGCCCCTAGCCTTGATTTTCTATATAAGAGAAGCTTAAGCTCATTTGTTGGTTAATGAAAAATTCACCAACACTTGAGAGAGAGAGAGAGAGAGTTCAGATGAGATGAGAAAGGAAGAGGAAGAGGAAGAGGAAGAGGAAGAGGAAGAGGATGAGCTCGTCCGAGTGCAAGCTGTGTTCAACGGAGGAAGATTAAAGAAGAAAGGTAATTCGAAACCTAACTTCTAAATAATTTTCTTTAGGTTTTCTATGTTTAAAACATAGCTTAAGGAGAATAAGAATTATAAGATGTTAAGAATGATTTCATATGGTTAAAATCATGAGAAAATGAAGAAATAAGAATTGGAAGTTTATTTTATAAATTTCTTAAAGAAGTATAAGTTTCGTAATGAATTTGAACGATCCGACTGAATCATATGAACGATTCAGTGAAATTAGTAAGGAATGGTGTTTTATAACATCAAATTCTAAGAAAAAGTAAAATCGTAATCAAATATCGATTAAAAACGAAGAACGCGAAGAACATGAAGAACGTTGTTGATGGACAAATTTAAAACCATCATATTATAACTTGTTGTTGATGGACAAGTTTAAAATCATCAAGTATAAGTTAGTTACTTATTGCTTGGCTAGGAACGATAGAAACTTTCATGAAGAACATATTAAACTTAACTATAACGAAGTTATGGCAAAAATTTCGTAAAAGATGAACGAGAAATAAAAAGTATGTAAGTGAACCCGAATGGGTAGGGTTTCATAAGAATATAAGAGAACGTAGAACGTGAATCGTGGACTCAAGAATGAACGAGTTCAGAGTTCGGATGACCGAATTACGGACGAACGGACGAAGGACGTTAATAACGTAAAACGAACAAAGGATAGAATTTAAGCCAATTGAATGGTAAGTTAATAGGTTCAGAATAAATTTCTGTCTGAGGGAAGTTGAAGTACGTAAGATAAGGAAGAGAATGACTTTGGAACGACCTCATTCCGAGTTATAACTAAAAAGATATGAGATCGTAAAGTAAGCGTCTCAAATAATTTCAAAGACTTAGAAAAATTTTCAAGGTTTCATGCTTGGCGCCGCAGCGCCAGATAAGTCTTGGGAGGCGGTGCCAACCCAGGCCATTAGGTACTTCTTTGTGGCACTGCAGCGTGAGAGGAAGGGAAGGAACCGGTGCCGTAGCGTCGGTGCAGGGCAAGGCCCATAAATGAGCTTTTAATTGCTCAACTCCTGGGGGAAATGTACAAGAAGATAATGAACATGTAGTTCACGTAATATAGCACTTAAACCAGTAATTTAAACCTTTAGTAAAGGTTAAACGTGATTAAAAGATAAAGAATGTAAATGCTAGATTACGTAACCAATATCCGGGGACCATGGTCGCGATAAAACGAACGTGGGGGATTGTTGTGATTGTGATTCCTTAGACGTTGAGTGACGAGGGTGATGTGTAACATGTCGATGTTATGATGTCGTAATGAGAGATAAATGTAAAGCATATAGACGCTGTGAACACAACACAGTTGCGATGAACGATCGGTCTTAGTATACAACGAACCGTATGGCTTTGACATTAAGAAAGAATAATGAACATGGGGTTCATGGGATGGATAACGATTGAAAGTGAATAAAACCTTGAGTAAAGGTTGACTGAGAGATTAAGAGATGATCAACATGAACGAAGAATACGTAAACAATTCTCGTGAATTGTATTCACGTTGAACAAACGTTCTAAGTATACATTGGTTGTATGACTTAGACGTTGATGAAGGTAGTAAGTAAGATATGAATTATCATGAAAGCTATAATGAACGGTAATAAGATTAATAAAAGTCCGAATGTAAGTCGGATAAAGAAGAATATAACGAATGTAAGCGTTAAACACTTTAGCCGACGTAAGGGTTGAGTGTATGCAAATATTAACGGGTAGAACCTACACCCCGTGTATGGTTGGATCGTAAGGTAATGAAGGATGATGAGTAAACCTATGAACGGTGAAGAAATTAAATTAAAGACAATAACGTATAACGTAAAGAAGCCAAGTTAATGAGTGTAACTTGGATAACGTTCCCAGTCGAATGAACCGGACGTTGTAAGATATGAATAAGGTAATGTAAAATGCTTGACGCTATGTTCGGATATTATTAGCATTAAATGATCGTTCTGAGTATACAAAAGACTGTATGACTTAGACGATAAGGAATAAATCCTGAGGTATGACATTTAGTTACCAGAAAGCCATAAGGATAAGAAAGCAACTTAGCGAACATCATAGTTTTAATGGTTCAGATAAGTTAAGCTAAGTTAGGTTATAGTAATCGTAATCTTTGATAGTTGACATATGAGAGCTGGGCTAAACAATTCCTTCAGAGAGCGGAGGCATATACGAAACTGGTAACCGGTCTAACTCGCTATGAAAGACAGTATAGACGAGACGGAAACTTGTTTATTGGTTGCTTATGAAAAATCACTCAGAGTACCATATAGATTACTAGCAGAGACACGATGTGTGCTGAGTCCTAGAAAGGTTATAAGAAGAAGATAAGAATGTAAATCATCAAAGATGATGATCGTATGAGTAAGACATCTTTGTATATCGTGAAGCCATAAACCGATAAAGAAAGTTGTCGTGTAAACTTAGATTGGAAGAACGCGAACCCTAAGAGGTAAAGAAAAGTTTAAACCAATGTGTAAGTCAAGTATACGACTAATTGGTGTATGTGCTATTTCCTTATTTGTTATATAGGAATTGAAATGAGCAGTTCAGCGTAAGTTGTAGCTGTGCGTAAGGTAAGTTTCCTAAATTCATTAATATTTTAAATGAATGCTAGTTTCTTAAACTTTTCAAATGTTGAACTTGATAAGTTTTGTCTATGTACAAATGTGCGATATTTGTACAAGGTGGTAAAATGTATGAGGCCTTGTGCCACAATTTGAACACTTCAGTATTTCTATGAGATGAACTGTTCTGTGATTGAACTACTCAATATGAGAATGTTCTGTTTATACATGAACCGTTATTGTTAAGTCTGTGCTAATGATTGTAGCCAGATAGAATGTGTATGGAAAAGGTAGAAGAATGGAAGTATTTCAAAGTGAATGTGACTGATGTTTTAAAATGATAGGAATCAGAGTTTATTCCTATTATTCAAGCTGCTTCGTAACCTTTGTTCGGTTATTGAAGTATTAAAGAAATGTTTAAATTCTTGAAGTTGTTTATTCAACTGCTATGACTTGCTGAGCAATTGAATGCTCACACTTGCTTTAAATAAAAATATTTTCAGCATACGATGTTAGAAAGAACTTAAGGATCCCGTAAAGATCAAGCTGATCGATATCTAGATGAAGTGACATTCAGTATGTGAATGAGCGTGAAGAACAAGCCAAGACTTGTAACATAGAATAGTTTAATTGAACTATAGATTAGTTTAATGAACTGTTATGTATCCTTGGTGGCGAATAAAAGTCACTCGTGAAAGATGTAAAGAATAATGTAATTATCATTATTTGTAATGAACGAGGCTATAAGGTATTAGAATATGAGATTTGAGAATGTATGTTGTCATATTTAGCTATATAATTATGTATGTTTGGAAGAAGATGGAATCGTGACGTACGGAATCCGGTTGTGAAAATAGACTTGATTTCGGGGTGTTATAAAACACACACCATCACTGTAAGAACTCAAATTTTCAGAAAATATTAAAATAAGAATTTAATAAATAAAATTCTTAAGACATGATAAGGGTTCGAATAAGAATATATATATATATATATATATATATATATATATATATATATATATATATATATATATATATATATATATGCGTTGAGAGGTATATGGTATTGTGTTGCATGGGGTAATATAAACTATGCAATAAGTAATTTCCGTGTTTAAGAAATATATTATTATTATATATTTGTTATTTATTGAAGGGACGAGTTATTTAAAGTAAAGAAGATGGATAGAAATTTATTTATCGATATTAAATAATTTATGTGAAATTATTTTATCATAGTAAGTTAGTGACATTAAATATCTTTGATAATCACCAATTTTTTGAGTATATGTACGAGTAAGTATCAAGTCTAAGGCAGTTCGACCGTACCTTTAATGGTGGATGTATAGGAGCTGGGCTAAATGATTTCTTCAGAGAGTGGAGGTATATACGAATTAGTAACCGATTTAACTCACTGTGAAAACAGTGTAAATAAGACGAAAACTAATTTGTTGGTTGTTTGTGGAAAACCACTCAGTGTACTATATTGAATACTATTAAAGACTCGATGTGTGCTAGGTTTAAACTTGTATTTATGTACGTTGTTGACGAGAGAAGAAAATCGATATATCTTTAGATAAATATTGGTTAGAGATTTATTGATTAATATTGAGATATGGTTAAATGTATACATTAAAGAATTGTGTTGAGACAATTTATAGGAAGGAAAGAGAAATAATTATAGTATATTTCTAATAAAGGATATTAAAATAAATTCTAGCATTTGATTATTTTAGTAAAAGGGGGAATATTATTTTGATATTACCTTATAGGTAATGTGTGGGTTTAAGTAATATTGTAAATATATTAAAACATATTTGCTATATAAATTGATGAATATAATTTATCATAATAAGAAATAAACTTATTTTCTATATATAGTGTGCACGTGTGTCGTGCATGTAAATATTTTAATAATACATAGATATTATATTAAGAGTTATACCTTGAGAAAATGAGTAAATTGTTTTATTATGATTAGTTCCTATATTTGGAGAAAACATGATAAAAACATCTTATGTTATGTTATGGCGAAATACATAATTTTGATTATAGTAATGTATTTCCAAGAGGGTTAAAGTTATAAAAGAAAACTAAGTTATTTTAATTTACTAAATAACTTGAGTTATTATATTACCGCGAATGTTATAAAGAATATTTAAATATCTCTATTCACGATATATTTATATATGTGAACCTTGTGACATAATAGTTCGATGTAAATTTAACATGTTGTAAATAGTAATGTGGTGAGAAATGAATAAGTAATAAGCTTAATGTAAGCTTGTGTGATATGCCTAGTGTGATATGCCTAGTGTGGCAAAGTGATGGAATAAACATTCATTAAATAATTTAATGAATGAATAATTGAAGGAATTAAATTGTATGTGCAATGATTATATATTATATAGTAGCTACATCTATATGATATGAAAGGAAGTGTGACACTTCAATGGTAACTATATATTATAGGAAGTATTTGAATACATATGTATAAAGACTAGTATGTTAGCATTGTGTACAAGTGATATAATAAATGTAATATGGTGCAATAGACCACTTCCATGACCATATTATAAGATATAATGTTAAGAATAATATTATTTTGTGAGATTATATTATTATAAGCTTGTGGACTATTAATTACTAAGTTCACATAATTATGTCTTGTGTGGCATAACTAGTGAAGTTAAATCAATAGAGAGAATTAATGGGAAGTATTAAAAGAAAATAACTGGCGAGTTAATAAATAATTGATATTAATTATTATTATAATAATTGAGGGTATTTGAGGTAATAAAATTTATGGAAAATGATGGATTGAGAATATCCAACTATTTTATAATTAGCTAAATTAAAATATTATTGAGACTAACCCAAATGTACATGGATTGTATGATTATGGGTATATGTACCCCTAATTTATCATATGGTAATAACATTAAGTCATTAAAGGTAAGCTTGTAAGTCCAAAAGGAAGTAAACATAGATGTCTTAAATACCCATTTTGCTAATGTTGAGAAACCAAATTAATTGTCCCATTTTGTGAGTCTCGTCTCCTTTATCACTTGAATAGGCCATTGGCCTAGCTTACCTCTTCAACTCTCAAACTCAGTGAAATGAAAAAGGCTACAAAGTTTGCAATCATGGGGATGATGAAGGGAGTGATGGAGGAAGAGGAAGTTGGTGACCAACTCCTCTATACCCAATAGCTTCTTCTTTCTTTCTTTGGTTTGATTTGTGGAGCAAAACCCAAACTTCGTCCATGGTTCTTCTATAAATAGAGACCCCCTTCTTCATTCTTCCCATTTGAAATTTTGAGAATTTTAGTGAGTGAGTGTTTAAGAACTTGGGAAAATCAGAAGTTCAGATTCAAGAATTGTCAATTTAGCTTCAAGAGGTATAATTCTTAAACTATGTTCTTAAATTCAAGTTTTTACAAAGTTCTTAGAAGAGTGCTAAAATATTTGTTTTAAGTTGAAAAGTTCATGGTTAAAGCATAATAGAATCTGTCAAATAATGCTAGACATTGCTAATATGGTTAAAAATGAAATCGACGAAAGTTAAATGAAGTAATTTGGTCAAGTAACGAATTCATAGTGAAGAGAATCGCTAAATGTGTTAAACTTTGGGAAAATGGCATAGATCTTGAATTAATTCTTGAATTTGATTGTTTGTATATTGGGGATTGTTAGAATCATGCTAGGAATGTTTAGTAGTAAGTTTATATCAATTAAGTATCATTACATTGCTGTTTGGATGGGAGTTTGGCATGATAGCTCGTAGTAGGGGAGTGCAATTTTTCCAACTGCAGTAGCCATTCCCGCCCCAGCGGGGGTTCTGCAGCAGCCATGTTCGCCCCGGTGAACTATTATAGTGTAAAACCCCCGCCCCGACGAGGGGGGGGGGGTATTCTGACTTACAAATGTTGAGAAAATTTGACGGGACATGTTTTACTAAAATGGGTATAAAGTTTTCATACGAACTACGTTTGAAAAGATTCAAGATGATTCGGAACGAGGACGAATAGATCTACAACTTTCATTCTTTAAGGTCTTCGATTTAAAGTTGTTAAGAGGGGTAACACCGTCCATCTGTGTGATTGTTACGTATTCGAAGGCGATCGGAGGGCGTCGGACGAAGACATACGCAAGTATAGTGCTCCTGACAATGGAATAGGTTATTCTAAGTGATAAAACATAAATATGCATGATAATAGACATGACATATAAGATTACCTTACTCCTAATGGAATGCTTTAGCATGATTTGGTATGTGTTTTGAAAAGAAACTTATAGTTTTGAAAACGAATATTGACGAACCTTGAGTCTTTGAAGTTATGATATTTTAACATATAAATATTGTTAAGTTATGAGTATACCTAAGCATGAGAAGTGATTTAAAGTTACTTTACTTATTATCAACTTACAATAGGTTAGTTGAAAATGATTTCTAAAGAAAACTTGAAACTTTGAGAACGAACTTAAAGTAACTTGTGTACCTAAAGTTCAAAACGTGATAACATATACACATGGCTTAGTTAGCTATGAAATGAGATTAAAAGTTGCACCTAGTTGCTTTAACTTGGCCTAGAATGACTTTTAAAAGTGAACTTCAATGCCTTATGCCTATATACGTGACGAATATGTTCATCATCTAGCTAAGCATGAATTGGACCTTTCAAGTGTGGTTTAAAATATGTTTTCAAATAATGAACTATGCTATGCCTATGTAAATAAGATATATACATGTAAAGCATGCTATTAAAGGCTTATTAGTACCAATATACTGTTTAAAAGCTTATAACATCGAATCTTGTTAAAGAAAGTTGTTAAGCCTTATTGATTGAAATAAATCATTATAGAGCTAAGTAGTTTGAATATGAACTTGAAAATAGATCACACATCTATAAATTTTAAATATGTGTCAAACACATAGCGAGTTAAGAGTGTGATAAATGTATACGAATATTGATGTCAAGTACGGATGGTTAAGGTATACCTATACATACCTAGCTATTTTAAAAGTACGATGAAAACGTGAAATGAAGGTTTTACAAACCTAGTTAGGAAACGATGTAATATTTATTATTATATTAAGAATGTATGAAATATATGACTGATGGATATAATCCATAATTATATAACTATGTAGGAATATACGCAGTGCAGATAAGCTTTAAGCAGTTAAGTCATACTTGATAAACTACGAATCAGGCAAGTCTTTCAGTTACTATTTGATATATGAATTCGATAACTGTTAGTTGAGCTATATTATGCTATGAGAATGTTGATATATATATATATATATATATATATATATATATATATATATATATATATGAGATATGTATGAAATTTAAAAGTTGATCTTTGATGATATGCTTGTGAAGTAAACCTATGTGCCTGTTATATGAGAAGTAATATGCGTAGTAAATATTAATGGATTATGAATGCATGAGCTGAGTATGTTATTATATGCTATGTGCTGCATGAAAACTGTTAGAATTAATAGGCTGCCGAGCTCACCCTTGCAAATAACCACTTTTGCAGGTTAAGGACTCACGGTAAAGATTACGTGCTACTTGATTGATAAAGTTCAATAGTATCGATGGAGATTGATTTATTTATTTAAATATATGCTCTTGAACCATGTTTAGGTTCTAGGAAATGTATATGATAGTAGTTTACGATGTGTAATACATATTAAGTAGTAAAGTTATAAAGTTGTACTATGTGATACATAGAGGAGTTTGAATCGAGATGTAAAGATTTATACAGTAATTCGAATAGAATGAATCATAACATAATTTGATTCAAGGATATGTAATTGATTCAAGTTAAGATATCAATAAATGATTTATTTTAAAGGAGATTGAAAAAGTTTAAATTATTCTGCATATTTATATAACATCGAATATGATGTAAGACAGGAATGGTAAATGACCAAGATTTAAAACTTACAAAAGTTTGGGGTCATTATACAGATCTTGGAAATGGAATGAATTTATATTCTAAATTATAATAAGCAAAGTTATATTCAATAAGTTATGAATACAAGATATAAATAGTTTGACAATAGTAGTATCGTGGCGGACTGGTGATAAGTAGGTTTTATACCTACTTATCCGGTATCTATTACTTGAATTAGTTGTTTAAACTCATGTTTCTTAGTTACTTTTCATGCATTTTGTGTTAATTTTGTAAATTATATGCTTGTGAGCTGTGTGAGTGACTATTGGTATGAAAACGCAAGGAAAAGCAATTCGGACATCGTTCTGGGCGTTCAAGTTTATTTCATGTTATTAGCTTGGAACTTGGATTAAATTGTAGAGCTTCTTCTTAAATTTTTGGAACATCTTGAATCATTCCAATCGAAGTTTGGATGCAAGAGTAATGACCTTTGTACCAACGGACGTTGAACTTCACTGTTTTGGGTGGCCATTTGCATAGTAGTCACTTCCAACCCAATTTCAACATTTATCCGTCCATTCGTTCTCAATTCTCAAAGAATGGAAGTTGTAGAACTCGTCGAGATCTTCGATTTGATAGGTGACAGGCCTCGTAACTCTTCCCGGATCAAAAGTTATGGCCGTGTTACCAGAGGACACTACAGTAGAAAAAAGGATGCCCACCGGGGCGGGCATTTTGCATACAAAACCCCTGCCGGGGCAGGGGTACAAGCCCAAAAATAGTAGGTATGCCAGACGGGGTGGGCCTATCAGGGAAAAAAGCTAGACGGGGTGGGGGTACTCGCAGAAAAAAGCAGTTTTTGTCTAAATTTGAGTTCAAGAAGGATTGGTTCGAGCTGATTGACTCAAGGACTTCTAAGAGGACTTAAAGACATATAAAGAGGCATATAAAAGGAGGAGAATCACTAGGAGTAGAGGGAGAGAGAGTATTCCATTGAATTAGATTAGAGTAGATTAGGACCAAAAACCCTAGTTCTTATTAGTTTTGGAGATTGAAGCAACTTGGAGACCATTGAAGATGAAGAGCATGAGTTTGAGGAAGATGGAGATTTGCTGACAACAGATTTATTCTTCACTCTAATCTTATTCTTATATTTTAATGTGTATTCAAGTGTGGATTCTTAATTTTAATTCAATGAACTAATTCTTTGTTTGAGATTACAATGGATCTTATTATGTAGTTTATTTTAATATGCTTCGCTATCAATTATTATGTTATATTGTGAGGATTATCTATTGTGATTTGGACTTAATTGTTAAATTGATTGGCCATCAATTACCGTGATAATCTATATAAAATCGGAAGAGGAGTTTAGATTTAGATCTGATCATGATAGCATGTGTTTGTGATTTCTGCATAGATGGAATTCGTAATTTGTGTTTAGGATAGAGATATGCCTTTAGGCCATATGTAATCTTATAGAGAACTTGTGCTTTAAATCCTTTTTAATTATAATTCACATAGAAATATAGTGGATTAGTTAATTAGGTTGTCTTGCTTAATTCTATCATCTGTGGATCTAAGTGAGTATGGGTATTATGCATCGAGAGGTGGTTTTATCTGCTTTAGTGTTCTTGATTAACAATTCAGGATAGAGAATAATTGATGAGAAGTATGTTAACTTAAATGAAGCAATAAGTGAAGTTGTGATTTTAAATCTCCGTAATCTTAATGTAACTAGTGGAATTTAATAGTAGTTAATTATATAATTTGAAATTCATTCATTTAAATAAGATTGAGTTGGTTACAGGTTAGTACTTGGTGATTTTTATTAAACAATTCCTTGTGAGAACGATACTCTACTTTCACTTTATTACTTGTTGACCACGTATACTTGCGTGTTATGCGTAATTAGATTTTACCCAACAAGGTTTTGGCGTTGTTGCCGGGGAATTAGTTTAATAATTTTTGCCAATATTAGCTTCAATCAAATTAGTCTTAATTTAAACATTTTTCTTTCTTTCTTTTTATTTAATTCTCTTCCTATTTTTCTCTCATTTCATGTATCATGGCTGGATGCAATTATCAATGGCTATATACTAGTATGATTCAACCAAGGGACACATGGATTAATGGACTTAATGGAATTTCTGCATTATCAGCACAGCTAGAGATACTTTCGAGGAGGTTGGACGTTGTTGCAGCCCAACGGATTCGAAGGATAGTGGTAGTTTGTAATTTTTGTGCTGGGAATCATCTGAGTAATCAATGCACCGTCAGTTTTGGGCCAGGACAACATTGTGGTGACTACCTCAATGATTATTCATATGCCAATTATCACCAAGATTGGGGGTATTACCCGTATTCTTCAGGGAGCTACATTTATGATGACCAATATTATGCTCCAAATCCATCATACACACCGAAATTTTCATGTCCACCTCCATTGCCACAAGTAGAAAAGCTAAATCTGATGGATGTAATATTTAAGGGCATAGCAAACCTAGAGGAGATGAGGATTAGCCAAGAGATGTCAACCCAAAATTTTAATTATCAGATGGAATAACTCGTCACTACCTCAACCAATGGTCCTCAATACATGGCTTCCGAGATTGAAATAAAAAATTCAAGACTGGGGGAATTATTGTCAAAGTTCATAGCAAATGAGGAGAAGATGAGTAATCAATCGAGGTTAATTCTAAATCTTGCTGATCAGATAGAGCAAATGACCAAAGCCGTAAGCAACCTTCCTCCAAACACTTGGATTTATGAGATGGATGACGAAACTGACAGAGAACCCGAACCAAATCTACGACTAGATGAGCCACAATATATCAAAAGTGTGGAGACAATTGGGAATAATGAAATAGAGGTTGATGAAGATCTAAATGGGTCTCCACCAAAGATCAAAGAGTCAGTCGGATTTGCAAAATCATGCCCATTTGGTTGTCATGTCGTCGGTGAAGCTCTTGATGACATAAGAGCGAGTATAATTTTGAATCCATGGTGGGACGAAAAAGAGAAGATAGACGAAGAGCCCATTATGTGTGACAAGCTTCCATGCCCCAAAGTGATCACATACACAATGGAGAAAACACCTAGCTATGGGACGTTATTGATTAAGATCATACCAAATCAGAGCATGCTAGGTGACTTTGATGCATTGGCCGTCACCTGTGTTAACCTCCAAAAGGACAAGTTGTTACTAATAGATGGAGGGTTCCTAAACTATCGAAGTGGAATTAGATAGCGTTGACCAGACAAAGTCAGGCTAGAAGACGGTAATTCAAGCGCTAACTGGGAGGCAACCTAGAAATTTTTATATTTATATGCTTTACTAGTTTATTTAGTAGATAGGAATTAATTTGCTTATTAAGTTCTCTTATAAATCCAAAGTGCTATTCTAATCCATGTTGTCTCTCTTCATTGCAGGTATTGGTGACTCAATAAATAAGCGAAAGATTATAGAAAGGGAAGCCACCAACTTGAGCCCATGCCACAGTATCCTCCTTTAGATCCCGATGTGGAGGAGTTTTCAGTCTTTGTTCCATAACTACCACCACCATAAGCTTAACAAATCAGGGAAGTCCTTAACTCTTCAATTCTTTTTATTTAAACAAGGAGGATGAAATAACCCGGGTCAAATCCCGAGTCCGGAATAAATCTCGGGTCAAATCCCAAGTCTGAATTGAATCAAATCCATCAAAATAAGGCCTCAAACTATTGGCCCAATAGTATCTTCTTGGGTCATCTTAGCCCACCACAGGCTCCCAAAAGGTCATGACTTGAAGGTACTATTGGCAGTAACTTATTTCCTTATATGCAGACAAATTTTTCTCCTATCTTTCGATGTGGGACTGGGGTGTTACAGAGGACATTGTTCACTTTGAGTTTGGGGGTGGATCATATTATATTACATAATTGTTTAGTTCACATACATTTTATTGGTTAGTATGTTAAGTTTTGCATATTGTAGGCTTGTTTCATTTTAAAAAAAATATTTTCTTTTGTATTAAGTGTTTGAATATAGAATGTTTGCATGAATCCAGGTAATGGATTGGTGTGGTTTTAGCTCGGCCTATAATAAGAATGGTTTTGTTTGTGAACTTGAACAGTGTTGATAATTGATGATGAGTTCTAATTTTAAATATGATGATAATCTGAGCTTGTCTGAAACTTATGTAACCGGTTAGCACTTAAAGTTTAACTGCTTTAATCCACTTGGTTCAAGGGTTTCATAATTTATTTCTGAGGGAAAATCTTGGTTAAAATTTAAGGAAATTAGTGAACTGGCAGTAAAGGTTGCAATGAAGTAAAAGCTTGAGTTTGGGAGAATTTATGGGGTATATATATTACAAAAGAAAAAAAGAAATGACAAAAAGAAAAAAAAATATAAAATCTAGAAAGAAAAAAATGAATAAACACCGTGGCATGCTTGTCTAGTTTTGTGGCCTTTGTTACTTGAGTAAGTAAGCCCGAGGGGATTGTCTTTACACCTAGCGCCCTAAGGTCTTAATGGGTTGGGAGTCATTGGTCGAAAGCTCATTAAGGTAGCATTGAAAAGCCTAAGGGAATAAGACATTGCACAGCCATGAGAAAAATAAAAAAATGAATAAAATACGAGAAAGAGCAAAAATGCCCTCGTGATTGAATAAAAGTAGAAATAAATCCTGTATTTATTCTTAGACTTGGTAATTTCTTAGTTTTAACTGGAGTTGTCATGATCACAAAAGTAATTGAATTGGAACTAAAATTTTCCTTCTAAGAAGTTTGTTATGTGATTTTCTTGAACTATGGTTGGTTAGAATGGTTAACAAGCACACACGCACAACATGGGTGATGACAGGTTTAGATTAACTAATTGGTTATAGTTATGGGCTTTGACTTGATTAGATATATTATTTGAGTATCATTGATATCTTTGAGGCATGTTGCTATATATCATTCTGATTTATTACTGGGTTCATAGGTATATTAGGAATTAGATCATGCATATGCATTCATGTTATTGAGTTAGTTTGTTTATTTTTAGTTCTTTTGTGTTTTTGCTCGAGGACAAGCAACAGTTTAAGTTTGGGGATATTTGATAAGTAGGTTTTATACCTACTTATTCGGTATCTATTGCTTGAATTAGTTACTTAAACTCATGTTTCTTAGTTACTTTTCAAGCATTTTGTGTTCATTTTGTAGATTATATGCTTGGGAGCTGTGTTAGCGACTATTGGTATGAAAACGCAAGGTAAAGCAATCTGAACATCATTTTGGACATTCATATTTATTTCATGTTCTTGGCTTGGAACTTGGATTAAATTGTAGAGCTTTTTCTTAGCTTTCTAGAACATCTTGAATCATTCCAATTGGAGTTCGGATGCAAGAGTTATGACCTTTGTACCAACGAACGTTGAACTTCACTGTTTTGGATGGCCATTTACATAGCAGTCACTTCCAACACAATTTTGACCTTCATCCATCCGTTATTTCTCAATTCTCAAAGAATGAAAGTTGTAGAGCTCGTCGAGTTCTTCGATTTGATAGGTGGAAGGCCTCGTAACTCTTTTCGGATTAAAAGTTATGGCCATGTTACCAGGATACACTATAGCAGAAAAAAGGATGCCCGCTGTGACACCCCCAAATTCGGGTTACCTGACCCCCGAATTTGGTGTTCACGATCCATAATATAATAACATCTAACTACCCATTCATATAGAAATAGTAATACATAAGTTATTAACAGAGATTGTTAATACATTAATCTCAGGTTCCTTAACCTTAACATTACAAACATACCCTTTAGATATACAAAAAGGGTTCACAAATACAACATAATAAATATGCTTCATCATAACTAATTTATCACTATGCCTTTGCCTCTCTTCTTCATAGCACCTTCTGTAACTTCATCCCTAGCTGGAAAGTTTTATTTAGCAAGGGTGAGCAACAAAATTTGCCCCGCAAGTTAAGACAAATAATGAATATATACGAATCAAGAATATAAGAATTTCTAATTTGATGTAATGATACCAAAGTTCAGGGAACTTTGAATTAGCTGAACAATTCGTTAATTAATAACAAGTCTTCTCGTCTTCTAGGCAACGCAATAATCTGATAATGAAAGAGTACAACGCTTTCAAAGTTTCTACGATATTCTATTGAATAAACAAGAATTAATTCTACGCAATAACAAAGTGGAATATTTTTCAGATTTATGCTGAGCGATCACACATGATCTAGAACTTCTCTTCTCGGGTATCTATCAAAGATTTACTTTGATACATACGCAGGTGTATCAGATAACCATAAAGATTAAATCATACCCCTCTGCAAGTATAACAAGAGATCAGCTTTATTATACCTTATATTATACATAATACTTAACAGTGCGCAATAGCCGAATATACAACCTAAAATGTTCCCTTTATATAAAAGGTTGTTCTTCTCAGTCTTTGAATCAGAATTTGATTTACCAACGAAATGTAATGATTTCAATATCTAATCACTTCTCTTTTCTTCTCTTCTCTTCTCTTCTCTTCTCAAACCTATCAAGTTTTCTTTTTCGATCTAGCCGATACAACTAGCATTGATCTAATAATAATCAAATTTTATTCTCTTCTCTTCTCGAACCTATCAAGTTTTAACAATTGTTAGTCTAGCCAGAATAATTAGCTAAGACCTTTCTCAACATAATTCGACAATAAACAGGAATTATCTGTACTGTCAATATTTGCTTCTACAGATATGAATATCCAACAACAGTAATTCTATGAATATATATTTTCCAAATTAGTAATTCAATTTGAATAATTAAACATGCACTAACTGCGAATAATCAACAATAAAATTCTTGGACGTGGTATAATTAGCAATAATTAACCACTATAAAAATTGAATGAATATAACTCAAGGTTGAGTTAAGAAACTTGCCTCTTCCACTGATTACAACTACACAATAAACTTATCTGCTTTTGAAAGACCTATAACCAATAATATCGGTCTCACAATTAGCACAATATTTTATAACACACAACACTGTAATTCACAATCAATTTTCTCCTAGACACATTACCATATAGTCACATCTGTGTTTATAACCTATATAAACACTTATCAAGTCTAGCTATTTCTGTCTGGTTGGACTTCGGTCCATTCTCGTTGTTTTGGTCACCCTATCGGACAATTAACACATTTATTGTCAATTAAATTTAGTCTCTAAGCTTCAATATTATTTTAGATAAGTCAAATATCATTTATAATATTTTTCGGAAGCTTTTAATAATTTATAAGCAATTATTATAATTTATAATAATTTTTCAAACACTTAAATCATTTTTAAATGATTTAATTATTAAATAATCTTATCATCATTAATATTTAATAGTATTAAAAAATTAATGACATACTTGTCAAAATATTAAAGTTATTATTAATAATTTAAAATATTTTTAAATCATCGAAATTCTACTTATATGATTTTTAAAGTAATTAAAATCATTTTTAAATCATTACCATTAATATTTAACTATTAATGAATTTATCATCTAAATATTAAAAGTAATTAATTATCACTTAAAATATTTTTAATTCATTTTTCTCATTGTTAAATGATTTTTAAATCAATAAAATCATTTTTAATTCTTTTATTTAATATAATAATTAAATAAATCTAATATCATTAATATTAATTTATTAATGAGAATTCTTCAAAAATATTGAAAATTATATTTTAGAATTTACAATATTATCTAACACTTTATTCTCATTTAAAATAATTTTTAAATCCATAAAATCATTTTTATCTTATTTATTTAATTTAATAATTAAATAAATCTAATATCATTAATATTAATTTATTAATAAAAATTCTCTAAAAATATCAAAAGTTATATTTTATAACTCAAAATATTTTTAAATACATTATTCTTATTTAAAATGATTTTTCATAATATTAAATTATTTTTCTCTAATTTATTTAATACACTAATTAAATAAATTAAATACCTTTAATATTTAAATAATTATAAATATTAAAGAAATATATTTCACTTGGTCAAAAATTATTTTTTATAATTTAAAATATTTTTTAAAACCATTTTTTAATAATTTTTATAATTTATTTCTATTTTTAAATAATTTCTGAAAAATCAAAAATTAAAATAAATGAAAACCGTCGCTATAGCCTATAGTGACACTTATCTATCGTCTTAGGTGTTCTTGAGCTCAAGAAACTGTCAGACCCGAGTTCAAGGATGCACGTTTGACCATGTGTAATTTTCAATCTATACAAGTTCTGAGTAATGTTAAGCATCGATTATGTAGTGTTTATGTAATACTACATAAATCAATCACCATCTCGATCATACATCAAATCAATAAAAAGATCTGAGCTAGCAAACATCTGGTCAGAACATTTCTGGGTTTTCTGGAAACCCAGATGGTTCGACCAGTCACTTTCATGCTCGATTTATTATAAGTTCCAGTCATGTTGTATGTGATCTAATGGTTCAACGTTATAGACCATATGTCAAAGAACATTTACAAAGCAACATCTCAGTTCAAAAACAACTCAATCACCAGAATCAGTACGGTCAAAGTATGTCAGACAATGTGTTCCTCAGGTTTCTGGGTTTGTCTAGAAACGTGTTCCGTACTCAACTGGCCTACTTTGACCATATGTTACTTTGATTCTGTTGATTATTTACACAATCTAAAACTATTGATCTATAGTCCACGTACCCATCTACAATTATGTTACAACAACAACAACATATCACTAAAAACTGGACAGATCAAGAAGCTTAAAAATCTTGTCAGACAGATATTTTAAATTTCTGGGTTGCCCAGATTGTGCTTGGTCATGCCCGGTCAACGGTTTTTGACCGTTAATAAAATGAAATCTAGTCATTCAATCACTGTGGTTCCACTTCCAGAGTGAAGACAACATAACAGGCTACCTATAACAACTTTAAAACATTAAAAACAACAAACGAACAAGAATCTGTGGCTTCTGGCATTAGCTTGTCAGACCACAAATTTTGTTCTTGGACAGATTTTGAAAACACCATTTTAAAGCCATTTGATGCTATGGATTCATCATGGATCATCATAGATCAACTAAAAACACCTTTTAACACAAACATAAACACAAAAACACAATTTTGAACCTAGCATCCAAGATCTAGAATGAGATAGGGTTTATACCTTCTCTTGAATATGCTTGATCTTAGATCTCCTTATCTGTTAATGGTGTTTTAGAGAGGTAATATGTGACTGAAATACTTGAGGAAATCGAAGGTTTAGAGAGAGAATGAGTTGGTGAGAGCAAGTTAGCAAATAAGCAACTTTTGTGGACTTTCTCTCTCTTTAAATCAATATATATGATGATATAATGTTGCTATGGCTGATATTTTCGGCTGATTGCTGAAGATTATAGGCTACTAAGTCAACATAGTTGGTCACCTACCACCATTATACAAAGATTTGCAAGTTACATATTAAAATACACCTAAAAGGGCATTTTGGTCATTTATAAAATAAATTTAATGGTATTCTTGACAATTGCACAAACCCTTAGGGTCTAACCCTTAGGGTTTAACCCTAAGGTAGGTTTTAAATCATTAGTTTCCAAAAATTTCTAATTAGGGTTTTTAATTAGAAAAATTAAAAATTCTAAATTACAATTAGGGTTTATAAAATAGAAATTTAGATACTAAAATATAATTAGGATTTTCCAATCATATTTTAAGTTTAATAAACACCTTATGCTTGCCAATTAGGATTAGGGTTTCCTAATTTAGAGTTTAGGATTCCTGAATTTTAAATTAGGGTTTCTAACGGTACGTATGGTTTCTAATCTTGAGATTAGGGTTTCTAATCTCTTATTAGGATTTATTAATTACAAACTTTATATGATCAATTATTGATCAACATTTCTATACATTACAAACACATACGTATCAATATAATTCTTTTAATTATATTTCTATCGAATCCCTATCCAAGAATTAGGGTTAGGGTTTATAAAGCTCTTAAGCACAACTCTACTCTAAGTTTATTAGTCAATACATAAATTGACCTTCTCGAGACTCGTATCACAGATACATAGTACAATATTAACAGTCAATGTCAATATTAAATAAAAAAAATTTATTCATGAAATTTTGATTATTTGAAATCCCGGGTTATTACATTCACCCTTCCTTAAAAGGATTCCGTCCTCGGAATCACCGCTTTCTTATTCTCTACAATCTTTTAAAGTTGTATCATCAATTCATTTTTATTAACACAATATTAATTTTGTGTCTTTAATTCTAACCTGTGACTTGAATCTATAAAAGAAAATAGTTCACATAATAGCTGACCCATATTACTCGCGTAATTTAAATTCTTAAGCGAAATCGTTACCTGCTACCACCTCCTGAGTAGCCACTACATCTTGCGCCGTCATGTTGAATGTACGGGCCATTGATCTTCCTGACTGTGCAGGTCCTCGAATTGCCAAGGTTCCACCACCGGGTCCCTTGTGGACAATCCACTTCTTCCTATTCCTTTTTGGATAATTCCGGACCAGATGATCGGTCGATCCACACGCAAAACAACCTTAAATCTTCTTCGGACTGGGACAATTGGGTGACATGTGTCCCTCTTGCCCACAATTGAAACAGACTCCTTTTTTCTTCAAACAACCTCCTTGATGACGCTTCCCACAAACTACCCACAATGTACCCTTTCTCCTATTCTCTTTTAGATTATATCCTAAATTAACATTATCATCCCTCTTACGTTTATTAAAATTCCTGCCTCCATTACCACCTATCATATTATTTCCTTCAGCCTCCTTTCTTTGTTCTTGACTATTCTTCAATACAGCTTCCATTTCTTCTTCAGCGATAATAGCTTTTTCTAATAAAGTTGAAAATGAATTAATTTGCAGCACATCTAACTTCTCGAGTACCAACGATTTCAATCCGTTCTTAAAACATCGTGCTTTAAGCTCCTCAGTGTCCACTCGATGTGGAACAAATTTAGCTAATTTGTTGAACTTAACAAAATATTCTACCACTGACATATTCTTCTGCTTCAGATTCAAAAATTGCTCTTCCATATTTCTCTTTAGACCTCCCTTCCTTGGCGGCATTATTTGATAAAAATCTAACATTAATTCTCTTTCTCTACACAAATTCTTCACACAATAAAAATTTAACACATAGTTCTCATATAATTGCATATTTATTCAAATAGCACATAGTACAATTAGTACTTAACATATACAATTATCCCTTTTTTAATAAATATCAGGATTTACAGCACAACTTTAAACAAAAGTTGTAATTCTTCAACTTTAAACAAAAAGTTGTAATTCTTCGACTTTAAACAAAAAGTCGTAATTCTCCATTCACACATAACTATTCCCAGTTCATCAAACTTACCACACCTAGGGTTCAAGAACTTACCACAATTATATGAATGTATGAACTTATCCTAGTCAGACCTTTGGCGTCCATTCACTGAGGGATTCAAAACATTTCATATAATTATGAGTCATGAACTTACCATAAGTATGAATTTTAAGAACTCAAAAATTACTCTTAATCTTATATTCATATAGAAAATAAAGATTTCATTCATACAAACATATATATTTACATATGTTCACACATCATTCTCGATACACTATCAAATGATACTATCGCTTAAACTTTAAACTATCTACAGTCCACTCCCTTCACCAGTCTTCTTCGTACTGGGACACTTGTTGCATTCGGCTTAGGATAATATAGGAAATTATGTCATTCCTGCTTAAAATTGAAGCACACGTTCTTCTTCATCATACACTCTCCCACGTGAGTCTTTCCACACTTGCTGCATACTTGCTTTTCTTCGAGTTTGAATTTTCAGAAATATCGTTGTCGTTGTTCCCCTTTCTCTTTTTCTTGCCTTTCTTTTGTTTGATTGTTCCTTCAGACGATCCACCACCTTGTAATAGCCAAGAACTTCTATGGTACATTGTAAATATATTAAATAATCTGTAATGGATTATAGATGATTAAGTGATTATGTGAATAATATGTTATAATGTTTAAAGAAAGTCTCACTAATAAGTTATATAAGTTAGTGAACTAACCTAAGTATTTTAATAATCTAGGAAATAGATTTAAGGTGTTAAACCCTAACTAGGTACTCAATAAACTTGAATAAGACAAGTCTAATTGGGTTATGTAAGTTAATTAATATTATTGATTGATGTGAATGTGTAAATATCAATAATAATAAGAAATAGTTCATGTGATAATAGGGTTAATATTACTAAGGATGTCAAGTAGTTTAAACAAGCCCAAGAATTTATGTAAGTATTGGACTTGTAGATTATATGATTGTTAAGCTAGCCCAATATAAAATTTAATGGGCAAGTAGGCATGCTAGTTGCACAATTATTCAATTGGGGAGGCCCAAGTTCATGTTAATTAGTATGCCAAACTAGTTAATTAAAAGTCCCAAAAGTTGAGATTAATGGCCCAACTTGTAGCCCAATTGAAGAGGATACTTTAAACATTTTGTATACTAGATATTTCACTAAAAACAAGAGTCAGACTTGGGGATAAGGAGGCCACATGGCCAGCCAAGCAAGAGGGAAAAAGGGGGGTGGGGATGAATGTCATCATTTTATGCTTCTAATTTTCCAAAGATAAGTGCAATATGGGCTAGGTGTCAACTTTGGTATGGAGC
The DNA here is from genome assembly GCA_016801055.1 of Panax notoginseng. NCBI lineage: Eukaryota > Viridiplantae > Streptophyta > Magnoliopsida > Apiales > Araliaceae > Panax > Panax notoginseng. Next base: position 139,696,105 of record CM029020.1, read on the forward strand.
CACCCTAGTTTGCCAAGATTACAAGTTATGTGGAGAGAGAAGGGAAGAGATATGTTAGTGGATTAAGTAGAGATATACTAATGTATCTATAGATATTTTTCCAACACCTAAGCCCATTCTCTTTCCACTTTTATTCTACTTTGTCTTATTTTCTCTTAAACTAGCTAAGCAAAAACATAAGAGAAAAAGAGAGAGAGAGAGAGAGAGAGAGAGAGAGAGAGAGAGAAGTTCGGTGGGGAAGAGGAGAGAAAGTGGAAGGAAATCCACCATTGATGCACCCAAAGTTTATCTCTTACTTTGGAAGAAAAAGAAAGTGTGCCCAAAAATCAAGGTGAAAACTAATCTAACTTTTTCTTTTTATTTTGTTTGATCTTGGTTATCTAAGGTTTATGATCTTGAGGTTTCAAACCCTCTATCTACATGTTTTATATGGTTTCAAGTATGGTTCTAACATATTTGAGAGTTAGAAAGTGAATCAAAAGGATATAAGAAAAACTAGTTTTGTTTTGTTAGAAAACTCTAGTTTTTTTTCACATCCTTTGATCGACTACCCTTTTTGATCTACACCTTCTTTTTGTGATCCGTCAAAGAGGGGTGCTAGATATGTAAGTTAACTACTAAACCCAAGTGGTAGCATTCAAAAATGTTGAATACACAAGTGGTAGCTGTAAGACCCCAACTTTTATAAATAAAGATGAATTTTCTATAAATATCATTTTTGAATATTATGGAGTTAATTTGATATAATGTTATAGTTGTGGGTAATATTTATAAATTTTGCAAAGTACGCAAGTTGTTATATAATATTCGATTGGTCGGGGAATATTCGTTTTAACAGAGAATATTCGTACAACGACACAATCATTGGTGGACCTCACAACGGAATTATTGTCGGATTGAGAAAACGACAAAAATATTTTATTAAAAATAACGGCGGAAGTTTTACCATTGATACTGTTGAACTATTCGGTAGTAAAAGTACAGTAATACGTGTGGTTGCATAGTAGCACACGGTATTGATTATTAATGCTTATGTGAGAAGTCACTCAGTTTGATTCAATTAGTGTCAGTTAATAATATGAATTATTTAGCGATAATGACGTTTTGTTTTATTCGTATTATTAACATAATAAAACAGAAACATCTTTTTATATAAAACAGAATACTCTATTAAAGTTTTCTATAAATAGAATATATTATATTTTATTTAAAAGATTTTTCTTTAAATATGGACCGTCAGATTAAAGTAATCAATCTGGACCGTTCATGGATTAGTTACTATGCATTCTATTTTTCTATAAATAGCAGCTCATTCCTTCATTATTTCTTACGAATTCACTGAACTCTAGAGAGAGAAACTATAGAGAGAAACTATAGAGAGAGAGAAGAAGGGTATTCTGCTACTTAACTACTTCCTTATTTCAGCTCTTCTTTAAAACGGTAAAGGGTGTTATTCTTTCTTATTCATGAAGAGAACTGTTGTTATTCTATTTCTTATTATTCTGTTGGAATAACCTATATACGCGGTCTACCCTATACTTGGTGACATTCTTCTATTATTATGTTGGAACATCCTATCTGTGTGTTTTACACCGGACCTGGTTCCGTTTTTATTATTATTCTGTTGGAACATCCTGTCTGTGTTTTACACCGGACCTGGTTCTGTCTTGTTATTATTCTGTTGGAACATCCTGTCTGTGTGTTTTATACTGGACCTGGTTCTATTATTTATTATTCTGTCGGAATATCCTGTCTGTGCGTTTACGCCGGACCTGGTTCCATTATTTATTATTCTGTTGGAATAACCTGTCTGTGCGGTCTATCGCATGCATGGTGATTTCTTTTGTTATTCCATTCTTTATTATACTCAGTTGGTTAAGTTTTGACTTCTATACTCCATGAAATTTGTGGAATGTCCTTGATAATTGCGTTTCATCCAGTATCTTTTCATGAAAATATTCTTCTAAGCATTCTTGAATTTTACTCCACAAAGTAGTATCATGTTGACAATTTGGACGTTGTTAATTCTTGGATAAATTAATTCTTGAACTTGTTTTATTGAATTCTTATATCATTGTCATCATCCTCATGTTTATAAAATGTTAAAAGTCATCTGTGGCCTGTAGTGCATAGATGGACTTGGTATGATTATGACCAGGGATTATTCGGTATAATCATGACCGTAATGTTACAAATGATGTGGTAAAAGTCCTCATTGGCCCGTAGTGCGTTGATGGACAGTTGTTGGCATGATCATGACACCATTAATGACTACACGAATATCCTTGGCCGTAGTGCAGGGGTGATTCGATGATGTGGATTATTTTATTAAGCTGAGTCCCAGCGATCACAGTGTTGAAAAACCTTTTAAATCATAAAAGATAGTAGAGTTTATTTTCTACTTGACTCTTTTAATGGATTGCTTGTTCCGCTGCAGTTAAACTTGATGTCTATTATATTTTATCAGTTTAACATTGTTGAAGGCTAATGATAATTTATTCTGCATTATCTTAGTCATAATATTTCTTACTAGGCTAGTTGAGCTCACCATTTCTTTCACTGTTCTCTTCAAGAAATGAGAACGTAGTTGGGGCAAGTCGGGAAACGGAGTGATGGTCCGAATGATAGTATTAGTTAGTAGTCCTCACTATTCTATGTAATGGTGTGTTAATAAATGTAATGAGGACTCCTTTTGAGTATGAATACTCTCTAGAAGATAATATTTGTATTCAAACTCACAGTTTATGTTTTGTCGTATTGTACACGACAGTTGTATTAGTAAGTTGTATTTGTATTCTGTACTATGTATCTGACGACCCAAGATGGGTGATGTATACCTAATTTTGGGGGCGTCACAGTTGGTATCAGAGCTTAGGGATATGATCGCTGGCTAAGATGTGAGAATAGAACTAGGAGGGGAGAGACGGGAAATTCCTTCGCTAGTATGACCTACCGAAGTTTATTTGCATGGTATTTAATTGGTCGGTCATAATATAAGGATAATATATGACATATTAATTAACTTTTATTTTGTGGCAGTATCTGAAAATGGCATCCGAGAATGTTGAGAATAGCAATGGAGGCGACTGCGGATTCACCACATATCAATAATCAGGATAATGTGCATCAGGAATGTGACAATCCTCATGCAAACAACAACACTGACCAGATGATGAATGATGGAATGTTCAGAAACTTTATGCAGTTCATGCAACAGCAGGCGAGAGCGGCTCCTGTCCAAAATATAGGTGGAAACACTGAAAACTCTCGGACGGTCACCGCTAAACAGTTTAAGGAGCTGGGACCACCAGAGTTTAAGGGAGAGCCAAAACCACTTATAGCGGAAACATGGATAAAGCAGATTACCAAGATATTTGATGTCTTGGGATGCTCCGAGGAGCAAAAGGTTCCCTTTGCCGCCTTTATGTTGCGAAGAGAGGCAGATTACTGGTGGGAATCGATTAAGCGTACTCAACCTGCCGCACTGAAGATGTCTTGGGAGAAGTTCCAAGAGCTGTTCAATGACAAATACTTTCCCGAAAGTGTTCGTCACATGAAGGAGGTGGAGTTCATCAAATTGGAGCAGAATAATATGACCGTGTCGCAGTATGAGGCTAAATTTGCTGAGTTGTCCCGGTTTGCGTCCCACTTGGTGGATAATGAAGAGCGAATGACGCGAATGTTTTTGCGAGGTTTGAAACCTGAGATACGTCAACATCTTATTTCTCATAAACTGTGTTTGTATTCTGATGTTGTGAATAGGGCTCAGTTAGTGGAGCGCGATAACGAGTCAACGCAACCAAAAGAGAGCAGTCGGCAAAATGATAATACCAGTGAGAGCAGTCATCGAAGCGGTGACAACAAGCTTGGAGGGAATCAACAGGCTAGAAATGGTAACCACTTCGGTGGTAATCAGGGCCAAAACAATAAGAATGGTCATTTCAAGAAGAGGAGATTCAACAATGATGGAAAGACGTCAGCACCAGCACCCGTTGTTAAGGAAGGAGAACGACCACCTATCATATGTTTCAAATGCGGAGGGGAGGGGCACATCAGTCCAAACTACGCGATGCCGTCTAAAGCATGTTATAATTGTGGAAGAGAAGGTCATTTAGCTCGATTTTGTCGTTTACCAAAAACAAGTTCAGCCAAGATGGAGACACCAAAGGCCGTCCCAGAAAAGTCAAAACCAGTAGTGCAAGGGAGAGCGTTTGTTGTGACCTCCCAGAAAGCAAGGAACCCGAATGAGGTCATCACGGGTAAGCTTATCATAAACTCTAACGAAGTCTATACTTTATTTGATACCGGTTCTACCCATTCTTTTATTTCTCCTACTTGCGCTCATCGATTAAATTTGACTCCGGAGAAATTAGACTTTGATTTATATGTTGAAACTCCATTGGGAGAAACCTTCATTACATCCACGGTTTATAAGTCTTGTTTGGTTCAAGTTGGTACCCACACATTACCTGTCGATCTGATTTCATTAAAAATACTTGCATTTGACGTGATTCTAGGGATTGATTGGTTAACTACTCATCATGCAAAAATTGATTGTTTTCGTAAGGTTGTTAGCTTTCATATTCCTAATCGACCTATTATGCGAATTCAAGCAACCAAACCATTAAAATCAATCGCTGTCATCTCAAGCCATAAAGCTATTCGTTTATTGAAAAACGGATGTCAAGCTTTCTTAGCTCATGTCACGGATCTAAACAAAAATACGTCAGTTTTGAATGATATTTCTATTGTTAATAAATTCCCTGACGTATTCCCTGAAGAACTTCCTGGTCTACCCCCAGAGCATGAAATTGAATTTTGTATCGACCTTGAACCCGGTACAAAACCCATTTCCAAAGCCCCATATCGAATGGCTCCTATTGAACTTCAGGAGTTAAAGATCCAACTGCAGGAATTGTTAGACATTGGCTTTATTCGTCCTAGTACTTCTCCTTGGGGTGCTCCTGTTCTATTCGTGAAGTAGAAAGATGAAAGTATGCGACTTTGTATTGATTATCGGGAGTTGAATCATGTCACCATCAAAAATAGGTACCCATTGCCACGTATTGATGACCTATTTGACCAGTTACGAGGAGCACAATTCTTTTCAAAGATCGATCTTCGTTCTGGATATCATCAGCTGAAGGTTAGAACTGAGGATATTCCAAAGACGGCTTTCAGAACTCGGTACGGGCATTATGAATTCCTAGTCATGTCCTTTGGATTGACTAATGCTCCTGCTGCCTTCATGGATATGATGAACCGGATATTCAAGGAATATTTGGATCACTTTGTGGTCGTCTTTATTGATGACATCCTTATTTATTCTAAAAGCCGTGAAGATCATGAGCAACATTTGAGGCTGGTACTCCAAAAGCTACGTGAATACAAGCTTTATGCCAAGTTGAAGAAATGCGAGTTCTGGCTGGAGGAGGTAGCATTCCTTGGGCACGTAGTATCAAGTCGTGGAATATCGATTAACCCGGCAAAGATTGAAGCTATTCAAAGCTGGGAGCAACCTAAATCAGTGACCGAAGTACATAGCTTTCTTGGTTTAGCTGGTTATTATCGGAGATTCGTGGAAGGATTTTCTCGAATCGCTACTCCATTAACTCAGCTGACTCAGAAAGATACAAAGTTCGGTTGGAGCGAAGAATGTGAGCAGAGTTTTCAAGAACTCAAGAGGAGACTCATTTCAGCACCTGTTCTAACAATACCATCGGGTTCGGAGGGATTTGTCATCTACAGTGATGCTTCGAGCAAAGGGTTGGGATGCGTTCTCATGCAACATGAAAAAGTCATAGCCTATGCATCAAGACAACTCAAGGAATATGAGAGGAATTATCCTACTCATGATCTAGTGTTGGCAGATGTTGTCTTTGCACTTAAAATTTGGAGGCATTACTTGTATGGGGAGAAGGTGGAGATCTTTACGGATCATAAAATTCTCAAATATTTCTTCACTCAAAAGGAACTCAACATGCGACAATGACGTTGGCTTGAACTGTTGAAAGATTATGATCATACCATTCAATACCATCATGGAAAAGCGAACGTGGTAGCTGACGCATTGAGTAGAAGATCATATGCAAGTACGAGTGCAATATTGTCAACACAAAGGCCCATTTTGTGTGACTTGCAAAGGATGGAGATAGAGTTAAAGACTCCAGGGACCCATGTGATGATGGCGAATATACGAGTAGAACCAACTTTAATCGTTAAAGTTAAAGCTCCTCAAGCTACAGACCTGGAGCTGATGTGTATGAGAAAAAAAGTGCAAGAAGGTGCTATGCCGGAAGCAAGAATCGATGAAGAAGGAATACTTCGAGTCAACTCCAGACTTTGTGTTCCTAACAACCCTGATTTAAAGTATGAAATCATGATGCAGGCACACAACACACCGTTTGCAATCCATCCTGGAAGTACCAAAATGTATTATGATCTTCGTCATACATTTTGGTGGAGCAATATGAAGAGAGAGATAACGTTGTTTATCTCAAGGTGTCTAACTTGTCAACGAGTCAAAGCAGAGTATCAAGTACCAAAAGGTCCATTGCAACCACTTGAAATTCCAGAATGGAAGTGGGAGCACATTACCATGGATTTCGTTACCGGTCTTCCTAAGGTTTCTCAAGGTATAGATGCGATTTGGGTCATTGTTGATAGATTGACCAAGTCTGCTCATTTTTTACCGATACGAGAAACTTATACACTTGAACTTCTTGCTCGTATGTACATAAACGAGATTGTAAGACTGCATGGTATGCCAGTATCCATAGTTTCTGATCGAGACCCAAGATTCACTTCACGATTTTGGGTTAGTTTAAAAAAAGCTATGGGCACAAATTTACGATTTAGTTCGGCATATCATCCTCAGACGGACGGACAATCAGAGAGGACTATTCAAACTCTAGAAGATTTATTAAGACTCTGTGTCTTTGACTTCAAGGGAAGTTGGGACAAGTTCTTACCATTGGTGGAGTTTTCCTACAACAACAGTTATCAAGCAAGTATTGGCATGGCTCCATTCGAAGCATTGTATGGAAGAAAATGTCGTTCTCCAGTATGCTGGGATGAGGTGGGTGAAGCAACGTTGTTGGGACCGGAGTTGGTACGTATGACTACAGAAAATATTCAAACGATCCGACAACGTATAAAAACCTCACAAGATCGACAAAAGAGTTATGCTGATCTTCATCGAAAGGACGTGGAATTTGATGTAGGAGATTATGTGTTCTTACGTATTGCTCCATGGAAAGGAGTTACGAGATTTGGAAAGTGAGGAAAGCTCAACCCTCGATTCATCGGTCCATTTTTAATCCTCGATCGAGTAGAAACTGTGGCTTATAGACTCGCTTTACCGCCAAGTATGTCTCGTGTTCAATACATTTTTCACATATCCATGTTACGCAAATATGTGGAAGACCCGAACCACATTATTGAGTTAGAACCGGACGAAATAGCAGAGGATTTGACGTATGAAGAAGTTCCTATTCAAATCTTGGATAAGAAGGAACATATTCTACGCTCCAAGGTTATACCTCAAGTCAAAGTTTTGTGGAGAAACCACGATGTTGAGAAAATGACTTGGGAGTTAGAATCTGAAATGAAATCAAGGTATCCTTACCTCTTCGACATACCAGGTACGTACCCTAATTTCGAGGGCGAAATTTCATAAGAAGGGGAGGTTGTAAGACCCCAACTTTTATAAATAAAGATGAATTTTCTATAAATATCATTTTTGAATATTATGGAGTTAATTTGATATAATGTTATAGTTGTGGGTAATATTTATAAATTTTGCAAAGTACGCAAGTTGTTATATAATATTCGATTGGTCGGGGAATATTCGTTTTAACAGAGAATATTCGTACAACGGCACAATCATTGGTGGACCCCACAACGGAATTATTGTCGGATTGAGAAAACGACAAAAATATTTTATTAAAAATAACAGCGGAAGTTTTACCATTGATACTGTTGAACTACTCGGTAGTAAAAGTACAGTAATACGTGTGGTTGCATAGTAGCACACGGTATTGATTATTAATGCTTATGTGAGAAGTCACTCAGTTTGATTCAATTATTGTCAGTTAATAATATGAATTATTTAGCGATAATGACGTTTTGTTTTATTCGTATTATTAACATAATAAAACAGAAACATCTTTTTATATAAAACAGAATATTTTATTAAAGTTATTCTATAAATAGAATATATTATATTTTATTTAAAAGATTTTTCTTTAAATATGGACCGTCAGATTAAAGTAATCAATCTGGACCGTTCATGGATTAGTTACTATGCATTCTATTTTTCTATAAATAGCAGCTCATTCCTTCATTATTTCTTACGAATTAACTGAACTCTAGAGAGAGAAACGATAGAGAGAAACTATAGAGAGAGAGAAGAAGGGTATTCTGCTACTTAACTACTTCCTTATTTCAGCTCTTCTTTAAAACGGTAAGGGGTGTTATTCTTTCTTATTCATGAAGAGAACTGTTGTTATTCTATTTCTTATTATTCTGTTGGAATAACCTGTATATGCGGTCTACCCTATACTTGGTGACATTCTTTTATTATTATGTTGGAACATCATGTCTGTGTGTTTTACACCGGACCTGGTTCAGTTTTTATTATTATTCTGTTGGAACATCCTGTCTGTGTGTTTTACACTGGACCTGGTTCTGTCTTGTTATTATTCTGTTGGAACATCCTGTCTGTGTGTTTTACACCGGACCTGGTTCTATTATTTATTATTCTGTCGGAATATCCTGTCTGTGCGTTTACGCCGGACCTGGTTCCATTATTTATTATTCTGTTGGAATAGCCTGTCTGTGCGGTCTATCGTATGCATGGTGATTTGTTTTGTTATTCCATTCTTTATTATACTCAGTTGGTTAAGTTTTGACTTCTATACTCCATGAAATTTTGGAATGTCCTTGATAATTGCGTTTCATCCAGTATCTTTTCATGAAAATATTCTTCTAAGCATTCTTGAATTTTACTCCACAAAGTAGTATCATGTTGACAATTTGGACGTTGTTAATTCTTGGATAAATTAATTCTTGAACTTGTTTTATTGAATTCTTATATCATTGTCATCATCCTCATGTTTATAAAATGTTAAAAGTCATCTGTGGCATGTAGTGCATAGATGGACTTGGTATGATTATGACCAGGGATTATTCGGTATAATCATGACCGTAATGTTACAAATGATGTGGTAAAAGTCCTCATTGGCCCGTAGTGCGTTGATGGACAGTTGTTGGCATGATCATGACACCATTAATGACTACACGAATATCCTTGGCCGTAGTGCAGGGGTGATTCGATGATGTGGATTATTTTATTAAGCTGAGTCCCAGCGATCACAGTGTTGAAAAACCTTTTAAATCATAAAAGATAGTAGAGTTTATTTTCTACTTGACTCTTTTAATGGATTGCTTGTTCCGCTGCAGTTAAACTTGATGTCTATTATATTTTATCAGTTTAACATTGTTGAAGGCTAATGATAATTTATTCTGCATTATCTTAGTCATAATATTTCTTACTAGGCTAGTTGAGCTCACCCTTTCTTTCACTGTTCTCTTCAGGAAATGAGAACGTAGTTGGGGCAAGTCGGGGAACGGAGTGATGGTCCGAATGATAGTATTAGTTAGTAGTCCTCACTATTCTATGTAATGGTGTGTTAATAAATGTAATGAGGACTCCTTTTGAGTATGAATACTCTCTAGAAGATAATATTTGTATTCAAACTCACAGTTTATGTTTTGTCGTATTGTACACGACAGTTGTATTAGTAAGTTGTATTTGTATTCTGTACTATGTATCTGACGACCCAAGATGGGTGATGTATACCTAATTTTGGGGGCGTCACAGTTGGTATCAGAGCTTAGGGATATGATCGCTGGCTAAGATGTGATAATAGAACTAGGAGGGGAGAGACGGGGAATTCCTTCGCTAGTATGACCTACCGAAGTTTATTTGCATAGTATTTAATTGGTCGGTCATAATATAAGGATAATATATGACATATTAATTAACTTTTATTTTGTGGCAGTATCTGAAAATGGCATCCGAGAATGTTGAGAATAGCAATGGAGGCGACTGTGGATTCACCACATATCAATAATCAGGATAATGTGCATCAGGAATGTGACAATCCTCATGCAAACAACAACACTGACCAGATGATGAATGATAGAATGTTCAGAAACCTTATGCAGTTCATGCAACAGCAGGCGAGAGCGGCTCCTGTCCAAAATATAGGTGGAAACACTGAAAACTCTCGGACGGTCACCGCTAAACAGTTTAAGGAGCTGGGACCACCAGAGTTTAAGGGAGAGCCAGAACCACTTATAGCGGAAACATGGATAAAGCAGATTACCAAGATATTTGATGTCTTGGGATGCTCCGAGGAGCAAAAGGTTCCCTTTGCCGCCTTTATGTTGCGAAGAGAGGCAGATTACTGGTGGGAATCGATTAAGCGTACTCAACCTCCCGCACTGAAGATGCCTTGGGAGAAGTTCCAAGAGCTGTTCAATGACAAATACTTTCCCGAAAGTGTTCGTCACATGAAGGAGGTGGAGTTCATCAAATTGGAGCAGAATAATATGACCGTGTCGCAGTATGAGGCTAAATTTGCTGAGTTGTCCCGGTTTGCGTCCCACTTGGTGGATAATGAAGAGCGAATGACGCGAATGTTTTTGCGAGGTTTGAAACCTGAGATACGTCAACATCTTATTTCTCATAAACTGTGTTTGTATTCTGATGTTGTGAATAGGGCTCAGTTAGTGGAGCGCGATAACGAGTCAACGCAACCAAAAGAGAGCAGTCGGCAAAATGATAATACAAGTGAGAGCAGTCATCGAAGCGGTGACAACAAGCATGGAGGGAATCAACAGGCTAGAAATGGTAACCACTTCGGTGGTAATCAGGGCCAAAACAATAAGAATGGTCATTTCAAGAAGAGGAGATTCAACAATGATGGAAAGACGTCAGCACCAGCACCCGTTGTTAAGGAAGGAGAACGACCACCTATCATATGTTTCAAATGCAGAGGGGAGGGACACATCAGTACAAACTACGCGATGCCGTCTAAAGCATGTTATAATTGTGGAAGAGAAGGTCATTTAGCTCGATTTTGTCGTTTAACAAAAACAAGTTCTGCCAAGATGGAGACACCAAAGGCCGTCCCAGAAAAGTCAAAATCAGTAGTGCAAGGGAGAGCGTTTGTTGTGACCTCCCAGAAAGCAAGGAACCCGAATGAGGTCATCACGGGTAAGCTTATCATAAACTCTAACGAAGTCTATACTTTATTTGATACCGGTTCTACCCATTCTTTTATTTCTCCTACTTGCGCTCATCGATTAAATTTGACTCCGGAGAAATTAGACTTTGATTTATATGTTGAAACTCCATTGGGAGAAACCTTCATTACATCCACGGTTTATAAGTCTTGTTTGGTTCAAGTTGGTACCCACACATTACCTGTCGATCTGATTTCATTAAAAATACTTGCATTTTACGTGATTCTAGGGATTGATTGGTTAACTACTCATCATGCAAAAATTGATTGTTTTCGTAAGGTTGTTAGCTTTCATATTCCTAATCGACCTATTATGCGAATTCAAGCAACCAAACCATTAAAATCAATCGCTGTCGTCTCAAGCCATAAAGCTATTCGTTTATTGAAAAACGGATGTCAAGCTTTCTTAGCTCATGTCACGGATCTAAACAAAAATACGTCAGTTTTGAATGATATTTCTATTGTTAATAAATTCCCTGACGTATTCCCTAAAGAACTTCCTGGTCTACCCCCAGAGCGTGAAATTGAATTTTGTATCGACCTTGAACCCGGTACAAAACCCATTTCCAAAGCCTCATATCGAATGGCTCCTATTGAACTTCAGGAGTTAAAGATCCAACCGCAGGAATTGTTAGACATTGGCTTTATTCGTCCTAGTACTTCTCCTTGGGGTGCTCCTGTTCTATTCGTGAAGAAGAAAGATGAAAGTATGCGACTTTGTATTGATTATCGGGAGTTGAATCATGTCACCAGAGATTATTCGGTATAATCATGACCGTAATGTTACAAATGATGTGGTAAAAGTCCTCATTGGCCCGTAGTGCGTTGATGGACAGTTGTTGGCATGATCATGACACCATTAATGACTACATGAATATCCTTGGCCGTAGTGCAGGGGTGATTCGATGATGTGGATTATTTTATTAAGCTGAGTCCCAGCGATCACAGTGTTGAAAAACCTTTTTAATCATAAAAGATAGTAGAGTTTATTTTCTACTTGACTCTTTTAATGGATTGCTTGTTCCGCTGCAGTTAAACTTGATGTCTATTATATTTTATCAGTTTAACATTGTTGAAGGCTAATGATAATTTATTCTGCATTATCTTAGTCATAATATTTCTTACTGGGCTAGTTGAGCTCACCCTTTCTTTCACTATTCTCTTCAGGAAATGAGAACGTAGCTGGGGCAAGTCGGGGAACGGAGTGATGGTCCGAATGATAGTATTAGTTAGTAGTCCTCACTATTCTATGTAATGGTGTGTTAATAAATGTAATGAGGACTCCTTTTGAGTATGAATACTCTCTAGAAGATAATATTTGTATTCAAACTCACAGTTTATGTTTTGTCGTATTGTACACGACAGTTGTATTAGTAAGTTGTATTTGTATTCTGTACTATATATCTGACGACCCAAGATGGGTGATGTATACCTAATTTTGGGGGCTTCACAGTAGCAACTGTTTTAGCAAAAACAGTTTGGTCTTTTGAAAGAAAAATAAACTATTTTTGGACAGTCAATGCAAGGGGTATTTTCATCATTTTTCTGGTATTTAAAAATTCTGGAAAAATTTGGGAGAGTAATATGATGAGTTATCTTTCAAACCCAAGTGGAATCACCTAAAAAGGAGTTGTAGATTTCAGTATGGACTGATTTTAGCAAAATAGGTAAAAGCTAGAAATCCCAAAACGGAGTCTGCCCAAAATTTTGAAAGGGCAGTTTCGGCCACTTAAAAAATGAAATAAATTCTGGCCTTTTGGGACATGAAAATATATGTCATAAAGTAGCTCCTATCCAAAAATGAACTCATTCTGACTTAAAATGACCAAGTTATGATTATTTCAATATTTAGGTTTTTCAGACGAAAATAGCTATAACCGGAGTTCTATAACTCCGATGGTCACGAAATTTAAACTGGTGGGTCACGTTAACATGTATGAGATTATGCCAAGAGATGGAAATTTCTGGAGTTGAGCATGATGGGGCTAATTTCTTAAGCCACGCACTAAAAATGATTTTTGAAAAATAGTAAAAGAAATTAAAAAATTACGGAAAAATACTTTTTATGTATAAAATACATGTATATAAGTATGACCAAAGGATAGAAAAATAATAAGTTGATTTGGTATTTTCGTAAAGGAATTATGGAATCCAGCTTGCTGGATTGGAAAAAATGTTGAATCCAGTTTGCTGGATTAAAAGATTTAGAACCCAGACTTGCTGGATTAGCCAATCCAGGTGGCTGGATTGCATGCTTGAATAATCTAGACTATGATGTTAGTATTCAGCTTACTAGATTATAAGGAATAGCTAATAAAAGGAAAAGATTAAGTGTTAAATCATAAGAAATATGATAAAGTAAATAATATATTTTCAAAGGATGATAATAATAAGAATGTTTTCAGGTGATTGATTATGTGGATAAGTAAATTGCTGATAGAGTAATTGTATTCTGATATAAAATATGATATGCTGATTGTAAGATCAATCTTAATAATGATAGGTCTTTACAATAAAGAGATTAAATTAAATTGTGTAGCAGTAGATCGCAGTCAAGGCAAGTTCTCTAACTCAAACTTGAGTTATTCTTTTCAAAGTATGTTAGTGAATAATTATTGTTTATTATTCACATCCATATTAATTATTGATGCTCGCACTTAGTGCAATTAAATTCATGTTCTATTATTATTGAACTGTGAATTGGTTAAAGTTCTTTTATTCGTGAACTGTTTAAGATATGGATCTACGCTCATTGTATCAGCTAGATCAAGTATGTTTAAATTTGTTTAATCAAATATGTTGTTAAAAGCTGTTCTTCACCAATTGATTTGGTAAGGACTCAAGACTGAGAAAAAGAACAATTTGATTAAAGCATTATTGAAAAATAATTATTGCTCGTAAATTAAGTGTTTATGCATAATACACCGGGTATGAAAGGCTGATCTCCTTGATTATCAAAACTTATTAAAAGGACCAGTTTAAATACAGACAACCTTAGCATATGTTCATGGTCATTATGACCGCTCAGTATCTGTTATTCAATTGTTCGAATATTCAGTTATCAAGACTTAATTCATGTTCTTTCGCAATTAATTTCTATTGTTGAACATTGAACGATAAATTTTTTGCTAATCATGATATATCTTCTTTGTACTTAAACTTGCTAAGCAAATTAGTTGCTTACCCTTGCTATATCATGACATTTATTTCAGTTAAGCCAGAGAGTTCAAGTAAGAAGGACAAGGGCAAGGGAAAGGTCCAAGAATAGTTATTATAAATGTTTAAGTATCATGAAATACTATGTTTGATGTTTATGTAAACCTTTTGTGTTACTTTATGTAACTTAAGTAAGGTATGTTTATGTTAAGGTAATAGACCTTGGGGTATTATATAAGACTTTATTATAATGAACAACGTATGTTTATTATTTCGCAATAGTATATAGAATGCTTATTTTGATGATGGATAGTGAGCACCAAACCCGGGGTTGAGAACTCGGATTTGGGGGCGTCACAGATTGGTATCAAAGCTGTAGGTTATAAACTTTAGGATGTGAAACTTAGGTTATAACCTTAGAAGAAAACTTGTATAGAGTAGGATAAGAGGCGGATTGTGGAGATTCATCTAGTATACAATGTGCATAATAAAATATTGTTTCATTTTATCAATGAATATATTTTATTGTGATACTGATGTTGTGTTTGTTTGGTTATAGGATGCCTGAGGAAGGACAAGGTAGCGATACAGTCGAGCAAGAGCCGTTAGATCCGGTAGAGGATCATGCTGTTAGTGACGAGCGTGATGAGGATGTGATGGAGGTTTTGTTTGAAAATAACATGGCGCTGGAGAATAGAGCGTCAGAGTTAGAGCAGGAGAATGCCACTCATCAGTTTACTGAAACTCAATACAAGGAACTGGCATATCAATCTCAAAACGATCTTGCTGAGATGAAGATACAGTTGCAGGAGCAGACTACCTTGGCTACCCATATGGTTGCCAAGAATGCTGAGCTGAGAGAGATATTAGAACAAGAGCATAATAAGTTTGCAATATTGAGTATTGAGCATCAGGTGTTGCACCTGAGGTTTGACTTAGAGATCGCTGACAGGGTTCGAGTTGAGGATGCTTGGGTTTGAGCAGCGAGAAGAGTGGATCAGTTAGAGGTTGAGGCAGAGGCTGGACGGGTTAGGATGGAGTCCTTAGGACGGGCTTTAGATGCAGCATATACTGGTCCCCAAGTAGGAGTGAGGAGATCCTTTGAGATAGGCGAGTCGAGTCGAGCTGTTAGACGTCGACTTATGGATGGACTCTTTCCACCAGAGCAGAAGCATTCAAGCGCACCCTCTCCAGATGCGCAGTGATAGTTTATTAGCTTTCTATGGTATATAGATGCAGTAGAACCCCTTTTGTTTATTAGGGTTTTATGTTTGATGTAAACCTTAGTAGGTGTGAGGTAGTATGTAAATATGATGTATCCCCATTTTATGTGAATAGGGGAGTATGTCTTTTGGTAGATCCCATCTTTTGATGTTTAAAAATGGGATAGTTAACGCTTATAAAAATATGCCAAGTATGTGAATGTATGACTCTAAAATTTGGTATATGAATATAAATGCATTATTATAATTACATGTTGGATCAAATAGAAAAGTATTAAGAATTAAAATGAGAAGTTGTTTGTTTGAAAAAAAAATAGTAAATCGAATATGTTAATTCAGCAAGCTAAATGTGTTATTCAGCAAGCTGGATATGTTAATTCAGCAAGCTGAATGTGTTATTCAGCAAGCTGGATATGTTAATTCAGCAAGCTGAATGTGTAATTCAGTAAGCTGAATATGTGAATTTAGTAAAATGAATATGTTAATTCAGCAAGCTGAATTAGTCAATTTAGCAGGTTGAATTCGATAATACAATATTATGATAATATGATTGTTAGAGTTTAAATTACATGTTATATTTTAAACCCTTAGAAAATATATCATATAATTAAACTCGATGTAATAAATTAAGGTTTTGTTTAATCAGATAATGCCTCCAAGACGTCAAAATCGTAACCAGAGGGAGGAACGTTCTGTGAACAATGAAAGAAATCAAGATGACCCAATGCAGAACTTCGCTGATATGATAGCTCAAGCTATGCGAACTCGTACACCTACAGCAAGGGGGCAAGCGAATAATAGATTGGCAAATTTTAAAGATTTTAAAGCTGTAGGACCACCAGAATTTAAGGAACTACGGACCCTATAGCGGCTCAAACATGGGTGAAAGAGATGGAAAAGGCCTTTATCATTGCAAGGGTAGCCGAAGAGCAAATGACGACTTTTACTACCTACTTAATGAAAGGTGAGGCTAATTACTGGTGGGAGACGAACCAAGCTAGAGCCGGAACAAGGGTAGTGATATGGACCAGGTTTAAGGAGTTATTCTTGGAAAGTTATTTCTCAGAGGCTATGCAAGCAAGAGTGGAAGTACAGTTTCTTGAATTAAAGCAAGAAAATATGTCAGTTACCGAATATGCAGCAAATTTTAATGAACTAGCCAGATTTGCACCTCATCAGGTGGATACAGAACTACGAAAGGCACGTAGGTTTAAAAATGGGCTGAAGCCGTGGATTCACAGCAAGGTTGCAGTGTTGCAAATTGCTACATTCTCAACACTGTTAGAAAAATCCATCATTGCAGAAGGTAGTAGTGAGGCAGTTTCTAGATTCAACCGAGAGAAGAATAAGAAGAAGATTGAAGGTGGTCATCAGGGTCCGAGTAGTGGTGGCAGCAACAGCAAGAAGCGTAAATGGAACAACAGTGGCAATGAATCAGGAACGCAACTAGGGAATACTCAGCAAAAGAAGGCAGCGTGTTCGAAGTGTGAAAAGAATCACTCTGGAGAGTGTATGAAAGGGAAAAACGTCTGTTATAATTGTGGCCAAGAAGGACATATTTCACCAAATTGTCCTAAGCCGAAGAAAGGTGGTTATTTTTCTTGTGGAGGAACGGGGCACCGATTCAAGGATTGTCCATTGAAGAAGAATACAGATGGAGGAAGTGGAAACAAGAGCAGTTCAAAAAAGTTAATTATTGGAGGGCCAACGCAGCAGAGCAAACCGACAGCCCGAATGTTTAACATGACTATGCAAGATGTAGTTGCATCAAAGGAGGTGGTGTCAGGTATTATTCCGATCAATAATATAAATGCCTACGTATTATTTGATTCGGGAGCTACCTGTTCATTTGTGTCTGATGAATTTGGAAGAAGATTAAACTTACCATTTGAAAAGTTAAAGAACCCAATGAATATAGAAGTTGCAAACAAAGAAGTGATTCCTGTAGAGTTTATCCATAACAACTGTGGTGTGGATATAAGGGGACATAAGTTAAGTGTGAATTTAATTCCGATACACTTAGGAGAATTTGATGTTATCTTAGGGATGGATTGGTTGTTTAACCATGAGGCAGTTATAGATTGCCAGAAAAAGAGCATACGACTTAAGACACCTGATAAGTCTAAGGTTGTATTTTATGGTAGCAAGTCGCCAAGGCAAACAAGTTGTCTGACGATGATGCAGGCCAGGAGAATGTTACGAAAAGGCTGTGAAGGTTATTTGGCTCATGTAGTGGATACACGGGTTGTGAATTCGGACATGGGGCAGATACCTATAGTTAATGAGTTTGGGAATGTCTTTCCAGAAGAACTTTCGGGACTTCCTCCAGACAGAGAAATAAAGTTTGTGATTAATTTAGTACCAGGGACAGCGCCGATATCGAAAGTGCCGTATCGAATGGCTCCGGTAGAAATGAAAGAGTTGATAATCCAGCTACAAGAGTTGTTAGATAAGAAGTACATCCAACCTAGTGTATCTCTGTGGAGAGCACCGGTGTTGTTTGTAAAGAAGAAGGATGGTTCGATGAGGTTGTGTATGGATTATAGAGAATTAAATACGGTGACAATCAAGAACAAATATTCGTTACCAAGAATAGACGATCTGTTTGATCAACTTAAGGGAGCGAGATGCTTTTCAAAGATTGACCTAAGAACTGGTTATCTTCAGTTGAAGGTGAGAATAAAAGATGTACCAAAGACAACATTTAGAACTCGTTACGGTCATTATGAGTTCCTAGTGATGTCGTTTGGACTAACAGACGCACCAGCTGCTTTTATGGACTTGATGAATAGAATATGTAAATCGTATTTGGATAAATTTATGGTGGTGTTCATTGATGACATTTTAGTGTATTCAAAAACTGAAGAGGAGCATGCCGAACATCTACGAATTATGTTGGAAACCTTAAGGAAACAGAAGTTATATGCTAAATTTTCAAAGTGTGAGTTCTGGTTGAAGAGAGTTCAATTTCTGGGGCATGTCATCGATAACGAGTGAATTTCTGTTGATCCAGCGAAAGTAGAAGCGGTGAAAAATTGGGGACAACTGAAGATACCGACAGAGATCAGAAGTTTCTTGGGATTGGCAGGATATTACCGAAGGTTTATTCAGGATTTCTCAAAGATAGCGACACCATTAACTAATATGACAAGGAAGACTGTTAAGTATGTGTGGACAGAGAAATGTGAACAAAGTTTTCAAGAATTAAAGAAAAGATTAAGTGAAGCACTTGTGTTATCTTTACCAGACAGTACAGGGGGTTTTACAGTGTATAGTGATGCGTCACACAAGGGACTAGGTTGCGTATTAATGCAAAATGGTAAAGTCATTGTGTACGCATCAGGACAGTTAAAAGACTATGAGAAGGGATACCCTACCCATGACCTTGAGTTGGCTGCAGTAGTATTTGCCCTTAAGATTTGGAGACATTATCTCTACGAAGAAAAGTGTGAGATATACACAGATCACAAGAGTCTGAAGTACATCTTTACACAAAAGGAGTTAAACATGAGGCAGAAGAGATGGTTAGAATTCATTAAAGACTATGATTGTGATATTCTATATCATCCGGGAAAGGCTAATGTGGTGGCAGATGCTTTAAGCAGAAAGAGCCAAGAAAAATTGTTTGTATTAACAGACCAGGAAAAGTTAGTAAGAGAAATGGAGAAAATGGAGTTTGAGGTGAAAAATTCGAAGGATTCGGATAAAGTAATAGAAATGGAAGCAAGTCCAACTTTATTAGACAAGGTGAAAGAATCACAAGGGAATGATGAAGAATGCGGTAACCTAAAGAAGCGATTGGCTGAAGGCGAAGAGCTAAAGTATAAGATCGACGTCACTGGATTGATGAGATTTGAAGGAAGAATTTGGGTACCTGCAGTACCAGAGTTACGAGAAGAGATTCTTCAAGAAGCGCACAATACGAGATACTCAATACACCCAGGAAGCACGAAGATGTATCAAGATTTACGTCAACATTATTGGTGGCCAAACATGAAGAGAGAGGTTGCTGAATACGTCACCCGCTGTTTAACTTGTCAAAGAGTCAAGGCAGAGCATCAACGACCAAGTGGATTATTACAGCCGTTGGAAATTCCAGAATGGAAATGGGAGCACGTCACGATGGATTTTGTGGTAGGACTTCCAGTGACACCGAAGGGTTATGATGCTATATGGGTAATTGTCGACCGTCTTATAAAGTCAGCACACTTTTTGCCGATCAAGATTAGGTATAATTTGGATCAGCTAGCAAAATTGTATATCAAGGAAATTATTTCGAGACATGGATTGCCAGTATCAATCGTGTCTGATAGAGATCCACGATTCACGTCAAACTTTTGGATAAGTCTTCAAGAAAGAATGGGGACACAATTAAGGTTGAGTACTGCGTATCATCCACAGACAGATGGGAAAAGCGAGAGAACGATTCAAACCTTAGAAGATATGCTCAGAGCCTGTGTGATGGATTTCAAGGGAAGCTGGGAAGATCATCTTTCGTTGGTGGAGTTTGCGTATAACAATAGTTATCATGCAAGTATTTGTATGCCACCGTATGAAGCCCTGTATGGGAGAAAGTGCAGAACGCCCTTATGTTGGGATGAGGTAGGTGAAAGAAGATTGTTGGGGCCAGAATTGGTTCAGCAGACTGTGGAGGTCATTAAAGTGATAGGAGCTCGATTGGTAGCAGCTCAGGATCGACAAAAGAAGTACGCAGATATTCATCATAAGAAAATAGATTTTGAAGTGGGAAGCTACGTATTTCTGAAGGTATCTCCTTGGAAGGGGAAGATAAGATTTGGGAAGAAAGGTAAACTGAGTCCAAGATTTATTGGACCGTTCGAAATACTGAAGAAGATAGGGGAAGTAGCGTACGAAGTAGCTTTACCTCCTGAATTGGAACATGTTCATAATGTATTTTATGTATCAGTGTTACGTCCGTACAAGCCAGATTAAAAGAATGTGATATCTTACGAGCCGATTCAAGTCGAGAAAGACTTATCATACGAGGAGGTTCCTATAGAAATTTTGGATAGGAAAGAGCAGAAATTGAGAAATAAGGTTATACATTCTATCAAAGTGCTCTGGAGGAACCACAATGTTGAAGAAGCTACGTGGGAACTCGAGGAAAAGATGAGGAAAGAGTTTCCCAATCTTTTTGAGTAAACGTAATGAAATTCCGAGGACGAAATTCTTATAAGGAGGGGAGAATGTAATAACCAAGAACTTCTGTGGTACATTATAAATATATTAAATAATCTGTATTGGATTATGGATGATTAAGTGATTATGTGAATAATATGCTATAATATTTAAAGGAAGTCTCACTAATAAGTTATATAAGTTAGTGAACTAACCTAAGTATTTTAATAATCTAGGAAATAGATTTAAGGTGTTAAACCCTAACTAGGTACTCAATAAACTTGAATAAGACAAGTATAATTGGGTTATGTAAGTTAATTAACATTATTGATTGATGTTCATGTGTAAATATCAATAATAATGAGAAATAGTTCATGTGATAATAGGGTTAATATTACTAAGGATATCAAGTAGTTTAAACAAGCCCAAGAATTTATGTAAGTATTGGACTTGTAGATTATATGATTGTTAAGCTAGCCCAATATAAAATTTAATGGGCAAGTAGGCATGCTAGTTGCACAATTATTCAATTGGGGAGGCCCGAGTTCATGTTAATTAGTATGCCAAACTAGTTAATTAAAAGCCCCAAAAGTTGAGATTAATGGCCCAACTTGTAGCCCAATTGAAGAGGATACTTTAGACATTTTGTATACTAGATATTTCAATAAAAACAAGAATAAGACTTGGGGATAAGGAGGCCACATGGCCGGTCAAGCAAGAGGGAAAAAGGGGGGGGGGGTGAATGTCATCATTTCATGCTTCTAATTTTCCAAAGATAAGTGCATTATGGGCTAGGTGTCAACTTTGGTATGGAGCCACCCTAGTTTGCCAAGATTACAAGTTATATGGAGAGAGAAGGGAAGAGATATGTTAGTGGATTAAGTAGAGATATACTAATGTATCTATAGATATTTTTCCAACACCTAAGCCCATTCTCTTTCCACTTTTATTCTACTTTGTCTTATTTTCTCTTAAACTAGCTAAGCAAAAACATAAGAGAAAAAGAGAGAGAGAAGTTCGGTGGGGAAGATGAGAGAAAGAGGAAGGAAATCCACCATTGATGCACCCAAAGTTTATCTCTTACTTTGGAAGAAAAAGAAAGTGTGCCCAAAAATCAAGGTGAAAACTAATCTAGCTTATTCTTTTTATTTTGTTTAATCTTGGTTATCTAAGGTTTATGATCTTGAGATCTAAAACCCTCTATCTACATGTTTTATATGGTTTCAAGTATGGTTCTAACATATTTGAGTGTTAGAAAGTTAATCAAAAGGATATAAGAAAAACTAGTTTTGTTTTGTTAGAAAACTCTAGTTTTTTTTCACATCCTTTGATCGACTACCCTTTTTGATCTACACCTTCTTTTTGTGATCCGTTAAAGAGAGGTGCTAGATATGTAAGTTAACTACTAAACCCAAGTGGTAGCATTCAAAAATGTTGAATACACAAGTGGTAGCAACTGTTTTAGCAAAAACAGTTTGGTCTTTTGAAAGAAAAATAAACTATTTTTGGACAGTCAATGCAAGGGGTATTTTCATCATTTTTCTGGAATTTAAAAATTCTGGAAAAATTTGGGAGAGTAATATGATGAGTTATCTTTCAAACCCAAGTGGAATCACCCAAAAAGGAGTTGTAGATTTTAGTATGGTTTTAGCAAAGTAGGTAAAAGCTAGAAATCCCAAAACGGAGTCTGCCCAAAATTTTGAAAGGGCAGTTTCGGCCACTTAAAAATAAAATAAATTTCGGCCTTTTGGGAAATGAAAATATATGTCATAAAGTAGCTCATGTCCAAAAATGAGCTCATTCTGACTTAAAATGACCAAGTTATGATCATTTCAATATTTAGGTTTTTCGGACGAAAATCGCTATAACTAGAGTTCTATAACTCCGATGACCACGAAATTTAAACTGGAGGGTCACGTTAACATGTATGAGATTATTTCAAGAGATGAGAATTTCTGGAGTTGAGCATGATGGGGCTAATTTCTTAAGCAACACACTAAAAATGATTTTTGAAAAATAGTAAAAGAAATTGAAAAATTACGGAAAAATACTTTTTATGTATAAAATACATGTATATAATTATGACCAAAGGATAGAAAAATAATAAGTTGATTTGATATTTTCCTAAAGGAATTATGGAATCCAGCTTGCTGGATTGGAAAAAATGTTAAATCCAGTTTGCTGGATTGAAAGATTTAGAACTCAGACTTGCTGGATTAGAAGTTTGTTGAATCCAGTTTGCTGGATTAGCCAATCCAGGTGGCTGGATTGCATGCCTGAATAATCTAGACTATGATGTTAGTATTCAGCTTACTAGATTATAAGGAAGAGCTAATATAAGGAAAAGATTAAGTGTTAAATCATAAGAAATATGATAAAGTAAATAATATATTATCAAAGGATGATAATAATAAGAATGTTTTCAGGTGATTGATTATGTGGATAAGTAAATTGCTGATAGAGTAATTGTATTCTGATATAAAGTATGATATGTTGATTGTAAGATCAATCTTAATAATGATAGGTCTTTACAATAAAGAGATTAAATTAAATTGTGTAGCAGTAGATCGCAGTCAAGGCAAGTTCTCTAACTCAAACTTGAGTTATTCTTTTCAAAGTATGTTAGTGAATAATTATTGTTTATTATTCACATCCATATTAATTATTGATGCTCGCACTTAGTGCAATTAAATTCCTATTCTATTATTATTGAACTGTGAATTGGTTAAAGTTCTTTTATTAGTGAACTGTTTAAGATATGGATCTATCCTCATTGTATCAGCTAGATCAAGTATGTTTAAATTTGTTTAATCAAATATGTTGTTAAAAGCTGTTCTTCACCAATTGATTTGGTAAGGACTCAAGACTGAGAAAAAGAACAATTTGATTAAAGCATTATTGAAAAACAATTGTTGCTCGTAAATTAAGTGTTTATGCATAATACACCGGGTATGAAAGGCTGATCCCCTTGATTACCAAAACTTATTAAAAGGACCAGTTTAAATACTGACAACCTTAGCATATGTTCATGGTCATTATGACCACTCAGTATCTGTTATTCAATTGTTCGAATATTCAGTTATCAAGACTTAATTCATGTTCTTTTGCAATTAATTTCTATTGTTGAACATTGAACGATAAATTTTTTGCTAATCATGATATATCTTCTTTGTACTTAAACTTGCTAAACAAATTAGTTGCTTACCCTTGCTATATCATGACATTTATTTCAGTTAAGCCAGAGAGTTCAAGTAAGAAGGACAAGGGCAAGGGAAAGGTCCAAGAATAGTTATTATAAATGTGTAAGTATCATGAAATACTATGTTTGATGTTTATGTAAACCTTTTGTGTTACTTTATGTAACTTAAGTAAGGTATGTTTATGTTAAGGTAATAGACCTTGGGGTATTGTATAAGACTTTATTATAATGAACAACGTATGTTTATTATTTCGCAATAGTATATAGAATGCTTATGTTGATGATGGATAGTGAGCACCAAACTCGGGGTTGAGAACTCAGATTTGGGGGCGTCACAACCTTCAGTCTTCATCATTTCCATCTGCGCCTTGAGCTCATTCCATTCTTCAGTCATTTCGGGTAACGCTCGCTCCGTCTTCTATTGTTCCTCCAAGAGAAACACTTTACTCCGGAGTTCTCGAACTTCTGTAGATAGTTGATCTTGTTCTTCAACTTTATTCTTATTCTCTTTCTCCACCTTAGCTTCGTCGAACTCTGCCTCCTCATCACCACTCTGATACTTCTTGGGATAATCGTCATGATCACTCCCCAGATTAACCATAGGTTCATCTTTTCCCACCTCTTCAACTGTCTGGCTTTGCGCTGACACCTCAACAACTGGCATTGGTACAACAGCCGCTAGCATCCCTGCACTCATTTCATCTTCTCCAAACATCCTACAATCAGTCTAAATTACTTGATTAATACTTCTCCAGTACGAACTTTTCACACTATGTGTCCACATATCTCACTATCGATATATTTCGACAATCCCTCACTTAGTACTCTAAATGAGTTTTCTCTATCTCGCATATGGTTATAATCTTAGGGTTTTTTTCCACCCCACTTAAGGTTTATAACCTACAGCTTTGATACCAACCTGTAACACCCCCAAATTCGGGTTACCTGACCCCCGAGTTTGGTGTTCACTGTAAGACCCCAACTTTTATAAATAAAGATGAATTTTCTATAATTATCATTTTTGAATATTATGGAGTTAATTTGATATAATGTTGTAGTTGTGGGTAATATTTATAAATTTTGCAAAGGACGCAAGTTGTTATAAAATATTCGATTGGTCGGGAAATATTCGTACAACGGCGCAATCATTGGTGGACCCCACAACGGAATTATTGTCGGATTGAGAAAACGACAAAAATATTTAATTAAAAATAACGGCGAAAGTTTTACCATTGATACTGTTAAACTACTCGGTAGTAAAAGTACAGTAATACGTGTGGTTGCATAGTAGCACACGGTATTGATTATTAATGCTTATATGAGAAGTCACTCAGTTTGATTTAATTATTGTCAGTTAATAATATGAATTATTTAGCGATAATGAAGTTTTGTTTTATTCGTATTAATAACGTAATAAAACAGAAACATCTTTTTATATAAAATAGAATACTTTATTAAAGTTATTATATAAATAGAATATACTATATTTTATTTAAAAGATTTTTCTTTAATTATGGACCGTCAGATTAAAGTAAATCAATCTGGACCGTTCATGGATTAGTTACTATGCAGTCCATTCTTCTATAAATAGCAGCTGATTCATTCATTATTTCTTACGAATTCACTGAACTCTAGAGAGAGAAACTATAGAGAGAAACTATAGAGAGAGAAGAAAAGTATTCTGCTACTCAACTATTTCCTTATTTCAGTTCTTCTTTAAAACGATAAGGGGTGTTGTTCTTTCTTATTCATGAAGAAAACTTTTGTTATTCCATTTCTTATTATTCTGTTGGAATAACCTGTATACGCGGTCTACCCTATACTTGGGGACATTCTTCTATTATTCTGTTGGAACATCCTGTCTGTGTGTTTTACATTGGACCTGGTTCCGTTTTTATTATTATTCTGTTGGAACATCCTGTTTGTGTATTTTACACCGGACCTAGTTCCGTCTTGTTATTATTCTGTTGGAACATCCTGTCTGTGTGTTTTACACTGGACCTGGTTCCATTATTTATTATTCTGTCAGAATATCTTGTCTGTGCGTTTACGCCGGACCTGGTTCTATTATTTATTATTTTGTCGGAATATCCTGTCTGTGCGTTTACGCCGGACCTGGTTCCATTATTTATTATTCTGTTAGAATAACCTGTCTGTGCGGTCTATCGCATACCCGGTGATTTCTTTTGTTATTCCATTCTTAATTATACTCAGTTGGTTAAGTTTTAACTTCTATACTCTATGAAATTAGTGGAATATCCTTGATAATTATGTTTCATCCTGTATCTTTTCATGAAAATATTATTCTAAGCATTCTTGAATTTTACTCCACAAAGCAGTATTATGTTGACAATTTGGACGTTGTTAATTCTTGGATAAATTAATTCTTGAACTTGTTTTATTGAATTCTTATATCATTGTCATAATCCTCATGTTTATAAAATGTTGAAAGTCATCTGTGGTCAGTAGTGCGTAGATGGACTTGGTATGATTATGACCAAGGATTATTTGGTATAATCATGACCGTAATATTACAAATGATGTGGTAAAAGTCCTCATTAGCCCGTAGTGCATTGATGGACAGTTGTTGGCATGATCATGACCATTAATGAGTACACAAATATTCTTGGCCCGTAGTGCATGGATAATTGTGGTCATGATACTAAAAAATATCCTTGGTCGTAGTGCAGGGGTGATTCGATGAGGTGGATTATTTTATTAAGCTGAGTCCCAGCGATAACAGTGTTAAAAAACCTTTTAAATTATAAAAGATAGTAGATTTTATTCTCTACTTGACTCTTTTAATGAATTGCTTGTTCCGCTGCAGTTAAACTTGATGTTCGTTATATTTTATCAGTTTAATACTGTTGAAGGCTAATGATAATATATTCTGCATTATCTTAGTCAAAATATTTCTTACTGGGCTAGTTGAGCTCACCCTTTCTTTCACTGTTCTCTTCAGGAAATGAGAATATAGCTGGGACGAGTCGGGGAACGGAGTGATGGACCAGATGATAGTATTAGTAGTCCTCACTATTCTGTTAAATAGTGTGACAATAATTATAATGAGGACTCCTTTCGAGTTTGTATAGTCTCTAGTAGACAATAATTATATTCAAACTCACAGTTATGTTTTGTCGTATTGTACACGACAGTTGTATTAGTAAGTTGTATTTGTGTTCTGTACCATGTATCTGACGACCCAAAATGGGTGATGTATACCTAATTTTGGGGGAGTCACAGTTGGTATCAGAGCTTAGGGATATGATCCCTGGCTAAGATGTGAGAATAGAACTAGGAGGTGAGAAACGGGGAATTCTTTCGCTAGTATGACCTACCTAAGTTTATTTGCATGGTATTTAATTGGTCGGTCAGAATATATTGATAATATATGACATATCAATTAACTTTTGTGGTAGTATCTGAAAATGGCATATGAGAATGTTGAGAATAGCACTGGAGCACAGGCGACTGTTGATTCACCACATATCAATAATCAAGATAATGTGCATCAGGAAGGTGACAATCCTCATATAAACAACAACACTGACCAGATGATGAATGATGGAATGTTTAGAAGCTTTATGTAGTTCATGCAACAGCAAGCGAGAGCGGCTCCTGTCCAAAATGTAGGTAGAAACACTGAAAACTCTCGAACGGTCACCGCTAAACAGTTCAAGGAGCTGGGACCACCGGAGTTTAAGGGAGAACCAAAACCACTTATAGCGAAAACATGGATAAAGTAGATCACCAAGATATTTGATGTCTTGGGATGCTCTGAGGAGCAAAAGGTTCCCTTTGCCGCCTTTATGTTGCGAAGAGAGGCAGATTACTGGTGGGAATCGATTAAGCGTACTCAACCTGCCGCACTGAAGATGTCTTGGGAGAAGTTCCAAGAGCTGTTCAATGACAAATACTTTTTCGAAAGTGTTCGTCACATGACGGAGGTGGAGTTCATCAAATTAGAGCAGAATAATATGACCGTGTCGCAGTATGAGGCTAAATTTGCTGAGTTGTCCCGGTTTGCGTCCCACTTGGTGGATAATGAAGAGCGAATGACGCGAATGTTTTTGTGAGGTTTGAAACCTGAGATACGTCAACATCTTATTTCTCATAAACTGTGTTTGTATTCAGATGTTGTGAATAGGGCTCAGTTAGTGGAGCGCGATAACGAGTCAACGCAACCAAAAGAGAGCAGTCGGCAAAATGATAATACCAGTGAGAGCAGTCATCGAAGCGGTGACAACAAGCGTGGAGGGAATCAACAGGCCAGAAATGGTAACCACTTCGGTGGTAATCAGGGCCAAAACAATAAGAATGGTCATTTCAAGAAGAGGAGATTCAACAATGATGGAAAGACGTCAGCACCAACACCCGTTGTTAAGGAAGGAGAACGACCACCTATCATATCTTTCAAATGCGGAGGGGAGGGGCGCATCAGTCCAAACTGCGCGATGCCGTCTAAAGCATGTTATAATTGTGGAAGAGAAGGTCATTTAGCTCGATTTTGTCGTTTACCAAAAACAAGTTCAGCCAGGATGGAGACACCAAAGGCCGTCCCAGAAAAGTCAAAATCGGTAGTGCAAGGGAGAGCGTTTGTTGTGACCTCCCAGAAAGCAAGGAACCCAAATGAGGTCATCACGGGTAAGCTTATCATAAAATCTAACGAAGTCTATACTTTATTTGATACCGGTTCTACCCATTCTTTTATTTCTCCTACTTGCGCTCATCGATTAAATTTGACTCCGGAGAAATTAGACTTTGACTTATCTGTTGAAACTCTATTGGGAGAAACCTTCATTACATCCACGGTTTATAAGTCTTGTTTGGTTCAAGTTGGTACCCATACATTACCTTTCGATCTTATTTCATTAAAAATACTTGCATTTGACGTGATTCTAGGAATTGATTGGTTAACTACTCATCATGCAAAAATTGATTGTTTTCGAAAGGTTATTAGCTTTCATATTTCTAATCGACCTATTATGCAAATTTAAGCAACCAAACCATTAAAATCAATTGTTGTCATCTCAAGCCATAAAGCTATTCGTTTATTGAAAAACGGATGTCAAGATTTCTTAGCTCATGTCACGGATCTAAACAAAAATACGTCAGTTTTGAATGATATTTCTATTGTTAATAAATTCCCTGACGTATTCCCTGAAGAACTTCCTGGCCTACCCCCAGAGCGTGAAATTGAATTTTGTATCAACCTTTAACCCGGTACAAAACCCATTTCCAAAGCCCCATATCGAATGGCTCCTATTGAACTTCAGGAGTTAAAGATCCTACTGCAAGAATTGTTAGACATTGGCTTTATTCGTCCTAGTACTTCTCCTTGGGGTGCTCCTGTTCTATTCGTGAAGAAAAAAGATGGAAGTATGCGACTTTGTATTGATTATCGGGAGTTGAATCATGTCACTATCAAAAACAGGTACCCATTGCCACGTATTAATGACATGTTTGACCAATTGCAAGGAGCACAATTCTTTTCAAAGATTGATCTTCGTTCTGGATATCATCAGCTGAAGGTTAGAACTGAGGATATTCCAAAGACGGCTTTCAGAACTCGGTACGGGCATTATGAATTCCTAGTCATGTCCTTTGAATTGACTAATGCTCCTGCTGCCTTCATGGATATGATGAACAGGGTATTCAAGGAATATTTGTATCACTTTGTGGTCGTCTTTATTGATGACATCCTTATTTATTCCAAAAGCCGTGAAGATCATGAGCAACACTTGAGGCTGGTACTCCAAAAGCTTCGTGAATACAAGCTTTATGCCAAGTTGAAGAAATGCGAGTTCTGGCTGGAGGAGGTAGCATTCCTTGGGCACGTAGTATCAAGTCGTGGAATATCTGTTGACCCGACAAAGATTGAAGCTATTCAAAGCTGGGAGCAACCTAAATCAGTGATCGAAGTACATAGCTTTCTTGGTTTAGCTGGTTATTATCGGAGATTCGTGGAAGGATTTTCTCGAATCGCTACTCCATTAACTCAGCTACCTCGAAAAGATACAAAGTTCGGTTGGAGCGAAGAATGTGAGAAGAGTTTTCAAGAACTCAAGAGGAGACTCATTTCAGCACCTGTTCTAACAATACCATCTGGCTCGGAGGGATTTGTCATCTACAGTGATGCTTCGAGCAAAGGGTTGGGATGCGTTCTCATGCAACATGGAAAAGTCATAGCCTATGCATCAAGACAACTCAATGAATATGAGAGGAATTATGCTACTCATGATCTAGAGTTGGCAGTTGTTGTCTTTGCACTTAAAATTTGGAGGCATTACTTGTATGGGGAGAAGGTGGAGATCTTTACGGATCATAAAAGCCTCAAATATTTCTTCACTCAAAAGGAACTCAACATGCGACAACGACGTTGGCTTGAACTGTTGAAAGATTATGATCATACCATTCAATACCATCCTGGAAAAGCGAACGTGGTAGCTGACGCATTGAGTAGAAGATCATATGCAAGTACGAGTGCGATATTGTCAACACAAAGGCCCATTTTGTGTGACTTGCAAAGGATGGAGATAGAGTTAAAGACTCCAGGGACCCATGTGATGATGGCGAATATACGAGTAGAACCAACTTTAATCGATAAAGTTAAAGCTGGTCAAGCTACAGACCTGGAGCTGATGCGTATGAGGAAGAAAGTACAAGAAGGTGCTATGCCGAAAGCAAGAATCGATGAAGAAGGAATACTTTGAGTCAACTCCAGACTTTGTGTTCCTAACAACCCTGATTTAAAGTATGAAATCATGATGGAGGTGCACAACACACCGTTTGCAATCCATCCTGGAAGTACCAAAATGTATCATGATCTTCGTCATACATTTTGGTGGAGCAATATGAAGAGAGAGATAGCGCTGTTTATCTCGAGGTGTCTAACTTGTCAATGAGTCAAAGCGGAGCATCAAGTACCAAAAGGTCCATTACAACCACTTGAAATTCCAGAATAGAAGTGGGAGCACATTACCATGGATTTCGTTACCGGTCTTCCTAAGGTTTCTCAAGGTATAGATGCGATTTGGGTCATTGTTGATAGATTGACCAAGTCTGCTCATTTCTTACCGATACGAGAAACTTATACACTTGAACGTCTTGCTCGTATGTACATAAACGAGATTGTAAGACTGCATGGTATGCCAGTATCCATAGTTTCTGATCGAGACCCAAGATTCACTTCACGATTTTGGGTTAGTTTACAAAAAGCTATGGGCACAGATTTACGATTTAGTTCGGCATATCATCCTCAGACGAACTGACAATTAGAGAGGACTATTCAAATTCTTGAAGATCTATTAAGACTCTGTGTCCTTGATTTCAAGGGAAGTTGGGACAAGTTCTTACCATTGGTGGAGTTTTCCTACAACAACAGTTATCAAGCAAGTATTGGCATGGCTCCATTAGAAGCATTGTATGGAAGAAAATGTCGTTCTCCAGTATGCTGGGATGAGGTGGGTGAAGCAACGTTGTTGGGACCGGAGTTGGTACGTATGACTACAGAAAAGGTTCAAACGATCCGACAACGTATAAAAACCTCACAAGATCGACAAAAGAGTTATGCTAATCTTCATCGAAAAGACGTGGAATTTGATATAGGAGATCATGTGTTTTTACGTGTTGCTCCATGGAAAGGAGTTACGATATTTGGAAAGAGAGGAAAGCTCAATCCTCGATTCATCGGTCCATTTTTAATCCTCGATCGAGTAGGAACTGTGGCTTATAGACTCGCTTTACCGCCAAGTATGTCTCATGTTCATAACGTTTTTCACATATCCATGTTACGTAAATGCGGAAGATTTGATGTATGAAGAAGTTCCTGTTCAAATCTTGGATAAGAAGGAACATATTATACGCTCCAAGGTTATACCTCAAGTCAAAGTTTTGTGGAGAAACCACGATGTTGAGGAAATGACTTGGGAGTTAGAATCTGAAATAAAATCAAGGTATCCTTACCTCTTCGACATACCAGGTACGCACCCTAATTTCGAGGGCGGAATTTCATAAGAAGGGGAGGTTGTGAGACCCCAACTTTTATAAATAAAGATGAATTTTCTATAATTATTATTTTTGAATATTATGGAGTTAATTTGATATAATGTTATAGTTGTGAGTAATATTTATAAATTTTTCAAAGTACGCAAGTTGTTTTATAATATTCGATTGGTCGGGGAATATTCGTACAACGGCACAATCATTGGTGGACCCCACAACGGAATTATTGTCGGATTGAGAAAACGATAAAAATATTTTATTAAAAATAACGGCGGAAGTTTTACCATTGATACTGTTAAATTACCTGGTAGTAAAAGTACAGTAATACGTGTGGTTGCATAGTAGCACACGGTATTGATTATTAATGCTTATATGAGAAGTCACTCAGTTTGATTCAATTATTGTCAGTTAATAATATGAATTATTTAGCGATAATGAAGTTTTGTTTTATTCGTATTATTAACGTAATAAAACAGAAACATCTTTTTATATAAAACAGAATACTT
The DNA here is from genome assembly GCA_016801055.1 of Panax notoginseng. Lineage (NCBI taxonomy): Eukaryota > Viridiplantae > Streptophyta > Magnoliopsida > Apiales > Araliaceae > Panax > Panax notoginseng. The sequence continues at coordinate 139,728,644 of CM029020.1, forward strand.
TATTAAAGTTATTCTATAAATTGAATTTATTATATTTTATTTAAAAGATTTTTCTTTAATTATGGACCGTCAGATTAAAGTAAATCAATCTGGACCGTTCATGGATTAGTTACTATGCAGTCCATTCTTCTATAAATAGCAGCTCATTCCTTCATTATTTCATACGAATTCACTGAACTCTAGAGATAGAAACTATAGAGAGAAACTATAGAGAGAGAAAATAAAAGTATTCTGCTACTCAACTATTTCCTTATTTCAGTTCTTCTTTAAAACGGTAAGGGGTGTTATTCTTTCTTATTCATGAAGAGAACTTTTGTTATTCTATTTCTTATTATTCTGTTGGAATAACCTGTATACGCGGTCTACCCTATACTTGGGGACATTCTTCTATTATTCTGTTGGAACATCCTGTCTGTGTGTTTTACATTGGAGCTGGTTCCATTTTTATTATTATTCTGTTGGAACATCCTGTCTGTGTGTTTTACACCGGACTTGGTTCCGTCTTGTTATTATTCTGTTGGAACATCCTGTTTGTGTGTTTTACACCGGACCTGGTTCCATTATTTATTATTCTGTCAGAATATCCTGTCTGTGCGTTTACGCCGGACCTGGTTCCATTATTTATTATTCTGTCGGAATATCCTCTCTGTGCGTTTACGCCGGACCTGGTTCCATTATTTAATATTCTGTTAGAATAATATGTCTGTGCGGTCTATCGTATGTCGGGTGATTTCTTTTGTTATTCCATTCTTTATTATACTCAGTTGGTTAAGTTTTAACTTCTATACTCCATGAAATTAGTGGAATATCCTTGATAATTACGTTTCATCCAGTATCTTTTTCTCAAAATATTATTCTAAGCATTCTTGAATTTTACTCCACAAAGCAGTATCATGTTGACAATTTGGACGTTGTTAATTCTTGGATAAATTAATTCTTAAACTTGTTTTATTGAATTCTTATATCATTGTCATCATCCTCATGTTTATAAAATGTTGAAAGTCATCTGTGGCTGGTAGTGCATAGATGGACTTGGTATGATTATGACCATGGATTATTCGGTATAATCATGACCGTAATGTTACAAATGATGTGGTAAAAGTCCTCATTGGCCCACAGTGCATTGATGGACAATTGTTGGCATGATCATGACCATTAATGAGTACACAAATATACTTGGCCCGTAGTGTATGGATAATTGTGGTCGTGATACTAAAGAGTATCCTTGGCCGTAGTGCAGGGGTGATTCGATGAGGTGACTTATTTTATTAAGCTTAGTCCCGGCGATAACAGTGTTGAAAAAAATTTTAAATCATAGAAGATAGTAGATTTTATTCTCTACTTGACTCTTTTAATGGATTACTTGTTCCGCTGCAGTTAAACTTGATGTTCGTTATATTTTATCAGTTTAACACTGTTGAAGGCTAATGATAATTTATTCTGCATTATCTTAGTCAAAATATTTCTTACTGGGCTAGTTGAGCTCACCCTTTCTTTCACTGTTCTCTTCAGGAAATGAGAATATAGCTGGGACGAGTCGGGGAACGGAGTGATGGACCAGATGATAGTATTAGTAGTCCTCACTATTCTGTTAAATAGTGTGACAATAATTGTAACGAGGACTCTTTTTGAGTTTGTATAGTCTCTAGTAGACAATAATTGTATTCAAACTCACAGTTATGTTTTGTCGTATTGTACATGACAGTTGTATTAGTAAGTTGTATTTGTATTCTGTACCATGTATCTGACGACCCAATATGGGTGATGTATACCTAATTTTGGGGGCGTCACATTCACGATCCACAATATAATAACATCTAACTACCCATTCATATAAAAATAGTAATACATAAGTCATTAACAGAGATTGTTAATACATTAATTCCAGTTCTCTAACCTTAACATTACAAACATACCCTTTAGATATACAAAAAGGGTTCATAAATACAACATAATAAATATGCTTCATCATAACTAATTTATCACTATGCCTTTGCCTCTATTATTCACAGCACCTTCTGCAACTTCGTCCCTAGCTGAAAAGTTTTATTTAACAAGGGTGAGAAATAAAATTTACCCCGCAAGTTAAGACATTCAATGAATATATACGAATCAAGAATATCAGACTTTCTAATTTGATGTAATGATACCAAAGTTCGGGGAACTTTGAATTAGCTGAACAATTCGTTAATCAATAACAAGTCTTCTCGTCTTCTAGGCAACGCAATAATCTGATAATGAAAGAGTACAATGTTTTCAAAGTTTCTACAATATTCTATTGAATAAACAAGAATCAATTCTACGCAATAACAAAGTGGAACGTTTTCTAGATTTATGTTGAGCGATCACACAAGATCTAGAACTTCTCTTCTCGGGTATCTATCAAAGATTTACTTTGATATATACACAGGTGTATCAGATAACCATAAAGATTAAATCATATCCCTCTACAAGTATAACAAGTGATCAGCTTTATTATACCCTATATCATGCATAATACTTAATAGTGCGCAATGGCCGAATATATGACCTAAAATGTTCTCTTTATATAAAAGGTTGTTCTTCTCAGTCTTTGAATCAGAATTTGATTTACCAACGAAATGCAACGATTTCAACATCTAATCACTTCTCTACTCTTCTCTTCTCAAACCTATCAAGTTTTTATTTGATCTAGCCTATACAACTGGCATTGATCTAATAATAATTAAATTCTCTTCTCTTTTCTTCTCGAACCTATCAAATTTTAACAAATGTTCATTTAGCCAGAATAATTAGCTAAGACCTTTCTCAACATAATTCGACAATAAACATAAATTATCTATACTGTCAATATTTGCTTCTACAGATATGAATATCCAACAACAGTAATTCTACGAATATATATTTTCCAAATCAGTAATTCAATTTGAATTATTAAACATGCACTAACTGCGAATAATCAACAATAAAATTCTTGGACGTGGTATAATTAGCAATAATTAACCTCTATAAAAATTGAATGAATATAACTCAAGGTTGAGTTAGGAAACTTGCCTCTTCCGCTGATTACAGCTACACAATAAACTTATCTGCTTTTGAAAGACCTATAACCAATAAAATCGGTCTCATAATTAGCACAATATTTCATAACACACAATACTGTAATTCACAGTCAATCTTCTCCTAGACACATTACCACATAGTCACATCTGTGTTTATAATATATATAAACACTTATCAAGTCTAACTATATTGGTCTGGTTGGACTTCGGTCCATTCTCGGTGTTCTGGTCACCTTATTCGATAATTAACATATTTATTGTCAATTAAATTCGGTCTCTAAGCTTCAATATTATTTTAGATAAGTCAAATATCATTTATAATATTTTTCGAAAGCTTTTAATAATTTATAAGCAATTATTATAATTTATAATAATTTTTTAAACACATAAATCATTTTTAAATGATTTAATTATTAAATAATCTTATCATCATTAATATTTAATAATATTAAAATATTAATGACATACTTGTCAAAGTATTAAAGTTATTATTAATAACTTAAAATATTTTTAAATCATCGATATTCTACTTAAATGATTTTTAAAGTAATTAAAATTATTTTTAAATCATTACCATTAATATTTAAATATTAATGAAATTATCATCCAAATATGAAAAGTAATTAATTATCACTTAAAATATTTTTAATTCATTTTTCTCATTGTTAAATGATTTTTAAATCAATAAAAACATTTTTAATTCTTTTATTTAATATAATAATTAAATAAATCTAATATCGTTAATATTAATTTATTAATGAGAATTCTCCAAAAATATTGAAAATTATATTTTAGAATTTACAATATTATCTAACACTTTATTCTCATTTAAAATGATTTTTAAATCCATAAAATTATTTTTATCTTAATTATTTAATTTAATAATTAAATAAATCTAATATCATTAATATTAATTTATTAATGAAAATTCTCTAAAAATATTAAAAGTTATATTTTATAACTCAAAATATTTTTAAATACATTATTCTTATTTAAAATGATTTTTCATAATATTAAATCATTTTTCTCTAATTTATTAATACACTAATTAAATAAATTAAATACCTTTAATATTTAAATAATTATAAATAATAAAGAAAAATATTCCAATTGGTCAAAAATTATTTTTCATAATTTAAAATAATTTTTAAAACCATTTTTTAATAATTTTTATAATTTATTTCTATTTTTAAATAATTTTCGAAAAATCAAAAATTAAAATAAATGAAAACCGTCGCTATAGCCTATAGCGACACTTATCTGTCGTCTTAGGTGTTATTGAGCTCAAGAACACTGTCAGACCCGAGTTCAAGGGTGCAAGTTTGACCGTGTGTAATTTCCAATCTATACAAGTTCTGAGCAATGTTAAGCATCGATTATGTAGTGTTTATGTAATACTACATAAATCAATCACCATCTCGATCATACAGCACATCAATAAAAAGATCTGAGCTAGCAAACATCTGGTCAGAACATTTATGAGTTTTCTAGAAACCCAGATGGTTCGACCAGTCACTTTCATGCTCGATTTATTCTAGGTTCCAGTCATGTTGTATGTGATCTAATGGTTCAACGTTATAGACCATATGTCAAAGAACATTTACAAAGCAACATCTCAGTTCAAAAACAACTCAATCACCAGAATCAGTACGGTCAAAGTATGTCAGACAATGTGTTCCTCAGGTTTCTGGGTTTGTCCAGAAACGTGTTCCGTGCTCAACTGGCCTACTATGTTACTTTGATTCTGTTGATTATTTACACAATCTAAAACTATTGATCTATAGTCCACGTACCCATCTACAATTATGTTACAACAACATAACACTAAAAACTGGACAGATCAAGAAGCTTAAAAATCTTGTCAGACGGAAATTTTAAATTTCTGGGTTGCCCAAATTGTGCTTGGTCATGCCCAGTCAACGATTTTTGATCGTTAATAAAATGAAATCTAGCCATTCAATCACTGTGATTCCACTTCTAGAGTGAAGACAACATAACAGGCTGCCTATAACAACTTTAAAACATCAAAAACAAAAAACGAACAAGAATCTGTGGCTTCTGACATTAGCTTGTCAGACCACAAATTTTGTTCTTGGACAGATTTTGAAAAACATCATTTTAAAGCCATTTAATGCTATGGATTCATCATGGATCTTCATATATCAACTAAAAACACCTTTTAACACAAACATAAACACAAAAACACAACTTTGAACCTAGCATCCAAGATCTAGAATGAGATAGGGTTTATACCTTCTCTTGAATATGCTTGATCTTAGATCTCCTTATCTATTAATGGTGTTTTAGAGAGGTAATATGTGACTGAAATACTTGAGGAAATCGAAGGTTTAGAGAGAGAATGAGTTGGTGAGAGCAAGTTAGGAAATGAGCAACTTTTGTGGACTTTCTCTCTCTCTTTAAATCAATATATATGATGATATAATGTTGCTATGGATGATATTTTCGGCTGATTACTCAAGATTTTAGGTTACTAAGTCAACATTGTTGGTCACCTACCACCATTATACAAAGATTTGCAAGTTATATATTAAAATACACCTAAAAGGGCATTTTGGTCATTTGTAAAATAATTAAATGGCATTATTGACAATTGCACAAACCCTTAGGGTCTAACCCTGAGGATCTAACCCTTAGGTTTTAAATCATTAGTTTCTAAAAATTTCTAATTAGGGTTTTTAATTAGAAAAATTAAAAATTTTAAATTACAATTAGGGTTTGTAAAATCGAAATTTAGATACTAAAATATAATTAGGATTTTCTAATCATATTTTAAGTTTAATAAACACCTTATGCTTGCCAATTAGGATTAGGGTTTCTTAATTTAGGGTTTAGAATTCCCAGATTTTAAATTAGGGTTTCTAACGGTACGTTAGGGTTTCTAATCCTGAGATTAGGGTTTCTAATCTCTTATTAGGATTTATTAATTACAAACCTTATACGATCAATTATTGATCAACATTTCTATACAGTACAAACACATACATATCAATATAATTGTTTTAATTATATTTCTATCGAATCCCTATTCAGGAATTAGAGTTAGGGTTTATAAAGCTCTTAAGCACAACTCTACTCTAATTTTATTAGTCAATACACAAATTGACCTTCTCGAGACTCGTATCACAAATATATAGTACAATATTAACAGTCAATGTCAATATTAAATAAAAAAAATCTATTCGTGAAATTTGGATTATTTGAAATCCCGAGTTATCACACCCGCCGGGGCGGGCATTTTGCATACAAAACCCCCTCCGGGGGGGTTACAAGCCCAAAAACAGTAGGTATGCTAGCAGGGGCGTGCCTATTAGTGCAAAAAAGCCAGCCGGGCTAGGGGTACGCGCAGAAAAAGCAGTTTTTGTCCGAATTTGAGTTCAAGAAGGATTAGTTCGAGCTGATTGACTCAAGGACTTCCAAGAGGACTTAAAGACATATAAAGAGGCATATAAAAGGAGGAGAATCACTAGGATTAGAGGGAGAGAGAGGATTCCAATAAATTAGATTAGAGTAGATTAGGACCAAAAACCCTAGTTCTTATTAGTTTTGGAGATTGAAGCAACTTGGAGACTATTGAAGATCAAGAGCAAGAGCTTGAGGAAGATGGAGATTTGCTGACAACAGATTTATTCTTCACTCTAGTCTTATTCTTATCTTTTAATGTGTATTCAAGTGTTGATTCTTAGTTTTAATTCAATGAACAAATTCTTTGTTTGAGATTACAATAGAACTTATTGTGTAGTTTATTTTAATATGCTTCGCTATCAATTAATATGTTCTATTATGAGGATTGTCTATTGTGATTTGGACTTAATTGTTAAATTGATTGGCCATTGTGACACCCCCAAATCTAGGTACTTCATTCCCGCAAGACTTGGTGTTCACTTTCCATTCATTCATATTTATCTACCCAAACATAATAAAATTAAATCATAAATCCTCCCTTTAAATAGGGTTACATCATTAATTAAAAATCTTCCACAGTTGTAAGTAATCTTTCAACTTCAAGTTTAACAGTCATAAGACTATAAGGACTCCTCGTACTTAGGGGGATCAGCCCTTTGTACAATGTATTGTGCATAAACATTTCAACGCTAAGCGTAAATTATCCCCTAATAATAGAGTTGTTCATCTAAGTATTTAGAGTACAAGTCCGCACTAAAGTAAGTTTGGTTTGGATACACTTCAAGGGTAATTTAGAATTCAACGGTCATCAACTAAGGATTAGTTGAATACAATATTGATAACTTCATGCTATGGAATAATCATAACTGAATCGACATTATAAATTAGGATCATGCTTTAGGAATAAACTAATAGTATAAACATTGAATAATCATAACGTGCCTTGCTTGAACAATATTAAGCCAAGGTTATTTAGAATTGAGTACTAAGCATGCATAACAAATAGTAATTTAAACGATAAAACTTGTTCAACATTAGTATATCAGGATATGTAAACTTGCATGCTAGATAACAAGTTAAAGACAAGAATAACTTGTTCAATATCAAAATAGGATTTAGAAATCATAAGCAACTAGATACAAGAACTTGCTCAATTGTACAAGTAGAATTAGAGAGCTTGCTCAATGTAAAAAAGATAAGTTTAGAAACTTGCTTAACGAAAATGTAGAGTTAGAAAACTTGCATAATTATTATAAGAATAGAGTTAAAGAACTTGCCTCGAGCGTAAGCTATAATATTAAGACTCACGTTCACCTACACATAGTAATAGAACCACAATATCTATTAGATATACTAACATTCACGTTCCCACATAATACACATTTCTAGTTAGACTTATTATTTTAGCACAACTCTTAAGCTACCATACAAATATCAGAATTTATAGGTGTTAACGTTCACAACACCTGTTTACTATTCACCATGCTCACTAAATCCTAGTATACCACGTTCATCGCTTACTAATTATTTGAAACTTTGAAACTACTAACCATGTAGACACTCGAAATTTTTTGCACACCTGTTACTGACATTGTAGGAGGGCAGATTCGTCTTTCAGACATAACCCTGGAAGACAGCTTATATCTAGTCTGGATTCTACCGGAAGCTCAGTCTCAACCCCGGAACACACACCGGGAACATCAGTTCCAACCTCGGAGATAACCCCGAGGCCTGCAGTTCCAATATCAGAAATTCCACCGGAGAAGACCGATTCATCCCAGAGATAACCCTGAGATATTCAGTCTCAGTCCCAACACTAGGAATAGCAGATTCCAACCTTGGAGATAACCCCAAGGAGGGCAGTTGCAGTTCCGGAGATAACCCCAGAAATGCTTGTTCCAAATACATGCAATCAGCTTCAACCTCAGCGCTTACACCGATGCACTCAGTATAAGGCCCGGCAATAACACCGGGAAGACAGGACACACCTCAGAGATGACACTGAGGACCTTCAACATTTTCAGCAGTCCAATCTCAGAGATAACCCTGAGTAACGTCTGCTTTATCAGCCCAAACTGAAGATAACCCCGGTGAGGGGCAAAGCCGTCATCTTGCCACCTTGACGCCACATCACGCAGTCTCAATATTTCAGACATACATTTCTACACAACAATATCCCACAAGAACCAAGGAAGTCCAATCCCGAGTGACTATTACGCAGGGTAACGGATAGAATTTGAAGCATGAAGACCGGAGGGCATAGTCCCACCTTCCTGACTTCGTACAACCTCTAATCCCATGTCATTGCGTAACTCTCGACAACAACAATCCGCAAATAGGTCTTACACACCTCAGTCAGATGTTCGGATTGAAGTTCTGAAAGTTCAATCAGACATCACGTCGCATGCGTGAATGTACTACGAGACGGCGAAACCCGCGAAGCCCGGGTCACCCCAGGCAGCCGCAGGTACACTTGCGGCCTAGCCACAGGTACACTTGTTGCTCCCCCTCTATAAATAGAGAGCTTGGGGTGACCATTTTGTAAGAGAAAATGTGAGGAAGACCTGTCCAATTTGCTCTGTACACACCCTAAACTGAGTGCTTTCTCATTTTAAACACTTGTAAGCTCACATATAGCTACTTTTGTACCGGTGTGAGCCAAGTGTTCATCCACTTAAAGTTATAGAAGTCTTCTTTGGCAGCCCACTGTAAGCCTTCTTACACATTCTAAATCTTTTCTCTTCATCTTTGCACACACCGTTCTTCATGTTGAGAGTCCCATTGAGTGTGTTTGCCGGGACTTTGGTACGTGATTTTTATTTCTGTTGTATATATTATATATATATATATATATATATATATATATATATATATATATATATATATTTATATATGGACTAACAATATCGAGTTATGCCTCGATTGAGCCTAGACTTATGTCTAGAACGTTTATTTGCTTTCGTATATAAATATATATACTTAGATATATGAATTGTGTGTCGAACTTTGTTCGATGAGCTTGGATTTACATCCAGAGCGTTTACTTACTTATATATATATATATATATATATATATATATATATATATATATATATATATATATATACTTATATATATGAACTGTTGTCGAACTCTGTTCGATGAGCCTGGATTTTACATTCGGTGCGTTTATTGCTTATATATATATATATATATATATATATATATATATATATATATATACATTTCGTCCCGCTTGGAGTTTACTTCATGGCGGTTGACCGTGTTTACTGCTTTCTTTACATTTCGTCCCACCTGGAGTTTACTTCGTAGCGGTTGATTGCTTTTACAGCTTTATTTATATTTTTGATCCCCCATGGAGGTGCTTCGTGGTGGTTGATCATGTCAATATATATATATATATATATATATATATATATATATATATATATATATATATATATATATATATATATATACATCTTTTATATATGTAACTGCTTACAGCTTTCATATAAACTGCGTTATCATGTGAGCCTAGGAATCATGTGATCACAGATTCAGTCTACTGAATTTAGATTCGGTTCCTGTGATGGACATTTTCAGCTGTAATCACTTTGTAAATTATTCACGGTGTTTGAATTTTCTTAGATGGCTCTTTTGCCGACGAGGAGTTCGGCACTACTTTGTACATTATTTTTCTTGAAGATGTTTCGCATCTCAGAAATAAAAGCAATCAAGCAGAACATTTAATAAAATAGAAGTATCAATGGCCTCAATTACTATTGAGCACAAGGGTTTGAAAAACCTCTTTTCTAAAACATCATTGCTATATCTTGCTTAAAATTGAATTTTTACACAAATTCAAACCCTTTGTATATAGGTGTTAACGAGGTATAACACTACTTCCAAATAACAGCACATTGAACCACACGCACACACATTCATATAACAGTTTCTTGAAAAGTGGAGGTCAATGTGACGCCCCCAAAATAGGTATACATCACCGATTCTGAGTCGCCAAATTCATGGTACAGAAACAACTATAACTTTATTAATACAGTTGTCGTGTAAAATACGACAACACATAAAGTGTGAGTTTAAAAACAAATATTGTCATCCAGACAATATCCACACTCAAATAAGTCCTCATTACAATTATTGATACACTATTTTACAAAATACTGAGGACTACTAAAATAACTTCTAGATCCATCATTCCACACTCCGACTAGTATTCGCTACATTCTCGCCTCCTGAGAAGAAAAATAGAACAAAAAGGAAAAGGGTGAGCTCAACTAGCCAAGTAAAGAATATTATGACTAAGATAATATAGAACAAATTATCGTTTGTCCTCAACAGGGAAAAATCTAATAAAATACAATAGAAAATAAATTTTAAATCAATATTCGCAGCGAAAATAATAATTCACTAGAAGAGTTAAGTAGAGAATGAAATCTATTATCTTCTATATATGAATTTAAAAGTTCATCGTCATTATTTTATCCCTATAACATCAATCAATATATATCTGGAATCAAATATTCATTTTTGCACTATAGGCCAAAGATATTCATCAGTTGGTCATGTTCGTCTAAACACCTGTTCATCTTTGCACTACGGGCCAAAGATATTCATCAGAAAATAATTCATCTTTGCACTACAGTCCACAGATATTCAGTTATATCATCATTTAGGACTGAGGATGATGAAAAATATTTTAAAGAAAATGAATCCAATGAAACAAAAGAACAATTATTAAGGATTCGTACTTTAAACAATCCAAGTTCAAAAATACTTCAATAATAACTATAGTGGAGTAAAATTCAAGAATGAAGACCAAAATATGGATACAATCAAAGCTAGTATCCATAATAGATACCTTAAATAAAAACGAAAATTTAATTTTTCTATGAATAGTGTCGTATTCGTGAATAGTATCGTATACGTGAATAGTGCCGTATACGTGAATAGTAATCTCGACACTAAAAGACAAGAATTTTATGAGAAAAATCTTTCTAATATTCTGGCATAATGATATTGAAAGAAATAATATAATTTCTCTAAAAAAAACATCTCTTACCTCGAAAAGATAGTATTTCTGACTGGAATACTGGATATATTGCTGAAGGAACTTGCACCGTATAGCAACACTCAAAGTACCAAAATACTCACAAAAATACACTCGATATTATAGTGAAAGAAAACTTTAGTTTCTGGTGTGATTTTCAATTCTAACCTAAGCACCCTATTTATAGAAAAATGCTTAGAACACCAAAGTAGAAAATTTAATAAAATATTAATATATTTATAAAAATTTTACGCCCACCCTAGAAATCTGATTTCAGCTCATTTACCACACATGTGGGCCCCCCCAATAATGAAAAAAAATGTTTTTCTTTTAAAAAATATTTAAAACTTTAAAAATTAATTATTTCGGAACTTCAATAGTTCATAATAAATAGCCCTTTTATCAAAAAAATTCGAATCTTATATCCATTTCATAGGAAATTCAATTCTCTACAACTTTGTAAGTCTAAGTTTTTCCAAATTCTAAGCAAAAATTGACCGAAATCCACATACGAACAATTTTACAGCCTTTAATCAAATTCAGTCAAGAAATAGGGCCCACAAACATGAATAACATGTTTTAAATATTTTTAGTAACAAAAATACTCTTCCTCTTTATTTATTCATATATCCCATATTCATTGTAAAAATATCACCATTATTATATTATTATAATATAATAATATATCTAAATGAATTATTTTATCAGACAAGATCAAATATCAATTTTCAACAATTGTCACATTAAAAAATTTTCTCCATCTATATCCTTATAAAATGAATATTTTTCTTATCATATAAATCAATAATTAATTATTCATAAATAATATTACAGAATCACAATACTGACAACCAAGTCGTTCCCAGGAAAGAGGGGGCTTTCCAATAAGGATTTCTCCTTACTAGCGCGCAATTAGATGACCAAACCTCTCATTAGACATAACTTTTTAGACATTGCCAATAATGCTATCTAATAATATTATTCAAATAATATGAATTATTGATATGATAATGGAAAATACTGTGTAGTGATAATTATTGAAATAACAATAATATAAAATATCAACGTATCAATTATTGAATCAATAAAATAAAATATTGAACAGTAATTATTATAACAATTATTGAGTAGTGCCTTCTTACGTAAGAATCAATAATTGGTGCAATACCGTGTGCTACTGTGTTTTAACCACCGGGTATTCCAACAGTGCTAACGGTAACAACTACGCCGTTATTTATAAGAACTCATACTTGTCGTTTTTCTCATCCAATCGCTTTCCGTTATGGGGCCCACACAAGGCTACGCCATTGTACGAATATTCCCCGACCAAACGAATATTCACCGATAAAAATGAATATTTTATAACCACTTGCTTATTTGAAATATTTGCGTAGTTTACCCATAACTAATCATATTAATCAAATCAACCCTTACTATTTCAAAATAATAAAAAGAGAAAATTCAATTTCATTTAAAAAAATTGGGGTCTTACAACCTCCCCTTCTTATGAAATTTCGTCCTTGAAATTGACGTACATATCTGGTGTTTTGAAAAGATGAGGGTACTTCGCTTTCATTTTCGTTTTCAATTAACATGTCATTTCCTCAATAACATGGTTCCTCTATAAAACTTTGACTTGTGGTATGACCTTTGTGCGTAGGACATGCTTTTTTCTATCCAAGATCTTAACAGGTACCTCCTCGTATGTTAAGTCTTCAGCTATCTCGTCTGGTTCTAACTCAATAATATGGTTTGGGTCTTTCACATATTTACAAAGCACATATATATGAAAAATATTATGAACACGAGACATGCTTGGAGGTAACGCAAGTCTATAAGCGACATTTCTTACTCGATCAAGAATTTGAAATGGACCAATAAATCGTGAATTGAGCTTTTCTCTCTTCCCAAATCTTGTAACTCCCTTCCATGGAGCAACACGCAACAATACATGATCCCCAATATTAAATTCTATGTCCTTTCGATGAAGATCTGCATAACTCTTTTGTCGATCTTGTGCCGTTTGTATACGTTGTCGAATCATTTGGATCTTTGCTATAGTCATACGTACGAACTCTGGTCCCAACAATGTTGCTTCACCCACCTCATCCCAACATATTAGAGAGTGACACTTTCGTCCATACAATGCTTCGAATGGAGCCACACATATACTTGCTTGATAACTGTTGTTGTAGGAGAATTCCACCAATGGTAAATACTTATCCCAACTCCCTTTGAAGTCTAGGACACAGAGTCTTAATAGATCTTCAAGAGTTTGAATAGTCCTCTTTAATTGTCCGTCCGTTTGAGGATGGTATGCCGAACTGAATCGTAAATCTGTGCCCATAGCTTTCTGCAAGCTAACCCAAAATTATGAAGTGAATCTTGGGTCACGATCTAAAACTATGGATACTGGCATGCCATACAACCTCACAATCTCATTCATGTACATAAGAGCAAGACGTTCAAGGGAATAAGTCTCTCATATCGGCAAGAAATGAGCAGAATTAGTTAATCTATCAACAATAACCCAAATCACATCTATGCCTTGAGAAACCTTGGGAAGACCCATAACGAAATCCATGGTAACGTGTTCCCACTTCCATTTCAAAATCTAAAGTGGTTGCAATGGACCCTTTGGCACTTGATGCTCCGCCTTTACACGTTGACAAGTTAAACACCTCGAGATAAACTTCGCGATCTCTCTCTTTATATTGCTCCACCAAAATGTATGTCGAAGATCACGATGCATTTTGGTACTTCCAGGATGAATTGTAAATAGTGTGTTATGTGCCTCCATCATAATTCTATATTTCAAGTCAAAATCGTTAGGAACGTAAAGTCTGGAGTTGACTCGAAGTATTCATTCTTCATCGATTCTAGCTTCTGGGATAACACCTTTTTGCACTTCTTCTTCATACGCATCAGCTCCGGGTCTATGGCTTGAGCTACTTTAACTTTATCGATTAAAGTTGGTTCTATGCGTATACTTGTTATCATCACATGGGTCCCCGGAGTCTTGAATTCTATATTCATCTTTTGTAAATCACACAAAATGGGCCTTTGTGTTGACAGCATCACACTTGTTCCCGCATATGATCTTCTACTCAATGCGTCAGCTACCACGTTTGCTTTTCCAAGATGATATTGAATGGTATGGTCGTAATCTTTCAACAGCTCTAGCCAACGTCGTTGCCGCATATTGAGTTCTTTTTGGGTGAAGAAATATTTGAGGCTTTTATGATCCGAAAATATCTCCACTTTCTCCCCATATAAATAGTGCCTCTAGATTTTTAACGCGAAAACAACTGCTGCCAACTCTAGATCATGAGTAGGATAATTTCTCTCATATTCTTTGAGTTGTCGCGAGGCATAGGCTATGACCTTCCCATATTGCATGAGAACACATCCTAACCCTTTGCCCGAAGCATCACTGTAGATAACAAATCCATCCGAACCAGATGGTATTGTCAGAACAGGTGCCGAAATGAGTCTCCTTTTAAGCTCTTGAAAACTTTTCTCGCATTCCTCGCTCCATACGAATTTTATATCTTTCCTAGTCAGTTGAGTTAACGGAGTAGCGATTCGAGAAAATCCTTCCACGAATCTCCGATAATAGCCAGCTAAACCCAGAAAGCTACATACTTCGGTCACCGACTTCGGTTGCTCCCAACTTTGTATTGCTTCAATCTTCGCCGGGTCAATAGATACTCCATGTTTTGACACCATGTACCCAAGGAATGCTACTTCCTCAAGCCAAAACTCGCATTTCTTCAACTTGGTATATAGCTTATTTTCACGAAGCCTTTGGAGTACCAGCTTCAAATGGTGCTCATGATCTTCATGACTTTTGAAATATATGAGGATGTCATCAATAAAGATAACAACGAACTGATCCAAATATTCCTTGAATACTCGGTTCATCATATCCATGAAAGCCACAGGAGCATTAGTCAATCCAAAAGACATGACTAGAAATTCATAATGCCCGTACCGAGTTCTGAAGGCAGTCTTCGGAATATCCATAGTTTTAATCTTTAGCTGATGATATCAAGAACGAAGATCGATCTTTGAAAAGAATTGTGCTCCTTGCAACTGGTCAAACAGGTCATCAATACGAGGTAGCGGATACCTATTCTTTATGGTGACATGGTTCAATTCCCGGTAATCAATACAAAGTCGCATATTCCCGTCTTTCTTCTTTACTAATGAAACAGGAGCACCCCAAGGAGATGTGCTAGGACGAATGAAACCGATGTCCAACAACTCCTGTCGTTGGACCTTTAACTCCCGAAGTTCAATAGGAGCCATTCGATATGGGGTTTTAGAAATGGGTTTTGTACCAGGTTCAAGGTCAATAAAAAATTCAACTTCATGTTCTGAGGGTAGGCCGGGAAGTTCTTCAGGAAATACATCAGGAAATTCACTAACAACAGAAATATTACTCAAATTTGACGTGTGTTTATTCAAATCCATAACATGGGCTAAGAAAGCTTGACATCTATTTTTTAATAAACGAATAGCTTTATGGCTTGATATGATAGTTATTGATTTTAGTGGTTTAGTTGCTTGAATTCGCATAATAGGTTGGTTAGGAATATAAAAACTAACAACCTTACGAAAATAATCAATTTTGGTATGATGAGTAGTTAACCAATCAATCCCTAAAATCACGTCAAATGCAAGTATCTTTAAATAGATAAGGTCAATAGGTAATGTGATGGTGCCAACTTGGATCAAACAAGATTTATAAACAGTAGATGTAATGAAAGTTTCTCCTAATGGAGTCTCCACAGATAAGTCAAAGTTTAATTTCTCCGGAGTCAAGTTTAAACGTTGAGCACAAGCAGGAGAGATAAAAGAATGGGTAGAACCGGTATCTAGTAAGGTATAAACTTTGTAAGAATTTATGATTAGCTTACCCGTGATCACCTCGTTTGAGTTCCTCTCATTTTGACCAGTCACGACAAACGCTCTTCCAGGAACCACTGACTTTGACTTTTCTGGGACAACCTTTTAAGTCACCATCCTGACTGGACTTGGTTTCGCTATAGTACAATCTCGAGCGATATGTCCTTCCTTTTCATAATTATAACATACCTTAAACTGTTGTGGACAGTTTGGGCTGATGTGTCCCTCTTTTCCACATTTATAGCATACGACCGGTGGTCGTTCTCCTCCCTTAGAAACAGTTGATACTGGTGCTGATGTCTTCTCATTGTCATTGTTGAATCTCTTCTTTTTGAAATTTCCACTTGACTCGCCTCTCCTATTATCATGACTACGATTACCACCAGAGTGGTTACCGCTTTTGTCTGAATTTTTCCCTCCCCACTGGTTATCATTGCTCCAATGACTGCTGTCACCGGTATGTCCTTGGTTGTGGTCCCTCGGTTGAACATACTCATTATCTCGCTCTAATAATTGAGTCATGTTTACGATATCTGAATATAAAGAAAATTTATGAGAGATAAGATATTGCCGAATCTCAGGTTTTAGACCTCTCAGAAACATCCGTGTCATTCGTTCCTCATTCTCTACCAAATGAGGTGTAAACCTGGATAACTCTGCGAACTTCGCCTCGTACTGGGACACCATTATGTTTTTTTATTCCAGTCTGATAAACTCCACCTCCTTCATATGACGAATACTTTCAAGAAAGTACTTGTCATTGAATAGTTTCTGAAATGTTTCCCAAGACATGCTGACGCTTCACAGATTTCCACCAGTAATTTGCTTCATTTCGGAACATAAAGGAGGCGAATGGAACCTTCTATTCCTCCGTGGATCCCAAGACATCGAATATCTTGGTAATTTGTTTGACCCACGTTTCTGCCTTAATCGGATCCAGTTTTCCCCTAAATTCTGGTGGTCCAACTCTTTGAACTGCTTGGCTGTGACCAGCTATGCATTGCCATTGTTTCTACCTGTATTTTGAACAGGAGTCTCCCTCGTCTGATTTTGCATGAACCGTAAAAAGTTTCTAAACATCTCACCGCTCATCGTCTGCTCAGTGGTGTTGTTTACAGGAGGAACATTGTCTTCTTATTGCACGTTCTCCTGATTGGTGAGTAAAGGTGTCTCCACGGTCTCATTTACTCCACTGTTAACATTCTCGGTTGCCATTCTCAAATACTTCCATAAAACAAGGGTTAATTATAGAAATTAACATACCACATAATACCCCTATATTATGACCGACCAACAAATAAGCTTAGGTAAGACACACTAGCGAAGGATTTACTCGTCTCTCCCCTCCTAGTTTTATTCTCCGATCTCCGCCAGAGACCATATCCCTAAGCTCTAATACCAACTGTGACGCCCCCAAAATAGGTATACATCACCGATTCTGAGTCGCCAAATTCATGGTACAGAAACAACTATAACTTTATTAATACAATTGTCGTGTAAAATACGACAACACATAAAGTGTGAGTTTAAAAACAAATATTGTCATCCAGACAATATCCACACTCAAATAAGTCCTCATTACAATTATTGATACACTATTTTACAAAATAGTGAGGACTACTAAAATAACTTCTAGATCCATCATTCCACACTCCGACTAGTATTCGCTACATTCTCGCCTCCTGAGAAGAAAAATAGAATAAAAAGGAAAATGGTGAGCTCAACTAGCCAAGTAAAGAATATTATGACTAAGATAATATAGAACAAATTATCGTTAGTCCTCAACAGGGAAAAATCTAATAAAATACAATAGACAACAAATTTTAAATCAATATTCGCAGCGGAAATAATAATTCATTAGAAGAGTTAAGTAGAGAATGAAATCTACTATCTTCTATATATGAATTTAAAAGTTTATCGTCATTATTTTATCCCTGTAACATCAATCAATATATATCTGGAATCATATATTTATCTTTGTACTACAGGCCAAAGATATTCATCAGTTGGTCATGTTCATGTAAATACCTGTTTATCTTTACACTACGGGCCAAAGATATTCATCAGAAAATCATTCATTTTTGCACTACAGGCCAAAGATATTCAGTTATATCATCATTTAGGACTGAGGATGATGAAAAATATTTTTAAGAAAACGAATCCAGTGAAACAAAAGAACAATTATTAAAGATTCGTACTTTAAACAATCCAAGTTCAAAAATACTTCATAAATAACCATAGTAGAGTAAAATTCAAGAATGAAGATCAAAACATGGATACAATCAAAGCTAGTATCCATAATAGATATATTGGATAAAAACGAAAATTTAATTTTTCTGTGAATAGTGTCGTATTCGTGAATAGTACCGTATATGTGAATAGTGCCGTATACGTGAATAGTAATCTCTACACTAAAAGATAAGAATTTCACGAGAAAAATCTTACCAATATTTCGGCATAATGATATTGAAAGAAATAATATCATTTATATAAAAAAAACATCCCTTACCTCGAAAAGACAATACTTCTGACTAGAATACTGAATATAATGCTAAAGGAACTTGCACCGTATAGAAACACTCAAAGTATCAAAATACTCACATAAATACACTTGATATTATAGAGAGAGAAAACTTTAGTTTCTGGTGTGATTTTCAATTCTAACCTAAGCACCCTATTTATAGGAAAATGCTTAGAACACCCAAGTAGAAAATTTAATAAAATATTAATATATTTATAAAATTTTCACGCCCACCCTAGAAATCTGATTTCAGCTCATTTACCACACATATGGGGCCCACCAATATTGAAAAAAATATTTTTCTTTTAAAAAATATTTAAAACTTCAAAAATCAATTATTCCGGAACTTCAATAATTCATAATAAATAGCCCTTTTATCAGAAAAATTTGAATCTTATGTCCATTCCATACGAAATTCAATTCTCTACAACTTTGTAAGTTTAAGTTTTTTCAAATTCCAAGCAGAAATTGACCGAAATCCACATACGGACAATTTTACAGGCTTTAATCAAATTTCTGTCAAGAAATAGGGTCCACAAACATGAAAAATATGTTTTAAATATTGTTAGTAACAAAAATACTCTTCGTCCTCAGTTATTCATATATCCCACATTCATTATAAAAATATCACTATTATTATATTATAATAATATAATAATATATTTAAATGAATTATTTTATCAGACAAGATAAAATTTCAATTTTCAACAATTGTCACATTAAAAAATTTCTCCATCTATGTCATCATAAAATGAAAATTTTCCTTATCATATAAATTAATAATTAGTTATGCACAAATAATATTGTAGAATTACAATACTGACAACTAGGCCGTTCCAAAGAAAGAGGGGGCTTTCTAATAAGGATTTTTTCTTACTGGCGCACAATTAGATGACCAAACCTCTCATTAGACAGAACTTTCTAGACATTGCCAATAATGCTATCTAATAATATTATTCAAATAATATGAATTATTGATATGATAATGAAAAATACTGTGTAGTGACAATTATTGAAACAACAATAATATAAAATATCAACGTAGCAATTATTGAATCAATAAAATAAAATATTGAACAGTAATTACTGTAACAATTATTGAGTAGTGCCTTCTTACGTAAGAATCAATAATTGGTGCAATACCGTGTGCTACTATATTTTAACCACCGGGTATTCTAACAGTGCTAACGGTAACAACTACGCCATTATTTATAAAAACTCATACTTGTCGTTTTTCTCATCCAATCGCTTTCTGTTATGGGGCCCACATAAGGCTGCGCCGTCATACGAATATTTCCCGACAGCAAGAATATTTCCCGACCAAACGAATATTCACCGATAAAAATAAATATTTTATATCCACTTGCTTATTTGAAATATTTGCGGATTTTACCCATAACTAACCATATTAATCAAATCAACCCTTACTATTTCAAAATAATAAATAGAGAAAATTCAATTTCATTTAAAAAAATTGGGGTCTTACAGTCACCATGGTAACACGGATGTCGGGAGGTGCCTAACACCTTCCATCTGCATAAGAAAGTCCCCGGACCCTAATTAATCTCGGTTTCACAGACCCGTTTTGCAGTGTCATATCACTGGGTCAATGTGCAAACCTTTTCTCGGTTGTGTTGGTACAACTAGTTAAAAAACTAACTGGCGACTCTTATAGTCCAATCATCGACATATAAATGTCGGACTTTTTTCACTTATTTTTTCAAACAAATCTAACCTAACATGAGAACACAAAAAAATAGGGAATGAAAAGGGAAAACTAAAAATTCCGACGTCGGCAGGTGGCGACTCCGCTGGGGACTCCAGTAAGAGGACTTAAGCCGCTATTACAATCTTTTCAAAACTGTTATACGCTTGTGTGTGAATGTTGCATTGACATTTATGATGAATGTGTACTATTGCATTTTTTTACTGCACTGAAATATATCTGCTTATGATATTAGTGCTTCGCACATATCATTATTTTCATAAACGGTGAGACACGTTGTATGTGAATGTATGTTGTGTGGTTCCTCCACCAGGAGGCTATCCTGTCGGTGTTTGATTACTAGACTTATAGGAAGACTAATTCCAACGAGGCTAAGGAAAGGCACCACCCAAATTCTCTCCAGTTGAAAGACTGGATTAACTTTTCGTTGAGTAAATTGCGATGATTTAGGAACCTTCATGCCAAAAAACCGCGAGAGAAACCTAAGATAGGTCAGCCTCTGATAAACCAAACGCGGAGGAAAGTCTGTTCATGCCTTCTCATTTCAAATTACTTGTAAAGTCAATTACTTATAATTTACATTTCATATTTATCTCCATGTAATGAGAAATATGAAGAAATATGTGCATATACATATTTAAATTAACAAGCTATCCTGTATTATGAATAGCTAACATCCGTTTTTCAGGATCATAATCCTAAAACGGACACATCACATAGCATGTAAATATTTACACAATCCCTAAAACTAAACTATGGAAGTTTTGTCATAGGGAAGCATTAGAACCTATTACCCGGTCAAAATCCAAAAAGGCCGCAGGCTTACAACCAATCATGTCTTCATCTGACCAGTATAATCTAGTTTCGCATAAAGAATTTGACGGATTAAGTAAACAAATTACAGATTTGGCTATTCTACTTAAAGAACTACATTAATCTACTCAAGGTACGAAGATACCCATACATGTTGAATCCTCTGCACAAGGAGGAACTCAAGGTTCTGATAAAGCCATTACAGTACCTGAACTACAGTTGGGTACGACCAACAAAAGTCATGATATCACCCATCTCAAAGGAGATCTAGACACTGGTGACATCAAGAAAAAGGTCCTTTAAATGGAAGAAACCCTTCGTTTTATCAAAGGAATTGGAGCACACGAGACTGTCTCCTATATCGATCTTTGTATATTCCCTGGTGTTCATTGTCCAGAGAAGTTCAAAACTCCTGACTTCGAAAAGTATGACGGGTTAGGAGATCCTTACACCCATTTAAAGGTGTTCATTGGAGAACTTGGATCTTATGCAGAGAACGAAAAGCTTACAATGCAGCTATTCCAAAAGAGTCTGACTGGAGAAGCCCGTTCGTGGTATACCAAATTAGACAATTCAAAGATCAATAGTTGGGAAGAACTAGCTCATGCCTTCCTCACACAATACAGCTTCTAGTCTCAGATGGCTCCTGACCGATACCAGATTACCAAGGTCAAGAAACAGTCCAATGAGTCTTTCAGAGAATATGCTCAAAGGTGGAGGCGCCTTGCTGCTCAGGTGATTCCTTCCATGACAGAGTCAGAGATGGTTATGACCTTTATCGACATACAAGAAGCTCCTTTCTATGAAAGAGTCTTAGTTGGCATTGATAAACCATTTTCTAAAATGATCAAACATGGAGAGATGGCTGAGATGGGATTGAAGTCAGAAAAGATTCAAGACCTAACCGCTCTCAAAGCTGTTGCTGAGTACATCCAATCCGAAAATTATAGAAACAACCCCGCAGAGGGCCCATAAAAAGAAAGAGGAGGATGTTTCCCTGATACTACATGGTCAAAAAGGCAATCAGAATATGCCTATCCAAAGGAGAAATTATACTCCCTTTCAAGCACAGTCTTCAAATCCTCCATTGACTAAAGCTGGAGAAGCCAAATGCCCTCGAGTGTTCACACCCCTAGGGGATTCACTCGAGAACATTCTCAATCTTCTAACCACTCAGAAGGAAATCACGCATCTTCTTCCACTAGTCAGCCGTAATGGGAGGGGTTTCAATGCTGCTCAAAAATGTGCTTATCATGCCGGGGCACCTGGACATGATACTCAAGATTGTTGGGCCTTGAAACATAAGATCCAAGATTTAATAGACAACGGTGAGATTGTAGTCACCAAACCAGATCAACCTCACGTACAAGACAATCCTCTTCCTCCACACAAAGAGGAAGAGGTCAACATGATTAATTGGAGCAGTGGACAGAGTTCCAATTTTAAATGTGAATCATCCCAGATCATCAAAGATGGTGTTGACAAATGGGATTATGCCAAGTTCCAGTTTATGATGGAACGAAACATGAAAGCTCTATGTAAACAGATTGAGCAATTGGCAGAACTGGTGACCTATCAGCATCAAGTCACACGCTAATTAATTAGCCAGGAGTATGCTAGTCTCCTTCCATTGGTTATGAATACTCCCTCGTCACCTTCAAAATATGAAACATTAGAAGATAAAGTGACGAAGAGAGCAACTGCCAAAGCCTGTCGGGATTTTGCCAATAGAAGGGAATTTACATACCTAGGCCAACCTATGGAGGAGATACTTCAGATGCTAATTAATGAAGGAAGAATCACATCCCTTCTACCTCCAATTAATCCCCGTTCAGGACGGTTCAATCCTGATGGAGTATGTCAGTATCACTCCCATTCTTGCGGTCACAGCACGGAAGAATGTTGGGCACTCCGCCACCTTATTCAGAACTTAATTGATAGCAGTGTCTTGCAATTGGCAGACAACGATACTGTGCTCTTTGATAGTGAAAATATTTATCCTACTAAATGGAAAGGACTAGTAGTAGTTATATCCTTTGAGGCTGATGGGACTGTTAAACCATTCACAATTCAACTCAAGGGAGTTAACAATCCTTTGAAAGTGGCTGCTCCAGAGCCAATCATTTTGCCATTCAGACCATAATATCATGTTATCAGCTTACAAAAAGTTCCCTAGAATTATGGAGAAGCTGAAGGATCCACATCTCATACAACTGCTGCAGTGTCGAAGGAAAATCCATTATATCTTCCTAACGGGTGATGAAGCCTACTATTAAATTAAAGGTGAAAATTCCCATAGAGAAGATTGAAAAATTCATCCGTGCTATAGGTCATAATGAAGCCAAGGTGGTTTTAAGATTAAGAGAAGCTCCACATCAAATTTCAATATTAGACTTGGTTTTAACTTCCGAAGATGACATGAAGATTCTACTAAAGGTTTTGGAAGAAGCCTACTTGCCAAAATCAGTGGATGTGAAAAAATTTCAACATCTGGTTGATCACATTTTCAACAACAATGTGATCTCTTTCACTGATGATGACATACCGTCTGAAGGGACCGGTCATTGCAAACCGTTACACATTGCGGTTTTGTCCTCTTGATACATGTTAACTGGAGTCTTGGTAGATGGAGGTTCATCTTTGCATATCTGTCCTTATGCTACATTACTAAAGATGAATGTCAATCTCAAGCGGATCCAAAGTAGCCATACAATCATCAAAGCTTTTGATGGATCCCGCCAGAATTCAGTCGGAGAGATTGAGCTGCCAATCGAGATTGGTCCCCATACATTTTGTGTATCTTTCCACATTCTCAAAATAGATATAGGATACAACCTGCTTTTGAGGAGACCGTGGATCCACATGGCCGGGGCAGTCCCTTCCACTCTTCATTAACAACTTAAATACATTATCAACAATAGCCTAGTCAAAATTAACACTGAACCGGAATATCTTCAATATGGTGACCTTCCACTCATCAATGTCAATTCAGAGGTTGAGCCGGTCAGTTTCCACACATTTTGGAAGTAAGCAACACTTAATACCATTCTATTGGGACGCCATTTCCCGTACCCAAGATTTTTGTTGAAGTTATTGTAGCTACTCAAGAAATGATGTCATTGGGACACCAGCCGGGATAAGGGTTGGGTAAAGAGCATCAGGGTATTAAACACCCGATCCAAGTGTCCAGTCAAACTAGGATTGCCGGACTAGGCTATTCTTCCAGTTCTAGTTACAGGAATCCACATAAGCATAAGCAGATTCCTTCCACTTCAGCCACACGACGATTATCTCCACCTATAAATCCAGAGTCCGCACTATCTCCAGTAAAGGTGCCAGCCAACACAATGGCTATGTTATTTCCTAAGCCGATACCGGTAAAGGAGAGGGAAATATTTGTTCCCGATCCCAAGGTGTAAGAAGAGGAACGGAGAATTAAACAAGACATCGTCCGAATGATGTCAGGTGTACACATCATTGTCCATGATGAACATACTAATAGATACACCCTAGACGATGATTGTCCAGACATAATGGTCATCATTCGGGAGAAGGAGGACGATGACATCCCCTCCATCACTGCGGTCCACTAGGACTTTGCCCTTGCCAATTGGAGCAGCACTCCTTGCATTGGTCGACAAGGGTAAAATGGGCAGGACTTCTTTCTGTCCTGTAGATATCATACCTGCTTACTTTTCTGTACAGTTTTAGCAGTTGTTTTGTCCATACATGCTAACACTTTGTATAATTAAACAGTTTCATATATATTAAGTGAAAGCATATTTTATTTCAGGACTTTGAATTTAGATGTGCCTGTACTTGCTGATAAGATGCCTCTTCTCCATAAGGATTGTAACTTTGATGAAAAGTTAAACTCTGACTTGATGGAAATACAAAAGGACATTGAGGTGCCTCCGAAGATCAAAGAATGCGTCAAAGACAAACCTAAACCCAACCTTGATCAAACCACCTCCTTCAATCTTGGAACATTAGAAAACCCTAAGTTAATCAAGATTGGTTAAGACCTTACCCCAAACTAGAGGAATGACATGGTTACACTACCAACCCAATTTTAGAATGTGTTTGCATGGTCTCATGAAGGCATGGTGGGTTTGTCCACTGACATTGTCCTTCATCGCCTTCCCATCAAGGAGGGATTCAAGCCAGTCAAGCAGAAACTCAGGCGATTGAAACATGAGTGGAGTTTAAAGGTGAAGGAAGAAATTATGAAACAATTTCAAGCTGGTATTATCATGGTGTCCACATATCCTAAATGGATATCCAACATCGTTCCCGTGCCAAAGCCTAGAGGAAAGGTGCGAGTTTGTGTGGATTATTGGGATTTGAATAAAGCTTGCCTTAAAGATAGCTTTCTCTTGCCATTTATCCACATTCTCATTGACAATACTACTCAATATGGCATGTACTCCTTCACTGATTGCTTTGTGGGGTACCATCAGATCATGGTTGCTGAGGAGGATCGTGAGAAAACTGCTTTCATCACGCCTTAAGGAACCTTTTGCTACAGACGGTTGTCTTTCGACCTCATCAATGCCAGAGCTACCTATCAGAGAGCTATGATGGCTCTTTTCCATGACTT
Source organism: Panax notoginseng (assembly GCA_016801055.1). Classification (NCBI taxonomy): domain Eukaryota; kingdom Viridiplantae; phylum Streptophyta; class Magnoliopsida; order Apiales; family Araliaceae; genus Panax; species Panax notoginseng. Next base: position 139,754,730 of record CM029020.1, read on the forward strand.
AATGCACAAAGAGATAGAGATCTATGTGGATGACATAATTGTCAAATCTCGAATGGAGGAAGACCACTTAGACCATCTCAAAAAGCTTTTCAACAGGTTACGTAAGTTGTGACACCCCTAAATCCGAGTACTTCCATTCCCACATGATTTGGTGTTCACTATATAAACATCATATATCTATCTACCCATAATAAAAGCAAACCATGAAATAGATAGAAATAATAAAAGATCTCCCCTTATGGGGCTACATCAACTGCATAATAAATAAATCCCGGGTTACTCTAACCTTAAATCATATGTGCGAAAACATAAACAAATAAGTCTTAAGTAACATTAATTATAATTATCATTACATAACCACATAAATAATCAATCTTCATTACTTGCTAAGCTTGCCCTTGCCTTTACTAGTGAAAGGTTCGTCTGCTCTTTCGTTCTTAACTGCAATGTTATTATTACGCAAGAGTGAGCACGATTTTCCACAAGTATAACAATATAACAATGAATAATAACATGCGAGAAAAATAACCACTTCAAATATAAAAGCTTAACTTTTGAATCAAGAATGAATAACAAGAATCGAAAGAAATTTCTGAGGGTCATAAGATCTTGAACTATGTCCTAAGTTGTAAAGGGTTATACTTAAAACCTTTAACAGTCATAAGACTATGGACCTTTCTTCTCGTACTTAGGGGGATCAGCCCTTAGTACCATACTGTGCACAATATCTTAACGCTAAAGCGTAAATAATCCCCTATACATGGTTGTTCATCTCAGTTTGACATTCGAGTCCGCACCAAATGAAGTTTGGTTTGGATAATTCATCAAGGGTTCTGAAATTTAGAACGCTCATCAACTATGGACTAGTCGAATCATAAAGGGTTTGCTAGTCTAACAAGGTTTAACAATAATTGATAACTTAATTGAATAGAATCTCAAAAGGTATACAATAGAATAAGTATTGTATAACAGCATCATGCTTGAAAGATTTATAAACTTTAATATATAAAACAGACCTGATCAATAATAATGAGAACTTCCTCAATGTAGAAAGGTGAATTAATCAACTTATATAACGATAACAATTAGGGTTAGGAAACTTGCCTCGTGCGTAGATTACACTTAATTAACTCGTTCTTTGAATTAAATCCTACATATCAATTATGTTCACGATACCAGTCAATAATAACGTACTAAACATCATAAGTTATTCTTTGTCTAATTTCGAATTCATGATTATATTTAGTCAAATTATCATACTTGTTTTCACATAATATAATACTACACGAACAACAAGTTAATTACATAATCAACGATTCAAATAACATGTAATTGTCTTCTTGACTTGGTAAAAACTCATTTTAGTATCTCATTATATGTCTAACAAGTTTTTTTTATATATTCATTAGACTAGATTACTAACTCATTTCTATACTTGAACATTAAAAAAAAAACATTTTCTGGACATTCTGCTAAGTGGCGCTGCGGCGCCACTTTAATACTGGGTCTTGGCGCTGCAGCGCCGTGACGCTACGGCTTGGTACATGGCGCTACGGCGCAGTGGCGCTGCGGCGCGGGACATCAGTTCTGGAGTTGGCGCCATGGCGCGACACTCCAGAATTTGATTCTCAGTTCGCGAAGAACACAGAGTTCAGCAAATCAAACATTACGTGATCATTATTTTCCCAAATTAAACATACCTACATGTTAGAATTAATATATAATCAATACCCAATGTTTATAGAGTGATTTTAACCCATTAAAAACACATAATCACAGAATTAAAATATGCAAATTGTACTGTTCTTGATGTTCTTGAAGGTTTGAACATAAATCATAAAAATTGACACTACAGATTCATTATAATACCGAATTCGTTCATTTAAACTTTGGTCTCTTCGTATCAACATGCTTAATAATATACGAGTGTATATTTTACGAAAACATTTATGTTTGACACTAAAATTACGTATAAGAGTCATAAGGCCAAAACCCAAACTCTGTAAATTTTTGAAATAACAAGTCATCGTATTATGAAAGTTATGATATGGAATCGTGCAATACATATATAAAACATGTTATGCTACTCGTATTATTATATATATCCATATAACAACACAATTTTCCAATTACAGAGACTTTACAGTAAACTTTGAAAACTATGTTTATGAAAACTCAAACAACGTAAAAACAAAATTTTGTTTGGAGAATTTACCTAGAGTATAAAGTGTAGAGTGAGTAAAGATAACAATTCCTTTTTCAGATACTACTTCAATCACAGAGTTTTCCTCCCACAATTTCTCTGAATTCTCTCTGACTCTCAAACACTCTCCTTCTCTGTTTTTCCCAAACTTAGAAAATAAGAAAAGAAAAGAATACGTATAATAAAGGAAAAGAAAACTGACGCGCATAAAGGTCAGTTAACCCAGTCATGGGTAACTGCTAATAACTCCCACTAAGGCCATGTTTGGCTAGGCTTAATAGATTTCAAAATCATTTAATTTAATAAAGCTTTATCATATAGTTTAATTAATGTCACACTCCTTCATAAAATAAATCAATATTTTATTTAATTTACTTTAAATGAAATATAATAAATTCTCATAAATTCACATAGTTACATAATTAAATTTCTCATTAATAAATAATGTCAAATTATTAACTCTCTAATTAATAATTAAATTAATTAAAATACATTAGGCTTATTTAGTATTTCTTTTAATACAATAAGCTCACATAATCACAAACTTCGATAATAAAAATTATCCACATTAATTTAATAAATGTAACACATATAACTAAATTAATCTACCACAATTGCATCAATTAATTCTTTAATCTAATAATTAAATCATCGAAAATATTTATTTACTTCAATAAATATTAAAATTAATTACAAAAATCTCGTTCGTCACATCTTTCCCCTCTTAAAAGGATTCTGTCCCCAGAATCATGACTCAATAAATTTGACCCGTTACATTCTCCCCCCCCTTACAAAGATTCTGTCTCCAGAATCGCTTACAACAATCTAGATAAATAAATGAGGATAATTCTTCATCATATTCTCTTCGAGTTCCCACGTAACTTCTTCAGTGTTGTGGTTCCTCCAAATTACCTTAATATAAGGTATTACTTTATATTTGTTCTTTTCGATCGACAATTTGAACAGGAATTTCTTCGTAAGACAAGTCTTTTTCAAAATGTAGGGGTTCGTATTCAACTACATGCTTGTAATCGGGTTTGTAGGGTCGTAAAATTGAAACATGGAAGACATTGTGGACATTCTCGAGTGCTGGAGGTAAGGCTACCTCGTACGCGACTTCTCCGATTCTTCGTAGTACTTCAAAGGGTCCAATGAATCTTGGGCTTAATTTTCCTTTCTTTCCAAACCTGATCTTTCTCTTCTAGGGAGAGACCTTTAAGAACACATAACTACCCAGTTCAAACTCAACATTCTTACGGTGTGGATCGGCGTATTTCTTCTACCTATCTTGAGCTGCTACCAATCGTGTTCGGATTACTTTGACTATTTCTGTTGTCTGTTGTACCAATTATGGCCCTAGCAACTGTCTTTCGCCAACTTCATCCCAGTAAAGCGGAGTTCTGCACTTTATGTCGTATAAAGCTTCATAAGGCAGCATGCCAATACTAGCGTGGTAACTATTGTTGTAACCAAACTCTACGAGCAGTAGATGATCATCCCAATTTTCTTTAAAGTCCATTATACAAGCTCTTAACATATCTTCCAATGTCTGAATTGTCCTTTCACTTTGTCCATCTGTCTGAGGGTGATATGTTGTACTCATTCGCAACTGTGTACCCATGCATTCTTGTAGACGTTTCCAAAAGTTCGATGTAAAGCGCAGATTCCTATCTGAAATAATTGACACCGGCACTCCATGCCTCGAAACAATCTCTTTTATGTATAACTTTGCCAACTGATCTAAATTGAATCTGATTTTGATTGGAAGGAAATGTGCGGATTTCCTCAGTCGGTCAACGATAACCCATACTGCGTCGTAACCTTTCTGAGTCATCGAAAGGCCAACCACGAAGTCCATTGCAATATGTTCCCATTTCCATTCTGGGATCTCCAATGGTTGTAGCAATCCACTTGGTCTCTGATGTTCTGCTTTAACTTTCTGACAGGTCAGACACTTGGCAACACATTCTGCAACATCACGTTTTAAATTCGGCCACCAGAAATGTTGTCGAAGATCTTGGTACATCTTGGTACTACCAGGGTGAATCGAATATCGTGAGCTATGAGCCTCGCTCAAAATGTCTTCCTTAATGTCTGTTACTGGCAGTACCCAAATTCTGTTCTCGAATCTTAGTATTCCTTCCTTATCCATCTTAAATCTCGGTTCAGTTCCTTCAGATATCTTCCTTATCACCTTTTTGCATTCATCGTCCTGAAGTTGAGCCTCCTTAACTTTATCCAGTAGGATTGTACCAGATTGCATCTGAAATAGCTTCTCATCAATTTTTATAGGATACTTCACTTCCAACTCCAGTTTCTCCATTTTTGCAATTAGCTCCTCCTGAGCAATCAACATCATCAATTTCTCACGACCCTTTCTACTTAAGGCGTCGGCTACCACGTTTGCCTTACCCGGATGGTATAAAATCTCACAGTTGTAGTCCTTAATTAACTCCAACCACCTTCTTTAGCGCATATTCAATTCTTTCTATGTAAAAATATATTTCAGACTCTTGTGGTCTGTATATATTTCACACTTCTCCCCGTAGAGATAGTTCCTCTAGATTTTCAAAGCGAAAACCACTGCAGCTAACTCTAAGTCGTGGGTCGGATACCCCTTCTCGTAATCTTTCAGTTGTCATGACGCATACGCAATGACTCTATCGTTCTGCATAAGCACACAACCAAGTCCCTTATGCGATGCATCACTATAAACCACAAAATTTCTTGTATCGTCCGGAAGAGACAACACAGGTGCTGTACTCAACCTCTTCTTCAATTCTTAAAAGCTTTCCTCACACTTCTCCGTCCAAACAAATTTCACAGCTTTTCGAGTCAAATTCGTTAACGGAGTTGCGATCTTGGAAAAGTCCTGAATGAACCTTCTATAATAACTTGCCAATCCAAGAAAACTTCGTACTTCCGACGGAGTCTTCGGCTGATCCCAGTTGATCACAACTTCGACTTTGTATGGATCTATCGAAATTCTATCTTTATCGATCACATATCCAAAAATTGCACCTGCTCGCTCCAAAATTCACATTTCAAAAACTTGGCATACAACTTCTCCCTTCTTAACACTTCTAACGTTAATGTCAAATGCTCTTCGTGCTCTTCCTTGGTTTTTGAATATACCAAAATATCATCTATAAATACCACTACGAACTTGTCCAAAAACGGCTTGAACACACCATTCATTAGTCCCATAAATGCTGCAGGAGCATTCGTTAAACCAAACGACATTACTAAAAATTTGTAGTGACCATATCTTATTCTGAACGTTTTCTTCGGTACATCCTCTAGTCTCACCTTCAGTTGATGGTAACCACTCCTCAAGTCTATCTTTGAAAAGTATCTTGTTCCCTTCAATTGGTCAAACAGATCATCGATCCTCGGTAATGGATATTTATTCTTAATTGTAACCTTATTCAGTTCTCTATAATCGATGCAGATCCGCATCGTTCCATCCTTCTTCTTCACAAACAACACCGGCGCTCCCCACGGCGATACGCTTGGTTGTATATACTTTTTGTCCAATAATTTTTGTAGTTGTACCATCAATTCTTTCATCTCTACTGGTGCCATTCGGTATGGTGCCTTCGATATTGGAGTCGTTCCTTGAGCCAAATCGATCACGAATTCAGATGCTCTATCTGGAGGAAGTCCCGACAAATCGTCCGAAAATACATTAGCGAAATCTCTTACTACTGGTATCTCATCTATTTTCGGATTCTCTTTACGACTATCGACTATGTAAGCTAGATATCCTACACATCCTTGTCGTAACAACTTCCTGGCATGCATCATCGTCAAACAACTCACTTGCCTAGGCGACTTGCTACCATAAAACACAACCTTTGACGGAGTCATAAGGTTAATAAGCTTCTTTTGGCAGTCAATTATCGCTCCATAATTGGATAACCAGTCCATTCCCAAGATAACGTCAAATTCCCCAAGTCGAATAGGGATAAGATCTATGTTCATGATATTATCCTTAATATCCACTCTACAGTTCTTATGAACATACTTAACAGGGATAATTTCTCTATTCACAATTTCTATGTTCATGGGATATTCTAACTCATCCTTAGGCAATTCTAAATTCTTAGCAAAGTCATCGGATATAAATAAACAAGTAGCACCCGAATCAAATAATACGTAAGCATTAACTCTATTGATCGGAATGATACCTGACACCACATCGCGAGACTGCACTGCATCCTGCACTGTCATGTTGAATGTTCTGGCAGTCGGTCGGTTGGTTGCGGTTGGTGTTGTGATAGTCAGAGTGCTTCCACCGGTATTCCCTCTATTTCCTCCTAAACTCGTTCCTCCAAACCCCTTTTTAGGACAATCCCTTGCCAGATGATCCTTTGAACCACAAGTGAAGTAGGCACCCTTCTTTGGGTTTGGACAGTTTGGTGCTATGTGGCCTTCCTGACCATAATTGTAGCACACTCGCTTTCCTTTCATGCAAACTCCCAAATGAGCTTTTTCGCAGGTTGAGCACGCTTCGATTTTCTTCTTCTGCCCTCCTTGCTAACTTTCAGCCGACGAGTTATCAGACCACTTCCTCTTCTGATTATGTCTACGCCCAGTGCTACTCCCACCAGCCTTGTTATTTCCTTCACTTTCATTCTTCTTCTTCTTTTGATCCTGATTATACTTCGTTACTGCATCGCTTCCACCCTCTGCGAGTATGGCCTTCTATAGTACCCTGTTGAATGTCTTCAACTGAAACATCGACACCTTACTATACAACCATGGCTTCAGTCCTTGTTCGAAATGTCTTGCCTTCCTCTCATCAGTATGCACTTGATATGTAGCGAACCTTGCCAATTCGTTAAATCTAGCCGCATAATCTAATACAGACATATTCCCTTGCTTCAATTCTAGAAACTGAACCTCCAATTGGTTTTGCGAGGTAGTCGAGAAATACTTCTCGAAAAACATCTCCTTGAACCTCTTCCAGGTAATCATACCTTCTCCTCCACGAACTTTGTTTGCTTGCCACCAAAAACTGGCTTCAGATTTCAGCATAAACGTTGCAAACGCGGTCTTCTGGTCCTCTCTGACTCTTGCGACCTCAAAAACCTTCTCCATCTCCATAACCTAAGTCTGAGCTTTGATTGGGTTCATGGAGCCTTTAAACTCTGGCGGTCCCACCGCCTTGAAATCCTTAAACGAAGTATTCGGTGGAGCTTGAGGTTGATTATTCATTGCTCCAACTAGAAGGTTCACTAATTGTTGGATGAGATTAGCATTGGCGTTATTGTTGTTATTCGTTGACTCTTCCTGAGCTGGTTGACGATTTTGTCTTCTTCTCGGTGGCATATTTCTGTTAAGAATATACGCTTATTTGGTCTTTATTCAATCCTTCAAACAATTAAGATTTAACTAGAATATTTAATCATATTTCACGTAACACATTACTTCAAATAAACTCTGACATTTCATTCAATTCAAAAGTTTTAACATCATAAGATAGCGTCACTGCTATTTACATCAACTATCCTGAGATAAAGAATCTACAAATATTCCTTTGTTTATAAACACATCGAAATTTACATCATTAACTACCAAATAGTTTTCACATAATTAAACTAATACTATCACTGTCTGTTAAGGCTGTGAATAGCCTTGCTACGTTCCTCTTCCATGATGCGAGACATCGTTCTGCGATCCAGCATGTACGATGGTAGACCTTCAAACTAGATTGGGTACCTTAAAACTCAATCTTGGGCTTCATCCATTGCATTACTAAGTGCAGAGTATGTCTCCTCAAGTTTAGCCTTCTTCGCACGACGATCGTCTTCTGCAAGATCAGCACCACGTGACTCTCGTACCCAGCCCTCCTCTGCTATGGCAAGCCTCTCTGAGCTTTCCTTCAGTTCCTTCTTTAACTTCTCTATTTCTTCAGACTTCTCCTCATTTTGACCCTTCTCGTGGACCAAATCCCATTATACATTTCCCAGTCGTGTGTGAAGAGTCACAATCTCCCCATCCTTCTGCTCAATAGTAATCTGCTGACTAACCACTTGCTCAGTCAAATCCTAAACAGTATCCTGCAACTCTATGATATGATCATAAAGTGCATCATACATCTCAGCATCAATGGAGTTCGGTGGGAACTCCTCTTCTTCCTCTTCCTCTTCCTCCTCAAGATCAGTCTCAGGCTTAGGCTCATGCTCCTGACCAACAACTGTGATCAACGGAGATGGCTCCCTCTGAATCAACTGCTCCCTGACAACATGAATGTCTCGGGGCTCCTCCTCAATAGGAACTCGGGGTTCTTCCTCCCCAGCTCGACTAGCTCCTCCAACAACCGACATCCTGACAACAAAATTTTAAGTTTTAGTTACTAATTCGGGCTAGCGAACACAGAGATTAACACATAAGCACATAGAGACTTTTATTATCTTCAATGAATTAAGAAATTCATCTCTTAGAACTCGATAAGAGTTTTCCTTCACTATGTTCTTCCCATAAGGCTATTACCTAAGGTTGTTCCCCCACCTAAGGTTCATAACCTACAGCTCTGATACCAACCTGTGACACCCCCAAATTCGGGTACTTCCATTCCCATATGATTTGGTGTTCACTATACAAACATCATATAGCTATCTACGCATAATAAAATCAAACCATGAAAAAAATATAAATAATAAAAGATCTCCCCTTATGGGGTTACATCAACTGCATAATAAATAAATCCCAGGTTACTCTAACCTTAAATCACCTTTGCGGAAACATAAACAAATAAGTCTTAAGTAAAATCAATTCTAATTATCATTACATAACCACATAAATAATCAATCTTCATTACTTGCTAAGCTTGCCCTTGCCTTTACTAGTGGAAGGTTTGTCTGCTCTTTCGTTCTTAACTGCAATGTTATTATTACGCAAGAGTGAGCACGATTCCCCACAAGTATAACAATATAACAATATAACAATGAATAATAACATGCGAGAAAAATAACCTCTTCGAATATAAAAGCTCAACTTTTGAATCAAGAATGAATAACAAGAATCAAAAGAAATTTCTGAGGGCCATAAGACCTTGAACTATGTCCTAGGTTGTCAAGGGTTATACTTGAAACCTTTAACAGTCATAAGACTATGGACCTTTCTTCTCGTACTTAGGGGGATCAGTCCTTAGTACCATACTGTGCACAATATCTTAACGCTAAAGCGTAAATAATCCCCTATACAGTGTTGTTCATCTCAGTTCGACATTCGAGTCCGCACCAAAGGAAGTTTGGTTTGGATAATTCATCAAGGGTTCTGAAATTTAGAACGCTCATCAACTATGGACTAGTCGAATCATAAAGGGTTCGCTAGTCTAACAAGGTTTAACAATAATTGATAACTTAATTGAATAGAATCTCAAAAGGTATACAATAGAATAAGTATTGTATAACAGCATCATGATTGAAAGATTTATAAACTTTAATATACAAAACAGACTTGAATAATAAAAATGAGAACTTGCTCAATGTAGAAAGGTGAATTAATCAACTTATATAACGATAACAATTAGGGTTAGAAAACTTGCCTCGTGCGTTGATTACACTTAATTATCTCGTTCTTTGAATTAAATCCTACATATAAATTATGTTCATGATACCAGTCAATAATAACGTACTAAACATCATAAGTTATTCTTTGTTTAATTTCGAATTCATGACTATATTTAGTCAAATTATCATACTTGTTTTCACATAATATAATACTACACGAACAAGAAGTTAATTATATAATCAACGATTCAAATAACATGTAATTGTCTTCTTGACTTGGTAAAAACTCATTTTAGTATCTCATTATATGTCTAACAAGTTTTTTTATATATTCATTAGACTAGGTTACTAACTCATTTCTATACTTGAACATTAAAAAAAAAAACATTTTCTGGACATTCTGCTAAGTGGCGCTGCGGCGCCACTTTTGTACTGGGTCTTGGCGCTGCGGTGCGGTGGAGCTGCGGCGCGGGACATCAGTTCTGGAGTTGGCGTCGTGGCGCGACACTCCAGAATTTGATTCTCAGTTCGCGAAGAACACAGAGTTCAGCGAATTAAACATTACATGATCATTATTTTCCCAAATTAAACATACCCACATGTTAGAATTAATATATAATCAATACCCGATGTTTATAGAGTGATTTTAACCCATTAAAAACACATAATCACAGAATTAAAATATGAAACTTGTACTGTTCTTGATGTTCTTGAAGGTTTGAACATAAATCATAAAAATTGACACTACGTATTCGTTATAACACTGAATCCGTTCATTTAAACTTTGGTCTCTTCGTATCAACATGCTTAATAATATACGAGTGTAAATTTTATGAAATCATTTATGTTTGACACACTAAAATTACGTATAAGGGTCATAAGGCCAAAACCCAAACTCTGTAAATTTTTGAAATAACAAGTCATCGTATTATGAAAGTTGTGATATGAAATCATGCAATACATATATAAAACATGTTATGCTACTCGTATTATTACATATATCTATATAACAACACAATTTTCCAATTGCAGAGACTTTACAGTAAACTTTGAAAACCATGTTTATGAAAACTCAAACAACGTAAAAACAGAATTTGGTTTGGAGAATTTCCCCAGAGTATAAAGTGTATAGTGAGTAAAGATAACAATTCCTTTTTCAGATACTACTTCAATCACAAAGTTTTCCTCTCACAATTTCTCTGAATTCTCCCTGACTCTCAAACACTCTCCTTCTCTGTTTTTCCCAAACTTAGAAAATAAAAAAAGAAAAGAATACGTATAATAAAGGAAAAGAAAACTGACGCGCATAAAGGTCGGTTAATCCAGTCATGGGTAACTGCTAGTAACTCCCACTAAGGCCATGTTTGGCTAGGCTTAATAGATTTTAAAACCATTTAATTTAATAAAGCTTTATCATATAGTTTAATTAATGTCACACTCCTTTATAAAATAAATCAATATTTTATTTAATTTAATATAAATAAAATATAATAAATTCTCATAAATTCACATAGTCGCATAATTAAATTTCTCATTAATAAATAATGTCAAATTATTAACTCTCTAATTAATAATTAAATTAATTAAAATACATTAGACTTATTTAGTATTTCTTTTAATACAATAAGCTCACATAATCACAAACTTCGATAATAAAAATTCTCCACATTAATTTAATAAATGTAACACATATAATTAAATTAATCTATTACAATTACATCAATTAATTCGTTAATCTAATAATTAAATCATCGAAAATATTTATTTACTTCAATAAATATTAAAATTAATTACAAAAATCTCGTTCATCACATAAGTACAACTTGAAGTTAAATTCAGCTAAGTGCGCCTTTGGCGTTAAATCAGGCAAGTTGCTAGGATTACTAGTCAGCTATAAAGGGATTGAGCTGGATCCCACCAAAATCCAGACCATTACGAAAATGCCTATTCCTCAGACAGAGAAGAAAATACGGAGATTTTTGAGAAGAGTCAACTTCATTAGTAGGTTCATTTCTCAACTCACAGCTGTAACAATCCAGATTTTTGTTATAATATTTAAATATTTATTGAATTATAAATATTTATTGATTTATATAAATATTTATTGGATGCGTTTGTTATGGGATAAATAATTATTCAATTTGATTGATTTGATTTAGTTAATTATTTATTTGCTAAATAATTAATGTGCTATGTGGATTGAGTTATGTGATTAAGTGAATTATTTAATAAATTGTTATTAAATAAAGTGTGACAAATAACTATGTTATAAAGAGTTATTAAAATAAATTAAAGTAATTTTAATTTGGTTTTTGCCAAACAAGGCTTACGTATATTAATCCTTTAATTTTAAATGATTTGCCAAATAAAGCCGTATGGCTTTTGGTTTTAATTTTTGAATTATTGTTATATAAATATAATACGTATAATATATATATATATATATATATATATATATATATATATATATATATATATATATATAATAGTTTTATAATTGATAAATTAATTAGGGGTAATTAGTGTACGACGGTTTTAAAAATATTTTGGAAAGCGTACGTTGATTTGTTTTAAGTTTTAGCTATAGCCTGCTGTCTGTATTGTTTAAACCTAAGCCTAAGAAAAACTACAGAGAAAGAAAAGAGAAGAAAAGTGTTTGAGAATTTGTGACTGAGAGAAAAAGTTCTGTGTTCGTCAAAAGCTATTCTCAGTGAAAGGTTTTCTAAAAGCAACAAAAAGGTATGTGTTATAATCTTAACATAGGTTTTATAGTATAACTATTTAGCCTATTTGTTTCTTGAAACTCAACTTCACTGTATATGAGTTTTTACAAAGGTTGTCTGTACATCATGTTTATGTAATTGATTTTGAAATCCTGAATAATTATAATTGTAATTGATTCAACTAGCATATATATATGTATATGTGTTGCATGCTAAATTAAGTTCATTGAGAAAGAGAACTTGGTTTTACAGTGAAAAATAAATATACGAATATATGTTTTGCATGATAACAAAAAATTCGTGTATGCTAGTTATGAAGTTGAAGGTCATGTATGTTTATTTGGTATGAATTTCAGAAAATTCGTAATTTAAAGGAATCAAATTGGTTATAACCATGGAATTACAGTTTACTGTATTTTATATATCGATAATGGAGTTTTGGTTTTTAAAAAAGTGTTTTCAAAGATTTGGTTTCCTAGTATTGTTGATTAGTTACGTTAAAACTAGTATATGTATGTTGGGTAGTGTGTATATATGTAATTTATATAAGTTAGCATGTTAATTTAGATGTTAGCAGTGTTAAATAGATAGAAATTAGTTGTTCTGTTCTCCGATGGTTGGGTTCTACAAGTTTCGGTGCCCTAGTGCCAAATTTTGTGACCCAGCGCCACTGGCTAGCTTATAATTCGCGCCCCAGCACTAGAATTCGCGCCCCAGCGCCACTATCTCACGCCCCAGCACTGAAAAAGTGGTCTGGGTTGGACAATTTTGACCTCCTGTAGTAAAATGGCCATAACTTCCTCATACGAACTCCGATTGAGGTGATTCAAGATGATCCGGAACGAGGACGAGTAGAACTACAACTTTCGTTCTTTAAGTTTTTCAATTTGACGTCATTAGGATGGGTCAAAATGATCATCTTTAGGACTATTGTGTTTTCAGAGGCAATCGGAGGGTGTCGGGCATGCACATATGCTATGTAGTGCTCCAGACCATAAAAGATGATGTCCTAAGTTATAAAACATGAATGTTAGTAAATATAATGATGTTTAACATTAATAAATAATGTATTAGATAAGTTATAGAAGCATAGTAAGCATACATAAGAGAGGCAAATCGGGCGTGTGACGAATGAACGTCGAAACGTCGTGCCAAGTGTTAATGAACTTAAAAAGTGTTTCAATTCAATTGAAATGAATATTATAAGATATGAAGTGGATTTAATATAAAGCCAATAGGTAGTCCCAGCAAGACTTAAGCACTTGAATGAACTGTGAATATGAAATACAGTGAGATATAAGTTGAAAGTTAACACAATTAAGTTGAACATTGTGTATTTATTAATAAGAAAGATTATGAGATATAGAGTATAGTTTACATTACAATTACTATGTATTTTTATGTGACTAATATTTGATGTGTATGATTATATAATTGCGTAGGGCACGTGAAGTGCAGATAGTTGTAAGCTGTTAAACTGTTATTGGTAAACAACGATCAAGGCAAGTCTTTCGGTTCCTATTTTCTACGTGGACTTGATGAACTGTTTTAAATTGCATAATATGTTATGCATGTTGAATCATGAAATGTTAAAGTCAATATATGACTGCATTATTTTGGCTAAGTAATGATAATTGAGTAAGGAACTCAATCTTTATATTTGCTATGTGAATTAAAAGCATGTATGCCATGTTACTTTAATGAGATGTATATCGAGCATGTTATTATATGTTATGTGATACATGAAAACTGTTAGACTTTGTTGGGCTGTCGAGCTCACTCTTGCAAATAACCACTTTTGCAAGTCAAGATTTTAAGGTAAAGATATGTGCTAAGTGAGTTATAGAGATCTATATTCACGAAAATTACTTATGTTTTATGAGAAATGTATTTCATATTTTGAACGTAACATGTTGTTAAATTGTAAGTTGAACTATCCAATGTATATGGATATTTAGTTATGATGTAAGACTTTGTATAGTCATTTTGTTGTAACGATTCATGATATAAGATTGAATCAAAGAGATATAGTGTAAAGGTTGCGATTCAGGGCAAGAAAGAAGGAAATGTATAAACATTTTAAATATTCCGCTATTTTATTATTTTTAATATCGAATAATAATGTAAAATTAGAGATTTAATGTATGGTTAACGACCGAAGTTGAGATTTTAAATTGTATGGATTTTTGGGTCGTTACAGTTGGTATCAAAGCTATAAGTTATAAACCTTAGGTAGGAGTACCGTAGGCTATAACCTTAGAGAAGAGAGGTGAAGATAATGAACGAATAAGCTCAAATAGAGTTTGAACAATAAGGGATTAAAACTTGCATGAAAGGATTCAAAGAAGAATCTCGCAGAGTTATAAGGAATATAAATGTGGGGTTACCCAACTCTAATACTAATGATGTAAGGTGATAATAAATAGACAATGTCTATAAAAAGATAGTGATAAAGAATTTATGAATAGAGAGTTATGTCTAAGTGTGGTACAATTGTACTCTTTAATAGTTGATATATGGTATCTGAGCTAAACGATTCCTTCATGGAGCGGAGGTATATACGAACTAGCAACTCGGAACCTAGTTTGTTGGTTGTTTGTGGGAAACCACTCAGCGTACCATATTGAAACTGTTAGAGACTCGATGTGTACCAAGTGTAGAAATGGACACGTATGATGAGAGTTTAGAACTTGAATGAAATTTTGAGCGATGTAAATGAAGTTAGAAATTCTTAAAGGAAGAATTGTTATATAAACAAGAAGATTCAAAGAAGAATCTTGAAGAGATATAAAGATAAGAAATGGAGTTTCCTAACTCCAATAGCCAAGATAACGAATAATGTCGTAAATGATGAAAAAGAGAAAGAATGAGGATCGTAAAACAAAACGATCACGAGTTAACAAAAGAATTTTAAGAGAGATGATTATAGAATAAGGTCACAACGTGATCTGTTTAAGTTATAGAAGAAAGATGGTCTGTAATGTTTGAATGATTATAGCTTAATGCTGTGAAGATGGTGTACTATGAAATAGTACGAGATAACTCATGAGGAGTTATAGATAATGTGATACGAGGAATTCGTATTGAGCAAGTTAAGGGTAATTTGTTAAGAGAAAGATAGAGTTAGGTGGGTTTTCAACTGAGGACTCATGTGATGGCTGAGTTGTACAAATCCTTGTACGGGCGAGGGTTTTGTGCTTGCACTCAGTTTATCATATTGATAATCATTGGAATGTTTGTGTCGCGCTATTTGCTATATGCCTGATGAGAAGGTGATTCATTTCTCATGTGTACAACAGATAGGTAGAGTTAGTTAGATAATATCATAAGGTTAAGTGCGAGTTCTTAAAACTCATACTTATGGTAGGTTCGTGACTCATAATTATATGGTATGTTTTTGAACCCCTCAGCGAATGGATGCCTATGGTCTGACTAGGATAAGTTCTTAAACTCATATGATTGTGGTAAGTTCCTAAACTCATAACGTGTGGTAAGTTTGACGAACTGGGTATAGATAAGTGTAAATGGAGTATTGAGGATGATAGGAATAGATAGAATTATTAAGTAATGAATCAGTATAGAAGGTGGAGACATAGGTTTTTCCAAATCTTCTAGCCTTGCTAGATTTTCGAAATTTATTGACTTCGTGCCTATGGTTGTACTTGTGATTTTTGAAAAATGTTGGATCACACTAGTGAACTAAAGAATTTTTAAAACAGTACTATTATTCGCGTATCTATGTTGTTTGTTTCAGCTAGAAAAAAAATGATTTTTAAATTTTCAAAATATATTTTAATTATATATATCAGGTGATATGATAAACGATGGAGTCATCAATGCAATAGAACCTGGTGTTGGATGTGATCATATGATCGTCAGCCCACTATGGTGAGATGTAGTATGACAACGTCATAATCATGACGCCAAAAAAAAAATTTAAGATTTCTTTAAGATATGAGAATACATATGTATGTATATATGTATGTATATGTATATTTCGGTTGATGTCCAAATTGTTGAATAGGTCTATGCTATTTGATTCAGCTAGACAAATATTGAAAGATGTACATGAAATTCAAACATTCATTGAAAAGTTATGCTAAACCAAATTATTTTGGTGCGGATTCATATGTTAAAAAGCTGAGTTGAACAACCCTATAAGGGGACATGTTTTTGGGGACAATGGTTCCGAGCGTAACGCATATAGTCGTTACAAAACACTACGTTGCGGCCCAACATAGTGGTACAATAGGCTGGCCACCTAGTGTACGAGTGGAAGGTGTTTTCAGTCTTTGTGATTGATAAACATTCTGCCAAAGAGGGTTTAAAGTGTGATGAACCGGAGGGGGTGAAGCACTATTAAACCTAGATAATAGAGTTCACGGTCTTGTGACCCCTCAGCATGATTTGGAATCTTTTAAATTCCTGAGTTATTCATACTACTTCCCAATTATTGAACAATTGTGGAAGATTCTTTTTATTCTGCATAATGGAAATGAAAAAGGAAAGTATTCCTTAGAAAGAAGTGAGTCGTAAAATATGACACTGAATGATGAATATGTTGAATAAGTGAGAAAAGAGATTTTGAAGTGTGAAGTAGATGAGTTATCAAAGAATAATGTGAAACTTTTAATATAAAAGTTAATAATTGTAGAATGATCTTTGTGGAAAGAAAATGGTTATAGAAACCAATGAATGAATGAAGTAGTGATGTAAAATCTACTTTGATAGAATGAATGAATAAAAATTAATAAATAAAATTTCGAGGACGAAATTCTTAGAAGAAAGGGTGAATGTAATATCCTGAGTGTTTATGATAGCGATTCCCGAGTGTTTATGATAACGATCCTTAGAAAAGGAAATAAATGGGTTAAAAGATATATAATACTCAAAATATAATTGAGTTCAAATGAAAGTTATGAAATGAAACCTAGAATTTGTTAGGTAATGAATGTAGTAGGAAATATAAAATCTATATTTAGATAAAATAATGAAAGATTTCTCTGAGTTATTTGTTTAATTTGTGTCTTCGATTATTGGGACAGAATCTTTTAAGTAGGGAAGATTGTAACGAATGAGTGGCTTGAGTTGTGATTCTGAGGACAGAATCCTTGTAAGGAGGGAATGATGTAACAATCCAGATTTTTTTTATAATATTTAAATATCTATTGAATTATAAATATTTATTGATTTATATAAATATTTATTGGATGTGTTTGTTATGGGATAAACAATTATTCAATTTGATTAATTTGATTTAGTTAATTATTTATTTGTTAAATAATTAATGTGTTATGTGGATTGAGTTATGTGATTAAGTGAATTATTTAATAAATTATTATTAAATAAAGTGTGACAAATAACTATGTTATAAAGAGTTATTAAAATAAATTAAAGTAATTTTAATTAGGTTTTTACCAAACAAGGTTTACGTATATTAATTCTTTAATTTTAAATGATTTGCCAAATAAAGTCGTATGGCTTTTGGTTTTAATTTTTGAATTATTGTTATATAAATATAATACGTATAATATATATAATAGTTTTATAATTGATAAATTAACAAGGGGTAATTAGTGTACGACGGTTTTAAAAACGTTTTGGAAAGCGTACGTTGATTTGTTTTAAGTTTTAGCTATAGCCTGTTATCTGTATTGTTTAAACCTAAGCCTAAGAAAAACTACAGAGAAAGAAAAGAGAAGAAAAGTGTCTGAGAATTTGTGACTAAGAGAAAAGGTTCTGTGTTTGTCAAAAGCTATTCTTAGTGAAAGGTTTTCTAAAAGCAACAAAAAGGTATGTGTTATAATCTTAACATAGGTTTTGTAGTATAACTATTTAGCCTCTGTGTTTCTTGAAACTCAACTTCACTTTATATCAGTTTTTACAAAGGTTGTCTGTAAATCATGTTTATGTAATTGATTTTGAAATCCTGAATAATTATAATTGTAATTGATAGAACTAGCATATATATATGTATATGTGTTGCATGCTAAATTAAGTTCATTGAGAAAGAGAACTTGGTTTTACAGTAAAAAATAAATATACGAATATATGTTTTGCATGGTAACAAAAAATTCATGTATGCTAGTTATGAAGTTGAAGGTCATGTATGTTTATTTGGTATAAATTTCAGAAAATTCATAGTTTAAAGGAATCCAATTGGTTATAACCATGGAATTACAGTTTACTGTATTTTATATATCGATAATAGAGTTTTGGTTTTTAAAACAGTATTTTCAAAGATTTAGTTTCCTAGTATTGTTGATTAGTTGCGTTAAAACTAGTATATAAATGTTGGGTAGTGTGTATATGTGTAATTTATATAAGTTAGCATGTTAATTTAGATGTTAGCAGTGTTAAATAGACAGAAATTAGTTGTTCTGTTCTCCGATGGTTGGGTTCTGCAAGTTTCGGCGCCCCAGCGCCAAATTTCGCGACCCAGCGCCACTGGCTAGCTTATAATTCGCGCCCCAGCGCTAGAATTCTTGCCCCAACGCTGGAATTCGCGCCACAGCGCCACTGTCTCGCACCCCACGACGATGTCTAACTCATCCATGTATCGTGGCATGTACACGTACGATAATACACATAGCATCAATGCATCCACTCTGGCAAAATGCCACTGGTCCTCTGGTATGGTGAAATCCCCAGAATACTGAGCATAGCTATCCTCATAGCCAAATCTATCAATCAGAAAAAGCTGGGATATCATGTGGCCGGATGTGATCTCATTGTGTATTTATTAATAAGAAAGATTATGAGATATAGAGTATAGTTTACATTACAATTACTATGTATTTTTATGTGACTAATATTTGATGTGTATGATTATATAATTGCGTAGGGCACGTGAAGTGCAGATAGTTGTAAGCTGTTAAACTGTTATTGGTAAACAACGATCAAGGCAAGTCTTTCGGTTCCTATTTTCTACGTGGACTTGATGAACTGTTTTAAATTGCATAATATGTTATGCATGTTGAATCATGAAATGTTAAAGTCAATATATGACTGCATTATTTTGGCTAAGTAATGATAATTGAGTAAGGAACTCAATCTTTATATTTGCTATGTGAATTAAAAGCATGTATGCCATGTTACTTTAATGAGATGTATATCGAGCATGTTATTATATGTTATGTGATACATGAAAACTGTTAGACTTTGTTGGGCTGTCGAGCTCACTCTTGCAAATAACCACTTTTGCAAGTCAAGATTTTAAGGTAAAGATATGTGCTAAGTGAGTTATAGAGATCTATATTCACGAAAATTACTTATGTTTTATGAGAAATGTATTTCATATTTTGAACGTAACATGTTGTTAAATTGTAAGTTGAACTATCCAATGTATATGGATATTTAGTTATGATGTAAGACTTTGTATAGTCATTTTGTTGTAACGATTCATGATATAAGATTGAATCAAAGAGATATAGTGTAAAGGTTGCGATTCAGGGCAAGAAAGAAGGAAATGTATAAACATTTTAAATATTCCGCTATTTTATTATTTTTAATATCGAATAATAATGTAAAATTAGAGATTTAATGTATGGTTAACGACCGAAGTTGAGATTTTAAATTGTATGGATTTTTGGGTCGTTACAGTTGGTATCAAAGCTATAAGTTATAAACCTTAGGTAGGAGTACCGTAGGCTATAACCTTAGAGAAGAGAGGTGAAGATAATGAACGAATAAGCTCAAATAGAGTTTGAACAATAAGGGATTAAAACTTGCATGAAAGGATTCAAAGAAGAATCTCGCAGAGTTATAAGGAATATAAATGTGGGGTTACCCAACTCTAATACTAATGATGTAAGGTGATAATAAATAGACAATGTCTATAAAAAGATAGTGATAAAGAATTTATGAATAGAGAGTTATGTCTAAGTGTGGTACAATTGTACTCTTTAATAGTTGATATATGGTATCTGAGCTAAACGATTCCTTCATGGAGCGGAGGTATATACGAACTAGCAACTCGGAACCTAGTTTGTTGGTTGTTTGTGGGAAACCACTCAGCGTACCATATTGAAACTGTTAGAGACTCGATGTGTACCAAGTGTAGAAATGGACACGTATGATGAGAGTTTAGAACTTGAATGAAATTTTGAGCGATGTAAATGAAGTTAGAAATTCTTAAAGGAAGAATTGTTATATAAACAAGAAGATTCAAAGAAGAATCTTGAAGAGATATAAAGATAAGAAATGGAGTTTCCTAACTCCAATAGCCAAGATAACGAATAATGTCATAAATGATGAAAAAGAGAAAGAATGAGGATCGTAAAACAAAACGATCACGAGTTAACAAAAGAATTTTAAGAGAGATGATTATAGAATAAGGTCACAACGTGATCTGTTTAAGTTATAGAAGAAAGATGGTCTGTAATGTTTGAATGATTATAGCTTAATGCTGTGAAGATGGTGTACTATGAAATAGTACGAGATAACTCATGAGGAGTTATAGATAATGTGATACGAGGAATTCGTATTGAGCAAGTTAAGGGTAATTTGTTAAGAGAAAGATAGAGTTAGGTGGGTTTTCAACTGAGGACTCATGTGATGGCTGAGTTGTACAAATCCTTGTACGGGCGAGGGTTTTGTGCTTGCACTCAGTTTATCATATTGATAATCATTGGAATGTTTGTGTCGCGCTATTTGCTATATGCCTGATGAGAAGGTGATTCCTTTCTCATGTGTACAACAGATAGGTAGAGTTAGTTAGATAATATCATAAGGTTAAGTGCGAGTTCTTAAAACTCATACTTATGGTAGGTTCGTGACTCATAATTATATGGTATGTTTTTGAACCCCTCAGCGAATGGATGCCTATGGTCTGACTAGGATAAGTTCTTAAACTCATATGATTGTGGTAAGTTCCTAAACTCATAACGTGTGGTAAGTTTGACGAACTGGGTATAGATAAGTGTAAATGGAGTATTGAGGATGATAGGAATAGATAGAATTATTAAGTAATGGATCAGTATAGAAGGTGGAGACATAGGTTTTTCCAAATCTTCTAGCCTTGCTAGATTTTCGAAATTTATTGACTTCGTGCCTATGGTTGTACTTGTGATTTTTGAAAAATGTTGGATCACACTAGTGAACTAAAGAATTTTTAAAACAGTACTATTATTCGCGTATCTATGTTGTTTGTTTCAGCTAGAAAAAAAAATGATTTTTAAATTTTCAAAATATATTTTAATTATATATATCAGGTGATATGATAAACGATGGAGTCATCAATGCAATAGAACCTGGTGTTGGATGTGATCATATGATCGTCAGCCCACTATGGTGAGATGTAGTATGACAACGTCATAATCATGACGCCAAAAAAAAAAATTTAAGATTTCTTTAAGATATGAGAATACATATGTATGTATATATGTATGTATATGTATATTTCGGTTGATGTCCAAATTGTTGAATAGGTCTATGCTATTTGATTCAGCTAGACAAATATTGAAAGATGTACATGAAATTCAAACATTCATTGAAAAGTTATGCTAAACCAAATTATTTTGGTGCGGATTCATATGTTAAAAAGCTGAGTTGAACAACCCTATAAGGGGACATGTTTTCGGGGACAATGGTTCCGAGCGTAACGCATATAGTCGTTACAAAACACTACGTTGCGGCCCAACATAGTGGTACAATAGGCTGGCCACCTAGTGTACGAGTGGAAGGTGTTTTCAGTCTTTATGATTGATAAACATTTTGCCAAAGAGGGTTTAAAGTGTGATGAACCGGAGGGGGTGAAGCACTATTAAACCTAGATAATAGAGTTCACGGTCTTGTGACCCCTCAGCATGATTTGGAATCTTTTAAATTCCTGAGTTATTCATACTACTTCCCAATTATTGAACAATTGTGGAAGATTCTTTTTATTCTGCATAATGGAAATGAAAAAGGAAAGTATTCCTTAGAAAGAAGTGAGTCGTAGAATATGACACTGAATGATGAATATGTTGAATAAGTGAGAAAAGAGATTTTGAAGTGTGAAGTAGATGAGTTATCAAAGAATAATGTGAAACTTTTAATAGAAAAGTTAATAATTGTAGAATGATCTTTGTGGAAAGAAAATGGTTATAGAAACCAATGAATGAATGAAGTAGTGATGTAAAATCTACTTTGATAGAATGAATGAATAAAAATTAATAAATAAAATTTCGAGGACGAAATTCTTAGAAGAAAGGTGAATGTAATATCCTGAGTGTTTATGATAGCGATTCCCGAGTGTTTATGATAACGATCCTTAGAAAAGGAAATAAATGGGTTAAAAGATATATAATACTCAAAATATAATTGAGTTCAAATGAAAGTTATGAAATGAAACCTAGAATTTGTTAGGTAATGAATGTAGTAGGAAATATAAAATCTATATTTAGATAAAATAATGAAAGATTTCTCTGAGTTATTTGTTTAATTTGTGTCTTCGATTATTGGGACAAATCTTTTAAGTAGGGAAGATTGTAACGAATGAGTGGCTTGAGTTGTGATTCTGAGGACAAAATCCTTGTAAGGAGGGAATGATGTAACAATCCAGATTTTTTTTATAATATTTAAATATTTATTGAATTATAAATATTTATTGATTTATATAAATATTTATTGGATGTGTTTGTTATGGGATAAACAATTATTCAATTTGATTAATTTGATTTAGTTAATTATTTATTTGTTAAATAATTAATGTGTTATGTGGATTGAGTTATGTGATTAAGTGAATTATTTAATAAATTATTATTAAATAAAGTGTGACAAATAACTATGTTATAAAGAGTTATTAAAATAAATTAAAGTAATTTTAATTAGGTTTTTGCCAAACAAGGTTTACGTATATTAATCCTTTAATTTTAAATGATTTGCCAAATAAAGCCGTATGGCTTTTGGTTTTAATTTTTGAATTATTGTTATATAAATATAATACGTATAATATATATAATAGTTTTATAACTGATAAATTAACAAGGGGTAATTAGTGTACGATGGTTTTAAAAACGTTTTGGAAAGCGTACGTTGATTTGTTTTAAGTTTTAGCTATAGCCTGTTATCTGTATTGTTTAAACCTAAGCCTAAGAAAAACTACAGAGAAAGAAAAGAGAAGAAAAGTGTCTGAGAATTTGTGACTAAGAGAAAAGGTTCTGTGTTTGTCAAAAGCTATTCTTAGTGAAAGGTTTTCTAAAAGCAACAAAAAGGTATGTGTTATAATCTTAACATAGGTTTTGTAGTATAACTATTTAGCCTCTGTGTTTCTTGAAACTCAACTTCACTTTATATCAGTTTTTACAAAGGTTGTCTGTAAATCATGTTTATGTAATTGATTTTGAAATCCTGAATAATTATAATTGTAATTGATAGAACTAGCATATATATATGTATATGTGTTGCATGCTAAATTAAGTTCATTGAGAAAGAGAACTTGGTTTTACAGTAAAAAATAAATATACGAATATATGTTTTGCATGGTAACAAAAAATTCATGTATGCTAGTTATGAAGTTGAAGGTCATGTATGTTTATTTGGTATAAATTTCAGAAAATTCATAGTTTAAAGGAATCCAATTGGTTATAACCATGGAATTACAGTTTACTGTATTTTATATATCGATAATAGAGTTTTGGTTTTTAAAACAGTATTTTCAAAGATTTAGTTTCCTAGTATTGTTGATTAGTTGCGTTAAAACTAGTATATGAATGTTGGGTAGTGTGTATATGTGTAATTTATATAAGTTAGCATGTTAATTTAGATGTTAGCAGTGTTAAATAGACAGAAATTAGTTGTTCTGTTCTCCGATGGTTGGGTTCTGCAAGTTTCGGCGCCCCAGCGCCAAATTTCGCGACCCAGCGCCACTGGCTAGCTTATAATTCGCGCCCTAGCGCTAGAATTCTTGCCCCAACGCTGGAATTCGCGCCACAGCGCCACTGTCTCGCACCCCACGACGATGTCTAACTCATCCATGTATCGTGGCATGTACACGTACGATAATACACATAGCATCAATGCATCCACTCTGGCAAAATGCCACTGGTCCTCTGGTATGGTGAAATCCCCAGAATACTGAGCATAGCTATCCTCATAGCCAAATCTATCAATCAGAAAAAGCTGGGATATCATGTGGCCGGATGTGATCTCATCCTACACAACTCTCGGCCTCAGCCCGGTGAGAGTCATAAACTGACGGCTCATGTCACCAACAGCCATATGCACGCAAGGTCTGTCAAGTAGCAACATCGTCAAACGTGCATACTCCTCCAAAGTCAGAGTTAACTTCTGGGTCCTAAACCAAAAAACTTGCCTCTCCGGTACCCAATGCTCCAGCTTGCCCTCCACAAATCCTATTAGAACCTGAAACATCAAAAGGGTCATGGTATGCTGCAACAGCTGATCTACGGTCACCCTATCTGGGGGTGACATACTATCATACCAATATCTCAGACGGGATGCTACCAATACTGGTGGGGTGAGATCTATGCGGCTGATTGTCGAAGAAGACATCTGTGTGGGCCATATCATAATACCATCCAGGGGTCAATGCTGAATATCTTTGGACATACATATATATGCATAACATGATACATGCATAACAAATAATAGATGACAATATAATGTAGGGAATAGAAGCTAGTACATACATTCCTAAATACATCATCATCTATATACAACATCTCTGTACAGCTAAAAATATAGGGAAATGGGGCACAGACGCCCTACTACTAACAGAGGCCTATCAAAAGATATAGTGAGAATAGGGCCCACCCCACCGGCTCGGTCCAGTTTGAGTTGCAAAGGAGTTCTCACAAGCTGAAAAGGCCAAATTAGAGATAAAAACGCTACGCGATTGAGCAGAATAGCCTGAAATCTTGGTTTTTCTGGGCCCGACTGTGGCTTTCATATCATTCATTGGTATTCGCCCGAACACAGGGTATACTATACCGATGATCCCCATCATTGCATATCACATTCGGCAATACCACACAGAGGTCCAATGTCGTAAATCCAGGGTTGTTGCCCTAATCTTCTCAAATGTAATCCCCGACGGGGGTAACAATGCATGATAATCATCTCAAATAGATCCCTGACAGGGTTACAACACATGTTCTGCTGATACACACACTAGTGATGATCCAAGAGATCCCCGGCGGGGGTTACAACGCATGTTACGCTGATACACACATCAGCGATGATCCAAGAGATCCCCGTCGGGGGTTACAGCGCATTGTCATCTGTCCACAAACAGATCACCGATGGGGTTACAACATATATTATGCGTTGACACACACATCAGTGAGGATTAAACAGATCCCCAGCGGGGGTTACAACACATATTTTTTGTTGATGCACATCACAACAAAGGTCAAGCAACCTTGACATCAGTTCAGCCGTTGGCAGGTAAACCCAACGTCGCATCGGAAGCCATCCGATGATTGCATCAGTTGATACACACATCAACAAAGGCCAAGAAGCCTTGGCATTCATCCCTAGCAGGGAGTTCATCCGTTGACATACACGTCAGCAGAGGATCAAATAGATCCGCGGCGGGGGTTACAACGCGTGGTCAACCGTTGGTTCACATGTCAACGAAGGTCGGGCAACCTTGACAACACATACTGTTGGCAGTAAATCCAACAGAACATTGATATGTCCTGGCAATACAAACCAGGGAGGATCAACATCATCGGGGAGGATCGATGATGGAATATGTTATGCACATCCTCAAACAGACAAAATTTTATCCCCAGAGGTCTCTTGTACACGAGAGGCACATCTTGGGAGTAAAGTCCGTATCAAGGATTTAGGACTTTGGTGATAGCCCCAACGTCAACATCCTAATAGGTTTGGATCACACATCCAAGCTTACCGTCATTACCATCACCGGTAGAAGCAACAGGGAGCCGGCAATCATCCCCATCATGTGGGAAAGCAATCCATATGCATCATCAATATGCATCATACACTTGCATCATGTTGCTCCATATAGCATCATATTTTTCTTGCTACATTTCAAGTGTCTAGGATTCTTTATCCTATCCGTGCCATTGCATTGCATGAATATGATAAAGAGGGGCATCTGTAGACACTAAAAAATTTTGCACACCTATTACTGACATTGTAGGAGGGCATATTCGTCTTTCAGACATAACCCTAGAAGATAACTCATATCCAGTTTGGATACTACCGGAAGCTCAGTCTCAACCCCAAAACACACAACGGGAACATCAGTTCCAACCTCGAAGATAACCCCGAGGCCTGCATTTCCAATACCAGAAATTACACCGGAGAAGACCGATTCATCCCGGAGATAACCCCGAGATATTCAGTCTCAGTCCCAACACTGGGAATAGCAGATTCCAACATTGGAGATAATCCCAAGGAAGGCACTGCGAATAGCAGATTCCAACGTTGGAGATAACCCCAAGGAAGGCAGTTACAGTTCAGGAGATAACCCCAGAAATGCTTGTTTCAAATGCATGCAATCAGCTTCAACCTCGGCGCTTACACCGAGGCACTCAGTACAAGGCCCGACAATAACACCGGGAATACAAGCACACCTCAGAGATGACACTGAGGACCTTCAGCACTTGCAGCAGTCCAATCTCAGAGATAACCCTGAGCAACATCTGTTTTATCAGCCCAAACTAGAGATAACCCTGGTGAGGGGCAAAGTCATCATCTTGCCACCTTGACGCCACATCACGCAATCTCAACATTTTAGACATACATTTCTACACTGCAATGTCCCACAAGAACCAAGTAAGTCCAATCCCGAGTGACTATTATATAGGGTAACGGATAGAATTTGAAGCGTGAAGACCGGAGGGCATAGTCTCATCTTCCTGACTTCGTACAACCTCTAATCCCATGTCATTGCGTAACTCTCGACAACAACAATCCATAAATAGGTCTTACACACCTCAGTCGGATGCCCGAATTGAAGTTCTGAATGTTCGAGCGGACATCACGTTGCATGCGTGCATGTACTTCGAGACGACGAGACCCGCGAAGCCCGGGCAACCCGGGCAGCCACAGGTACATCTGCGACCGAGCCGCAGGTACCTGCGGCTCCCCCCTCTGTAAATAGAGGGCTTGGGGTGGCCATTTTGTAATAGAAAAGGCGAGGAAGTGTTACCTCTTTTTCAGTTTTGATAAAAGAGCTCTAACTCATGCAAGCATACATGTATCAACAAGTAATACAGAGTAACTAGAGTATCGATCTCATAGAGAAAGTTGTCAAATTTAAACTACTATGCATCAATTAAATCACTATATTTATATGCTTAGACTAATAACTATATTAGTGAATTACTCTAATGGCGAATATCAACTAAAATAAGACTAATAATGGAATAAATCAAATCTGAAAATAATGGGATCCTAACTTCATTTAATACTTCATCAAAGTACTACTATCATGCAAGAAGTGTTCACATATCACAGGAAAATAGTCAAGAGCAGTAATAGAGTCATAGCCATTTTTTAATGCACTATGACCTACTTACATAGCATCCACAGATGATAAACTCCATGTAATCGTTAATATAACCAAAATCACTATATGTCTATGTGAAATTGCAATCATACTGAACTTAAGCACAAGCCCTTATTTTAACTCACACAGTGAAACATTATATGTCTATATGGTTCACAAAATACACAAGTCATAAAAAACAACCCCATATTCGTATGCCATCATGATTACAATCCATACTTGCATGTTCATAGTCAATTCCATACAAGTACTGAGACGAATGGTGATCAAGCATTCATACATGCAAAACAACCACGATAGAAATCCTATATGATATGCAAAACAGTCCTAGCATTCAAGCATGCAATTAAAGCATATATTAAAATCCGTTAGAATCCCATAATGGAGTTTAGTTTATGACTGAACCAAAAGCCATTATGAGATCAAAGCAAAACATGGCTAATAAGCAAATAATTAAAAGATGAAGGATAGAACGATCAAACCCAATTATTGAATATAAACCAATGTTAATGATCAAATCCTCATAAAATTACAGCAAAATAATAATACTAATCCACAATGATAGAGAATCCCAAGAAGAATTGGAAGAGTAGGCGTTTTGGCTTTGTTCTACGTTGGAATCTCCCTCAAGGAGTAAACCCTAGTTACTATGATGAAAATACGTCAAAAGTTAGCAAAGATACGTCTGACACCAGTCAGATATCGTTTTTAATCAATTACAACCATTTTAAATAAAATAATAAAATAAAACAAATCAGCAGCTTTAGGCCTCGCGCGCGGCCGTGCGCCCCTCCAGTGTATATCTCGCGCGGGCGCGCGACTTGCAGTGGGTAAAGTTGTCTGGCCAGGTGCTCGCGCGAGCGAGCGTCTCCAAGCTTGTTATGCCGCGCGGCCGCGCGGCTAGCAGTCTGTATCTTCTGATTCTGCTGCTGCACTGATTTGCTCTACTGCTCCATCCTTTGTCCATCCATACTTGTCCATTCATGCTTCACTTGATCCTCGCCTTCATGCGTCCATTAGCCTCGTGCCCTCTAATACCACCAAAACAGGCCATTTTCTGCACTTTTTCACCAAAAAGAGTTTTAAGTAAATGCAATGCAAAATAACATGAAATGCACTAAAAACACACTAAAATGTACTTGAGATAGGCATAGTTCGAGTGAATTGGTATTCAATAAGTAGGTATAAATCCCACTTATCAGGAAGCTCTGCCCAATTTGCTCTGTGCACACCCTAAACTGAGTGATTTCTCATTTTAAACACTTGTAAGCTCACATATAGCTATTTTTCTACCGACGGGAGCCAAGTGTTCATCCACTTAAAGTTATAGAAATCTTCTTTGGCAACCCACTATAACAGATAAATTTTTCGAGTTGTGATTCTGGGGACAGAATCCTTTTAAGGAGAGAAGGATGTAACGATTGAGAAATTTATAATTTAATTTAAATATTTATGGATTAAATAAATATTTTAAATAATTAATTTATTGAGAAAAATAAATAATTTATGAATTGTAGTGAATTGATTTAGTAACAAAATTGATTAATGTTAATTAAATTGAATAATGATAATTTTATTTTAATGATTTAATTTCAGGAAATAATTAAATTATATCAATTGCTTAATATTTAGGAAAATAATTAAATTAAAATGCATTGTTTAATTTAAAGGAAATAAATAAATTAAATATAGTGATGTGTCTAATTTATTAATTAAATTGGATATACAATTCTTTATTATTCGTAAATATAATTATAATAGAAATTATTTTAATTACCATTACAAGTTATTTAAATTAATTAAGCTAAAGTTATTTAAATAACTAGAGTGTGACACATGAAACTATATAATATAAATAATATAATAATAATTTAGTTTGGAAAATAGGTGCTTAGCCAAACAAGGCCTTGTGGCCTTTGACTTGTTTCTAACAGAAGCCTTTTCGTTTTTTTTAATTGACGTACGTGTGATTGTGGCTAGCTTATATTTTCCTACGTGTCTTATTTTTCCATAAGGCTAGACAATATAGAAAATACAGAGAAGGTTTGAGAGAAGAAGATAAACACAGAGGAGATTGAGAGTAAGAGTTTGAGAGAATTTTCTGTGATTATCAAGTGGAAGAGGAGGGTTTGCTAATTATTTTGCTAATCAAGGTATAAACTTTTCCTATTCTTACTTTTAGTCTCGGTATATATATATATATATATATATATATATATATATATATATATATATATATATATATATATATATATATATATATATATATATATCTATGTGATTGGAAATCACGTGAATTGTGGTGTATATATGTTCATATAGTTTTGCAAAATCTGTTAATCATCATATATGGTTGATGCTTGTTTGTTAAATACATGAAATTTGAGTTTGTAGGGATAAAAATATATCACAGTGTTTATGTTCATATAATATGGCTTAGAAAGTATGAAATTTGATGCTCTATATGTGTTGTAATCTGTGATTTGTTATTGGATTGTGTTAGTATGTTAAGAAATGAAAGCAACATAGTTTAAATCATGTTAATTGGTTAAGAAACTAGTTCGTGACGATCTAATTCGCTGAAACCGTAAAATATGGTGAAATTTGGAAAAAATATGGTTATGATTCTTCAAAGTTGTGTGTATATGATGTTTATGTAGTTAGAATGGTGTATAGCATGCTTAACTATGATATTACAAAGTTTTAGATGTTGAAGTTTGGAGAATTTTTGTGGAATTGGGATTTTTGGCTTATAGCAAAGTCTAGTTTCGTGTTCTTTAAAAACTAGAACTGGTGTGTCGCGCAGACGCAGCAGCCGCGCGGTAACTTAAGGTTATACTGGCACGGCCGCGCCAGTAGTCAGTCACAGACAGTGAAGTCTGCTACTTCTGCAGACTTTGGACATTCATTTTAACTTGGCTTAATTATTATGTTTGTGTGTCAAATGTGTAATAACAAGGTTAAAACAGAAACATATCATGTGATTAGTAACCCTACAATGTTAAGTAAGGTTATGGCCTAAATGATGGGTTAAATCCCATAAAGCTAATATTCATACAACTAATTGTCGTTGCAATTTCAATGATGTATATAGGGTAATTGGAGATTATATTACATTTGTGTAGCTTACATACAAGACAAGTTCTTTAACTCTACTCTTATAATAATTGTGCAAGTTTCTAAACCTATGTTTTTACAATGAGCAAGTTTTCTAATTCTATCTTGTTATTATTGAGCAAGCTTTCTAACTTCATTCTTATGTCACCCCCAAATCTGGATATCTTCCAACCCGACAGATGGTGCTACACGATACTACCATTCATACATTCATTCCATTGAGATAACAACAAAATGAGTGTACTTACTATATTCTTATTACAATAGTAATAAATCCTTTCCCAGGTTCATAAACCGAATACATTCTTTGTTATTCATAAGTATATTACATACAAATACTCTAGTCTGTTATAGGATAATCAACTATCCATCTTAGCCTTGCCCTTATTTCTCTTAGAACTCTCAGTTTGTTCGGCTTTAGCTGCAATCATATGGTTCAAGCAAGAGTGAGCATAACTAGCTCAGCAAGTCTAACAATGTATAATATAAATACTACTTTTAGAAGCATATGATTCTTCCTCCATAACTGAACAATAGTTATGAAGTACTAGGAAACCTTGACTAGTACTTCTCATTTCTTAACAATAATTCCAAAGTATATATATTATAGCTTAGGAACATACTCTTTCTGTTTTCATACTTGAAAAGGACTTCCGACACTAAGGCCATCCATCCGGCTTTACCTACGAGTACTTCTAGATGATCAGCCTATAGTACTCTATGTTGATCAACACTCTTCCGT
Organism: Panax notoginseng; assembly: GCA_016801055.1. NCBI lineage: Eukaryota > Viridiplantae > Streptophyta > Magnoliopsida > Apiales > Araliaceae > Panax > Panax notoginseng. The sequence continues at coordinate 139,786,522 of CM029020.1, forward strand.
TAAACGTATTTACGTTTAAGTTTTGGCAACCTCACGTGCCCATCGAATAATCGATGAAAATACTTTTGTTTGTTCATAGACAAACTTATCTTCACATCCGTACCAAATACTTGGCATAGGATAACGTTAACAGTTCTATATCAAAAGACTTGTAAACAAATCAATCAATTCTTCATTACTAGTCTAGCCGAGTTAAAACAGGCATCGACTCTTTCTTTAAAACCATTCATGCATCTTATAACATGAATCACAGAAAACCTGGCTAACACGAAGGTTAGACAAGCGTTAAGAAAGACTTACCTTCAGCGTCTGCTACAGTATAATTACTTTGCCTTTGAGTCTTTACAGTCTCTACAACACATAACCACATAATATACCACATTAGGTCATGAATGAACATACATGGTTCCTAATAAATCTTACCCTTCTTCTCAATCTAATTGTATATTAGATTTTCTTATTATTTGTTCCGGCTTGCCGTTTACAACTTTCTTACCAGCTTCTTTCTCTTCTATGTTGTAAGTGGATTTACTTCATTAATACCACTCGTTCCGAACTAATCATCCTTCCTCACAGTTTACTAACGTTCTTACGTTATTAATCGAAATTCGATCATCATTGGTTAAGTATACTTATTGCATACCGTTCACGTTCACGTAATATTTAACAATCTTTTAGTTGTAACTCTCAACGTTATTGTCATCATCGAAGATGCTACTTTGAGTTAATTAATTCATCATTAATTAAATATCTTTCATTTCGCATGCTTAATCATACTTATTTGATTAATAAAGTCAAATCGACTTTCTATACTTCGTTACGGCTCATTAACGTTCTTGCATTATTAATCGACATTCTATCATTATTGGTGAAGTACCAACGTTTGAACATCATTCACGGTTCACTTATTACATTCTTACGTTCTTCGTTTAATTCTTATTTAAACCATACTAAATCTTCTAACATTATCACTTCATTAGTGATTTAAGGTCAGCTTTGTTATGTACATTAAGTACCTTCATTGTCTTAATATTAGTTTACCTTCAATTGAAACTAAAATCTAATTTAGTCAATTTTTTTACATTACCGGCGCTGTGGCGCGACATCCCTAGTACAAACTCGGCGCTATGGTGCTAGTTAACAAAAGACACAGCTGGATCTGGTGCTGCAGCGTGGCCCTTTTGTGCTAGGTTTGGCGCTGCGGCGCCGCCCTTGTGCACCAGTTGGCCAAAATAGTTGATTTTCTTAGCAAATCTCCCGGCATCATAATTTGTTCGTTTTACATCCGAATTGGCTCATTCGAAAGCCCAAAACTCACAAATTACATCCTCTAAGTGTTCATATAAGAATTTCACACTTTCGAATCCGTTAACTCGGAATTCACCTTTTAGTTCATTTTTGAGCGTTTGTTTTTCGTTTTCAACCGTTCAATACTCGTTTTCTTCGTTATAAGTCAGAATTCGATGATTCTTGCGTCCACGACTCTTAAATACCTTCTCTCACGTGTTGACATTGGAAACCAACATTTTCAAGTTACACGACAACTTTTGACCCTTAATCCAAGATTTCTACGTTTTCGACGTTTAACGTCTATTTTCGCAAAATTCGCCATAACTTCGTTACTCTTGTTCTATAAGCCAAATCAAATGGAACACTCCATTGATTCATCATCTACATACTAACCAAGCAAGATGCACATACCTTATCTATGATGGTTTTCAATTTGTCCATCAACAACCAAGTTCGCGTTCAATGATTTCTACTGTTTTAATTTACGTAAACCCTTATGATTTCTACTTAAACATGACTTATCAATGTTTTGATCATTAATAGACATCCTTATCTTTGATGCCCCCAAAATAGGTATACATCACCTATTCTAAGTCATCAAACACATGGTACAAAATACAAATAAAACTTAATTATACAACTGTCGTGTAAAATACGACAAAACATAAGTTATGAGTTTTAATACAACACTTTCTTCTAAACAGTATTCAAACTCAAAATAAGTCCTCAATACATTTATTTTCACACTATTTCATAGAATAGTGAGGACTACTAAGGCTATCATCTGAACCGTCACTCCGTTCCCCGACTAGTCCCCGCTCCGTTCTCATTTCCTGAAGAGAACAATGAAAGCAAAAGGGTGAGCTCAACTAGCCTAGTAAGAAATATTATGAATAAGATAATGCAGAATAAATTATCGTTAGCCTTCAACAGTGTTAAATTGATAAAATATAACAAACATCAAGTTTAACTGCAGCGGAACAAGCTATCCATTAAAAGAGTCAAGTAGAGAATAACATCTACTATCTTTTATGATTTAAAAAATTTTTCATTCCTTTTATCGCTGAGACTCAGCTTAATAAATAATCCACATCATCCCTGCACTACGGCCAAGGATATTCATTAGTATCACGACCACAAATTATCCATACACTATGAGCCAAGGATATTTGCGTATTCACCAATTATCATGATCATGCCAACAACTGTCCATCAATGCACTACGGGCCAATGAGGACTTTTACCACATTATTTGTAACATTACGGTCATGATTACACCGAATAATCCCTGGTTATAATCATACCAAGTCCATCTATGCACTACATGCCATAGATGACTTTCAACAAAATATAAACATGAGGATGATGACAATGATATAAGAATTCAATAAAACAAGTTCAAGATTTAATTTATCCAGGAACCAACAACGTCCAAATTCTCAACATGATACTGCTTTGTAGAGTAAAATTTAAGAATGCTCAGAAGAATATTTTCATAAAAAGATACTGGATGAAGAGCAAATATCAAAGATATTCCACTAATTTCATGGAGTATAAAAGCCAAAACTTTAACCAACTGAGTATAATAAAGAATAGAATAACAAAAGAATTCACCAAGCATGCGATAGACCGCACAGACAGGTTATTCCAACAGAAAAATAAATAATGGAACCAGGTCATGCGTAAACGCACCGATAGGATATTCCGACAGAATAATAAATAATAGAACCAGGTCCGGCGCAAACGCACAGATAGGATATTCCGACAGAATAATAAATAATGGAACCAGGTCCGGCGTAAACGCACAGACAGGATATTCTGACAGAATAATAAAGAACGGAATATTAGAAGAATTTCACCATGTATGCGGTACTTCGCATGAACAGGTTATTCCAACAAAATAATAAGGAATGGAATAATAAAAGTTCTCTTCATGAATACGAAAGAAATAATACCCTTTACTGTAAAAGAAGAGTACTCCGACTGGTAGGGCGAGGATATTCTTGAAGAAAACTTACACTACGCTCAAAACTTCTTAAAACTCTAAAGAAATACGCTCAAGATTATAGAAGAATTCTCTGAACTTCTGGTGTGATTTTTAATTCTAACTAAGCATCCTATTTATAGAAAAATAGAAAGGATACTATGCTGCACTATGCAATAAAATATAATATATTCTATTTATAATCAAATAAAAGAAAACTTTATAAAAGTATTTTGTTTTTTATAAAAAGTTTTTATTATGCAAATACTATGCAGGCACTATGCAAATACTATACATAATAAAATATAATATATTCTATTTAAAATCTAATAAAACAAATAACTTTATAAAAGTATTCTGTTTTATATAAAAAGATTTTACTATACAAAATACTATGCATAATAGAATATAATATATTCTATTTATAGTCTAATAAAACAGATAACTTTATAAAAGTATTCTGTTTTATATAAAAAGTTTTTCTGTTTTATTACATTAATAATACTAATAAAACAAAATTTATAATATATATATATATATATATATATATATATATATATATATATATATATACCTCCGTGACTTCATAAAAAGGCACCTCAACATAATTAACAACATCTATCATCTTTATTATAATTCACAATATTAATCGACCAGGTTATTTCCAGGAAAGAGGGGGCATTCCAATAAGGATTTCTCCCTATTGGCGTGCAATTAGGTGACCAAACCTCTCCTTGACAGAACTTCTAGACATCGTTAATATTACAAATAATAATATTAAAAACTTTGTCGTCTCAATTATTGATTATAAAATATTGACAATAATTGAATCGAATAACGTGAGATACTATGCAGCAATTATTGTAACAATAATTGAATAAAACTGAGTGACTTCTTACGTAAGCATCAATAATCAATACTGTGTGCTACTATGCCACCACGCATATTACTGTACTTTTAACACCGGGTGTTTCAACAGTTAACGGTAAAACTTTCGCCGCTATTTTCATAAAGTATTTTTATCGTTTTCTTAATCCGACAATAATTCCGTTGTGAGGTCCACCAATGATTGTGCCGTCGTACGAATATTCCCTGTTAAAATGAATATTCCTCAACCAATTGAATATTTTACAACAACTTGGGTACTTTGCAAAATTTATAAATATTACCCACAACTATAACATTATATCAAATTCATTCCATAATATTTAAAAATGATATTTATAGAAAACTCATCTTTATAAAAAAAAATTGGGGTCTTACAATCTCCCATTCTTATGAAATTTCGCCCTCAAAATTAGGGTACGTACCTGATATGTCGAAGGCGTAAGGATACCTTGAATTCATTTCAAATTCTAACTCCCAGGTCATTTCCTCAACATCGTGGTTCCTCCACAAAACTTTGACTTGAGGTATAACATCTTCATACGTTAAATATTTCACTATTTCATCCGGTTCTAACTCAATAATGTGGTGCGGGTCTTTCACATATTTACGTAACATAGATATGTGAAAAACGTTATGAACACAAGACATACTTGGCGGTAAAGTGAGTCTATAAGTCACAGTTCCCACTCTATCGAGGATTAAAAATGGGCCAATGAATCGAGGATTGAGCTTTCCTCTCTTTCTAAATCTCGTAACTTCTTTCCATGGAGCAACACGTAACAACACATGATCTCCAATATCGAATTCCACATCCTTTCGATGAAGATCAACATAACTCTTTTGTCGATCTTGTGAGGTTTTTATATATTACCGGATCGTTTGAATATTTTTCGTAGTCATACGTACCAACTCCGGTCCCAATAACATTGCTTCACCTACCTCATTTCAGTATACTGGGGAACGACACTTTCTTCCATACAACGCTTTGAATGGAGTCATGCCAATACTTTCTTGATAGCTGTTGTTGTAAGAAAACTCCACCAATGGTAAGAACTTATCCCAACTTCCCTTGAAATCAAGGACACAGAGTCTTAATAGATCTTCAAGAGTTTGAACAGCCCTCTTCGACTGCCCGTCCGTTTAAGGATGATATGCCGAACTAAACTGTAAATCTATGCCCATAGCTTTCTACAAACTAACCCAAAATCGTGAAGCGAATCTTGGGTCTCGATCAGAAACTATTGATACTGGCATTCCATGCTATCTTACAATCTCATTTATGTACATACGAGCAAGACGTTCAAGTGTATAAGTTTCTCGTATAGGTAAGAAATGAGCTGACTTGGTCAATCTATTAACAATGACCCAAATCGTATCTATGCCTTGACAAACCTTGGGAAAACCGATAACGAAATCTATGGTAATGTGCTCCCACTTCCATTCTGAAATTTCAAGTGGTTGCAATGGACCTTTTGGTACTTGATGCTTCGCCTTGACTCGTTGACACATTAGACAACTTGAGATAAACAGCGCTATCTCTCTCTTCATATTGCCCCACCAAAATGTATGTCGAAGATCATGATACATTTTGGTACTCCCAGGATAGATTGCAAACGGTGTGTTGTGCGCCTCCATCAAGATGTTATACTTTAAATCAGGGTCGTTAGGAACACAAAGTCTGGAGTTCACTCGAAGTATTCCTTCCTCATCGATTTTTGCTTCCGGCATAGCCCCTTCTTGCACTTTCTTCCTCATACGTATCAACTCCAGGTCTGTAGCTTGAGCAGCTTTAACTTTATCAATTAAAGTCGGTTCTACTCGTATATTTGCCATCATCACATGGGCCCCCAGAGTCATTAACTCTATCTCCATCCTTTGCAAGTCACACAAAACAGGCCTTTGCATTAACAATATCACACTCGTACCCACATATGATCTTCTACTCAATGTGTTAGCTACCACGTTCGCTTTTGCTAGATGGTATTGGAGGGTATGATCATAATCTTTCAACAGTTTAAGCCAACGTCGTTGCCACATGTTAAGTTCCTTTTGGGTGACAAAATATTTGAGGCTTTTTTAATCCGTAAAGATCTCCACTTTCTCCCCATACAAGTAATGCCTCCAAATCTTTAGTGCAAAAACGACTGCTGCCAATTCTAGATCATGAGTAGGATAATTCCTCTCATATTTTTTGAGTTGTCGAGAGGTATAGGCTCTGACTTTCCCATGTTGCATGAAAACACATCCTAACCCTTTGCCCGAAGTATCACTGTAGATGACAAATCCCTACGAGCCAGATGGTATGGTCAGAACAGGTGCTGAAATGAGTCTTCTCTTGAGTTCTTAAAAACTATTCTCACATTACTCGCTCCAACTGAATTTTGTATCTTTTTGAGTCAGCTGTGTTAGTGGAGTAGCGATTCGAGAAAATCCTTCTACGAATCTCCGATAATAACCAGCTAAGCCGAGAAAGCTACGTACTTCAGTTACTGATTTGGGTTAATCCCAGCTTTGAATAGCTTCAATCTTTGTCACGTCAACAGATATTCCATGACTTGATACTACGTGCCCAAGGAATGCTACTTCTTCAAGCCAGAACTCCAATTTCTTCAACTTGGCATAAAGCTTGTTTTCACGAAGCTTTTGGAGTATCAGTCTCAAGTGTTGCTCACGATCTTCACGACTTTTGGAATATATGAGGATGTCATCAATAAAGACGACCACAAAGTGATCCAAATATTCCTTGAATACTCGGTTCATTATATCCATTAAGGCAGCAGGAGCATTAGTCAATCCAAAAGACATGACTAAGAATTCATAATACCCGTACCGAGTTCTGAAGGCAGTCTTTGGAATATCCTCAGTTCTAACCTTCAGCTGATGAAATCTATAACGAAGATTGATCTTTGAAAAGAATTGTGCTCCTTGCAACTGGTCAAACAGGTCATCAATGCGAGGCAACGGGTACTTTTTTTTTATGGTGACATGATTCAACTCCCGATAATCAAAACAAAGTCGCATACTTCCATCTTTCTTCTTCATGAATAGAACAGGAGCACCCCAAGGAGAAGTATTAGGTCGAATAAAACCGATGTCTAACAATTCCTACAATTGGGTCTTTAACTCCTGAAGTTTAATAGGAGCCATCCGATATGGGGCTTTGGAAATGGGAATTGTACCGGGTTCAAGGTCAATACAACATTTAATTTTACGCTCTGGGGGTAGGCCAGGAAGTTCTTCAAGGAATACGTCAGGAAATTTATTAACAATAAAATATCATTCAAAACTGACGTATTTTTGTTTAGATCTGTAACATAAGCTAAGAAAACTTGACATCTATTTTTCAATAAACGAATAGTTTTATGGCTTAAGATGACCGTGATTGATTTTAATGGTTTGGTCACTTGAATTCGCATAATAGGTTGATTAGGAATATGAAAGCTAACAACCTTACGAAAACAATCAATTTTAGCATGATGAGTATTTAACCAATCAATCCCTAGAATCACATCAAATGCAAGTATTTTCAATGAAATAAGATCGACAGGTAATGTGGGGATACCGATTTGAACCAAACAAAACTTATAAACATTGGATGTAATGAAGGTTTCTCCCAACGGAGTTTTCATAGATAAGTCAAAGTCTAATTTCTCTAGAGTCAAATTTAATCGTTGAGCGCAAGTAGGAGAAATAAAAGAATGGGTAGAACCGGTATCAAATAAGGTATAGACTTCGCTAGAGTTTATGATAAGCTTACTCGTGATGACCTCGTTCGGGTTCCTTGCTTTTTGGGAGGTCACAACAAACGCTCTCCCTTGAACTACTGGTTTTGACTTGTCTGGGACGGTATTTTGTGTCACCGTTCCAACTGGACTTGTCTTCGGTGCACAAAAAAATCGGGCTAGGTGACCTTCTATTCCATAATTATAACACACTTTGGATGGCATCGAGCGATTTTGACTGATATGTCCTTCCCCTCCGCATTTGAAGCATATGATAGGTGGTCGTTCTCCTTCCTTAACAACGGGTGTTGGTGCTGACGTCTTTCCATCATTGTTGAATCTCCTCTTCTTGAAATGTCCACTTTTATGCCTTGGCCATGATTACCACCAAAGTGGTTACTATTTTTGGTATGTTGATTCCCTCCACGTTTGTTGTCATCGCTTCGATGGTTGTTACCACTGGTTTTTTCTGTGAGGACCCCAAACTCGGATACTTGAAACCCGAACTCGATTCTTCACGATACCATTTCTATGAGCGGAATAATACTAATAATAATAACAATAATATAAAAGATCAAATTAATTTACATAATTATCAGAGTCTAACTCCCAAGTACGAAACTTTTAAACATTCATTACAACCCATGATAGATAATATATATCATAATTGTCTTAATAACATTAAACTATTACATAACATAGTAATTCGTTCATTCAGCAACCTTCCCTTTTCCTTTGTTCTTAGCAGAGTTCTCTGGTCGTTCGCACTTAGCTGAAAACATTTAAATTTAAGCAAGGATGAGCATTTAAGTGCCCAGCAAGCAATAGCAATTATATATATATAAGCTGAAAGGATTTAACTGTTTTCTTTGTACTATTCTTCTACAACAAGTCAATAGTTATGAAGTATTCTGAACCGATAATAATAACATAACAACTCTCTTTCAAATTTTTGAAACTACATAATGACTATATCTGGGGTTATGGTGACATGCCATGAACATTGTTTTCATTTTTGAAAAGGTTAAACAGAAATTCATCTGTAAATCGTCATAACTTACGGGCACGGGGGTGATCAGCCCGTTATGCCCTGCATTGATCAATACTACATTGCTAGAACGATATTATCGTTCATCCTTTGTCCGCCGGAGCGCATAAAAATTTTCCCGTGTAGGGATGTTCATACCTGTCTGGGTTCTAAATCAAAGGTTTTATCTTGTTCAACAATAATCTATAATTCAATATATCTGTATACGGGTAATTGACAAAGGTATATCAACATGTGATTAAATACAATGATTATCCAAGTGGGGACACTTGTTTAACCACTTCTAGAAATTAACGAACAGAATATATATGTCCGAATTATCATATACTAACATGTTGATATTCAATGAGCTTATATAATATAAAGTTAATAATCTGTACAATAATAATATAGTTTAGAAACATTCTTACTCACATCCATTGCATAAAGAAAATGCAAAGGTTAGATACTTGCCTGAAGCGCTGCTTACAACTTGTAATTAAGATCTATCGCTTATCTCACGACCTATCATTAATAAGATAGTTCGTTCGATTAGAACAACATACTATAACACATAACGCTGCTTATTGCAGTCAACACATAACCTAATCACATTAGCACCTATATTTAATAACCATTGAATTACAAATAATCACTTATACAATCAAAATATCTAAGTCCAGATCAATTTCTGAAACATGTCGGTCTACCGATAATTTTATCGGGTAATTATCGAGTCTAAGACTCTATACTATAACTTAACATCAGTACGTATCAGTCATATTATTTTTAAATGACTCAATAAAATTTTAAAACATTTATTATAATTTATCATAAATTTTCAAACATTGGAATCATATTTAAATGATTTAAATACCAATCAATTCTATTATAATAAATATTTAATTAGTATTAAACTATTAATGAAATCATTTTCAAAATATTAAAGTTATGTATAATAACTCAAAATACTTTTAAAGTATTAATATTACCCTTAAATGATTTTTAAAACATTTAAAATCATTTTTAAATAATTATCATTAATATTAAAATATTAATGTTCTATTTATCAAAATATTAAAAGTCATTATTCATAACTTAAAATATTTTTAATTCATTTATATCCTTTTTAAATGATTTTTAAAGTAATAAAACTATTTATAAACTATTTATTTAATATAATTATTAAATAAATTTAATATCATAACTAATAACTTAATAATCATTAATATTTAATTATTAATGAAATTACCCTTTAAATATTAAAATTTATATTTTATAACTTAAAATATTTTTAAACACTTTATTTTCATTTAATATGATTTTTAATATAATAAAATCATTTTTAATTAATTTATTTAATTCATTTAGTAAATAAATTAATTACCATTAATATCAATTTATTAATGAAATTTATCATAAAATATTAAAAGTCATTAAAAATAACTTAAAATATTTTCTTATATCATAATATAATTTTTAATGATTTTTCTAATATTAAAATCATTTTTAAATAATTTATTTAATATTATAATTAAATAAATTAAATACTTTTAATATTTCAAAAATATTAAATATTTATGAAATATATTAAAAATAATTAAAAACTAATTTTCAGAATTTTTAGTAATTTTTAATAATTTATTTTGTATTTTTAATAATTAAAAACTAATTTTTTCTTTTTAATAATTAATTTCTGAAAAATATTAAATAATCTGTAGCTCTTGACCACCTATAGCGACAGAACCGTCGCTATAGGTGTTCTTCATGTTCTTGGCAAAAACCCAGAACACCATAGACAGTTTCGAGGGACCATGTTTGACCAAGATTAAAAGCGTGCGTGATGTGTTTCTGAACATGTTGTTGATAAGATAATGTAGTACAAGTACAAGACTACACGATCCAACAAACTACATCATCAAACCATGCATAACTAACGAGATCTGAAGCGTTGAACAAACTGTCAGAGCTGTTCTTCATTTTCTGGGTTACCCAGAAATGAAGAACAGTTTGACTGGCTCGTTTTGGGCTTCCACAACTTGTTAATCTTGTAATATTTTTGTGATTTAAAACCGGTAGTGTGTAGCTAACATGTAGGAGAGTAGATTTATCACATAATATCAACAAAAAAATAACAAAATCGTCAGATCCAGACCGGTCAAACCTCGTCAGAAACTGTGTTCATAGGTTTTCTGGGTTACCCAGAAAACCGAATCCGTGAACAATGTACCTACTTTGACCGGCCACTATGTTAAATCCATTTGATGTTTAAGGGATTTAAAAGCATGGATCTATAGTACAACTAACAGGCTACAAGATCTACTAAATATCAACATCAGAACATCTATACCATTACAGATATGAGCTTGACAAAAATGTTGTCAGACACTGCAAACTAGTTTCTGGGTTACCCAGAATTGGTCTGGTCATGGTCGGTCAACGACCTTTGACCACAAATAACTTGCAATATGTTGAAGCTATGACCTTGATTCAACTTTCAGACTAAAGAACACATACTCGACTACAACTAAAAGCTTTCAAAACACCAAAATCTATACAGATCACAGAGATATAAGGACTGGCATTCACTGTCAGAAGACAAAATTTTATTTTTCCAGATTTTGTAAATCTTCAAATCCGAGCCTCTAGATGTTATGGATCTAACATCTAGCGACCCAGATCATCCTTAGACACCTTATACAACATATTTTAACAATCAAACATAGCATCTAACACAGAATCGTTGGACAGAAATTCTAGGGTTCGTTTATACCTTCTTGAGAAAAATTTCTGATTCTCTGGCTTCTATTTGTTATGGTTGATCGTGGGGCTGGTCTTGGGAACTGATATGCTAGATAAATTCGTTAGTTCTAGTGAGAGAGGGTCAAGGATGAGAGTTGGACAAAAATTATTGTATCAAATGATTTTCTCTCTCCTTAAATCTATTTATACACTTGTTAGATGCATGAATGGCTGATGAAAGAGGCTGGTTGCTGTCATTTAGAGCATGTGGAGTTGGTAAGGTTGTTCAACAACTCAAAATATGGAAAGATTTGCAAGTTATCTCAAGAAAATATCCAATGAGGGGTATTTTAGTAAACTAATAAAATAATTTAAGAGTATTCTTGTCCATGACACTTGAATCTAGATTCTAATCACTAGATTTTAAACATTAAGGTTTCCTAAATAATTTCTAGGGTTTTGAACAATTTTGTATAGAGTTCAATAAAAATTAAATTATAACTAAATAATTATAATTAGGGTTTTTAAATAGAAAATTAGGGTTTTAAAAATATATTTAGGGTTTTCTTGATATTATTAGGTTTCCCCAATTTATGTATTAGGTTTCCTAATTAACATAATTATTTACTAAAATAATAATTAGAGTTATGATTTTAGCAATTAGGCTTTCAAATTAGAAATTAGGGTTTCTAATTTACAATTAGGGTTTCTAGATTATAATTAGGGTTTAACCTAATTAATCACTTAATACACAACATAAAATATATAACATAGTTATATAACAGTCTTAAGCTCACAATTAGTTTTCAATTTAGAGTTTCCCTAAGTAAAATTACGGTTTAACCAATTAATACTAGGGTTTTGAAATTAAACACCATAATTGACCAATTATCATCAATACGTACATGCAGTACATATTTATAGCACTGAAAAATCAAAATATAATTAATATTATATTATTATTCTCATACCTTGGCAATAATCCAAAATTAGGGTTTGGATACCATATTTGATTTATTCTTCCTATTTAACCTTAATAATTAAGGTAAAATAATTAACTTAATAACCTGTACTAAAATTCATATAATAAAATAATTATTATAATTATTCTAAAAAAATCAGTTCATATATTATTTAGATAATATATGATTATATATTTTCATGGAAAATAATTATTAAAATATTTCTACCATAAATTGATTATTATAAGTATATACTTTTTAATAATCAATAATTTTAAAATAAATTCATTTGTAAATAATTATGTAATAAATATATTTTTACTTACCACATAAATACATATACACATAATCTTGTACAAATCCTCATCCTTAATATAAAAAAAAATTTATTCACAAAATTTTTGATTTATTTATATAGAAAATATCGGGTTGTTACATTTTCATTCTGCCGGCTGCTTTCTCTTGGTTGTGTTGACTCGTTATCGCTCTCCACTAACTGAGCCCTATTTATAACATCTGAATACAAACATAATTTATGAGAAATAAGATATTGACGTATCTCCGGTTTCAAATCTCTTAAAAATATCCGCATCATTCTTTCCTCATTATCAACCAAATGGGACGCAAACCGGGACAACTCGGCAAACTTAGCTTCGTACTGCGACACGGTCGTATTATTCTGCCCCAACTTGATGAACTATACCTCCTTCATGTGACGAATACTTTTGAAAAAGTACTTGTCATTGAACAGTTCTTGAAACTTTTCTCAAGACATCTTCAATGCGGCAGGTTGAGTACACTTTATCGATTCCCACCAGTAATCTACCTCTCCTCACAACATAAAGGTGGCAAAGGGTATAAAACCCTAACTTTTTGAATAAAGATGAATTTTCTATAAATATTATTTTTGAATATTATGGAGTAAATCTGATATAATGTTATAGCTGTGGGTAATATTTATAAATTTTGCAAAGTACGCGAGTTGTTATATAATATTCGTTTGGTCAGAGAATATTCGTTTTAAACAGGAAATATTCATGCGACGGCACAATCATTTGTGGACCCCACAGCAGAATTATTGTCGGATTGAGAAAACAACAAAAATATTTTATTGAAATAACGGGAGAAGTTTTACCGTTGATACTGTTGAACTACTCGGTAGTAAAAGTACAGTAATACGCGTGGTTGCATAGTAGCACACGGTATTGATTATTAAGGCTTACGTGATAAGTCACTCAGTTTTACTTATTTAATGGACCCCTAGTTGCCCATTTTTTAAAATAATCGGTAGAAGTTATTTTTTTAGGGGGGCCCACGGGTGGGGCCCATTTGTGGAGAAAAGTCTTGGAGTGGCATATATATATATATATATATATATATATATATATATATATATGAATTGACTTAGAAAGTTTGGCAGTAAGTACAATTATTATGATTATTATATTTATTTATATGTAATAAGTTTGAAAAACTTGGCAGCATGTATCAATTAATTGATGGGGTTTTCACACGTGATTTTTTGTCTGCACATATTATATATATAATATAATATTATATTTAAAAGATTTTGCTTTAAATATAGATCGTCCGATTAAAAGTAAATCAATCTGGACCGTTCATGGATTAGTTACTATGCATTCCATTTTCCTATAAATAGAAGCTCATTCCTTCATTATTTTCTTATAAATTCACTGAAACTCTAGAGAGATAAACTGTAAGAGAGAAAGAAGAAAAGTATTCTGCTACTTAACTACTTTTATATTCAGTTTCTTTTACGGTAAGGGGTGTTATTCTTTCTTATTCATGAAGAGAACTGTTGTTATTCCATTTCTTATTATTCTGTTAGAATAACCTGTATACGTGGTCTACCCTATACTTGGTGACATTCTTCTATTATTCTGTTGGAACATCCTTTCTGTGTGTTTTACACCGGACCTGGTTCCGTCTTTATTATTATTCTGTTGGAACATTCTGTCTGTGTATTTTACACCGAACCTGGTTCCGTCTTTATTATTATTCTGTTGGAACATCCTGTCTGTGTGTTTTACACCGGACCTGGTTCAGTCTTTAATATTATTCTGTTGGAATATCCTGTCTGTGCGTTTTACGCCGGACCTGGTTCCATTATTTATTATTCTGTTGGAATAACCTGTCTGTGCGGTCTATCGCATGCATGGTGATTTCTTTTGTTATTCCATTCTTTATTATACTCAGTTGGTTAAAACTTTGACTTCTATACTCCATGAAATTAGTGGAATATCTTTGATATTTACGCTTCATCTAGTATCTTTTCATGGAAATATTCTTCTAAGAATTCATGAATTTTACTCCACAAAGCAGTATCATATTGACAATTTGGACGTTGTTAATTCTTGGATAAATTAATTCTTGAACTTGTTTTATTGAATTCTTATATCATTGTCATCATCCTCATGTTTATAAAATGTTAAAAGTCATCTGTGTCCTGTAGTGCATAGATAGACTTGGTATGATTATGACCAGGGATTATTCGGTATAATCATTACCGTAATGTTACAAATGATGTGGTAAAAGTCCTCATTGGCCCGTAGTGCATTGATGGACAGTTGTTGGCGTGATCATGACCATTAATGAATACACAAATATTCTTGGCCCGTAGTGCATGGATAATTGTGGTCGTGATACTAAAGAATATCCTTGGCCGTAGTGCAGGGGTGATCTGATGATGTGGATTATTTTATTAAGCTGAGTCCCAGCGATAACAGTGTTGAAAAAACCTTTTAAATCATAGAAGATAGTAGATTTTATTCTCTACTTGACTCTTCTAATGGATTGCTTGTTCCGCTGCAGTTAAACTTGATGTTTATTATATTTTATCAGTTTAACACTGTTGAAGGCTAATGATAATTTATTATGCATTATCTTAGTCATAATATTTCTTACTGGACTAGTTGAGCTCACCCTTTCTTTCACTGTTCTCTTCAGGAAATGAGAATATAGCTGGGACGAGTCGGGGAACGGAGTGATGGTCTAGAGGATAGCATTAGTAGTCCTCACTATTCTGTGAAATAGTGTGGTAATAATTGTAATGATGACTCCTTTTGAGTATGGATACTCTCTAGTAGACAATATTTGTATTCAAACTCACAGTTATGTTTTGTCGTATTGTACACGACAGTTGTATTAGTAAGTTGTATTTGATTTTTGTACCATGTATCTGGCGACCCAAGATGGGTGATGTATACCTGATTTTGGGGTCGTCATAGTTGGTATCAGAGCTTAGGGATATGATCCCTGGCTAAGATGTGAGACTAGAACTAGGAGGGGAGAGACGGGGAATTCCTTTGCTAGTATGACCTACCTAAGTTTATTTGGTATTTACTTGGTCGGTCAAGGTATATGGATAATATGTTATATGTTAATGAACCTTTGTTTTGTGGCAGTATCTGAAAATGACATCCGAGAATGTTGAAAATAGCAATGGAGCACAAGAGACCGTTGAGTCTCCACATATCAATAATCAGGAGAATGTGCACCAGGAAGGCGACAATCCTCATGCAAACAACAACACTGACCAAATGATGAATGATGGACTGTTCAGAGGCTTTATGCAATTCATGCAACATCAGGCGAGAGCGGCTCCTGTCCAAAATATAGGTGGAAACACTGGAAACTCTCGGACGGTCACTGCTAAACAGTTCAAGGAGCTGGGACCACCGGAGTTTATAGGAGAGCCAAAACCACTTAAGGCGAAAGCATAGAAAAAGTAGATCACCAAGATATTTGATGTCTTGGGATACTCCGAGGAACAAAAGGTTCCCTTCGCCACCTTCATGTTGCGTGAAGAGGCAGATTACTGGTGGGAATCTGTAAAACGTACCCAGCCAGACGCACTCAAGATGTCTTGGGAGAAGTTCCAAGAGCTATTCAACGGCAAGTACTTTCCCGAGAGTATTCGTCACATGAAGGAGGTGGAGTTTATCAAGCTGGAGCAAAATAATATGACCGTATCGAAGTATGAGGCTAAATTTGCTGAGTTGTCCCGGTTCGCGTCCCACTTGGTGGATAATGAAGAGGGAATGACGCGAATGTTTTTGCGAAGTTTGAAACCTGAGATACGTCAACATCTTATTTCTCATAAACTGTGTTTGTATTTAGATGTTGTAAATAGGGCTCAGTTAGTAGAGCGCGATAATGAGTCAACGCAATCAAAAGAGAACAGTCGGCAAAATGATAATACCAGTGAGAGCAGTCATCGAAGCGGTGACAACAAGCGTGGAGGGAATCAACAGGCCATAAATGGTAACCACTTCGGTGGTAATCAGGGCCAAAATAATAAGAATGGACATTTCAAGAAGAGGAGATTCAACAATGATGGAAAGACGTCAGCACCAGCACCCGTTGTTAAGGAAGGAGAACAACCACCTATCATATGCTTCAAATGCGGAGGGGAGGGACACATCAGTCCAAACTGCGCGATGCCATCCAAAGCATGCTATAATTGTGGAAGAGAAGGTCACTTAGCCCGATTTTGTCGTTCACCGAAGACAAGTTCAGCCAGGATAGAGGCACCAAAGGCCGTTCCATAAAAGTTAAAGCCGGTAGTGCAAGGGAGAGCGTTTGTAGTGACCTCCTTGAAAGTAAAAAACCCGAATGAGGTCATCACAGGTAAGCTTATCATAAACTCTAGCGAAGTCTATACTTTATTTGATACCGGTTCTACCCATTCTTTTATTTCTCCTACTTGCGCTCAACGATTAAATTTGACTCCGGAGAAATTAGACTTTGACTTATCTGTGAAAACTCCATTGGGAGAAACCTTCATTATATCCACTGTTTATAAGTCTTGTTTGGTTCAAATCGGTACCCTCACATTACCTGTTGATCTTATTTCATTGAAAATACTTGCATTTGATGTGATTCTAGGGATTGATTGGTTAACTACTCATCATGCTAAAATTGATTGTTTTCATAAGGTGGTTAGCTTTTATATTACTAATCAACCTATTATGCGAATTCAAGCGACCAAACCATTAAAATCAATCGCTGTCATCTCTAGCCATAAAGCTATTCGTTTATTGAAAAATGGATGCCAAGCTTTCTTAGCTTTTGTCACGGATCTAAACAAAAATACGTCAGTTTTGAATAATATTTCTATTGTTAATGAATTTCCTGACGTATTCCCTGAAGAACTTCCTGGCCTACCCCCAGAGCGTGAAATTAAATTTTGTATCGACCTTGAACCCGGTACAAAACCCATTTCCAAAGCCCCATATCGAATGGCTCCTATTAAACTGCAGGAGTTAAAGACCCAACTGCAGGAATTGTTAGATATTGGCTTTATTCGTCCAGGTACTTCTCCTTGGGGTGCTCCTATTCTATTCGTGAAGAAGAAAGATGGGAGTATGCGACTTTGTATTGATTATCGAGAGTTGAATCATGTCACCATCAAAAATAGGTACCCATTGCCACGTATTGATGACCTGTTTGACCAGTTGCAAGGAGCCAAATTCTTTTCAAAGATTGATCTCCGTTCCGGATATCACCAATTGAAGATTAGAACCGATGACATTCCAAAGACGGCTTTCAGAACTCGGTACGGGCATTATGAATTCCTAGTCATGTCCTTTGGATTGACTAATGCTCCTGCTGCCTTCATGGATATGATGAACCGAGTATTCAAGGAATATTTGGATCACTTTGTGGTTGTCTTTATTGATGACATCCTTATTTATTCCAAAAGTCATGAAGATCATGAGCAACACTTGAGGCTAATACTCCAAAAGCTTCGTGAATATAAGCTTTATGCCAAGTTAAAGAAATGTGAGTTCTGGCTTGAGGAAGTAGCATTCCTTGGGCACGTGATATCAAGTCATGGAATATCTGTTGACCCAGCAAAGATTGAAGCTATTCAAAGCTGGGAGCAACCTAAATTAGTGACCGAAGTACGTAGCTTTCTCGGCTTAGCTGGTTATTATCGGAGATTCGTAGAAGGGTTTTCTCGAATCGCTACTCCACTAACTCAGCTGACTCAGAAAGATACAAAGTTCGGTTGGAGCGAGGAATATGAGAAGAGTTTTCAAGAACTCAAGAGGAGACTCATTTCAGCACCTGTTCTGACAATACCATCTGGTTCGGAGGGATTTGTCATCTATAGTGATGCTTCAGGCAAAGGGTTAGGATGTGTTCTCATACAACATGGGAAAGTCATAGGCTATGCCTCACAACAACTCAAAGAATATGAGAGAAATTATCCTACTCATGATCTAGAGTTGGCAGCTGTTGTCTTCGCACTAAATATTTGGAGGCATTACTTGTATGGAGAGAAGGTGGATATCTTTACGGATCATAAAAGCCTTAAATATTTCTTCACTCAAAAGGAACTCAACATGCAACAACGATGTTGGCTTGAACTATTGAAAGATTATGATCATACCATCCAATACCATCCTAGAAAAGCGAACGTGGTAGCTGACGCATTAAGTAGAAGATCATATGCGGGTACGAGTGCAATATTGTCAACGCAAAGACCCATTTTGTATGACTTGCAAATGATGGAGATAGAGATAAAGACTCCAAGGACCCACGCGATGATGGTGAATATACGAGTAGAACCGACTTTAATTGATAAAATTAAAGTTGCTCAAGTTACAGATCCGGAGCTGATGCGTATGAGGAAGAAAGTGCAAGAAGGTGCGATGCCGGAAGCAAGAATCGATGAAGAAGGAATACTTCGAGTCAACTCCAGATTTTGTGTTCCTAACGACCCTGATTTAAAGTATAAAATCATGATGGAGGCGCACAACACACCGTTTGCAATCCATCCTGAGAGTACCAAAATGTATCATGATCTTCGACATACATTTTGGTGGGGAAATATGAAGAGAGAGATAGCGCTATTTATCTCAAGGTGTCTAACGCGCCAACGAGTCAAGACGGAGCATCAAGTACCAAAAGGTCCATTGCAATCACTTGAAATTCTAGAATGGAAGTGGGAGCACATTACCATGGATTTCGTTACCGGTCTTCCTAAGGTTTCTCAAGGTATAGATGCGATTTGGGTCATTGTTGATAGATTGACCAAGTCTGCTCATTTTTTATCGATACGAGAAACTTATACACTTGAACGTCTTGCTCGTATGTACATAAACGAGATTGTAAGACTGTATGGTATTTCAGTATCCATAGTTTCTGATCGAGACCCAAGATTTACTTCACGATTTTGGGTTAGTTTACAGAAAGCTATGGGCACGGATTTACGATTTAGTTCGGCATATCATCCTCAGACGGACGGACAATCAGAGAGGACTATTCAAACTCTTGAAGATTTATTAAGACTCTGTGTCCTTGACTTCAAGAGAAGTTGGGACAAGTTCTTACCATTGGTGGAGTTTTCTTACAACAATAGTTATCAAGCAACTATTAGCATGGCTCCATTCGAAGCGTTGTATGGAAGAAAATGTCGTTCTCCAGTATGCTGGGATGAGGTGGGTAAAGCAACGTTGTTGGGATCGGAGTTGGTACGAATGACTACGGAAAAGATTCAAACGATCCGACAACGTATAAAAACCTTACAAGACCGACAAAAGAGTTATGCTGATCTTCATCGAAAGGACGTGGAATTCGATATAGGAGATCATGTGTTGTTACGTGTTGCTCCATGGAAAGGAGTTACGAGATTTGGAAAGAGAGAAAAGCTCAATCCTCGATTCATCGGCCCATTTTTAATCCTTGATCGAGTAGGAATGGTGGCCTATAGACTCGCTTTACCGCCAAGTATGTCTCGTGTTCATAACATTTTTCACGTATCCATGTTACGTAAATATGTGAAAGACCCGAACCACGTTATTGAGTTAGAACCAGATGAAATAGCGGAAGACTTAACGTATGAAGAGGTACATGTTCAAATCTTGGATAAGAAGGAACATATTTTACGCACCAAGGTTATACCTTAATTCAAAGTTTTGTGGAGAAACCACGATGTTGAGGAAATGACTTGGGAGTTAGAATCTGAAATAAAATCAAGGTATCTTTACCTCTTCGACATATCAGGTACGTACCCTAATTTCGAGGGCGAAATTTTATAAGAATGGGAGATTGTAAAACCCCAACTTTTTGATTAAAGATGAATTTTCTATAAATATTATTTTTGAATATTATGGAGTAAATCTGATATAATGTTATAGCTGTGGATAATATTTATAAATTTTGCAAAGTACGCAAGTTGTTATATAATATTCGATTGGTCGGAGAATATTCATTTTAAACAGGAAATATTCGTGCGACGGCACAATCATTGGTGGACCCCACATCAGAATTATTGTCTGATTGAGAAAACAACAAAAATATTTTATTGAAATAACGACGGAAGTTTTGCCGTTGATACTGTTGAACTACTCGGTAGTAAAAGTACAGTAATACGCGTGGTTGCATAGTAGCACACGGTATTGATTATTAAGGCTTACGTGATAAGTCACTCAGTTTTGCTTATTTTATGGACCCCTATTTGCCCATTTTTCAAAATAATCGGTAGAAGTTATTTTTTTAGGGGTGCCCACGGGTGGGGCCCACTTGTGGAGGAAAGTCTTGGAGTGGGGGTTTTATGTTTGTCACGGGTTGAGGAAAGAAAAAGGATGGCAGGAATGAGGTATATATATATATATATATATATATATATATATATATATATATATATATATATATATATATATATATATATGAATTGACTTAGAAAGTTTGGCAGGAAGTACAATTATTATGATTACTATATTTATTTATATGTAATAAGTTTGAAAAACTTGGCAGCAGGTATCAATTAATTGATGGGGTTTTCACACGTGATTTTTTGTCTGCACAGATTATATATATAATATAATATTATATTTAAAAGATTTTGCTTTAAATATGGATCGTCCGACTAAAAGTAAATTAATCTGGACCGTTCATGGATTAGTTACTATTCATTCTATTTTCTTATAAATAGAAGCTCATTCCTTCATTATTTTCTTATAAATTCACTGAAAATTTAGAGAGATAAACTGTAAGAGAGAAAAAAGAAAAGTATTCTGCTACTTAACTACTCTTATATTCAGTTTTTTTATGGTAAGGGGTGTTATTCTTTCTTATTCATGAAGAGAACTGTTGTTATTTTATTTCTTATTATTCTGTTGGAATAACTTGTATACGCGGTCTACCCTATACTTGGTGACATTCTTCTATTATTCTGTTGTAACATCCTGTCTGTGTGTTTTACACCGGACCTGGTTCCGTCTTTATTATTATTCTATTGGAACATCATATCTGTGTGTTTTACACCGAACCTGGTTCCGTCTTTATTATTATTCTGTTGGAACATCCTGTCTATGTGTTTTACACCGGACCTGGTTCCGTCTTTAATATTATTCTGTGGAATATCATGTCTGTGCGTTTTACGCCGGACCTGGTTCCATTATTTATTATTCTGTTGGAATAACCTGTCTGTGCAGTCTATCGCATGCATGGTGATTTCTTTTGTTATTCCATTCTTTATTATACTCAGTTGGTTAAAACTTTGACTTCTATACTCCATGAAATTAGTAGAATATCTTTGATATTTGCGCTTCATCTAGTATCTTTTCATGGAAATATTCTTCTAAGAATTTTTGAATTTTACTCCACAAAGCAGTATCATATTGACAATTTGGACGTTGTTAATTCTTGGATAAATTAATTCTTGAACTTGTTTTATTAAATTCTTATATCATTGTCATCATCCTCATATTTATAAAATGTTGAAAGTCATATGTGTACTATAGTGCATAGATGGACTTGGTATGATTATGACCAGGGATTATTCAGTATAATCATGACCGTAATGTTACAAATGATGTGGTAAAAGTTCTCATTGGCCCGTAGTGCATTGATAGACAGTTGTTGGCATGATCATGACCATTAATGAATATACAAATATTCTTGGCCCGTAGTGCATGGATAATTGTGGTCGTGATACTAAAGAATATTCTTGGCCGTAGTGCAGGGGTGATTCGATGATGTAGATTATTTTATTAAGCTGAGTCCAAGCGATAACAGTGTTGAAAAACCTTTTAAATCATAGAAGATAGTAGATTTTATTATCTACTTGACTCTTCTAATGGATTGCTTGTTCCGCTGCAGTTAAACTTGATGTTTATTATATTTTATCAGTTTAACACTGTTGAAGGATAATGATAATGCATTATGCATTATCTTAGTCATAATATTTCTTACTGGGCTAGTTGAGCTCACCCTTTCTTTCACTGTTCTCTTCAGGAAATGAGAATATAGCTTGGACGAGTCGGGGAACGGAGTGATGGTCTAGGAGAAAGCATTAGTAGTCCTCACTATTCTGTGAAATAGTGTGGTAATAATTGTAATAAGAACTCCTTTTGAGTATGTATACTCTCTAGTAGACAATATTTGTATTCAAACTCATAGTTATGTTTTATCGTATTGTACACGACAGTTGTATTAGTAAGTTGTACTTGATCCACGTTTCCGCCTTAAGTGGTTTTGGCTCTCTAATAAACTCCGGTGGTACCAGCTCCTTGAACTGCTTAGCAGTGACCGTCCAAAAGTTTCTAGTGTTTCCACCTATATTTTGGACAAGAGCCTTGTAAGACCCCAAATTTTTTTTTATAAAGATGAGTTTTCTATAAATATCATTTTTAAATATTATGGAATGAATTTGATATAATGTTATAGTTGTGGGTAATATTTATAAATTTTACAAAGTACGCAAGTTGTTGTATCATATTCGATTGGTTGGGGAATATTCGTTTTAACGGGGAATATTCGTATGACGGCACAATCATTGGTGGACCCCACAACGGAATTATTATCGGATTGAGAAAACGACAAAAATACTTTATGAAAATAGCGGCGGAAGTTTTACCGTTAACTGTTAAAACTCCCGGTGTTAAAAGTACAGTAATATGCGTGGTAGCATAGTAGCACACGGTATTGATTATTGATGCTTACGTAAGAAGCAGTTTTGTTCAATTATTGTTACAGTAATTGTTGCATAGTATCTCACGTTATTTGATTCAATTATTGTCAATATTTTATAATCAATAATTGAGACGACAAAGTTATTAATATTATTATTTACAATATTAACGATGTCTAGAAGTTCTGTCAAGGAGAGGTTTGGTCACCTAATTGCGCGCCAATAGGGAGAAATCCTTATTGGAAAGCCCCATCTTTCCTGGGAACGACTTGGTCGATTAATATTGTGAATTATAATAATGATAATAAATGTTGTTAATTATGTTGAGGTGTCTTTTTATGAAGTCACGGCGGTTTATATATATATATATATATATATATATATATATATATATATATATATATTATTTTTGTTTTATTAGTATTATTAATGTAATAAAACAGAAAAGCTTTTTATATAAAATAGAATAATTTTATAAAGTTATCTGTTTTATTTGACTATAAATAGAATATATTATATTCTATTATGCATAGAGTTTTGCATAGTAAAATCTTTTTATATAAAACATAATACTTTTATAAAGTTATTTATTTTATTAGATTTT
Organism: Panax notoginseng; assembly: GCA_016801055.1. NCBI lineage: Eukaryota > Viridiplantae > Streptophyta > Magnoliopsida > Apiales > Araliaceae > Panax > Panax notoginseng. Next base: position 139,810,686 of record CM029020.1, read on the forward strand.
AAATAGAATATATTATATTTTATTATGCATAGTGTTTGCATAGTAAAAACTTTTTATATAAAACAGAATACTTTTATAAAGTTTTGTTTTATTTGATTATAAATAGAATATATTATACTTTATTGCATAGTGCAGCATAGTATCCTTCCTATTTTCCTATAAATAAGATGCTCAGTTAGAATTGAAAACCACACCAGAAGTTCAGAGAATTCTTCTATAATCTTGACCGTATTTCTTTAGAGTTTTAAGAAGCTTTGAGCGTAGTGTAAGTTTTTTTCAAGAATATCCTCGCCCTACCAGTCGGAGTACTCTTCTTTTACGGTAAGGGGTATTATTTCTTTCGTATTCATGAAGAGAACTTCTATTATTACATTCCTTATTATTCTGTTGGAATAACCTGTTCATGCAAAGTACCGCATACATGGTGAAATTCTTTTAAGATTCCATTCTTTATTATTCTGTCAGAGTATCCTGTCTGTGCATTTACGCCGGACCTGGTTCTATTATTTATTATTCTGTCAGAATATCCTGTCAGTGCATTTATACCGAACCTGGTTCCATTATTTATTATTCTGTCGAAAAATCTTGTATGTGTATTTACGCCGGACCTAGTTCCATTATTTATTATTCTGTCAGAATATCCTGTCGGAGCGTTTACGCATGACCTGGCTCTATTATTTATTTTTTTGTTGGAATAACATGTCTGTGCGGTCTATCGCATGCTTGGTGAATTCTTTTGTTATTCCATTCTTTATTATACTCAGTTGGTTAAAGTTTTGGCTTTTATACTCTATGAAATTAGTGGAATATCTTTAATATTTGCGCTTCATCCAGTATCTTTTTATGGAAATATTCTTCTGAGCATTCTTAAATTTTACTCTACAAAGCAGTATCATGTTGACAATTTGAACGTTGTTGGTTCCTGAATAAATTAATTCTTGAACTTGTTTTATTGAATTCTTATATCATTGTCATCATCCTCATGTTTATATTTTGTTGAAAGTCATCTGTGGCATGTATTGCATAGATGGACTTAGTATGATTATAACCAGGGATTATACAGTGTAATCATGACCGTAATGTTACAAATGATGTGGTAAAAGTTCTCATTGGCCCGTAGTGCATTGATGGACAGTTGTTGGCATGATCATGACAATTGATGAATACACAAATATCCTTGGCCCGTAGTGCATAGATAATTTATGGTCGTGATACTAATGAATATCCTTGGCCGTAGTGCAGGGATGATGTGGATTATTTATTAAGCTGAGTCTCAGTGATAAAAGTAGTGAAAAACTTTTTAAATCATAAAAGATAGTAGATGTTATTCTCTACTTGACTCTTTTAATGGATAGCTTGTTCCGCTGCAGTTAAACTTGATATTTGTTATATTTTATTAGTTTAACACTGTTGAAGGCTAACGATAATTTATTCTGTATTATCTTAGTCATAATATTTTTTATTGGGCTAGTTGAGCTCACCCTTTTGCTTTCATTGTTCTCTTCAGGAAATGAGAACGTAGCAGGGACTAGTCGGGGAACGGAGTGATGGTTCAGATGATAGCCTTAGTAGTCCTCACTATTATATGAAATAGTGTGAAAATAAATGTATTTAGGACTTATTTTGAGTTTGAATACTGTTTTAGAAGAAAGTGTTGTATTAAAACTCACAGCTTATGTTTTGTCATATTTTACACGACAGTTGTATAATTATGTTTTATTTGTATTTTGTACCATGTGGTTGACGATTCAGAATAGGTGATGTATACCTACTTTGGGGGAGTCACAGTTGGTATCAAAGCTTAGGGATATGATCCCTGGCTAAGATGTGAGACTAGAACTAGGAGGGGAGAGACAGGGGATTCCTTTGCTAGTATGATCTACCTAAGTTTATTTGTTATTTAATTGGTGGTCAGAGTATAGGGATATTATGTTACATGTCAATTAACCTTTGTTTTGTGGTAATATCTGAAAATGACATCCGAGAATGTTGAGAATAGCAATGGAGCACAGGAGACCGTTGAGGTTCCATATATCAATAATCAGGATAATGCACATCAGGAAGGCGACAATCCTCATGCAAACATCAACACTGACCAAATGATGAATGTGACGCCCCAAAAATTAGGTATACACCACCCATCTTGGGTCGTCAGATACATAGTACAGAATACAAATACAACTGATTAATACATCTGTCGTGTACAATACGACAAAACATAAACTGTGAGTTTGAATACAAATATTATCTTCTAGAGAGTATTCATACTCAAAATGAGTCCTCATTACATTTATTAACACACCATTACATAGAATAGTGAGGACTACTAACTAATACTATCATTCGGACCATCACTCCGTACCCCGACTTGTCCCAGCTACGTTCTCATTTCCTGAAGAGAACAGTGAAAGAAAGGGTGAGCTCAACTAGCCCAGTAAGAAATATTATGACTAAGATAATGCAGAATAAATTATCATTAGCCTTCAACAATGTTAAACTGATAAAATATAATAGACATCAAGTTTAACTGTAGCGGAACAAGCAATCCATTAAAAGAGTCAAGTAGAAAATAAACTCTACTATCTTTTATGAGTTAAAAAGAGAACACTGTGAATGCGGGACTCGAGCTTAATAAAATAATCCACATCATCGAATCACCACTGCACTACATGGCCAAGGATATTCGTATATTCATTAATGGTCATGATCATGCCAACAACTGTCCATCAATGCACTACATACCAAATGAGGACTTTTACATACATCCATTTGTAACATTACGGTCATGATTATACCGAAATCACCTGGTCATAATCATACCAAGTCCATCTATGCAACATGCCACAGAATGACTTTCAACATTTTAAAACATGAAGGATGATGACAATGATATAAGAATTCAATAAAACAAGTTCAAGAATTATTTATCCAGGAATTAACAACGTCCAAATTGTCAACATGATACTGCATTGTGGAGTAAAATTCAAGACTGCTTAGAAGAATATTTTCTTGAAAAGATACTGGATGAAACGCAACATAGTTTAAAGTCAAAGTCACCATTACTGGTACAATAAAGAATGGAATAACAAAAGAAATCACCATGCATGCGATAGACCGCACAGACAGGTTATTCCAATAGAATAATAAATAATGGAACCAGGTCCGGCGTAAACGCACAGACAGGATATTCCGACAGAATAATAAATAATGGAACCAGGTCCGGTGTAAAACACACAGACAGGATATTCCAACAGAATAATAATAAAACGGAACCAGGTCCGGTGTAAAACACACAGACAGGATGTTCCAACAGAATAATAAACGGAACCAGGTCCGGTGTAAAACACACAGACAGGATGTTCCAACAGAATAATAGAAGAATGTCACCAAGTATAGGGTAGACCGCGTATACTGGTTATTCCAACAGAATAATAACAAATGGAATAACAGAAGTTCTCTTCATGAATATAAAAGAAATAATATTCCCTACCTTAAAAGAACTGGATATTGGAAAAGTGATGTAGCAGAATACTTTTAGTCTCTCTCTCTTTATTCTCTCTATACTTTCTCTCTCTATAGCTTGAATGAATTCGTGAAAAATAATGAAGCCCTAGGCCTCTATTTATAGAAAAACTGAGGGTGGCTCTTGGTCTTAACGAAGGGTCAAATGACTCTTGGTCTTAACGAAGGGTCAAATGACTCTTGGTAATATTGAAGGGACAACTACTATTGACGAAAGTAATTACTATTAACCAAGGTAAATACTATTGACGAAGGTAATTACTATTGACCAAGGTAAATACTATTGACCAAGGTAAATACTATTGACGAAGGTAATTACTATTGACCAAGGTAAATACTATTGACGACGGTAATTACTATTGACGACGGTAATTACTATTGACAACGGTAATTACTATTGACGACGGTAATTACTATTGACAACGGTAATTACTATTGACGAAAAGACTCTTAGATGATGACATATGGCCCCCATAAAATAACCAAACTTACCACAACGTCTCAATAATATAACATATTATACAGATGATACTATGACAATAATTTAAGAGATATGATGCAGCAATTACTGTAGCAATAATTGAGTATAGCTGAGTGACTTCTCACGTAAGCATCAATAATCAATACCGTGTGCTACTATGCAACCACGCGTATTACTGTACTTTTACTACCGAGTAGTTCAACAGTTTTAACGGTTTTAACGTAACACCTCAGCTGTTATTTTTATAAAAAGATAATTTTGTCGTTTTCTCAATCCGACAATAATTCCGTTGTGGGGTCCACCAATGATTGTGCCGTCGTACGAATATTCCCCGACAAAAAGAATATTCTCCGACCAAACGAATATTTTATAACAACTTGCTTACTTTGCAAAATTTATAAATATTACCCACAACTATAACATTATATCAAATTAACTCCATAATATTCAAAAATGATATTTATAGAAAATTCATCTTTATTTATAAAAATTGGGGTCTTACAACCTCCCCTTCTTATGAAATTTCGCCCTCGAAATTAGGGTACGTACCTGGTATGTCGAAGAGGTAAGGATACCTTGATTTCATTTCTGATTCTAACTCCCAAGTCATTTCCTCAACATCGTGGTTTCTCCACAAAACTTTAACTTGAGGTATAACCTTGGAGCGTAGAATATGTTCCTTCTTATCCAAGATTTGAACAGGAACTTCTTCATACGTCAAATCCTCCGCTATTTCGTCCGGTTCTAACTCAATAATGTGGTTCGGGTCTTCCACATATTTGCGTAACATGGATATGTGGAAAACGTTATGAACACGAGACATACTTGGCGGTAAAGCGAGTCTATAAGCCACAGTTCCTACTCGATCGAGGATTAAAAATGGACCGATGAATCGAGGATTTAGCTTTCCTCTCTTTCCAAATCTCGTAACTCCTTTCCATGGAGCAACACGTAAGAACACATGATCTCCTACATCAAATTCCACGTCCTTTCGATGAAGATCAGCATAACTCTTTTGTCGATCTTGTGAGGTTTTTATACGTTGTCGGATCGTTTGAATCTTTTCTGTAGTCATACGTACCAACTCCGGTCCCAACAACGTTGCTTCGCCCACCTCATCCCAGCATACTGGAGAACGACATTTTCTTCCATACAATGCTTCGAATGGAGCCATGCCAATACTTGCTTGATAACTGTTGTTGTAGGAAAACTCCACCAATGGTAAGAACTTGTCCCAACTTCCCTTGAAGTCAAAGACACAGAGTCTTAATAGATCTTCAAGAGTTTGAATAGTCCTCTCTGATTGTCCGTCCGTCTGAGGATGATATGCTGAACTAAATCGTAACTCCGTGCCCATAGCTTTTTGTAAACTAACCCAAAATCGTGAAGTGAATCTTGGGTCTCGATCAGAAACTATGGATACTGGCATACCATGCAGTCTTACAATCTCGTTTATGTACATACGAGCAAGACGTTCAAGTGTATAAGTTTCTCGTATCGGTAAGAAATGAGCAGACTTGGTCAATCTATCAACAATGACCCAAATCGCATCAATACCTTGAGAAACCCTAGGAAGACCGGTAACGAAATCCATGGTAATGTGCTCCCACTTCCATTCTGGAATTTCAAGTGGTTGCAATGGACCTTTTGGTACTTGATGCTCCGCTTTGACTCGTTGACAAGTTAGACACCTTGAGATAAACAACGCTATCTCTCTCTTCATATTGCTCCACCAAAATGTATGACGAAGATCATGATACATTTTGGTACTTCCAGGATGGATTGCAAACGGTGTGTTGTGCGCCTCCATCATGATTTCATACTTTAAATCAGGGTTGTTAGGAACACAAAGTCTGGAGTTGACTCGAAGTATTCCTTCTTCATCGATTCTTGCTTCCGGCATAGCACCTTCTTGCACTTTCTTCTTCATACGCATCAGCTCCAGGTCTGTAGCTTGAGCAGCTTTAACTTTATCGATTAAAGTCGGTTCTACTCGTATATTCGCCATCATCACATGGGTCCCTGGAGTCTTCAACTCTATCTCCATCCTTTGCAAGTCACACAAAATGGGCCTTTGCGTTGTTAATATTGCACTTGTACCCGCATATGATCTTCTACTCAATGCGTCAGCTACCACGTTCGCTTTTCCAGGATGGTATTGAATGGTATGATCATAATCTTTCAACAGTTCAAGCCAACGTCGTTGTCGCATGTTGAGTTCCTTTTGAGTGAAGAAATATTTGAGGCTTTTATGATCCGTAAAGATCTCCACTTTCTCCCCATACAAGTAATGCCTCCAAATTTTAAGTGCAAAGACAACAGCTGCCAACTCTAGATCATGAGTAGGATAATTCCTCTCATATTCCTTGAGTTGTCTTGATGCATAGGCTATGACTTTTCCATGTTGCATGAGAACGCATCCCAACCCTTTGCTCGAAGCATCACTGTAGATGACAAATCCCTCCGAGCCAGATGGTATTGTTAGAACAGGTGCTGAAATGAGTCTCCTCTTGAGTTCTTGAAAACTCTGCTCACATTCTTCGCTCCAACCGAACTTTGTATCTTTCCGAGTCAGCTGAGTTAATGGAGTAGCGATTCGAGAAAATCCTTCCACGAATCTCCGATAATAACCAGCTAAACCAAGAAAGCTACGTACTTCGGTCACTGATTTAGGTTGCTCCCAGCTTTGAATAGCTTCAATCTTTGCCGGGTCAACAGATATTCCACGACTTGATACTACGTGCCCAAGGAATGCTACCTCTTCCAGCCAGAACTCGCATTTCTTCAACTTGGCATAAAGTTTGTATTCACGAAGCTTTTGGAGTACCAGCCTCAAGTGTTGCTCATGATCTTCACGGCTTTTGGAATAAACAAGGATGTCATCGATAAAGACGACCACAAAGTGATCCAAATATTCCTTGAATACCCTGTTCATCATATCCATGAAGGCAGCAGGAGCATTAGTCAATCCAAAAGACATAACTAAGAATTCATAATGCCCGTACCGAGTTCTGAAAAGCCGTCTTTGGAATATCCTCAGTTCTAACCTTCAGCTGATGATATCCAGAACGAAGATCGATCTTTGAAAAGAATTGTGCTCCTTGCAACTGGTCAAACAGGTCATCAATACGTGGCAATGGGTACCTATTTTTGATGGTGACATGATTCAACTCCCGATAATCAATACAAAGTCGCATACTCCATCTTTCTTCTTCACGAACAGAACAGGAGCACCCCAAGGAGAAGTACTAGGACGAATAAAACCAATGTCTAACAATTCCTGCAGTTGGGTCTTTAACTCCTGAAGTTCAATAGGAGCCATTCGATATGGGGCTTTGGAAATGGGTTTTGTACCGGGTTCAAGATCGATACAAAATTCAATTTCACGCTCTGGGGGTAGGCCAGGAAGTTCTTCAGGGAATACGTCAGGGAATTTATTAACAACAGAAATATCATTCAAAGCTGACGTATTTTTGTTTAGATCTGTGACATGAGCTAAGAAAGCTTGACATCCGTTTTTCAATAAACGAATAGCTTTATGGCTTGAGATGACAGCGATTGATTTTAATGGTTTGGTTGCTTGAATTCGCATAATAGGTCGATTAGGAATATGAAAGCTAACAACCTTACGAAAACAATCAATTTTTGCATAATGAGTAGTTAACCAATCAATCCCTAGAATCACGTCAAATGCAAGTATTTTTAATGAAATCAGATCGATAGGTAATGTGTGGGTACCAACTTGAACCAAACAAGACTTATAAACAGTGGAGGTAATGAAGGTTTCTCCCAACGGAGTTTCCACAGATAAGTCAAAGTCTAATTTCTCCGGAATCAAATTTAATCGATGAGCGCAAGTAGGAGAAATAAAAGAATGGGTTGAACCGGTATCAAATAAAGTATAAACTTCTTTATAATAAGCTTACCCGTGATGACCTCATTCGGGTTCCTTGCTCTCTGGGAGTTCACAACAAACGCTCTCCCTTGCACAACCGGTTTTGACTTTTCTGGGACGGCTTTTGGTGCCTCCATCCTAGCTGAATTTGTCTTCGGTAAACGACAAAATCGGGCTAAATGACCTTCTCTTCCACAATTATAACATGCTTTGGACGGCATCGCGCAGTTTGGACTGATGTGTCCCTCCCCTCCGCACTTGAAACATATGATAGGTGGTCGTTCTCCTTCCTTAACGACAGGTGCTGGTGCTGACGTCTTTCCATCATTGTTGAATCTCCTCTTCTTGAAATGTCCATTCTTATTGTTTTGGCCCTGATTACCACCGAAGTGGTTACCATTTCTGGCCTGTTGATTCCCTCCACGCTTGTTGTCACCGCTTCGATGACTGCTCTCACTGGTATTATCATTTTGCCGGCTGCTCTCTTTTGGTTGCGTTGTCTCGTTATCGCGCTCCACCAACTGAGCCCTATTTACAACATCTGAATACAAACACAGTTTATGAGAAACAAGATGTTGACGTATCTCCGGCTTCAAACCTCTTAAAAACATCCGCGTCATTCTTTCTTCATTATCCACCAGGTGGGACGCAAACCGGGATAACTCCGCAAATTTTGCCTCGTACTGCGACACGGTCATATTATTCTGCTCCAATTTGATGAACTCCACCTCCTTCATGTGACGAATACTCTCGGGAAAGTATTTGTCGTTAAACAGCTCTTGGAACTTCTCCCAGGACATCTTCAGTGCGGCAGGTTGAGTACGCTTTATCGATTCCCACCAGTAATCTGCCTCTCCTCGCAACATAAAGGCGGCAAAGGGAACCTTTTGCTCCTCGGAGCAACCCAAGACATCAAATATCTTGGTGATCTGCTTTATCCATGTTTCAGCTACAAGTGGTTTGGGTTCTCCCTTAAACTCCGGTGGTCCCAGCTCCTTAAACTGTTTAGCGGTGACCGCCTGAGAGTTTTCAGTATTTCCACCTACGTTGTGGACAGGAGCCGCTTTCACCTGTTGTTGCATGAATTGCATAAAGCCTCTGAACATTTGATCATTCATCATTTGGTCAGTGTTGTTGTTTGCATGAGGATTGACACCTTCCTGATGCACATTATCCTGATTATTGATATGTGGTGAATCAACAGTCGTCTGTGCTCCATTGCTATTCTCAACATTCTCAGATGCCATTTTCAGATACTGCCACAAAATAAAAATTAATTGATATGTCATATATTATCCTTATATTATGACCGACCAATTAAATACCATGCAAATAAACTTAGGTATGTCATACTAGCGAAGGAATTCCCCGTCTCTCCCCTCCTAGTTCTATTCTCACATCTTAGCCAGGGATCATATCCCTAAGCTCTGATACCAACTGTGACGCCCCCAAAATTAGGTATACATCACCCATCTTGGGTCGTCAGATACATAGTACAGAATACAAATACAACTGATTAATACAACTGTCGTGTACAATACGACAAAACATAAACTGTGAGTTTGAATACAAATATTATCTTCTAGAGAGTATTCATACTCAAAAGGAGTCCTCATTACATTTATTAACACACCATTACATAGAATAGTGAGGACTACTAACTAATACTATCATTCGGACCATCACTCCGTACCCCGACTTGTCCCAGCTACGTTCTCATTTCCTGAAGAGAACAGTGAAAGAAAGGGTGAGCTCAACTAGCCCAGTAAGAAATATTATGACTAAGATAATGCAGAATAAATTATCATTAGCCTTCAACAATGTTAAACTGATAAAATATAATAGACATCAAGTTTAACTGTAGCGGAACAAGCAATCCATTAAAAGAGTCAAGTAGAAAATAAACTCTACTATCTTTTATGATTTAAAAGATTTTTCAACACTGTGATCGCTGAGACTCAGCTTAATAAAATAATCCACATCATCGAATCACCCCTGCACTACGGCCAAGGATATTCGTATATTCATTAATGGTCATGATCATGCCAACAACTGTCCATCAATGCACTACGGGCCAATGAGGACTTTTACCACATCATTTGTAACATTACGGTCATGATTATACCGAATAATCCCTGGTCATAATCATACCAAGTCCATCTATGCACTACATGCCACAGATGACTTTCAACATTTTATAAACATGAGGATGATGACAATGATATAAGAATTCAATAAAACAAGTTCAAGAATTAATTTATCCAGGAATTAACAACGTCCAAATTGTCAACATGATACTGCATTGTGGAGTAAAATTCAAGAATGCTTAGAAGAATATTTTCTTGAAAAGATACTGGATGAAACGCAACTATCAAGGATATTCCACAAATTTCATGGAGTATAGAAGTCAAAACTTAACCAACTGAGTACAATAAAGAATGGAATAACAAAAGAAATCACCATGCATGCGATAGACCGCACAGACAGGTTATTCCAATAGAATAATAAATAATGGAACCAGGTCCGGCGTAAACGCACAGACAGGATATTCCGACAGAATAATAAATAATGGAACCAGGTCCGGTGTAAAACACACAGACAGGATATTCCAACAGAATAATAATAAAACGGAACCAGGTCCGGTGTAAAACACACAGACAGGATGTTCCAACAGAATAATAAACGGAACCAGGTCCGGTGTAAAACACACAGACAGGATGTTCCAACAGAATAATAGAAGAATGTCACCAAGTATAGGGTAGACCGCGTATACTGGTTATTCCAACAGAATAATAACAAATGGAATAACAGAAGTTCTCTTCATGAATATAAAAGAAATAATATTCCCTACCTTAAAAGAACTGGATATTGGAAAAGTGATGTAGCAGAATACTTTTAGTCTCTCTCTCTCTTATTCTCTCTATACTTTCTCTCTCTATAGCTTGAATGAATTCGTGAAAAATAATGAAGCCCTAGGCCTCTATTTATAGAAAAACTGAGGGTGGCTCTTGGTCTTAACGAAGGGTCAAATGACTCTTGGTCTTAACGAAGGGTCAAATGACTCTTGGTAATATTGAAGGGACAACTACTATTGACGAAAGTAATTACTATTAACCAAGGTAAATACTATTGACGAAGGTAATTACTATTGACCAAGGTAAATACTATTGACCAAGGTAAATACTATTGACGAAGGTAATTACTATTGACCAAGGTAAATACTATTGACGACGGTAATTACTATTGATGACGGTAATTACTATTGACAACGGTAATTACTATTGACGACGGTAATTACTATTGACAACGGTAATTACTATTGACGAAAAGACTCTTAGATGATGACATATGGCCCCCCATAAAATAACCAAACTTACCACAACGTCTCAATAATATAACATATTATACAGATGATACTATGACAATAATTTAAGAGATATGATGCAGCAATTACTGTAGCAATAATTGAGTATAGCTGAGTGACTTCTCACGTAAGCATCAATAATCAATACCGTGTGCTACTATGCAACCACGCGTATTACTGTACTTTTACTACCGAGTAGTTCAACAGTTTTAACGGTTTTAACGTAATACCTCAGCTGTTATTTTTATAAAAAGATAATTTTGTCGTTTTCTCAATCCGACAATAATTCCGTTGTGGGGTCCACCAATGATTGTGCCGTCGTACGAATATTCCCCGACAAAAAGAATATTCTCCGACCAAACGAATATTTTATAACAACTTGCTTACTTTGTAAAATTTATAAATATTACCCACAACTATAACATTATATCAAATTAACTCCATAATATTCAAAAATGATATTTATAGAAAATTCATCTTTATTTATAAAAATTGGGGTCTTACAATGAATGATGGAATGTTCAGTGGCTTTATGCAATTCATGTAAAATCAGGCGAGAGAGGCTCCCTGTCCAAAATGTAGGTGGAAACACTGAAAACTCTCGGACGGTCACCGCTAAGCAGTTATAGGAGCTGGGACCACCGAAGTTTATTGGAGAGCCAAAACCACTTAAGGCGGAAACGTGGATCAAGCAGATCACCAAGATATTTGATGTCTTGGGATGCGCCGAGAAGCAAAAGGTTCCCTTTGCCACCTTTATGTTGCGAGGAAAGGCAGATTACTGGTGGGAATTGATAAAGCGTACTCAACCTGCTGCATTGAAGATGTCTTGGGAAAAGTTTCAAGAACTGTTCAATAACAAGTACTTTCTCGAAAGTATTCATAACATGAAGGAGGTAGAGTTCATCAAGTTGGAGTAGAATAATATGATCGTATCACAGTACGAAGCTAAGTTTGCCGAGTTGTCCTGGTTTGCATCCCATTTGGTTGATAATGAGGAAAGAATAATGCGGATGTTTTTAAGAGGTTTGAAACCGGAGATGCGTCAATATCTTATTTCTCATAAATCGTGTTTGTATTCAGATGTTGTAAATAGGGCTCAGTTATTGGAGCGCAATAACGAGTTAACACAACTAAGAGAAAGTAGCCGGCAGAATGAAAAAACCAGTGGTAACAGCCATCGAAGCGGTGACAACAAACGTGGAGGGAATCAACATGCCAGAAATAGTAACCACTTTGGTGGTAATCATGGCCAAGGCAATAAAAGTTGACATTTCAAGAAGAGGAGATTCAACAATGATGGAAAGACGTTAGCACCAACACCCGTTGTTAAGGAAGGAGAACGACCACCTATCATATGCTTCAAATGCGGAGCAGAGGGACATATCAGTCCAAACTGCGCGATGCCATCCAAAGAGTGTTATAATTGTGGAAGAGAAGATCACCTAGCCCGATTTTTTCGTGCACCGAAGACAAGTCCAGTTGGAACGGTGACACAAAATACCGTCCCAGACAAGTTAAAGCCAGTAGTTTAAGGGAGAGCGTTTGTTGTGACCTCCCAGAAAGTAAGGAAATCGAACGAGGTCGTCATCACGGGTAAGCTTATTATAAACTCTAGCAAAGTCTATACCTTATTTGATACCGGTTCTACCCATTCTTTTATTTCTCCTACTTGCGCTCAACGATTAAATTTGACTCCGGAGAAATTAGACTTTGACTTATCTATGGAAACTCCGTTGGGAGAAACCTTCATTACATCCACTGTTTATAAGTTTTGTTTGGTTCAAATCGGTACCATCACATTACCTGTCGATCTTATTTCATTGAAAATACTTGCATTTGATGTGATTCTAGGGATTGATTGGTTAACTACTCATCGTGCTAAAATTGATTGTTTTCGTAAGGTTGTTAGCTTTCATATTCTTAATCAACCTATTATGCGAATTCAAGTGACCAAACCATTAAAATCAATCACGGTCATCTCAAGCCATAAAGCTATTCGTTTATTTAAAAACGGATGTCAAGCTTTCTTAGCTCATGTCACAGATCTAAACAAAAATACGTCAATTTTGAATGATATTTCTATTGTTAATAAATTTCTTAACGTATTTCCTGAAGAACTTCCTGGCCTGCCCCTAGAGCGTGAAATTGAATTTTGTATCGACCTTGAACCCGACACAAAACCCCTTTTCAAAGCCCCATATCGGATGGCTCCTATTGAACTTCAGGAGTTAAAGACCCAATTACAGGAATTGTTAGACATCGGTTTCATTCGACCTAGTACTTCTCCTTGGGGTGCTCATGTTCTATTCGTGAAGAAGAAAGATGGAAGTATGCGACTTTGTATTGATTATCAGGAGTTGAATTATGTCACCATCAAAAATAAGTACCCGTTGCCTCGCATTGAAAACATGTTTGACCAGTTGCAAGGAGCACAATTCTTTTCAAAGATCGATCTTCGTTCTGGATATAATCAGTTGAAGGTTAGAACTGAGGATATTACAAAGACTGCCTTCAGAACTCGGTACGGGCATTATGAATTCTTTGTCATATCTTTTGAAATGACTAATGCTTCTGCTTCCTTCATGGATATGATGAACCGAGTATTCAAGGAATATTTGGATCACTTTGTGGTCGTCTTTATTGATGACATCCTCATATATTCCAAAAGCTGTGAAGATCATGAGCAACACTTGAGGCTGATACTCCAAAAGCTTCGTGAAAACAAGCTTTATGCCAAGTTGAAGAAATATGAGTTCTGGCTTAAAGAAGTGGCATTCCTTGGGCACGTAGTATCAAGTCAAGGAATATCTATTGACCCAGCAAAGATTGAAGCTATTCAAAGCTAGGAGAAACCCAAATCAGTAACCGAAGTACGTAGCTTTCTCGGCTTAGCTGGTTATTATCGGAGATTCGTGGAAGGATTTTTTGGAATCGCTACTCCACTAACTCAGCTGATTCGAAAAGATACAAAATTCTGTTGGAGCAAGGAATGTGAGAATAGTTTTCAAGAACTCAAGAGAAGACTCATTTCAGCACCTATTCTGACCATACCATCTGGCTCGGAGGGATTTTTCATCTACAGTGATGCTTTGGGCAAAGGGTTAGGATGTGTTCTCATGCAACATGGGAAAGTCATAGCCTATGCCTCTCAATAACTCAAAGAATATGAAAGAAATTATCACACTCATGATCTAGAGTTGGCAGCAGTCGTTTTTGCACTAAAGATTTGGAGGCATTACTTGTATGGGGAGAAAGTGGAGATCTTTACGGATCATAAAAGCCTCAAATGTTTCTTCACCCAAAAGGAACTTAATATGCGACAACGACGTTGGCTTGAACTGCTAAAAGATTATGATTATACCCTCCAATACCATCCAGGAAAAGCGAACGTGGTAGCTTACGCATTGAGTAGAAGATCATATGCGAGTACGAGTGTGATATTGTTAATGCAAAGGCTCATTTTGTGTGACTTACAAAGGATGGAGATAGAGTTAAAGACTCCGGGGGCCCATGTGATAATGGCGAATATACTAGTAGAATTGACTTTAATTGATAAAGTTAAAGCTGCTCAAGCTACAGACCTAGAGCTGATGCGTATGAGGAAGAAAGTACAAGAAGGTGCTATGCTGGAAGCAAAAATCGATGAGGGAGGAATATTTCGAGTCAACTGTTGATCGATTTCACAATCAATGGATACGTGCAAGTATACACGGTCAACAAGTAATAAAGTGATAAAATAGAGTATCGTTCCTACAGAGAATTTTAATTAATAAATTCCAACTACTAGCATTATATCAATCCAATCTTTATTTAAACAATGATAAATTATAATTTTCTGAAATAAGGAAATTAATTTAGGCAATTAAAAATACTATTCTAAAACAATCAAATAAATAAACTAAAATTTGAGTGTATGATTTCAGATAAATAAGGATTAAGACTTCAATATCCCCAATTATGAACTACAAATCAATTATTCAACTATTCCAATTATTATTTCTAATGAATTGTCAACAGGAATTCTCCAGTGCCAAGAGTCCTTTTCCAAGTGATCAACTGACTTCTATTTAATTCAGATTAATATTGCTATATTCCTATGCAAAACAAGTGAATTAAACTCCTTTAATTTCAATTCATTATGCGTTACATGCGGTGAAAAGATATTTCCATTCAATTCACAAACCTAATTATTCGCTGTACAAATAAATAAGTCACACGTTATCAAACCCAATTCTAACCCTAGAAATCCTCTTCCAATTCCTTCTAGAGTAACAAGGTAATTATTAGCCAAATAATTAATCAATAGATGCAAGGCATGATAATCAACTCACCTTAACACAAATAATTGGACTAAACTGAATAACTAATTGATAGCCATAAAAGGTTCAATTGAAATCTTAATTAAAGAATTAGTTCATAACGAAAATAAAAACCAATAATTGTTTGCAAATCATCCTTAAAGAATTACAACTTGAAAGTAAGAAGAAAAAGAAGAACACTCTTTTGCCCCTCCTGAGTCTTCAAGTTATCCGTGTGTAGCCTCCAATGAATGATTGCAAGAGCGATTAATTGAATGGATCCTCCCCTAATTTTAGCCCTTAATCTCCTTTTATATCCTCCCACAAATCCTAGTCCAAATCAGCTTTAAATCTTTCTTCAACAGTCAAGTCAACCGAAAGTCAACGCTCGTCTTGGTCAACAACAGTCACAACCCAGCGCCCCGGCTCTGGTTATAGTGTATTTCACAGCGCCCCGGCGCTATAGGTTGAAATAATTACCGTTTTGCCATTTTCAGCTCAAATTCCACCGTTTGCTCCCGCTGTTACCGAATCTGCAAAATAACACATAAACACAGTAAAAAAAATACTCCTAAATGACTCGAGGATACAACAATTTAAACCCAAGTATATCCGATTTATGGGTATATTACCCAATCATTAAATACCCCCAAACTTAAACCGTTGCGTGTCCTCAAGCAACAAAACACAACACCACGAAAAATAAAACTAAACCACGTGCAAATGCAAACATTCTATATGTTCTTCATTCCATCTACGCAATAGCTCTTGTATATCCATTGGCCTCATAAAAATCACAAAACATGCTAATACATCATGTTAAAGCAGGTCAATGATATCCCAACGATCACCGAATCTGAATCTGTTATTACTGATATTGTGAGTGTGTGTTCAACAACCATGCTAACCCATGAAGGCAAAAATATGAAAGATAATAAATTTCTTAGTAAGCCTCATACAGTGTAAACTTGAGAACTCATCAAATATACTTGTTTCAACTGAAATCAAACAATTACCCGAGTTCAAAAGTCAAAATGGAATACTTATGCTTTGCTAATAATTGTTTTTTTTTTCATAACGGGGGCATTTTGCACTTTTCCCGCTTTATTATTATTCTCATGACTATGCATCGTCTTATTCCCTTAGGCTTTTCAATACTACCTTAACGAGCTTTCGACCAACGACTCCCAAGCCATTAAGACCTTAGGGCGCTAGGTGTAGAGACAGTCCCCTCGGGCTTACTTGCTCAAGTAACAAAGGCCACAAAACTAGATAAGCACGCCACTGTTTTTTTTTAGCTTATATATTCCAAATATTTTTCCCCCAAACTCAAGTTTATGTATAAATTCAGTCTTCACTATTTATTCAAATTGTCCCTTCATTTCACTAGCAATCATCCTTTAGAATTCTATTATCTAACCATTTAAACTATCATAGCCAATAGGGTTGTTTTCCAAAGTGCTATTCTATAATATCAGTGTCAACCAGATAAAGATTCAATTCATGTCAAGAAAATCATATTACTGACTCAACAATCCTTACTAGACTTGTTCATGCAATTCTACTTTCATCATTGACCCCCAAATATACGCACTAACAAACGTGCTATTTTATGCAATCGTAAATGCAATGTTTAACTACCAATAACAATCCAACTGAACGACCCCCAAACTAATCTAAAGCAATGTCCTCATGCGACAAATATAGCAAAATAAAACAGAGGACTTCCCTGACGAGCTTATTCCTCGGGGGGAGCATCATCATCCTCGCTCATCGAGTGATCAGAAGGGGGGAAGACTGGCAGGACTGGAGCAGTTGGGAAGTGACTCAGTTGAACGCCCGGATGTGTTTGGACAGTCAATGCATTCTGTGCAACAAATTGGTCAATTAAGAATTTGAGAATCACGTCCTGCCGTTCCGCCAAGCGTACATTCTGGGACTTCATGTCGTAAAACCAGCCGTCCATCTCCCGCTGGACTGCCTCTGGAACCACACCACGATGCTCTACTGTAGATGGACCAGAAGTAGGTGGAGCCGGAGGTGGTGTAACTTGGGGAATTATGAAACCCAATCCCCTAGGGGGATTAGCCCCACCTGTCCATACTTTATACCTGCTGATCAACTTGTGGTCCAAAACTGGCATGGGCGTTTGGATCATCTCATCCGATTTCCATTTTACTCCGAGCTTATCACACAAAACGCAGATGAGAGACGGATGTGATAAACCGCATGTGGTCCCTCCTCGGGCTGCTCGGAGAATAGACTGCTGAATGACGTGTCCGACATCTATTTGCAATCCTTGGATAATAGAGTATAGTAGCACCGCTCTTTCTTTAGTAACATGGCTCACATGTGTGCATGGCATGAGTTTGGCACAGATGAAGGCATACCATGCCTTCCCATATAGACTGAGGTTAGAATGGGGGAAGGTCATGCTGCCGCGTTCATGCACTGTCCATGTGGTACCCGGTTGACACAGCTCGCGGATTATTGTCTCATAGTCTGGACCTTGGCGCAAAAGACCGGCATACTCATCGTTAAGATCCTCCAAATTCAGTTGATAGCACCCATTGATATCTTCGTCGCCAATTTCCATTGTCTTACCTCTCACAAACACGCCGTAGTGATCGTGTTCGGAAACATTAGCATAGAATTCCTTGACAATGGCAATCACTGCTGGATCAGGCTGTTCGGTGAGGGAAAACCAATTTCGTTCAGCAATCATGACCGCTATTTCTCCATCTTTGGTTTGGTCAGGCTGTAAACCACGTTCGGGGACGAGAGAGCGGGTAGCCATCTTATTGTAGCGCTCCTGTGCATCGGCGGATACAAACCGGCGGCTATCGAATCTTGGTGGAGCCGAGGCGGAACCGGAACCGTCTCCCCGTTGACGTTTGGATGTCATGTCAGAAATTCTGCAATTACAAGCATGTGCATGTATTAGCATTGAACAGAATTGAGTGTGGATAAATTTATGTATTACTTAACCCCCAAACTTTATAATATGTATATATGTTGAGTACACGATTGGGGATAAAGTGTGAGGATGGGATTCATATCGAATAGGTCCTGGTACAATTAATAGTCTGCATTTGGAGAGCAACATGCATAAGTCGATCACAAAAGGTGTCGTGCAAAGCAACATGTTCTAGAGTGTGCATATAAGCTTGATGTGTTTGAATGTGGACATGATCCTTGACATAGGCAAATTATCAAACACCTTGTGGGCTTCACATAAAATTGCTCTAAAGAACATTATTTTCTTATTGATTCCAATATCTAACATTCAGATACCACATATGCATGTTATCTCAATCAAAGTTGGTGCCCAATTACAAGTGAATGGAGGACGATCGATATTGTAAAAGTGAACGGAGGATACAAATTCGCTTACCCATCTAATAATATTTGAATGCACCATCAAAAGAGTGTAACTGAGTAACATACCTTAGAGAGAGAGGTGAAGATTGCGTTGCAAAAAGGAAATCCCAAAGTGAATGTGTGAGTTGTGTTTGCTATCGGGATGGTGATTGAAGGTTAGAAGTCAGTTACCAGCGGCAGCGTGAAATCGTGTAAGGAATTGGAAGGGTTGGAGTGGGTCACCGCATAATTGAAGTCAATTAGTAGTTAATTCTGCCTTTTCAGCGCCAGGGCGCTGGGATTGTATCTTCCTACAGTGCCGGGGCTCTGAGTAGCAGAAACATGGAACGAGGACAGAGCCGGGGCGCTGGACTTGCGTGGAGACTGGGCGCCGGGGCGCTGATAGGCAGGGACTTCAAAACACCCTCAGCGCCGGGGCTCTGGAATTGCGTGGAGACTGGGCGCCGGGGTGCTGGACGGCAGGAATTTCAAGACACACTCAGCCTACAACCTGCAAACTAATACTTAATTAATAAGGCTACACATCCATGATATAAATTAAGACTCAAGTACACCAACTGCTGGCTAGCCATCCTAACACAAAATAAATAGGGAAAATAATTGCACTAAATAAAACCAAAAGACAATTAAAAATAATAAGAAAATTAAAACTAAAAATAAACATAAAAAGAAATTGATTGGGTTACCTCCCAATAAGCGCTTGGTTTATAGTCGTCAGCCCGACTGTTCGGTGTTGCTCATTTGATAGTTGGATCGGAAAGATTCATGACAGTAGTTTGACGTTCGATGGGGCCACTCCAATAATGTTTCAGACGCTGGCCGTTAACCTTGAATGTACGCTTTGAGTTCGGTTCCTCGACCTCAATGTTTCCATGTGGAGCGACAGATATAATTACGAATGGCCCGAACCACCGCGATTTCAATTTTCCTGGAAATAGACACAAACGGGAGTTGAACAGTAATACGTGTTGGCCCGGTTCAAATGTCCGATTGAGAATTTTCTTGTCATGCCATGCTTTGACTTTCTCCTTGTAAAGCTTTGCGTTCTCGTAGGCATTGAACCGGAATTCATCCATCTCGTTCAACTGCAGTAATCTTTTCTCACCTGCTGCTTCTAGATCAAAGTTTAGTTTCCAAATGGCCCAGTGTGCACTGTGTTCTAACTCAACCGGGAGGTGACACGCCTTTCCAAATACCATTCTGTACGGTGACATACCAATTGGATTTTTGTACGCCGTTCTATATGCCCACAATGCATCGTCAAGACGCAATGACCAATCTTTTCGTGACGGGTTGACCACCTTTTCGAGAATCCTCTTAACCTCCCTATTTGACACCTCCGCTTGGCCATTGGTTTGTGGATGGTATGCGGCTGCTATTTTATGCCGAACCCCATACTTTACAAGCAATTTTGTGAACTGCTTATTACAGAAGTGAGTTCCCTCATCGCTTATTATTGCTCTTGGCGTCCCAAATCGGGTGAAGATATTTTTTAAAAATCGGAGAACAACGTTAGCGTCATTAGTGGGTAACGCTACGGCTTCTACCCATTTGGAAACATAATCGACCGCTAACAAGATGTACTGATTATTGAACGATGATGGGAAAGGTCCCATAAAATCGATTCCCCAAACGTCGAACAGTTCAACCTCCAAAATTGTGTTGAGTGGCATTTCATTATGCTTGGAGATATTACCTACGCGCTGGCAGCGATCACATTTTAGCACAAAGAGGTACGCATCCTTGAATAACGAAGGCCAAAAAAATCCCGATTGGAGCACTTTTGCAGCTGTTCGATCACCGGAATAATGACCTCCGTAATCTGAGGAATGGCAATGGCCTAATATACTATCCATTTCTTCATGAGACACACAACGTCTTATCATTTGATCTGCACAGGCCTTAAACAGAAATGGTTCATCCCAATAGTATTGCTTCACATCGTGGAGAAACTTCTTTCGTTGTTGTGAGGTCAAATCCGGAGGTAACACTTTGGCAACCACATAATTCACATAGTCAGCATACCAAGGCAATATTGTGGTTACCCGGAACAGTTGTTCATCCAGAAATGTTTCATTAATCATTAAGTTGTCTTCTTTCTGTACCTCTGCGTTTTCTAATCGTGACAGATGATCCGCCACCTGATTTTCTGTCCCTTTTCTGTCTCGGATCTCCAGATCGAACTCTTGTAGCAACAGTACCCACCGTATTAAACGTGGTTTTGCATCCTTCTTCTCAATCAGATATTTAATGGCAGAATGATCAGTATAGACAATTACCTTCGTGCCAATGAGATAAGCTCTGAATTTGTCGAAGGCAAACACCACTGCAAGTAACTCTTTTTCGGTGGTTGTGTAGTTTAACTGGGCGTCTGTCAACGTCTTACTAGAATAGTAAATAGTGTGAAAGATCTTGTCATGACGTTGTCCCAACACTGCTCCCACTGCGTAATCACTGGCGTCGCACATCAGTTCAAACGGTAAAGACCAATCGGGCGCCACAATAATTGGCGCAGATACCAATTTCATTTTCAATAGCTCGAATGCCTCGATACATGTCTGATCCATCTTGAAAAGCACATCTTTCTCTAAGAGTAAACATAGGGGTTTCGAGATCTTTGAAAAATCTTTAATAAAACGTCTGTAGAAACCCGCATGTCCCAAGAAACTTCGTATTCCCTTTACAGATGATGGAGGAGGTAATTTCTCAATCGTTTCTATCTTTGCTCTATCTACCTCTAATCCGGCTGCGGAAACCTTATGTCCCAGAATAATTCCTTCTTGCACCATAAAGTGACATTTTTCCCAGTTAAGCACCAGGTTAGTTTCCACACATCTGTTTAACACCAAAATCAGATTCTTTAAACACAAGTCGAAACTGTCACCGAACACGGAAAAGTCATCCATAAACACCTCTAAGTTCTGTTCGACCATATCAGAGAAGATTGCCATCATACATCGTTGAAAGGTCGCTGGCGCATTACATAAACCAAAAGACATACGCCGAAATGCAAACGTACCGTATGGACATGTGAACGTAGTCTTTTCTTGATCTTCCGGAGCTATGGCAATTTGATTATACCCAGAATATCCATCCAGCAGACAATAGAATTGATGTCCTGCTAACCTGTCCAACATCTGATCAATGAACGGTAAGGGAAAGTGATCCTTCCGTGTGGCTCTATTCAACTTGCGGTAATCCATACATACTCTCCATCATGTAACAGTTCTAGTAGGGATGAGCTTATTGGTTTCATTCTTCACCACTGTCATACCTCCTTTTTTCGGTACGCACTGTACAGGACTTACCCACGAACTGTCAGAGATTGGGTAAATAATACCGGCGTCTAACCATTTTATGATCTCCTTTTTCACCACATCTTTCATAATGGGATTCAGTCTTCTTTGCATCTCAACAGTTGGTTTTGACCCCTCTTCCATTAAAATCTTATGCATACAGAAAGATGGGCTAATACCTCGAATATCCGCTATAGTCCACCCAATCGCTGTTTTGAACTCTTGCAAAACCTGTAGCAATTTTTCCTTTTGGGTGTCAGTTAATTCTGTCGCAACAATCACTGGTAGGGTGTCATCTTTTCCCAAATAAGCATACTGCAGATGAAAGGGCAGTGGCTTTAATTCCAACACTGGTGGCTCTTCTATCGAGGGTTTGCACTTTTTACCTTCAGTGTCGGCCCTATCAATGGTGTCGAATGGTTTATTGTTTTTTCGGTAGAACGATGCTGTATCTAGCCATTTGATCTGCTGAATGTTCTCATCAATACCATAATCGTCTATTCCGAGCATCATAGATTCTATGGGGTCATCTGCATAATTACCGCAATGCTTGTGATTAACTAATTCATCCATTAAATCCACCCGCAAACACTCACCTTTTTCCTTCGGATAAGACATTGATTTAAACACATTAAAAGTGACCTGCTGATCTTCGACTCGCATTGTCAATTCTCCTTTCTGTATGTCAATCAATGTTCTCCCTGTGGCTAAAAATGGTCGCCCGAGAATGATGGGAATTTCCTTGTCTGCTTCACAATCCAAGATAATGAAATCAGCTGGGAAGATGAATTTATCCACTCTTACTAATATATCTTCAACGATACCTCGTGGATATGTAACTGATCGGTCCGCCAACAATAAACTGATATTAGTCAGTTTTGGTGCCTTGAGTCCAAACTGACTGTAGACTGATAATGGCATCAAATTAATACTGGCCCCCAAATCACATAATGCTCTTCCCGAAAACTGGTTACCAATGTCGCATGGAATAGTAAAGCTACCTGGATCTTGCAACTTCGGAGACAACTTGTTCTGGATAATTGCGCTGCATTCTTCGGTTAACGCTACTATTTCAAAATCACCCAGTTTCCTTTTCTTTGACAACACATCCTTCATAAACTTAGCGTAGCTCGGCATTTGTTCTAAAGCTTCGGTAAATGGGATGTTGATATGCAACTTCTTGAAAATATCTATAAATCTGGAAAACTGCTTATCTAACTTGGATTTCTGAAACCTTTGCGAATACGGTATGGGTGGCATTGTGACAGTTGGTTCCGGTGTGTTCTGCTCTATGATTTCCTCTTTATCTTTCCCAGTTTCCACAACTTCTTCTATTGCAGCTGTTGCGTTGTCCCCCTTTTTCTTATCCTTAATTGTTTCTTGCAATTCCTTCCCACTACGTAGAGTTACAGCCTTACAATGCTCGTTTCTTCCCGGATTTATTTCTGTATCACTCGGGAGCGTTCCTAGTGGACGGTTATTCAAGGCATGTGCTATTTGCCCCACTTGATTCTCAAGATTCTTTAATGATGCCCCATGGCTTTGCAAAGTAAGCTCGACTTGATTCAATTTCTTATCTTGCTCCTCGTTCTTTTTGTCAGAAGCTCTAATAAATTTTTCCAAGGCTTCTTCCAAACTTAATTTCCTCTCTGGTTGTTGAGTCTGATTTTGAAAGCCGGAGGTGTTTTGTTGTCTCGGTGGTTGAGCTGCAGCTTGATTGTTACTCCATGAGAACCCCGGATGATTTCTCCAACCAGGATTATATGCATTTTGAGTCGGATACGTTTGAGTTGAGCGATTATAGCTCCCGACGAACTGTGCTGATTCAGAATTTATGGCACATTGATCCGTAGCATGACTCCTAGCACACAATTCACAAACCATTGCTACTTATTGTGCGGTTTGTGGACGCCATATGTCCAAATGCTTAGCGATTCCAGTCACTTATGCTATCAATGCTGTCATCGCATCCACTTCATACTTTCTCGCTGCTTTCGGAGGATTAGATCTAGTCATGGGCCACTAATAATTGTTTGTGGCCATTGTCTCCAACAACTGATATGCCTCATCAAAGCTCTTAGACATGATCGCTCCCCCTGCTGCTGCATCAATACTCGCCCGTGTGGACGCGTGCAAGCCATCACAAAATATTCCCAATTGCATCCACTCCGAAATTCCATGATGAGGGCACTTACGAAGCATATCCTTAAACCTTTCCCACGCCTCATATAATGATTCTGAATCAAACTGTGCGAAAGTGTGAATATCGTTCCGTAGTTTTGCCGATTTTGCTGGTGGGAAGAACTTAGCTAAAAAATTTTGAGCTAAGTCATCCCAAGTAGTGATCGAGCCAAGAGGCAAAGAGTGTAACCAACTTCGTGCTTTATCTTTCAAAGTAAACGGAAACATCCTCAACCTTGTAGCATCTTCCGATACATTGTTAAATTTGAAGGTATCGCAAACTTCCAAGAAATTCAGGATATGCTCATTAGGATCATCTATCGAATTACCCCCAAACTGACATGTATTCTGTAGCATCTGATTTGTTCCCGGTTTTATCTCGAAACTGTTTGCATTGATTACTGGCCTCCTAATACTCGACTGCAAATCCGTGACATTTGGCATGGCATATTCCCTAAGTGATTTCTGTTCGTTCCCTGCCATGTTCACGGGTATTTCTTGGTTTGCCAGTTCTTCTCCCAAATGTATAACCTCACTATTCAACTGCAATTTTCGACACTTCCTTTCGATGTCGTCTGTATACGGAAAAAGTTCTTTTTTTTGTTTTCGACCTGGTGTGCATACAATCAAAAGAATTCCTGCCAATCCAAGAAGAAAAATAAGTAACGTTTAAATTAAGACTAAATTGATTATAACTAATATGAAATTAATATTAAAAAAAAAATCCCCGGCAGCAGCGCCAAAAACTTGTTGATCGATTTCACAATCAATGGATACGTGCAAGTATACACGGTCAACAAGTAATAAAGTGATAAAATAGAGTATCGTTCCCACAGAGAATTTTAATTAATAAATTCCAACTACTAGCATTATATCAATCCAATCTTTATTTAAACAATGATAAATTATAATTTTCTGAAATAAGGAAATTAATTTAGGCAATTAAAAATACTATTCTAAAACAATCAAATAAATAAACTAAAATTTGAGTGTATGATTTCAGATAAATAAGGATTAAGACTTCAATATCCCCAATTATGAACTACAAATCAATTATTCAACTATTCCAATTATTATGTCTAATGAATTGTCAACAGGAATTCTCCAGTGCCAAGAGTCCTTTTCCAAGTGATCAACTGACTTCTATTTAATTCAGATTAATATTGCTATATTCCTATGCAAAACAAGTGAATTAAACTCCTTTAATTTCAATTCCTTATGTGTTACATGCGGTGAAAAGATATTTCCATTCAATTCACAAACCTAATTATTCGCTGTGCAAATAAATAAGTCACACGTTATCAAACCCAATTCTAACCCTAGAAATCCTCTTCCAATTCCTTCTAGAGTAACAAGGTAATTATTAGCCAAATAATTAATCAATAGATGCAAGGCATGATAATCAACTCACCTTAACACAAATAATTGGACTAAACTGAATAACTAATTGATAGCCATAAAAGGTTCAATTGAAATCTTAATTAAAGAATTAGTTCATAACAAAAATAAAAACCAATAATTGTTTGCAAATCATCCTTAAAGAATTACAACTTGAAAGTAAGAAGAAAAAGAAGAACACTCTTTTGCCCCTCCTGAGTCTTCAAGTTATCCGTGTGTAGCCTCCAATGAATGATTGCAAGAGCGATTAATTGAATGGATCCTCCCCTAATTTTAGCCCTTAATCTCCTTTTATATCCTCCCACAAATCCTAGTCCAAATCAGCTTTAAATCTTTCTTCAACAGTCAAGTCAACCGAAAGTCAACGCTCGTCTTGGTCAACAACAGTCACGACCCAGCGCCCCGGCTCTGGTTATAGTGTATTTCACAGCGCCCCGGCGCTTAGGTTGAAATAATTACCGTTTTGCCATTTTCAGCTCAAATTCCACCGTTTGCTCCCGCTGTTCCCGAATCTACAAAATAACACATAAACACAGTAAAAAAAATACTCCTAAATGACTCGAGGGTACAACAATTTAAACCCAAGTATATCCGATTTATGGGTATATTACCCAATCATCATCAACTCCAGACTTTGTGTTCCTAACGACCCTGATTTAAAGTATAACATCATGATGGGGGCGCACAACACACCATTTGTAATCCATCCTGGGAGTACCAAAATGTAACATGAAATTCGACATACATTTTGGTGGGGTAATATGAAGAGAGAGATAGCGCTGTTTATCTCAAGGTGTCTAACGTGCCAACGAGTCAAGACAGAACATCAAGTACCAAAAGGTCCATTGCAACCACTTAAAATTCTAGAATGGAAGTGGGAGCATATTACCATGGACTTTGTTATCGGTCTTCCCAAGGTTTCTCAAGGCATAGATGCGATTTGGGTCATTGTTGATAGATTGGCCAAGTCGGCTCATTTCTTACCTATACGAGAAACTTATACACTTGAACGTCGTGCTCGTATGTACATAAACGAGATTGTAAGATTGCATGGTATGACAGTATCTATAGTTTCTGATCGAGACCCAAGATTCACTTCACGATTTTGGGTTAGTTTGTAGAAAGCTATGGGCACGGATTTATGGTTTAGTTCGACACATCATCCTCAAACGGACGGGCAGTCAGAGAGGGCTATTCAAACTCTTGAAGATCTATTAAGACTCTGTGTCCTTGATTTCAAGGGAATTTTGGATAAGTTCTTACCATTGGTGGAGTTTTCCTACGACAACAGCTATCAAGCAAGTATTGGCATGACTCCATTCGAAGCGTTGTATGGAAGAAAGTGTCGTTCTCCAGTATGTTGGGATGAGTTGGGTTAAGCAACATTGTTGGGACCGGAGTTAGTATGTATGACTACGGAAAAGATTCAAACGATTCGACAACATATAAAAACCTCACAAGATCGACAAAAGAGTTATGTTGATCTTCATCGAAAGGACGTGGAATTCGATATTGGAGATCATGTGTTGTTACGTGTTGCTCCATGGAAAGGAGTTACGGGATTTGGAAAGAGAGGAAAGCTCAATCCTCGATTCATTGGCCCATTTTTAATCCTCGATCGAGTAGGAACTGTGGCTTATAGACTCGCTTTACTGCTAAGTATGTCTCGTGTTCAAAACGTTTTTCACATATCTATGTTACGTAAATATGTGAAAGACCCGCACCACATTATTGAGTTAGAACCATACAAAATAGAGGAAGATTTAAAGTATAAAGAGGTTACTGTTAAAATCTTGGATAAGAATTATCATGTTCTACGCTTCAAGGTTATACCTAATGTAACATTCCGAATTTTTAAGAATTAATAAATGAGAGTTTAATAAATAAAATTCTTATTTTAAGATGTTTAAGTACGAGTATGTGTATATGTGTTATATATTATGAAATATGTGAATTGGTGTGAACAGAATTTAAATATTATTTTAATATTTATTGAAGTAAATAAATATTTTAATTAAATTATTTATTGAGATTATGTGATTAATATGGAGTAATGTAATTAAATGTATTATATTAATTAAATGATTATTTAATAGTTAATTAATATGTAATGATTTTATGTTATAGTTTTAATTTAATTGAGATAATGTAGTGATGTGGTAATTGTTACATGAAGTTAAAATTAGCGAGTGATTATAATGTGACAATTTTATGTGATTAATCGATGTTAAACTTTTAATTAATTAAATTAATGTTAAGATTTAATTAATTAAATGATAACATTAAGAATATGTGTTAAAGGATCTATTAAAAGAATTAAAAGAGTTTTTAAAACTATTTTCCCAAACAAGGCCTTACTTTTGTTTTAAACCTGTTTTATCCAAACAAAACCTTAACTATTAAAACCTGATTTTAAAATAATATGGTTTTGCCAAACAAGCCTTAGTGCTTTTAAATTTCTAATTTTGTAACTTATATATTAAATTGATAATTAGTATATGATATTATATTGGGAGTTACATATTCTATAATTATATGTTTTATATGTATATTGTATATACACTAAGTTATGTTAGTTTTCTAAACCTAAGTCTAAACTAAGAACAATAGAGAGATGAAGGGGGCTGCAGATTTTGGTATTTATAGGGAGTCTAGGAGGGGTCTTGGATCTTCATATAACTCAAAATCATAAGCTACTTTGAAGGATCAAGAAGGCTTGCAAGAAGAAAAAGGTAAGAAATTGAAAATTTTCAATTTTTGTGCTCTTTTTTGTTAGATCTTTATGAACCAAGCAACTTTTGTTTTGAATCATTAAAAACTCATGATTTATATGAGTATTGGTATTTTATATGTATATCAAAGTATTTTTGAAATCAAAAGTTAGATCCAAAGTGAGAAAATCAAGTTTTGTACCAAAAGGTTTAAGAAAAAGCTTTCCTTTGTATGCTATATATATATATATATATATATATATATATATATATATATATATATATATATATATATATATATATATATATATATATATTAATGTTAGATTCTTTGGGTTCATGTGATTAATGGTTTAAAACATGTTAGCATGCTAGATACATGAGTTAAGAGCAAAACCCCTTTGGAATCATTCAAATATTTTAAGAAATGAACAAGTTATGAATTAAATCCCAAACTACCCTAACTGTTGAACACAAGCTACTGATCAGTCACTTTTGTCCATTTTTTCGGGACCAAAGCAGAACCAAAATGGATGTTTGATACATGAAAACTGTAGTTCGGGAAAATACGAATCCATCGATACCCTATTGGACCTAAATCCGATTTGTAGATTTTGTTTTATAAGCGAATCCGTTAAGGACCCCAAATCTGGAAAATGAACCAACTGTTGAAGAAAACCTTGTTGACCAGTCACTTTGGGCCTGATTTCCGGGACCTAGACAGATTGGAATTTAGTGTTTGATAACTGAAAACTGTAGTTCAAGAAGATACGGATCCAACGAATCTGATTGGGCCTCAATCGGAGTTGTGGATCTCGTAATACAAGCGTTTCTGTAAAAGACTCCAAAACTGAAAATGTTTACAAGGCATGTAATGGTCAGTCGGTAGTGGCCTATTTTCAGGGTGTTATACTGGGCCAAATGGACCATTTCTTGATCCTAAAATGTAGCTCGGGAAGTCACGGTTCTAACGATACCAAGTGGGCCCAAATCGGACTTGTAGATTACCATCCACAAGTGTTTTGTGGAGGACCCCAACTTTAAACGAAAATTATAGAATAAATAGAAAATAAATATTAGAAATTAATAATAAATTTGTAAAATTTATTTTAAAGCCTAAAAATAGGTTTTTAATAATTTGTAATATATTTGTGACGCCCCCAAAATTAGGTATACATCACCCATCTTAGGTCGTCAGATACATAGTACAGACTACAAATACAACTTACTAATACAACTGTCGTGTACAATACGACAAAATATAAACTGTGAGTTTGAATATAAATATTATCTTCTAGAGAGTATTCATACTCAAAAGGAGTCATCATTACATTTATTAACACACCATTACATAGAATAGTGAGGACTACTAACTAATACTATCATTCGGACCATCACTCCGTTCCCCGACTTGCCTCAGCTACGTTCTCATTTCCTGAAGAGAACAGTGAAAGAAAGGGTGAGCTCAACTAGCCCAGTAAGAAATATTATGACTAAGATAATGCAGAATAAATTATCATTAGCCTTCAACAATGTTAAACTGATAAAATATAATAGACATCAAGTTTAACTGCAGCGGAACAAGCAATCCATTAAAAGAGTCAAGTAGAAAATAAACTCTACTATCTTTTATGATTTAAAAGGTTTTTCAACATTGTGATCGCTGGGACTCAGCTTAATAAAATAATCCACATCATCGAATCACCTCTACACTACGGCCAAGGATATTCGTGTATTCATTAATGGTCATGATCATGCCAACAACTGTCCATCAACGCACTACAGGCCAATGAGGACTTTTATCACATCATTTGTAATATTACGGTCATGATTATACCGAATAATCTTTGGTCATAATCATACCAAGTCCATCTATGCACTACAGGCCACAGATGACTTTTAACATTTTATAAACATGAGGATGATGACAATGATATAAGAATTCAATAAAACAAGTTCAAGAATTAATTTATCCAAGAATTAACAACATCCAAATTGTCAACATGATACTGCTTTGTGGAGTAAAATTTACGAATGCTTAGAAGAATATTTTCATGAAAAGATACTGGATGAACCGCAATTATCAAGGATATTCCACAAATTTCATGAAGTATAGAAGTCAAAAATTAACCAACTGAGTATAATAAAGAATGGAATAACAAAAGAAATCACCATGCATGCGATAGACCGCACAGACAGGTTATTCCAACAGAATAATAAATAATGGAACTAGGTCCAGCGTAAAACGCACAGACAGGATATTCTAACAGAATAATAATAAAGACGGAACTAGGTCCGGTGTAAAACACACAGACAGGATGTTCCAACAGAATAATAGTAAAGACGGAACCAGGTCCGGTGTAAAACACACAGACAGGATGTTCCAACAGAATAATAGAAGAATGTCACCAAGTATAGGGTAGACCGCGTATACAGGTTATTCCAACAGAATAATAAGAAATGGAATAACAACAGTTCTCTTCATGAATAAGAAAGAATAACACCCCTTACCGTTTTAAAGAAGAGCTGAAATAAGGAAGTAGTTAAGTAGCAGAATACCCTTCTTCTCTCTCTCTATAGTTTCTCTCTATAGTTTCTCTCTCTAGAGTTCAGTGAATTCGTAAGAAATAATGAAGGAATGAGCTACTATTTATAGAAAAATAGAATGCATAGTAACTAATCCATGAACGGTCCAGATTGATTACTTTAAGCTGACGGTCCATATTTAAAGAATTTTTTTTAAAATAATATATAATATATTCTATTTATAGAATAACTTTAATAAAGTATTCTGTTTTATATAAAAAGATGTTTCTGTTTTATTACGTGAATAATACGAATAAAACAAAACGTCATTATCGCTAAATAATTCATATTATTAACTGACACTAATTGAATCAAACTGAGTGACTTCTCACATAAGCATTAATAATCAATACCGTGTGCTACTATGCAACCACACGTATTACTGTACTTTTACTACCGAGTAGTTCAATAGTATCAATGGTAAAATTTCCGCCGTTATTTTTAATAAAATATTTTTGTCGTTTTCTCAATCCGACAATAATTCCGTTGTGGGGTCCACCAATGATTGTGCCGTTGTACGAATATTCCCTGTTAAAATGAATATTCCCCGACCAATCGAATATTATATAACAACTTGCGTACTTTGCAAAATTTATAAATATTATCCACAACTATAACATTATATCAAATTAACTCCATAATATTCAAAAACGATATTTATAGAAAATTCATCTTTATTTATAAAAGTTGGGGTCTTACAATATTTCATTAATATTTTTAAATATTAATGATTGTTAATTTATTTAATTATTTTATTAAATAAATTACTTAAAATGATTTTAATACTTTAAAAATCATTTGAAATTATATTAAAGTGTAAGGAAATATTTTAAGTTATTTTTAATGACTTTTAATATTTTGTGATGAATTTCATTAACAAATTAATATTAATGATAATGGATTTATTTAATAAATATATTAAATAAATTATGGAAAATTAGAATTAATGTTTTAAAAATCATATAAAAAATGTTTTAAGGGTTACAAAAATATTTTAAGTTATAAAATATAACTTTTGATCTTTTTTCATGAAAATACTAATATTTTAATATTAATGGCAATTATCAGATAATGGATTTAACTGTTTAAAAATTATATAAATATGATTTTATGGTATTAAAAATATTTTGAAATATTATAATATTATGACATGTATTTCATTAATATTTGATATGAAATAAATATTAACGATAATGAAATTAAGTAGTATTTAATTCATATTAATATGATATTAATGATTGAAAAATCATGATAAATGATAATAATTATCTAAAAATTATTATAAGTCATTGAAAAATATTTTGACTGAAAATGAAATTATCTAAGGTAAATGTAAAGCATTTAGGCAAAGTCCTATGGAAATTAGACTCATGAATTATTCGACTAGACCGTCGGGATGTTAGAAATTGTACCGAATTCAACTCAGACTGAAATAGTTTGACTTGATACCGAATTTTAGGTATTTTATAGACTGATAAGATTATGTGGTAAATTGTTAGGTTATATTATAACTGTATTTAACAGTACTAAACTGTGATGATATTATTCTAATATTTGGAGATCGGTATTATCTATATTAGGTCTTCGGACAAAGCGATATAGGTTGTGTAACGGTAATCAATGGTACATGCAAGTTCTCTAACTCGATCTCGAGTTGATATTTTTGAAATATGCTTGGGGTTAATCATTACTTATTATACCATGTTTATGAATTATTGATTCGCACTCTGTGCACATTGCATGTATTCATCAGATATGAAATGTTGATCACCTTCATTACCATTAGGTCCAGTTGATTTATTCATGTTCATTATTCGTTCAGCTATGAAAATTTATTCATGCTCTTTCACAATGTATATATTGTAGAAAGTTAGCCAGCTTATTATTCAATTCTTTCAATCATGATATATCCTTAATTGAACTTATACTTGCTGGGCAAAATTGTTGTTCACCCTTGCTATATCATGATAAACATTGCATATTAGAACGAATACGTCGGATATAGGAAAAGTCAAAAGACAAGTCAGTTTTGGATTATATGTACAGATAAATTTGTAACAGTAATGTATGATAATAACTTTGTATGTCTGATAGGATATTGATTTAGGAATTATATGAAGGTTCTCGGCCTTGGGAATAATGTGTAATGTTTCATGTATAAACAGTTTATGTTTATATCTTTTGTAATAGACATAGAAATAGTACACTAGATTCGTGGTGATTTGGGACTCGAATCTGGGGGCATTACGCCTCAAGTCAAAGTTTTGTGGAGGAACCACGATGTTGAGAAAATGACCTGGGAGTTAGAATCTGAAATGAAATCAAGGTATCCTTACCACTTCGACATATCAGGTACGTACCCTAATTTCGAGAGCAAAATTTCGTAAGAAGGGGTGATTGTAAGACCCCAATTTTTTTTTTATAAATATGAGTTTTCTATAAATATCATTTTTAAATATTATGGAATGAATTTGATATAATGTTATAGTTGTGGGTAATATTTATAAA
Organism: Panax notoginseng; assembly: GCA_016801055.1. Classification (NCBI taxonomy): domain Eukaryota; kingdom Viridiplantae; phylum Streptophyta; class Magnoliopsida; order Apiales; family Araliaceae; genus Panax; species Panax notoginseng. Next base: position 139,844,310 of record CM029020.1, read on the forward strand.
TTTTGCAAAGAACGCAAGTTGTTGTATAATATTCGATTGGTCGGGGAATATTTATTTTAACAGGAAATATTCGTACGACGGCACAATCATTGGTAGATCCCACAACGAAATTATTGTCAGATTGAGAAAACGATAAAAATACTTTATGAAAATAGCGGCGAAAGTTTTACCGTTAACTGTTAAAACACCCGGTGTTAAAAGTACAGTAATACGCGTGATGGCATAGTAGCACATGGTATTAATTATTGATACTTACGTAAGAAGTCACTCAGTTTTGTTCAATTATTGTTATAGTAATTGCTGCATAGTATCTAATGTTATTTGATTCAATTATTAGCAATATTTAATAATCAATAATTGAGACGACAAAGTTATTAATATTATTATTTGCAATATTAACTGTGACACCCCCAAATCCCGGTACTTTATTTCCTCAGGATTTGGTGTACACGTAATCAAAACATTCATTTCTAACTACCCAATTATAATAAAATTGAATAACAAAACATGCCCATACAGGATTAAACTTAAATAAATCTCCCAGGTTAACTAACCTTTACAAACAATCATTCATGCGGAAAATTAAAATAAACTTCATTACAATCTTTAAACCAAGTCTGAAAATAAACTATTCAATTATTACAAGTCTTCAGCATTGCTTCGTCTTTCCTTTCCCTTTACTGGTACTAGGTACATCACCAGTTTCAACCTTAGCTGTAAGAAATTTTACAGGCAAGAGTGAGCAAACAAGGCCCACTTGAAATAACAATAATTAAATCATTTAAACTTTTACATCATTTGTCAACATTAAGCTCAATAGAATTTAACAATATATTCTATTAACTATTGGAAAGCTTTAACCTTTACTGAGGGTCTAATGACCGCGAATCATGTCCACAGTTATAAGTAATTCTTCAACTTAAACTTTAACAGTCATAAGACTATAAGGACTTCACGTACTTAGGGGGATCAACCCTTCGTACAATGTATTGTGCACGATCATTTCAACGCTAAGCGTAACCTCTTATAAAAGAGTTGTTCTTCTCAGTATTTAGAATACAAGTCCGTACCAAAGTGAGTTTGGTTTGGATACATCATGGGGTAATTTAGAATTCAACGGTAATCAACTAAGGTTTAGTTGATTACAAACGACATAACTGTATACTATGGAATAATCATAGTTTAATTGATGTTTATAAATTGACATCATGCTTTAGAGATAATCTAATAGCATACAATTTGAATAATTATAACCTACCTTGCTTGAACAATAATAAGACAAGGTTAATTGAATAATAAACATCCACAACATGTATATAATTGTACATGCTAAACCACAAGTTAAGTACAAGAATAACTTGCTCCAAATAAATTTACACCATTATATGATAATCGAAATTGAAACAATAATTAGTTCAATAACACCAATGATTAGAAAACTTATACAATAAAGAACTTGCTAAATATCAAAAGTTAAGGCTTAGAAACTTGCTCAATGTGAAAGGTAGGTTTAGGAAACTTGCCTTTAGCACAAGCTACACTTTTACCACTTGAATTGATACCCTAAACATATGTCATATTGACATAATTAATCCTAACCAACATTGTACATTTATATAAATAATTACATTCATCATATGGGTTGAATTACCCATTCACATAATCAATTATTTTTCAAGTACATAATACTTAATAACATGATAGTTCATAGTCTAATCATACTGAAATTATCATTTAACATTATTATGATAAACACATAACATTTATTTTCAAGTTTTGTACATTTAAACAAAACTGTCAGACAGTTCTGCCAAGCCGCGCCGCGGCGCCACAGTTTGTACTGTGGCTCGCGCTGCGGCGCTGAGTCGACGCTGCGGCGCAGCGATTATACTATGAGCCGGCGCTGCGGCGCAGTGATTGTGCAACAGGCCGTGCTTACGTCATGGTGATGGCGCTGCGACGCCAGAAATGAACTGCTGGGCCGCGCCGCGGTGCGAACTGTCAGCGTCGACTGACAGCTTCGGCAACCATGAAAGAAAAAGCCAAATTAGTCAAAAAGCTCGAATCTAATAGACTAGTTACACTCTATTTTATATATAAACTTCATATAAATATATAGTAAAGACTTCTAACATGTTTTTACTCATAAATTAACACAAGCATCAAATATTCAACACCTAATTTCAATATTTTTATCAAAAACTCCATTTTTGATATCTTCCATGAAAATCAATACTGTGATTTTGTTATTCAACCAAAACAGTAAATTCTAAGCATCATGATTATGATGTTACATACTCTAGCAATTCTTATAATCAATTTATCAATACAACAACTAATTACACCTTAATTTCCATTTTAACTAAAGCCATACTCATTCATAAAAACTCTCTGTAAAATAATTTCTTCATAAAATACATACATACATGAACTAATATATCTTATAATCATATAAAACTCATAAAACAACCATATAATCAATAATCATGCCAAATTATAAACATAACAACAATTTATCTTTTATAAAAATCACAGAGAACTTTTTAGAAGAAGAAAACTAAATTTTTTTAAAGAAAAAGATGGAGCTCCTACCTTGGATTAGGAAGATGATGATATTATCTTCTTTGATTGTCAAGCTTTTCTCCAAAACCTGTTAAAATATCTCTCAATTCTCTCTAGTTTTCTCTCTGTAAAGTTCAACTGAGTCCCTAACTCTAACATACGTACTATAAAATATAACGTATATAGTAATAATATATATTAATTATATAATATAAGTACTGATATAAATATATCAGTTATATAAGTTTTGAAATTTAAAAGCCATAAGGCTTGTTTGGCTAGTCTAAATAAAATAACCCATTAATCCTTACTCCTTGTTTGGTAAATTGAACTAAAACAAATGGGTTAATCCTTATACCTTGTTTGCTAAAACACTATTAGATTAAAGACTTATTATACAATAAGGCATGTTTGACAAAACTAAATTAAACCATTTTTAATTTATTTTAATAACTCCTTTATAGCAAGGTTATTAGTCACACCTTTATTAAATTAATAAATCAATTAAACATTAATCTGTTAAATTACTTTAACACATAAACAATTATAATTCTTTTTACAATTATAATTTCATTTAATCAACTAATATTTCAAACTACAATTTCTCATTTAAATATTATTATTTATTTAAAATCATTATAAGCTCTCTAGCTTATTAAATTAAACTCCATTATTATAAAATCTCATAATAATTAATTTATTTAGCTCCTTAATTATTTACTCAACAAATAATTAATTAAATCACATCAACTCAAATTGCCATATAATTCAATAAATATTTAATATTGCCAATAAATATTTAATATTTAATATTCAATTATTTATTCAACAAATAATTAAATAAACCACATCACTCAAATTGAATAATTATTTATTCAACAATAACATATCCATTAAATACTTAAATAAATCAATAAATATTTAATATCACACTTTAAAATTATTGAATGTTACATCATTCCCTCCTTACAAGGATTCTGTCATCAGAATCACAACTCAAACAAATCATTCGTTACATTCTTCCCTACTTACAAAGATTTTGTCCCCAGAATCGAAGACACAGATTAAAAAAATAACTCAGGGTATTCCTTCAACATTTTCTCTTCGAGTTCCCACGTAGCTTCTTCAGCGTTGTGGTTTCTCCATATCACCTTCACAAAAGGTATCACTTTATTCCTGAGCACTTGTTCTTTCCTGTCGACTATCTGGATAGGAATCTCTTCATAAGACAAATCTTTCTCGAACTGCAAAGGTTCATACTCGATCACATGCTTGTAGTCGGGTTTATATGGTCGTAACACCGAAATGTGAAAAACATTATGAATATTTTCCAACTCTAGAGGTAGAGCTACCTCGTAAGCCACTTCTCCCACTCTTCGCAGCACTTCAAAGGGTCCAATAAACCTCGGACTTAGCTTTCACTTTCTACCGAAGCGAATTTTCCCCTTCTAGGGAGAAACTTTTAAGAATACAAAAGTTCCTACGTCAAATGTACGATCTTGTCTGTGTTGGTCAGCATACTTTTTCTGTCTGTCTTGGGCTGCGACCAGTCTTGTCCTGATGAGTTTGACAACATCAGCAGTTTGTTGTACCAGTTCTAGTCCTAACAGTTGGCGTTCACCGACTTCATTCCAACACAGTGGGGTTCTGCACTTTCTGCCGTACAATGCCTCGTAAGGTGGCATGCTGATGCTCGCGTGATAACTGTTGTTGTAAGAAAATTCCACCAATGGTATTTGATCTTCCCAGCTTCCTTTAAAGTCCATGACACATGCTCTCAGCATATCTTCCAATGTCTGAATTGTTCGTTCGCTTTGGCCATCTGATTGTGGATGATAAGCCGTACTCATTCGCAACTGTGTTCCCATACATTCTTTTAGTCTCTTCCAGAAATTCGATGTAAATTGCGGATCTCTATCAGACACAATTGATACTGGCACTCCGTGCCTCGAAACGATCTCCTTAATGTACAATCTTGCCAACTGATTAAGATTGAATCTAATCTTTCTTGGTAAAAAGTGCGCTGATTTCATCAGTCTGTCCACTATTACCCAAATCGCATCGCATCCTCTCTGAGTAGTTGGAAGACCCACCACAAAATCCATTGTGATGTGTTCCTACTTCCATTCCGGTATTTCTAACGGTTGGAGTAATCCGCTGGGTCTTTGATGTTCGGCTTTTACTCTCTGACATGTCAAGCATTTCGCTACGCATTCAGCAACATCTCTTTTCATATTTGGCCACCAAAAATGTCGGCGCAAATCCTGATACATTTTCGTGCTTCCTGGATGAATTGAATACTTTGAGCTATGAGCTTCAGTCAGAATTTCTTCTTTCAGCTCTAGCACTGCTGGAACCCAAATTCGTCCATCGAACCGTAGTAAACCTTCGGTATCGACCTTGTATTTTACATCTCCGCCTTCACCCAAATTCTCTTTGATTTTTCCACACTCTCCATCTTGTAATTGAGCAATTTTCACTTTGTTCACTAAAGTTAGATCAGCTTCTATCTGGAATAGTTGTTCGTCAGATTCTTTTGGAAATTTGATTTCCAACTCCAATTTTGTCATTGCTGAAATGAGCTCCTTTTGAGTTGTTATCAGCATCAACTTCTCCCGACCTTTCCTGCTTAAAGCATCTGCAACTACATTCGCTTTACCCGGATGATAAAAGATCTCACAATCGTAATCTTTTATTAATTCCATCCACCTTCTTTGACGCATGTTCAAATCCTTCTGAGTGAAAATATACTTCAGACTTTTGTGGTCTGTGTAGATCTCACATTTCTCTCCATAAAGATAGTGTCTCCATATTTTTAGAGCAAACACCACTGCAGCCAATTCCAAATCATGAGTCGGATACCCCTTCTCATAATCCTTCAATTGTCTTGATGCATAGGCAATAACTTTGCCGTTCTGCATAAGAACACAACCCAACCCTTTATGTGAGGCATCACTATATACCACAAAATTTCCTGTATTATCTGGCAAAGTCAATACAGGTGCCACACTTAACTTCTTCTTCAAATCTTGGAAACTCTCTTCGCACTTCTCCGTCCAAACGAACTTTACAATTTTTCTTGTCAAATTTGTTAGCGGAGTAGCTATCTTAGAAAAATCTTGAATAAATCTTCTATAATAACCAGCCAGTCCCAAGAAACTCCTCACTTTCGACGGTGTTTTTGGTTGTTCCCAACTGATTACTGCTTCCACTTTCGACGGATCCACTGAGATCCCATCTTTGTCCATCACATGCCCCAAAAATTGTACACGGTCGAGCCAAAATTCGCACTTAGAGAACTTCGCGTACAGTTTTCCTTTCTTAGTGTCTCCAATGTCAGACGTAAGTGTTCCACGTGTTCTTCTTGAGTTTTGGAATACACTAGAATGTCATCAATGAATACCACTACAAACTTGTCTAGGAATGGTTTAAACACCCTGTTCATCAAATCCATGAACGCAGCAGGTGCATTGGTTAAACCAAAAGACATCACCAGAAACTCGTAATGTCCATACCAAGTTCTGAATGCCGTTCGTGGTATATCCTCCTTTCTTACCTTCAATTGGTGATAACCACTTCTCAAATCTATTTTCGAAAAGTACTTAGCACCCTTCAGTTGATCAAACAAGTCATCTATTCTTGGCAACGGGTATTTGTTTTTAATAGTGACTTTGTTTAACTCCCTATAATCAATGCAAAGACGCATTGACCCGTCCTTCTTCTTCACAAATAAAACTGGCGCTCCCCACGGCGATACGCTTGGTTAAATATATTTCTTGTCCAGCAGCTCTTGCAACTGAACCATTAGTTCCTTCATTTCTACCGGAGCCATTCTGTACGGGGCCTTCGATATCGGTGCTGTTCCCGGTACCAAGTCGATCACGAACTCAATTTCTCTGTCAGGCGGAAGTCCTGGCAAATCCTCTGGAAAAACGTCTTCGAATTCCCTCACTACTGGTATTTCTTCCAGCTTTACCCCCTTCTTTTGAGTATCGACTATGTAAGCTAAATAGCCCACACAACCTTGACTCAACAATTTCTTGGCCTGCATAGTCGTCAGACATTTCATTTGTCTAGGCGACTTGCTACCATAAAATACTACCTTTGACGGAATCATAAGGTTTACACACTTTTTTTGGCAGTCAATTACCGCTCCGCATTTGAACAACCAATCCATTCCCAAAATTACATCAAATTCCCCCAGTCTAATCGGAATCAAATCTACCAACAAGACATTTTCCTTAATGTTCACCCTACAGTTCTTGTATACGAATCTAACAGGGATTATTTCCTTATTCGCAATTTCTATGTTCAAAGGAAAATTCAGTTCTTCTCTAGACAATTCTAACCTCTTAGCAAATTCATCAGATATAAACGAGCAAGTAGCACCCGAATCAAATAATACATATGCATCAATATTATTGATTGGGATAATACCTGAAACTACATCCTTTGATTGCACAGCATCTTGCACAGTCATGTTAAAGGTTCTGGCTGTGGGTTTGATTGATGCTGCAGGTCCTGTAACAGTCCACGCACCTCCATTGTTATCTCCTTTGCTTCTGGTTGTCACTCCCTCCTTCTTCTTAGGACATTCACGAGCAAAGTGATCCTTGGATCCGCACGTGAAGCACGCATTCTTCTTTGATTGAGTGCAATTTGGGGCGATGTGACCCTCCTGGCCACAATTGTAGCAAACTCGTTTTCCCATCAAGCACGCACCCTTGTGAAACTTTCCACATGTCGCACATGCTTTAAACTTTTTGTTCTGCTGGTTACCTTGCTGGTTTCCAGTACCCATACTCCCATTCCACTTCTTCTTGTTGTTGTTGTTATTGTTGTTGTTACCACTGCTACTACAGCCATTCTTCACCTCATTCTCATTCTTCTTCTTCTTTTGTTCCTGGTTAAATTTTATCACCGCCTCGCCTCCACCTTCAGCGAGTACTGCTTTCTCCATCACTGCTGCAAACGTCTTCAATTAGAACAGGGAAACCCTACTGTACAACCATGGCTTCAGTCCCTGTTCAAACCTCTTCGCCTTACGCTCATCTGTGCTAACCTGATATGGCGCAAACCTCGCCAATTCATTGAATTTTGCTGCATACTCAGATACCGTCATCGTCCCTTGCTTCAGTTCTAGAAACTGTACTTCCGGCTGACTCTTCGAACTCTCCGGGAAATAGGACTCGAAAAACTACTCCTTGAACCTATCCCAAGTCATCACTCCTGGCCCTTCACGAGTTTTATTATCCTGCCACCAATAACTAGCTTCTGCTTTCAACATGAAAGTTGCAAAAGCAGTATTTTGGTCATCCCCTACCCTAGCGACATCGAACACCTTCTCTATCTCCATAATCCAGGTTTGTGATTCGACTGGATTCATGGACCCACGGAATTCAGGTGGTCCAACCGCCTTAAACTCCTTAAACGTTGTACCTTGGTTTTGAGGTTGATTCTGCAACGCTCCTGTCAGTAGTGTTACTAGTTGTTGAACGGGATTCGCATCAACATTGTCGTTATTGTTAGTTCCTTCAGTGGTTCTCTGTCGTGTTGGCTGACGTCTGGGATGCATTTTCTGTTAAAATAAAACATCTATTAGACCATTACTCAACTTCTTTAAGTATTTCTAATTAACTTGCTTCTATAAAAGAAATACCCACATAGCACATAACACTTTGAACAAAATAATAATAACATTTATTTATTCATAAACTTTCTGAAAACATAACACAATAGCATCTCTGCTATCTACATTCCTTTCCTGAACTACAAAAGTTTCAGAACAACATCATTATTATCATATCCCATGGTTACTTAACACTAGGGACTTACACATTATTTAATACTTATTACGTACATTACCGACATATTTTCTACAATGATCTATTAAGGTACTTCGTAGCCCTATCACGTTCTTCCTCCATGACTCGAAACATTGTTCTGCGATCTAACACGAATGATGGCAGCGTCTCGAACTGAATCGGATATCCCATGACCCGATCTTGAGCTCGATTAATTACGGTGTTAAATACTTTATCCATCTCTTCCATCTTCATCCTCTTTGCCTGCGCGTCTCTCGCTGCTCTTCCAGTTCGTTGATAAGCTTCCTCGTATGCATCTTCAGCTCTTGCCCTCTTAGCAGCTTCTTCTCTCAGCTTGCTCTCCAGTTCAGCGACCATCTCGATCAATTGTTCTTTCTCTCCTTCAGTCTGTATTAATTTTTCCTCGGCGTTAGTCAGTCGTTCTTCACGATCCAGGATCTCATCGTCCTTCTGTGTCATTGCAGTTTGTTGTTCAGCTACTATCTCTTGTAATTCCTCAACTGTATCCTGAAGTTCCACGTTACGGTCGTAGACCTCATCATACATACGAGCAGCCATCGAGGTTAGTGTAGTCTCCTCTTCCTCATCCTCGTTATCTTCATCCTCATGTGGCAACTCCACGGGATCCTCCTCATCCGTCTCCACATCATCATCCTCATCTTCAACCACTGTGACCAACGGGGCTGACTCCCGTGGCAGTAGTTGTTCCCAAACTACCTGAATGTCGCGAGGCTCCTCCTCTATAGGTATTTGAGGTCCCTCCTCCCTAGCCTGACTGGATTCTCCGACATTAATCATCCTGACAACAAAATTTTAAAGTTTTAGTTATTAATCATTCTACTCGACACTCGCGAGCACATAAGTTATAAACACATAAGCACATAAGTGTTTTATTACTTCTTTCTTAAAACTCGATAAGAGTTATCTCCACTATCTTTTCAAAGGTTACTTCCTAAGGCTTTTTTTTTCCCACCTAAGGTTCATAACCTAAAGCTTTGATACCAACCTGTGACACCCCCAAATCCCGGTACTTCATTTCCTCAGGATTTGGTGTACACGTAATCAAAACATTCATTTCTAACTACCCAATTATAATAAAATTGAATAACAAAACATGCCCATACAGGATTAAACTTAAATAAATCTCCCAGGTTAACTAACCTTTACAAACAATCATTCATGCGGAAAATTAAAATAAACTTCATTACAATCTTTAAACCAAGTCTGAAAATAAACTATTCAATTATTACAAGTCTTCAGCATTGCTTCTTCTTTCCTTTCCCTTTACTGGTACTAGGTACATCACCAGTTTCAACCTTAGCTGTAAGAAATTTTACAGGCAAGAGTGAGCAAACAAGGCCCACTTGAAATAACAATAATTAAATCATTTAAACTTTTACATCATTTGTCAACATTAAGCTCAATAGAATTTAACAATATATTCTATTAACTTTTGGAAAGCTTTAACCTTTACTGAGGGTCTAATGACCGCGAATCATGTCCACAGTTATAAGTAATTTTTCAACTTAAACTTTAACAGTCATAAGACTATAAGGACTTCACGTACTTAGGGGGATCAACCCTTCGTACAATGTATTGTGCACAATCATTTCAACGCTAAGCGTAACCTCTTATAAAAGAGTTATTCTTCTCAGTATTTAGAATACAAGTCCGTACCAAAGTGAGTTTGGTTTGGATACATCATGGGGTAATTTAGAATTTAACGGTAATCAACTAAGGTTTAGTTGATTACAAACGACATAACTGTATACTATGGAATAATCATAGTTTAATTGATGTTTATAAATTGACATCATGCTTTAGGGATAATCTAATAGCATACAATTTGAATAATTATAACCTACCTTGCTTGAACAATAATAAGACAAGGTTAATTGAATAATAAACATCCACAACATGTATATAATTGTACATGCTAAACCACAAGTTAAGTACAAGAATAACTTGCTCCAAATAAATTTACACCATTATATGATAATCGAAATTGAAACAATAATTAGTTCAATAACACCAATGATTAGAAAACTTATACAATAAAGAACTTGCTAAATATCAAAAGTTAAGGCTTAGAAACTTGCTCAATGTGAAAGGTAGGTTTAGGAAACTTGCCTTTAGAACAAGCTACACTTTTACCACTTGAATTGATACCCTAAACATATGTCATATTGACATAATTAGTCCTAACCAACATTGTACATTTATATAAACAATTACATTCATCATATGGGTTGAATTACCCATTCACATAATCAATTATTTTTCAAGTAGATAATACTTAATAACATGATAGTTCATAGTCTAATCATACTGAAATTATCATTTAACATTATTATGATAAACACATAACATTTATTTTCAAGTTTTGTACATTTAAACAAAACTGTCAGACAGTTCTGCCAAGCCGCGTCGCGGCGCCACAGTTTGTATTGTGGCTCGCGCTGCGGCGCTGAGTCGACGCTGCGGCGCAGCGATTATACTATGAGCCGGCGCTGCGGCGCAGTGATTGTGCAACAGGCCGTGCTTACGTCATGGTGATGGCGCTGCGGCGCCAGAAATGAACTGCTGGGCCGCGCCGCGGCGCGAACTGTCAGCGTCGACTGACAGCTTCGGCAACCATGAAAGAAAAAGCCAAATTGGCCAAAAAGCTCGAATCTAATAGACTAGTTACACTCTATTTTATATATAAACTTCATATAAACATATAGTAAAGACTTCTAACATGTTTTTACTCATAAATTAACACAAACATCAAATATTCAACACCTAATTTCAATATTTTTGTCAAAAACTCCATTTTTGATATCTTCCATGAAAATCAATACTGTGATTTTGTTATTCAACCAAAACAGTAAATTCTAAGCATCATGATTATGATGTTACATACTCTAGAAATTCTTATAATCAATTTATCAATACAACAACTAATTACACCTTAATTTCCATTTTAACTAAAGCCATACTCATTCATAAAAACTCTCTGTAAAATAATTTCTTCATAAAATACATACATACATGAACTAATATATCTTATAATCATATAAAACTCATAAAACAACCATATAATCAATAATCATGCCAAATTATAAACATAACAACAATTTATCTTTTATAAAAATCACAGAGAACTTTTTAGAAGAAGAAAACTAAATTTTTTTAAAGAAAAAGATGGAGCTCCTACCTTGGATTAGGAAGATGATGATATTATCTTCTTTGATTGTCAAGCTTTTCTCCAAAACCTGTTAAAATATCTCTCAATTCTCTCTAGTTTTCTCTCTGTAAAGTTCAACTGAGTCCCTAACTCTAACATACGTACTATAAAATATAACGTATATAGTAATAATATATATTAATTATATAATATAAGTACTGATATAAATATATCAGTTATATAAGTTTTGAAATTTAAAAGCCATAAGGCTTGTTTGGCTAGTCTAAATAAAATAACCCATTAATCCTTACTCCTTGTTTGGTAAATTGAATTAAAACAAATGGGTTAATCCTTATACCTTGTTTGCTAAAACACTATTAGATTAAAGACTTATTATACAATAAGGCATGTTTGACAAAACTAAATTAAACCATTTTTAATTTATTTTAATAACTCCTTTATAGCAAGGTTATTAGTCACACCTTTATTAAATTAATAAATCAATTAAACATTAATCTATTAAATTACTTTAACACATAAACAATTATAATTCTTTTTACAATTATAATTTCATTTAATCAACTAATATTTCAAACTACAATTTCTCATTTAAATATTATTATTTATTTAAAATCATTATAAGCTCTCTAGCTTATTAAATTAAACTCCATTATTATAAAATCTCATAATAATTAATTTATTTAGCTCCTTAATTATTTACTCAACAAATAATTAATTAAATCACATCAACTCAAATTGCCATATAATTCAATAAATATTTAATATTACCAATAAATATTTAATATTTAATATTTAATTATTTATTCAACAAATAATTAAATAAACCACATCACTCAAATTGAACAATTATTTATTCAACAATAACATATCCATTAAATACTTAAATAAATCAATAAATATTTAATATCACACTTTAAAATTATGGAATGTTACATCATTCCCTCCTTACAAGGATTCTGTCCTCAGAATCACAACTCAAACAAATCATTCGTTACATTCTTCCCTACTTACAAAGATTATGTCCCCAGAATCGAAGACACAGATTAAACAAATAACTCAGGGTATTCCTTCAACATTTTCTCTTCGAGTTCCCACGTAGCTTCTTCAGCGTTGTGGTTTCTCCATATCACCTTCACAAAAGGTATCACTTTATTCCTGAGCACTTGTTCTTTCCTGTCGACTATCTGGATAGGAATCTCTTCATAAGACAAATCTTTCTCGAACTGCAAAGGTTCATACTCGATCACATTCTTGTAGTCGGGTTTATATGGTCGTAACACCGAAATGTGAAAAACATTATGAATATTTTCCAACTCTAGAGGTAGAGCTACCTCGTAAGCCACTTCTCCCACTCTTCGCAGCACTTCAAAGGGTCCAATAAACCTCGGACTTAGCTTTCACTTTCTACCGAAACGAATTTTCCCCTTCCAGGGAGAAACTTTTAAGAATACAAAAGTTCCTACGTCAAATGTACGATCTTGTCTGTGTTGGTCAGCATACTTTTTCTGTCTGTCTTGAGCTGCGACCAGTCTTGTCCTGATGAGTTTGACAACATCAGCAGTTTGTTGTACCAGTTCTGGTCCTAACAGTTGGCGTTCACCGACTTCATTCCAACACAGTGGGGTTCTGCACTTTCTGCCGTACAATGCCTCGTAAGGTGGCATGTCGATGCTCGCGTGATAACTGTTGTTGTAAGAAAATTCCACCAATGGTATTTGATCTTCCCAGCTTCCTTTAAAGTCCATGACACATGCTCTCAGCATATCTTCCAATGTCTGAATTGTTCGTTCGCTTTGGCCATCTGATTGTGGATGATAAGCCGTACTCATTTGTAACTGTGTTCCCATACATTCTCGTAGTCTCTTCCAGAAATTCGATGTAAATCGCGGATCTCTATCAGACACAATTGATACTGGCACTCCGTGCCTCGAAACGATCTCCTTAATGTACAATCTTGCCAACTGATTAAGATTGAATCTAATCTTTCTTGGTAAAAAGTGCGCTGATTTCGTCAGTCTGTCCACTATTACCCAAATCGCATCGCATCCTCTCTGAGTAGTTGGAAGACCCACCACAAAATCTATCGTGATGTGTTCCCACTTCAATTCCGGTATTTCTAATGGTTGGAGTAATCCGCTGGGTCTTTGATGTTCGGCTTTTACTCTCTGACATGTCAAGCATTTCGCTATGCATTCAGCAACATCTCTTTTCATATTTGGCCACCAAAAATATCGGCGCAAATCCTGATACATTTTCGTGCTTCCTGGATGAATTGAATACTTTGAGCTATGAGCTTCAGTCAGAATTTCTTCTTTCAGCTCTAGCACTGTTGGAACCCAAATTCGTCCATCGAACCGTAGTAAACCTTCGGTATCGACCTTGTATTTTACATCTCCGCCTTCACCCAAATTCTCTTTGATTTTTCCACACTCTCCATCTTGTAATTGAGCAATTTTCACTTTGTTCACTAAAGTTAGATCAGCTTCTATCTGGAATAGTTGTTCGTCAGATTCTTTTGGAAATTTGATTTCCAACTCCAATTTTGTCGTTGCTGAAATGAGCTCCTTTTGAGTTGTTATCAGCATCAACTTCTCCCGATCTTTCCTGCTTAAAGCATCTGCAACTACATTCGCTTTACCCGGATGATAAAAGATCTCACAATCGTAATCTTTTATTAATTCCATCCACCTTCTTTGACGCATGTTCAAATCCTTCTGAGTGAAAATATACTTCAGACTTTTGTGGTCTGTGTAGATCTCACATTTCTCTCCATAAAGATAGTGTCTCCATATTTTTAGAGCAAACACCACTGCAGCCAATTCCAAATCATGAGTCGGATACCCCTTCTCATAATCCTTCAATTGTCTTGATGCATAGGCAATAACTTTGCCGTTCTGCATAAGAACACAACCCAACCCTTTATGTGAGGCATCACTATATACCACAAAATTTTCTGTATTATCTGGCAAAGTCAATACAGGTGCCACACTTAACTTCTTCTTCAAATCTTGGAAACTCTCTTCGCACTTCTCCGTCCAAACGAACTTTACAATTTTTCTTGTCAAATTTGTTAGCGGAGTGGCTATCTTAGAAAAATCTTGAATAAATCTTCTATAATAACCAGCCAGTCCCAAGAAACTCCTCACTTTCGACGGTGTTTTTGGTTGTTCCCAATTGATTACTGCTTCCACTTTCGACGGATCCACTGAGATCCCATCTTTGTCAATCACATGCCCCAAAAATTGTACACGGTCGAGCCAAAATTCGCACTTAGAGAACTTCGCGTACAGTTTTTCCTTTCTTAGTGTCTCTAATGTCAGACGTAAGTGTTCCACGTGTTCTTCTTGAGTTTTGGAATACACTAGAATGTCATCAATGAATACCACTACAAACTTGTCTAGGAATGGTTTAAACACCCTGTTCATCAAATAGGATGCTTATTTGTAATTGAAAACCACACCAGAAGTTCAGAGAATCCTTCTATAAACTTAAGTGTATTTCTTTAGAGTTTTAAGAAGCTTTGAGCGTAGTATAAGTTTTCTTCAAGAATATCTTTGCTCTACCAGTCGGAGTACTCTTCTTTTACGGTAAGGGGTATTATTTCTTTCGTATTCATGAAGAGAACTTCTGTTCTTCCATTCCTTATTATTCTGTTGGAATAACCTGTTCATGCGAAGTACCGCATACATGGTGAAATTCTTCTAATATTCCGTTCTTTATTATTCTGTCGGAATATCCTGTCTGTGCGTTTACGCCGGACCTGGTTCCATTATTTATTATTCTGTCGGAATATCATGTCTGTGCGTTTACGCTGTACCTAGTTCCATTATTTATTATTCTGTTGGAATATCATGTCGGTGCGTTTACGCATGGCCTGGTTCCATTATTTATTTTTCTTTTGGAATAACTTATCTGTGCGGTTTATCGCATGCTTGGTGAATTCTTTTGTTATTCCATTCTTTATTATACTCAGTTGGTTAAAGTTTTGGCTTTTATACTCAATGAAATTAGTAGAATATCTTTGATATTTGCGCTTCATCCAGTATCTTTTTATGAAAATATTCTTCTAAGAATTCTTAAATTTTACTCTACAAAGCAGTATCATGTTGACAATTTGGACGTTGTTGGTTCCTGGATAAATTAATTCTTTAACTTATTTTAATGAATTCTTATATCATTGTCATCATCCTCATGTTTATATTTTGTTAAAAGTCATATGTGGCATGTAGTGCATAGATGGACTTGGTATGATTATAACTAGGGATTATTCGGTGTAATCATGACCGTAATATTATAAATGATGTGGTAAAAGTCCTCATTGGCCCGTAGTGCATTGATGGACAGTTGTTGGCATGATCATGACAATTGATGAATACACAAATATCCTTGGCCCGTAGTGTATGGATAATTTGTGGTCGTGATACTAATGAATATCCTTGGCCGTAGTGCAGGGATGATGTGGATTATTTATTAAGCTGAGTCTCAGCGATAAAAGTAATGAAAAACTTTTTAAACCATAAAAGATAGTAGATGTTATTCTCTACTTGACTTTTTTAATGGATAGCTTGTTCCGCTGTAGTTAAACTTGATATTTGTTATATTTTATCAGTTTAACACTGTTGAAGGCTAACGATAATTTATTCTGCATTTTCTTAGTCATAATATTTTTTACTGGGGTAGTTGAGCTCACCCTTTTGCTTTCATTGTTCTCTTTAGGAAATGAGAACGTAGCAGGGACTAGTCGGGGAATGGAGGGACGGTTCAGATGATAGCCTTTGTAGTCCTCACTATTCAATGAAATAGTGTGAAAATAAATGTATTGAGGACTTATTTTGAGTTTGAATACTGTTTTAGAAGAAAGTGTTGTATTAAAACTCACAGCTTATGTTTTGTCGTATTTTATACGACAGTTGTATAATTAAGTTTTATTTGTATTTTGTACCATGTGTTTGACGACTCAGAATAGGTGATGTATACCTATTTTGGGGGAGTCACAGTTGGTATCAAAGCTTAGAGATATGATCCCTGGCTAAGGTGTGAGACTAGAACTAGGAGGGGAGAGACGGGAAATGTCTTCGCTAGTATGACCTACCTAAGTTTATTTAGTATTTAATTGGTCGGTCAGAGTATAGGGATATTATGTTACATGTCAATTAACCTTTGTTTTGTGGCAATATCTGAAAATGACATCCGAGAATGTTGAGAATAGCAATGGAGCACAGGAGACCGTTGAGGTTCCACATATCAATAATCAGGATAATGTAAATCAGGAAGGCGACAATCCTCATGCAAACATCAACACTGACCAGATGATGAATGATGGAATGTTCAGAGGCTTTATGCAATTCATGTAACATCAAACGAGAGAGGCTCCTATCCAAAATGTAGGTGGAAACACTGGAAATTCTCGGACGGTCATCGCTAAGCAGTTCAAGGAGCTGGGACCACCGAAGTTTATTGGAGAGCCAAAACCACTTATGGTGGAAACGTGGATCAAGCAGATCACCAAGATATTTGATGCCTTGGGATGCGCAGAGGAGCAAAAAGTTCCCTTTGCCACCTTTATGTTGCGAGGAGAGGCAGATTACTGGTGGGAATCGGTAAAGCGTACTCAACCTGCTGCATTGAAGATGTCTTAAGAAAAGTTTCAAGAACTGTTCAATGACAAGTATTTTCTCGAAAGTATTCGTCACATGAAGGAGGTAGAGTTCAACAAGTTGGTTCAAATCGGTACCCTCACATTACCTGTCGATCTTATTTCATTGAAAATACTTGCATTTGATGTGATTCTAGGGATTGATTGGTTAACTACTCATCATGCTAAAATTGATTGTTTTCGTAAGGTTGTTAGCTTTCATATTCCTAATCAACCTATTATGCGAATTCAAGCGACCAAACCATTAAAATTAATCACGGTCATCTCAAGCCATAAAGCTATTCGTTTATTGAAAAATAGATGTCAAGCTTTCTTAGCCCATGTCACAGATCTAAACAAAAATACGTAAGTTTTGAATGATATTTCTATTGTTAATAAATTTCCTAACATATTTCCTGAAGAACTTCCTGACCCCCTAGAGCGTGAAATTGAATTTTGTATCGACCTTGAACCCGGTACAAAACCCATTTCTAAAGCCCAATATCGGATGGCTCCTATTGAACTTCAGGAGCTAAAGACCCAATTGCAGGAATTGATAGACATCGGTTTCATTCGACCTAGTACTTCTCCTTGGGGTGCTCCTATTCCGTGAAGAAGAAAGATGGAAGTATGCGACTTTGTATTTATTATCGGGAGTTGAATCATGTCACCATCAAAAATAAGTACCAGTTGCCTCGCATTGATGACCTTTTTGACCAATTGCAAGTAGCATAATTCTTTTCAAAGATCGGTCTTCGTTCTGGATATCATCAGCTGAAGGTTAGAACTGAGGATATTCCAAAGACTGCCTTCAGAACTCGGTACGGGCATTATGAATTCTTAGTCATGTCTTTTGGAATGACTAATGCTCCTGCTGCCTTCATGGATATGATGAACCGAGTATTCAAGGAATATTTGGATCACTTTGTGGTCGTCTTTATTGATGACAACCTCATATATTCCAAAAGCTGTGAAGATCATGAGCAACACTTGAGGCTGATACTCCAAAAACTTCGTGAAAACAAGCTTTATGCTAAGTTGAAGAAATGCGAGTTCTGGCTTAAAGAAGTGGCATTCCTCGGGCACGTAGTATCATCAAGTCATGGAATATCTATTGACCTGGCAAAGATTGAAGCTATTCAAAGCTGGGAGCAACCCAAATCAGTAACCGAAGTACGTAGCTTTCTCGGCTTAGCTGGTTATTATCGGAGATTCGTGGAAGGATTTTCTCGAATCACTACTCCACTAACTCAGCTGAATCGGAAAGATACAAAATTCGGTTGGAGCGAGGAATGTGAGAATAGTTTTCAAGAACTCAAGAGAATACTCATTTCAGCACATGTTCTGACCATACCGTCTGGCTCGGAGGGATTTGTCATCTACAGTGATGTTTCGGGCAAAGGGTTAGGATGTGTTCTCATGCAACATGGGAAAGTCATAGCCTATGCCTCTCGACAACTCAAAGAATATGAGAGGAATTATCATACTCATGATCTAGAGTTGGCAGCAGTCGTTTTTTCACTAAAGATTTTGAGGCATTACTTGTATGGGGAGAAAGTGGAGATCTTTACGGATCATAAAAGCCTCAAATATTTCTTCACCCAAAAGGAACTTAACATGCGACAATGACGTTGGCTTAAACAATTGAAAGGTTATGATCATACCCTCCAATACCATCAAGGAAAAGCGAACGTGATAGCTGACGCATTGAGTAGAAGATCATATGCGGGTATGAGTGCGATATTGTCAACGCAAAGGCCCATTCTGTGTGACTTGCAAAGGATGGAGATAGAGTTAAAGACTCCGGAGGCCCGTGTGATGATGGAAAATATACGAGTAGAACCGACTTTAATTGATAAAGTTAAAGCTGCCCAAGCTACAGACCTGGAGCTGATGCGTATGAGGAAGAAAGTGCAAGAAGGTGATATACCGGAAGAAAAAATCGATGAGGAAGGAATACTTCGAGTCAACTCCAGACTTTGTGTTCCTAACGACCCTGATTTAAAGTATAACATCATGATGGGGCACACGACACACCATTTGCAATCCATCCTAGGAGTACCAAAATGTATCATGATCTTCGATATACATTTTGGTGGGGCAATATGAAGAGAGAGATAGCGCTGTTTATCTCAAGGTGTCTAACGTGCCAATGAGTCAAGGCAGAGCATCAAGTACCAAAATATCCATTGCAACCACTTGAAATTCTAGAATGGAAGTGGGAGCACATTACCATGGATTTCGTTACCGGTCTTCCCAAGGTTTTTCAAGGCATAGATGCGATTTGGGTCATTGTTGATAGATTGACCAAGTCGGCTCATTTCTTACCTATACAAGAGACTTATACACTTGAACGTCTTTCTCGTATGTACATAAATGAGATTATAAGATTTCATGGTATGCCAGTATCCATAGTTTCTGATCGAGACCCAAGATTTACTTCACAATTTTGGGTTAGTTTGCAGAAAGCTATGGGCACGAATTTACGGTTTAGTTTGGCATATCATCCTCAAACGGACGAGCAGTCGGAGAGGACTATTCAAACTCTTAAAGATCTATTAAGACTCTGTGTCCTTGATTTCAAGGGAAGTTGGGACAAGTTCTTACCATTGGTGGAGTTTTCCTACAACAACAGCTATCAAGCAAGTATTGGCATGACTCCATTCGAAGCGTTGTATGCAAGAAAGTGTCGCTCTCCAGTATACTGGGATGAGGTGGGTGAAGTAACGTTGTTGGGACCGAAGTTGGTACGTATGACTACGAAAAAGATTCAAACGATCCGACAACGTATAAAACCTCACAAGATCGACAAAAGAGTTATGCTGATCTTCATCGAAAGGATGTGGAATTCGATATTGGAGATCATGTGTTGTTACGCGTTGCTCCATAGAAAGGAGTTACGAGATTTGGAAAGGGAGGAAAGCTCAATCCTCGATTCATTGGCCCATTTTTAATCCTCGATCGAGTAGGAACTGTGGCTTATAGATTCGCTTTACCGCCAAGTATGTCTCGTGTTCATAATATTTTTCAGATATCGATGTTACGTAAATATGTGATAGACCCGCACCACATTATTAAGTTAGAATCGGATGAAATAGCGGAAGATTTAACGTATAAAGAGGTTCCTATTAAAATCTTTGATAAGAAGGATCATGTTCTATGCTCCAAGGTTATACCTCAAGTCAAAGTTTTGTGAAGGAACCACGATGTTGAGGAAATGATCTGGGAGTTAGAATCTGAAATAAAATAAAGGTATCCTTTCCTCTTCGACATATCAGGTATGTACCCTAATTTCGAGGGCGACATTTCATAAGAATGGGAGATTGTAAGACCCTAATTTTTTTTATAAAGATGAGTTTTTCTATAAATATCATTTT
Organism: Panax notoginseng; assembly: GCA_016801055.1. Taxonomy (NCBI): domain Eukaryota; kingdom Viridiplantae; phylum Streptophyta; class Magnoliopsida; order Apiales; family Araliaceae; genus Panax; species Panax notoginseng. Next base: position 139,864,899 of record CM029020.1, read on the forward strand.
TAAATATTATGGAATGAATTTGATGTAATGTTATAGTTGTGGGTAATATTTATAAATTTTGCAAAGTACGTAAGTTGTTGTATAATATTCGATTGGTCGGAGAATATTCGTTTTAACAGAAAATATTAGTACGACGAAACAATCATTGGTGGATCCCACAACGGAATTATTGTCGGATTAAGAAAACGACAAAAATATTTTATGAAAATAGCGGCGGAAGTTTTATCGTTAACTGGTGAAACGCCCGGTGTTAAAAGTACAGTAATATGCGTTGTGGCATAGTAACACACGGTATTGATTATTGATGCTTACGTAAGAAGTCACTCAGTTTTGTTCAATTATTGTTACAGTAATTGCTGCATAGTATCTCACGTTATTTGATTCAATTATTGTCAATATTATATAATTAATAATTGAGACGACAAAGTTATTAATAATACTATTTGGAATATTAATGATGTCTAGAAGTTCTGTCAAGGAGAGGTTTGGTCACCTAATTGCGCGTCAATAGGGAGAAATCCTTATTGGAAAGCCCCCTCTTTCCTGGAAACGACCTGGTCGATTAATATTGTGAATTATAATAATGATGATAAATGTTGTTAATTATGTTGAGGTGTCTTTTTATGAAGTCACGGAGGTTTATATATATATATATATATATATATATATATATATATATATATATATATATATTTTATTAGTATTATTAATGTTATAAAACAGAAAAGCTTTTTATATAAAACAGAATACTTTTATAAAGTTATCTGTTTTATTAGACTATAAATAGAATATATTATATTCTATTATGCATAGTATTTTGCTTAGTAAAATATTTTTATATAAAACAGAATACTTTTATAAAGTTATTTGTTTTATTAGATTTTAAATAGAATATATTATATTTTATTATGCATAGGATTTGCATAGTGCCTGCATAGTAAAAGCTTTTAATATAAAACAGAATACATTTATAAAGTTTTGTTTTATTTGATTATAAATAGAATATATTATATTTTATTGCATAGTGCAACATAGTATCCTTTTTATTTTTCTATAAATAGGATGCTTAGTTAGAATTGAAAACCACACCAGAAGTTCAGAGAATTCTTCTATAATCTTGAGTGTATTTCTTTAGAGTTTTAAGAAGATTTGAACGTAGTGTAAGTTTTCTTCAAGAATATACTCGCCCTACCAGTCGGAGTACTCTTCTTTTATGGTAAGGGGTATTATTTCTTTCATATTCATGAAGAGAACTTCTGTTATTCCATTCCTTATTATTCTGTTGGAATAACCAGTTCATGCGAAATACCGCATACATGGTGAAATTCTTTTAATATTACGTTCTTTATTATTCTGTCGGAATATCATGTCTGTGCGTTTACGCCGGAACTGGTTTCATTATTTATTATTCTGTCGGAATATCCTGTCTGTGCGTTTACGCCGGACCTGGTTCCATTATTTATTATTCTGTCAGTATATCCTATCTGTGCGTTTACGCCGGACCTGGTTCCATTATTTATTATTCTATCGGAATATCCTGCCGGTTCATTTACGCATGACCTGGTTCCATTTTTTATTTTTCTATTGGAATAACCTGTCCGTGCGGTCTATCGCATGCTTGGTGAATTCTTTTGTTATTCCATTCTTTATTATACTCAGTTGGTTAAAGTTTTGGCTTTTATACTCCATGAAATTAGTGGAATATTTTTGATATTTGCGTTTCATCTAGTATCTTTTTATGGAAATATTCTTCTGAGCATTCTTAAATTTTACTCTACAAAGTAGTATCATGTTGACAATTTGGACGTTGTTGGTTCCTGGATAAATTAATTCTTGAACTTGTTTTATTGAATTCTTATATCATTGTCATCATCCTCATGTTTATATTTTGTTGAAAGTCATCTGTGGCATGTAGTGCATAGATGGACTTGGTATGATTATAACCAGGGATTATTCGGTGTAATCATGACCGTAATGTTACAAATGATGTCGTAAAAGTCCTCATTGGCCCATAGTGCATTGATGGACAGTTGTTGGCATGATCATGACCATTGATGAATACACAAATATCCTTGGCCTGTAGTGCATGGATAATTTGTGGTCGTGATACTAATGAATATCCTTGGCCGTAGTACAGGGATCATGTGGATTTTTTATTAAGCTAAGTCTCAGTGATAAAAGTAATGAAAAACTTTTTAAATCATAAAAGATAGTAGATGTTATTCTCTACTTTACCCTTTTAATGGATAGCTTGTTTCGCTGCAGTTAAACTTGATGTTTATTTTATTTTATCAGTTTAACACTGCTGAAGGCTAACGATAATTTATTATGTATTATCTTAGTCATAATATTTCTTACTAGGCTAGTTGAGCTCACCCTTTTGCTTTCATTGTTCTCTTTAGGAAATGAGAACGTAGCGAGGACATGGTACAAAATACAAATAAAACTTAATTATACAACTGTCGTGTAAAATACGACAAAACATAAGCTGTGAGTTTTAATACAACACTTTCTTCTAAACAGTATTCAAACTTAAAATAAGTCCTCAATATATTTATTTTCACACTATTTCATAGAATAGTGAGGCCTACTAAGGCTATCATCTGAACTGTCACTCCGTTCCCCGACTAGTCCCCGCTACGTTCTCATTTCCTGAAGAGAACAATAAAAGCAAAAGGGTGAGCTCAACTAGCCCAGTAAGAAATATTATGACTAAGATAATACAGAATAAATTATCGTTAGCCTTCAACAGTGTTAAACTGATAAAATATAACAAACATCAAGTTTAACTGCAGCGGAACAACCTATCCATTAAAAGAGTAAAGTAGAGAATAACATCTACTATCTTTTATGATTTAAAAAGTTTTTCATTACTTTTATCGTGAGACTCAGCTTAATAAATAATCCACATCATCCATGCACTACGGTCAAGGATATTCATTAGTATCACGACCACAAATTATCCATGCACTACGGGCCAAGAATATTTGTGTATTGTTGGTTGATTTCACAATCAAAGCAAACGTGCAAGTATACACGATCAACAAGTAATATAGTGATAAATTAGAGTGTTAATCCCTCAGATAATTCCAATTAATAAACTCCAGCTACTAGTACTGTATCAATTCAATTTTATTTAAACAACCGAAAATTGTGATTCTTAAAACTAAGAAAACTAATTTTAATAAAGCAAGAAATTATTTTAAAAGAAAACAAAGAACAAATAAAGAATTATTTGAATGCAAATAAATGACAATTAAGACTCCAATTTCCCCAATTATGATTATTAAATCAATTATCCAATTATCCCAATTATTAACTCTACTGAATTGTTAACAAGAATTCTCAAATGTCAAAAGCCCTCTCTCGAGTGATCAATTGCCTTCTATTTAACCCAGATTAATTTTGCTATATCTCTATGCAAAACAATTGAATTAAACTCGTTACAAACCCAATACCTTTTATGTTACATGCGGCAAATAGATATTCTCATTCCATTCACAAACCTAATTATTCACTGTGCAAATAACTAAGTCACATGTCTCCCTGCCCAGTTCTAACTCTTGAATTCCTCTCTCGATTCCTTCTAGAGTAACACGGTAATTATTGGCCAGATAATTAATCAATAAATACAAGGCATAATGAACAATTCGCTTCAACATAAATAATTGGAATAAATTAGATAATCAATTCATAACCATAAAAGGTTCCATTGGAATCTTAATAAAAGGAATTAGTTCATGACGGAAATAAAAACCAATAATTGTTTGCAAATCATCCTTAAAGAATTACAAATTGAAAATAAAGAGAAGAAGAAGAAAACTCTATAGCCAATTCTTAGTCTTCAAGTAATCCTTGTGTAGCCTCCAATGAATGAATGAATAAGATTAGATAGATCCCTAATTTCAGCACTTAATCTCTTTTTATAGCTTTTTACAATCCCAATCCAGTTAGGCTTTAAATCAACTTCAATAATCAAGTCAGCCGAAAAGTCAACTCGCGTCCCAGTCAAAGCCAACCGAGGCTCAGCGCCCCGGCGCTGTCCTTAGTGTAATTTCTAGCGCCCCGACGCTGGACTTCTCTGAAATTACCATTTTTCCACTCTTTGCTCCAAATTCCCAATTCGTCCCTGAAGCTCCCGAATCTACAAAACAACCACTAAACCCAATAAACATATTGCTAAATGACTCGAAAATACAACAATTTAAACCCAAGTATATCCGATTTATGGGTATATTACCCACTCATCAAATACCCCCAAACTTAAATCATTGCATGTCCTCAAGCAACAAACACAAAACAATACTAACAATATGAAAACGACAACTCATGCAAATACAACTAACTAAATGAACGTAATTCTAGCATCCAATAGCTCACGTATATCCATAGGCCTCAGCAAAATCACAAAAACATGCTAATACATCATGTGAACACAGATCAATGATATCCCAACAATCAACCAATCCAAATCTGTTATTACTGATATTGTGAGTGTGTGTTCAACAACCATGCTAACTAATGAAAAACAAAAAGCTGAAAAATAATAAAGTTCATAAAAAGCTTCATACAGTTCTACTCAAGAGTTCATCAAATAAACTAGATTCAACTGAAATTAAACAATCACAAAAATTCAGGGGTCAACATGAAATACTTATGCTTATTATTTTTTTTTCAGACGGGGGCATTTTGCACTTTTCCCGCTTTATTATTATTATTATTATTTTTTCTCTCATGACTATGTATTGTCTTATTCCCTTAGGCTTTTCAATGCTACCTTAACGAGCTTTTGACCAACGACTCCCAAGACATTAAGACCTTAGGGCACTAGGTGTATAGACAGTCCCCTCGGGCTTACTTGCTCAAGTTACAAAGGCCACAAAACTAGACAAGCACGCCACGGTATTTTTTTTGGCTTATATATTCCAAATATTTTTCCCCCAAACTCGAGTTTATGTATAAATTCAGTCTTCACTAGCTATTCAAATTGCCCCTTCATTTCACTAGCAATCATCCTTTAGAACTCTATTATCTAACCATTTAAGCTATCATAGCCAACATGGTCGTTTTTCAAAGTGCTATCCTATAATATCTGTGTCAAACAGATAAAGATTCAAATCATGTCAAGAAAATCATATCACTGACTCAACAATCCTTACTAGACTTGTTCATGCAATTGTAATTTCATCATTGGCCCCCAAATCAATGCACTAGCAAACGCCAAAATTATTATGCAATCCTAAATGCAATATTTAACTAACAATAACAATCCAAATCCACAAAGTAATAACAAACTACAAATTTAAAAATAAAACTTAACTACCCCCAAACTAATCTAGAGCAATGTCCTCATGCGAAAAAATTAACAAAATAAAACAGAGGACTTCCCTGACGAGCTTATTCTTCGGGTGGTGCATCATCATCCTCGCTCATCTCTTGATTGGAAGGGGGAAATACAGGGAGAACAGGAGCAGTTGGGAAATGGCTAAGTTGAACGCCCGAATGTGATCGGACGGCCAATGCATTCTGTGCAGCAAATTGGTCAACTAAGAATTTGAAAATCACGTCTTGTCGTTCCGATAAGCGCACATTCTGGGACTTCATATTGTAAAACCACCCGTCTATCTCCCGCTGGACAGCTTCGGGGACCACACCACGATGAGCTGCTGTAGATGGGCCATCAGTAGGTGGAGCCTGAGGTGGTGGGGCTTGTGTAGGTGCAACTTGGGAAATTATAAAACCCAATCCCCTAGGGTGATTTGCCCCACCTGTCCATACTTTATACCGGCTGATCAACTTATGGTCCAAAACTGGCATAGGCGTTTGGATCATCTCATCTGATTTCCATTTTACTCTGAACTTAGCAAACAAAACGCAGATGAGAGACGGATGTGGTAAACCTCCTGTGGTCCCTCCTTGGGATGCTCGGAGAATAGACTACTAAATGACGTGTCCGACATCTATTTGCAAGCCTTGAATAATGGCATATAGCAGCACCGCTCTTTCTTTTATAACATGGCTCACATGTGTGCATGGCATGAGTTTGGCACAGATGAAGGCATACCACGCCTTCCCATATAGACTGAGGTTAGAATGGGGGAAGGTCATGCTACCCCGCTCATGCACTGTCCATGCGGTACCCGATTGACACAGCTCGCGGATTATCTTCTCATACTCTGGACCTTGGCTCAGAAACCCGACATACTCGTCGTTAAGATCTTCCAAATTCAGTTGATAGCACCCATTGATATCTTCGTCGCCAATTTCCACTGTCTTTCCCCTCACAAACACTCCGTAGTGATCATGTTCTGAAACATTAGCATAGAATTCCTTGACAATTGCAATCACTACTGGGTCAGGCTGTTCGGTGAGGGAGAACCAGTTTCTTTCAGCTATCATGACCGCTATCTCTCCATCCTTGGTTTGATCAGGCCTCAAACCACGTTCGGGGACTAATGAACGAGTGGCCATGCGATTATAGCGTTCGTGTGCCTTGGCGGAGACAAATCGTCGGCAATCAAATCTCGGAGGAGCCGAGGCGGAACCGGAACTGTCTCCACGTTGTCACTTTGAAGTTATTAAGAGATTTCTGCAATAATACGAATTCACAATTTGTTGCAGTTGATAAAAATTTAGTTGGGATACACGTATCCATGACACTACCCCCAAACATCAAAATATATGTAAATGTTAAGTACATAGATGAGGGTGTGGTAGGACATATACTAGCATGAAAACGCACAATTGTACCAATTAGATGCATGTATTTTTCAAATTCTACAAGTGGTAAGAAACACATATAATTCACCCAAAAATTTTGACATAAGAAGTAACATATCCCTGTGTATGCCTCAAGACAATATAATTCGTCCCACAGTAGTAATGAATATGGGCAACAGAAGATGTGGAATATTGCGTTGACAAGAGGATCCATCAATAATGTGCATGGATATGGTGATATGTGCGAATTTGAACATGATCAGACAAATTATCAAACATCGTATGAGCTTCTCATAAATTACTGTGAATCACACTACTTTCTTATTAAGTCAAATTTCTAACACAATTACCACATATGTATGGTATCTCAATCAAAATTGGTGCCCAATCAAACGTGTCTCACCTTTCAGGATAGTGAGATAATCGAAATCGAAAAGGGTGAGAATCGGTATATAGATGTAGAGAGTATGAACTAAGGTGCACATTAACTTACCCATCTCCCAATTAACAAGAGTTAAATTCACCATCAAGGAAGTGTAATTTAGAAACATACCTTTGTGGAAGATTAGAGTTGCTTTGCAAAAGGAAATCTCAATGTGATATGTCGAGGTTTGCTCGAAAGTTGGGAGACTATATGAAAAGGTCAGAGCAGTTACCAGATTAGTAGTGGAGGCATGGGAGGTATTTGAAAAGATGAGAAGATAAAAACTGAGTGTTTCAACTTAAGTAGGAATATTCTTCACATCCTCAGCGCCGGGGCGCTGGGATTTAGATTAATGACAGCGCCGGGGCACTGCATGTCAGTAGGTCCTGATTGGCGCTGAGTTTACCTTGGTACTGGGCGCCGGGGCGCTTCATGTCAATAGGTCTTGATTGAGCTCATCGACGGGGCGCTGCATGTCACACTGTTCCTGGAATTAATTTTTTATGCCATGTACAGGTCCTGCATACATGAAAAATTTTAAGAATCAGTCTAGCAAAATCTTATTCGAGCAATACTAAAAGATTAAAATAAGAAAATGTAAGAATTCTAAATCGAATAAAAATAGAACTAAATGGGTTGCCTCCCAATAAGCGCTTGGTTTACAGTCGTCAGTCCAACTTTTCGGTGTTGCTCAATTGGTCGCTGGATCGGAGAAGTACATGACCGTAGCTTGACGTTCGATGGGTCCACTCCAATAATGTTTCAGATGTTGGCCGTTAACCTTGAATGTGCAATTTGAATTTGGTTTTTCGATCTCGCTATTACCATATGGTGCAACAGACACGACTTTAAAAGGTCCCGACCAACGAGATTTCAGTTTTCCAGGGAATAACCGCAGTCGAGAATTGAAAAGCAAGACTTGTTGGCCCAGTTCAAACGTCCGATTGAGAATTTTCTTATCATAACAAGCTTTGACTTTCTCCTTGTAGAGTTTTGCGTTTTCATAGGCGTTGAATTGGAATTCATCCATCCCGTTGAGCTGCAGCAACCTTTTCTCGAATTTCTGGAAGAGACTACAAGAATGTATGGGAACACAGTTGCGAATGAGTACGGCTTATCATCCACAATCAAATGGCCAAAGCGAACGAACAATTCAGACATTGGAAGATATGCTGAGAACATGTGTCATGGACTTTAAAGGAAGCTGGGAAGATCAACTACCATTGGTGGAATTTTCGTACAACAACAGTTATCACGCGAGCATCGGCATGCCACCTTACGAGACATTGTACGATAGAAAGTGCAGAACCCCACTATGTTGGGATGAAGTCGGTGAACGCCAACTGTTAGGACCAGAACTGGTACAACAAACTGCTGATGTTGTCAAACTCATCAGGACAAGACTGGTCGCAGCTCAAGACAGACAGAAAAAGTATGCTGATCAACACAGACAAGATCGTACATTTGACGTAGGAACTTTTGTATTCTTAAAAGTTTCTCCCTGGAAGGGGAAAACATTTCGGTAAAAAGGGAAAGTTAAGTCCGAGGTTTATTGGACCCTTTGAAGTGCTGCGAAGAGTGGGAGAAGTGGCTTACGAGGTAGCTCTACCTCCAGTGTTGGAAAATATTCATAATGTTTTTCACATTTCGGTGTTACGACCATATAAACCCGACTACAAGCATGTGATCGAGTATGAACCTTTGCAGTTCGAAAAAGATTTGACTTATGAAGAGGTCCCTATCCAGATAGTCGACAGGAAAGAACAAGTGCTCAGGAATAAAGTGATACCTTTTGTGAAGGTGATATGGAGAAACCACAATGCTGAAGAAGCTACGTGGGAACTCGAAGAGAAAATGTTGAAGGAATACCCTGAGTTATTTGTTTAATCTGTGTCTTCGATTCTGGGGACAGAATCTTTGTAAGTAGGGAAGAATGTAACGAATGATTTGTTTGAATTGTGATTCTGAGGACAGAATCCTTGTAAGGAGGGAATGATGTAACATTCCATAATTTTAAAGTGTGATATTAAATATTTATTGATTTATTTAAGTATTTAATGGATATGTTATTGTTGAATAAATAATTGTTCAATTTGAGTGATGTGGTTTATTTAATTATTTGTTGAATAAATAATTAAATATTAAATAGTAAATATTTATTGGTAATATTAAATATTTATTGAATTATATGACAATTTGAGTTGATGTGATTTAATTAATTATTGGTTGAGTAAATAATTAAGGAGCTAAATAAATTAATTATTATGAGATTTTATGATAATGGAGTTTAATTTAATAAGCTAGAGAGCTTATAATGATTTTAAATAAATAATAATATTTAAATGAGAAATTGTAGTTTGAAATATTAGTTGATTAAATGAAATTATAATTGTAAAAAGAATTATAATTGTTTATGTGTTAAAGTAATTTAATAGATTAATGTTTAATTGATTTATTAATTTAATAAAGGTGTGACTAATAACCTTGCTATAAAGGAGTTATTAAAATAAATTAAAATTGGTTTAATTTAGTTTTGTCGAACAAGGCTTAATGCATAATAAGTCTTTAATCTATTAGGATTTTAGCAAACAAGGTATAAGGATTAATCTATTATATTTTAATTCAATTTACCAAACAAGGAGTAAGGATTAATAGGTTATTTTTATTATGCTTAACCAAACAAGCCTTATGGCTTTTGATTTTCAAAATAAAAAATAACTGATGTCAGTTATGTGAGAGTTATATTATATATTTAATATATACATTATATCTTATACGTTATATTATAATACGTAAGATAGAGGAGAGAGGTTAGAGAGAAAGAAAGAAAAACTCAGAGGAAGAAGAGAGAAGAAGAAGAAGAACACAGAGAGAAAATTGAGAGCAAGTGAGTGTTTTAACAGGTTTTGGAGAAAAGAATTTGGAGAAAAAGATAGTTATCATCTTCCTAATCCAAGGTAGGAGCTCAATCTCTTTCTCTAAAAGTTTCATATTTTTCTTCTTCCCAAAAAGTTCTCTGTAAAATATTTTATGGGATGAATTGTTGATATACATGTATAACTTGGTATGGTACTTGATTATATAGTTATTTTATGAGTTTATGCATGATTATAGAGATTTTTAATTCATGTATATATGTGTTTTGTGGAAGAAATATATCACAGTGTTCATATGAAATATATATATGAGTATGGCTATTTTAAAATAGAAATTAAGGTTTTAATTGTTGTTAAATTGATAAATTTATTATAAGAATTGCTAGAGTATGAAAAATCATAATCATGATGCTTGAAAATTTCTGTTTTGATTGAATAACAAAATCACAGTGTTGAATTTCATGGAAAATATCAAAAAGTGGTGTTTTTGCCAAAAACATTAAAATTGGATGTTGTATAATTGATGTTTGTGCTAATTGATGGATAGAAACATGCTAGGAGTACTCACAATATGTTTATATGATGTCTATATGCAATTTTCATGATAATCAGTCTATCAGTTTTCTAATCATTGGTGTTATTGAACTAATTATTGTTTCAATTTCGATTATCATATAATGGTGTAAATTTATTTGGAGCAAGTTATTCTTGTACTTAACTTGTGGTTTAGCATGTACAATTATATACATGTTGTGGGTGTTTATTATTCAATTAACCTTGTCTTATTATTGTTCAAGCAAGGTAGGTTATAATTATTCAAAGTGTATGCTATTAGATTATCCCTAAAGCATGATGTCAATTTATAAACATCAATTAAACTATGATTATTCCATAGTATACAGTTATGTCGTTTGTAATCAACTAAACCTTAGTTGATTACCGTTGAATTCTAAATTACCCCATGATATATCCAAACCAAACTCACTTTGGTACGGACTTGTATTCTAAATACTGAGAAGAACAACTCTTTTATAAGAGGTTACGCTTAGCGTTGAAATGATTGTGCACAATACATTGTACGAAGGGTTGATCCCCCTAAGTACATGAAGTCCTTATAGTCTTATGACTGTTAAAGTTTAAGTTGAAAAATTACTTATAACTGTGGACATGATTCGCGGTCATTAGACCCTCAGTAAAGGTTAAAGCTTTCCAAAAGTTAATAGAATATATTGTTAAATTCTATTGAGCTTAATGTTGACAAATGATGTAAAAGTTTAAATGATTTAATTATTGTTATTTCAAGTGGGCCTTGTTTTCTCACTCTTGCCTGTAAAATTTCTTACAGCTAAGGTTGAAACTGGTGATGTACCTAGTACCAGTAAAGGAAAGGAAAGACGAAGCAATGCTGAAGACTTGTAATAGTTGAATAGTTTATTTTCAGACTTGGTTTAAAGATTGTAATGAAGTTTATTTTAATTTTCCGCATGAATGATTGTTTGTAAAGGTTAGTTAACCTGGGAGATTTATTTAAGTTTAATCCTGTATGGGCAGGTTTTGTTATTCAATTTTATTATAATTGGGTAGTTAGAAATGAATGTTTTGATTACGTGAATACCAAATCCTGAGGAAATGAAGTACCGGGATTTGGGGGTGTCACAGGTTGGTATCAAAGCTTTAGGTTATGAACCTTAGGTGGGAAAAAAAAACCTTAGGAAGTAACCTTTGAAAAGATAGTGGAGATAACTCTTATCGAGTTTTAAGAAAGAAGTAATAAAACACTTATGTGCTTATGTGTTTATAACTTATGTGCTCGCGAGTGTCGAGTAGAATGATTAATAACTAAAACTTTAAAATTTTGTTGTCAGGATGACTAATGTCGGAGAATCCAGTCAGGCTAGGGAGGAGGGACCTCAAATGCCTATAGAGGAGGAGCCTCGCGACATTCAGGTAGTTTGGGAACAACTACTGCCACGGGAGTTAGCCCCGTTGGTCACAGTAGTTGAAGATGAGGAGGATGATGTGGAGACAGATGAGGAGGATGAGGAAGAAAGGATTCCACTTAACTCGATAACAGGCCGTATTTACGATGAGGTGCATGACCGCAACGTGGAACTTTAGGATACAGTTGAGGAATTGCAAGAGATAGTAGCTGAATAACAGACTGCAATGACACAGAAGGACGATGAGATCCTGGATCGTGAAGAACGACTGACTAACGCCGAGGAGAAATTAATACAGACTGAAGGAGAGAAAGAACAATTAATCGAGATGGTCGCTGAACTGGAGAGCAAGCTGAGAGAAGAAGCTGCTAAGAGGGCAAGAGCTGAAGATGCATACGAGGAAGCTTATCAACGAACTGGAAGAGCAGCGAGAGACGCGCAGGCAAAGAGGATGAAGATGGAAGAGATGGATAAAGTATTTAACACCGCAATTAATCGAGCTCAAGATCGGGTCATGGGATATCCGATTCAGTTCGAGACGCTGCCATCATTCGTGTTAGATCGCAGAACAATGTTTCGAGTCATGGAGGAAGAACGTGATAGGGCTACGAAGTACCTTAATAGATCATCATAGAAAATGTGTCGGTAATGTACGTAATAAGTATTAAATAATGTGTAAGTCCCTAGTGTTAAGTAACCATGGGATATGATAATAATGATGTTGTCCTGAAACTTTTGTAGTTCAGGAAAGGAATGTAGATAGCAGAGATGATATTGTGTTATGTTTTCAGAAATTTTATGAATAAATAAATGTTATTATTTTGTTCAAAGTGTTATGTGCTATGTGGGTATTTCTTTTATAGAGGCAAGTTAATTAGAAATACTTAAAGAAGTTGGGTAATGGTCTAATAGATGTTTTATTTTAATAGAAAATGCATCCCAGACGTCAGCCAACACGACAGAGAACCACTGAAGGAACTAACAATAACGACAATGTTGATGCGAATCCCGTTCAACAACTAGTAACACTACTGACAGGAGCGTTGCAGAATCAACCTCAAAACCAAGGTACAACGTTTAAGGAGTTTAAGGCTGTTGGACCACCTAAATTCCGTGGGTCCATGAATCCAGTCGAAGCACAAACCTGGATTATGGAGATAGAGAAGGTGTTCGATGTCGCTAGGGTAGGGGATGATCAGAAGACTGCTTTCGCAACGTTCATGTTGAAAGCAGAAGCTAGTTATTGGTGGCAGGCTAATAAAACTCGTGAAGGGACAGGAGTGATGACTTGGGATAGGTTCAAGGAGTTGTTTTTCGAGACCTATTTCCCGGAGAGTTCGAAGAGTCAGCTGGAAGTACAGTTTCTAGAATTGAAGCAAGGGACGATGACGGTATCTGAGTATGCCGCAAAATTCAATGAATTGGCGAGGTTTGCGCCATATCAGGTTAGCACAGATGAGCGTAAGGCGAAGAGGTTTGAACAGGGACTGAAGCCATGGTTGTATAGTAGGGTTTCCCTGTTCCAATTGAAGACGTTTGCAGCAGTGATGGAGAAAGCAGTACTCGCTGAAGGTGGAGGCAAGGCGGTGACAAAATTTAACCAGGAACAAAAGAAGAAGAAGAATTAGAATGAGGTGAAGAATGGTGGTAGTAGCAGTGGAAACAACAACAAGAGGAAGTGGAATGGGAGTATGGGTACTGGAAACCAGCAAGGTAACCAGCAGAACAAAAAGTTTGAAGCATGTGTGACATGTGGAAAGTTTCACAAGGGGTGCGTGCTTGATGGGAAAACGAGTTTGCTACAATTGTGGCCAGGAGGGTCACATCGCCCCAAATTGCACTCAATCAAAGAAGAATGCGTGCTTCATGTGCGGATCCAAGGATCACTTTGCTCGTGAATGTCCTAAGAAGAAGGAGGGAGTGACAACCAGAAGCAAAGGAGATAACAATGGAGGTGCGTGGACTGTTACAGGACCTGCAGCATCAATCAAACCCACAGCCAGAACCTTTAACATGACTGTGCAAGATGATGTGCAATCAAAGGATGTAGTTTCAGGTATTATCCCAATCAATGATATTGATGCATATGTATTATTTGATTCGGGTGCTACTTGCTCGTTTATATCTGATGAATTTGCTAAGAGGTTAGAATTGCCTAGAGAAGAACTGAATTTTCCTTTGAACATAGAAATTGCGAATAAGGAAATAATCCCTGTTAGATTCGTATACAAGAACTGTAGGGTGAAGATTAAGGAAAATGTCTTGTTGGTAGATTTGATTCCGATTAGACTGCGGGAATTTGATGTAATTTTGGGAATGAATTGGTTGTTCAAATGCGGAGCGGTAATTGACTGCCAAAAGAAGCGTGTAAACCTTATGACTCCGTCAAAGGTAGTATTTTATGGTAGCAAGTCGCCTAGACAAATGAAATGTCTGACGACTATGCAGGCCAAGAAATTGTTGAGTCAAGGTTGTGTGGGCTATTTAGCTTACATAGTCGATACTCAAAAGAAGGGGGTAAAGCTGGAAGAAATACCAGTAGTGAGGGAATTCGAAGACGTTTTTCTAGAGGATTTGCCAGGACTTCCGCCTGACAGAGAAATTGAGTTCGTGATCGACTTAGTACCGGGAACAACACCGATATCGAAGGCCCCGTACAGAATGGCTCTGGTAGAAATGAAGGAACTAATGGTTCAGTTGCAAGAGCTGCTGGACAAGAAATATATTCAACCAAGCGTATCACCGTGGGGAGCACCAGTTTTATTTGTGAAGAAGAAGGACGGGTCAATGCGTCTTTGCATTGATTATAGGGAGTTAAACAAAGTCACTATTAAAAACAAATACCCGTTGCCAAGAATAGATGACTTGTTTGATCAACTGAAGGGTGCTAAGTACTTTTCGAAAATAGATTTGAGAAGTGGTTATCACCAATTGAAGGTAAGAAAGGAGGATATACCACGAACGGCATTCAGAACTCGGTATGGACATTACGAGTTTCTGGTGATGTCTTTTGGTTTAACCAATGCACCTGCTGCGTTCATGGATTTGATGAACAGGGTGTTTAAACCATTCCTAGACAAGTTTGTAGTGGTATTCATTGATGACATTCTAGTGTATTCCAAAACTCAAGAAGAACACGTGGAACACTTACGTCTGACATTGGAGACACTAAGAAAGGAAAACTGTACGCGAAGTTCTCCAAGTGCGAATTTTGGCTCGACCGTGTACAATTTTTGGGGCATGTGATTGACAAAGATGGGATCTCAGTGGATCCGTCGAAAGTGGAAGCAGTAATCAATTGGGAACAACCAAAAAACACCGTCGAAAGTGAGGAGTTTCTTGGGACTGGCTGGTTATTATAGAAGATTTATTCAAGATTTTTCTAAGATAGCCACTCCGCTAACAAATTTGACAAGAAAAATTGTAAAGTTCGTTTGGACGGAGAAGTGCGAAGAGAGTTTCCAAGATTTGAAGAAGAAGTTAAGTGTGGCACCTGTATTGACTTTGCCAGATAATACAGGAAATTTTGTGGTATATAGTGATGCCTCACATAAAGGGTTGGGTTATGTTCTTATGCAGAACAGCAAAGTTATTGCCTATGCATCAAGACAATTGAAGGATTATGAGAAGGGGTATCCGACTCATGATTTGAAATTGGCTGCAGTGGTGTTTGCTCTAAAAATATGGAGACACTATCTTTATGGAGAGAAATGTGAGATCTACACAGACCACAAAAGTCTGAAGTATATTTTCACTCAGAAAGATTTGAACATGCGTCAAAGAAGGTGGATGGAATTAATAAAAGATTACGATTGTGAGATCTTTTATCATCCGGGTAAAGCGAATGTAGTTGCAGATGCTTTAAGCAGGAAAGGTCAGGAGAAGTTGATGCTGATAACAACTCAAAACGAGCTCATTTCAACAATGACAAAATTGGAGTTGGAAATCAAATTTCCAAAAGAATTTGACGAACAACTATTCCAGATAGAAGCTGATCTAACTTTAGTGAACAAAGTGAAAATTGCTCAATTACAAGATGGAGAGTGTGAAAAAATCAAAGAGAATTTGGGTGAAGGCGGAGATGTAAAATACAAGGTCGATACCGAAGGTTTACTACAGTTCGATGGACGAATTTGGGTTCCAGCAGTGCTAGAGCTGAAAGAAGAAATTCTGACTGAAGCTCATAGCTCAAAGTATTCAATTCATCCAGGAAGCACAAAAATGTATCAGGATTTGCGCCGACATTTTTGGTGGCCAAATATGAAAAGAGATGTTGCTGAATGCGTAGCGAAATGCTTGACATGTCAGAGAGTAAAAGCCGAACATCAAAGACCCAGCGGATTACTCCAACCATTAAAAATACCGGAATGGAAGTGGGAACACATCACGATGGATTTTGTGGTGGGTCTTCCAACTACTCAAAGAGGATGCGATGCGATTTGGGTAATAGTGGACAGACTGACGAAATCAGCGCACTTTTTACCAAGAAAGATTAGATTCAATCTTAATCAGTTGGCAAGATTGTACATTAAGGAGATCGTTTCGAGGCACGGATTGCCAGTATCAATTGTGTCTGATAGAGATCCGCGATTTACATCGAATTTCTGGAAGAGACTACAAGAATGTATGGGAACACAGTTACAAATGAGTACGGCTTATCATCCACAATCAGATGGCCAAAGCGAACGAACAATTCAGACATTGGAAGATATGCTGAGAGCATGTGTCATGGACTTTAAAGGAAGCTGGGAAGATCAACTACCATTGGTGGAATTTTCGTACAACAACAGTTATCACGCGAGCATCGGCATGCCACCTTACGAGGCATTGTACGGCAGAAAGTGCAGAACCCCACTATGTTGGGATGAAGTCGGTGAACGCCAACTGTTAGGACCAGAACTGGTACAACAAACTGCTGATGTTGTCAAACTCATCAGGACAAGACTGGTCGCAGCTCAAGACAGACAGAAAAAGTATGCTGATCAACACAGACAAGATCGTACATTTGACGTAGGAACTTTTGTATTCTTAAAAGTTTCTCCCTGGAAGGGAAAAATTCATTTCGGTAAAAAGGGAAAGTTAAGTCCGAGGTTTATTGGACCCTTTGAAGTGCTGCGAAGAGTGGGAGAAGTGGCTTACGAGGTAGCTCTACCTCCAGTGTTGGAAAATATTCATAATGTTTTTCACATTTCAGTGTTACGATCATATAAACCCGACTACAAGCATGTGATCGAGTATGAACCTTTGCAGTTCGAAAAAGATTTGACTTATGAAGAGGTCCCTATCCAGATAGTCGACGGGAAAGAACAAGTGCTCAGGAATAAAGTGATACATTTTGTGAAGGTGATATGGAGAAACCACAACGCTGAAGAAGCTACGTGGGAACTCGAAGAGAAAATGTTGAAGGAATACCCTGAGTTATTTGTTTAATCTGTGTCTTCGATTCTGGGGACAGAATCTTTGTAAGTAGGGAAGAATGTAACGAATGATTTGTTTGAATTGTGATTCTGAGGACAGAATCCTTGTAAGGAGGGAATGATGTAACATTCCATAATTTTAAAGTGTGATATTAAATATTTATTGATTTATTTAAGTATTTAATGGATATGTTATTGTTGAATAAATAATTGTTCAATTTGAGTGATGTGGTTTATTTAATTATTTGTTGAATAAATAATTAAATATTAAATATTTATTGGAAATATTAAATATTTATTGAATTATATGGCAATTTGAGTTCATGTGATTTAATTAATTATTGGTTGAGTAAATAATTAAGGAGCTAAATAAATTAATTATTATGAGATTTTATGATAATGAAGTTTAATTTAATAAGCTAGAGAGCTTATAATGATTTTAAATAAATAATAATATTTAAATGAGAAATTGTAGTTTGAAATATTAGTTGATTAAATAAAATTATAATTGTAAAAAGAATTATAATTGTTTATGTGTTAAATTAATTTAATAGATTAATGTTTAATTGATTTATTAATTTAATAAAGGTGTGACTAATAACCTTGCTATAAAGGAGTTATTAAAATAAATTAAAAATGGTTTAATTTAGTTTTGTCGAACAAGGCTTAATGCATAATAAGTCTTTAATCTATTAGGATTTTAGCAAACAAGGTATAAGGATTAATCTATTATATTTTAATTCAATTTACCAAACAAGGAGTAAGGATTAATAGGTTATTTTTATTAAGCTTAACCAAACAAGCCTTATGGCTTTTGATTTTCAAAATAAAAAATAACTGATGTCAGTTATGTGAGAGTTATATTATATATTTAATATATACATTATATCTTATACGTTATATTATAATACGTAAGATAGAGGAGAGAGGTTAGAGAGAAAGAAAGAAAAACTCAGAGGAAGAAGAGAGAAGAAGAAGAAGAACACAGAGAGAAAATTGAGAGCAAGTGAGTGTTTTAACAGGTTTTGGAGAAAAGAATTTGGAGAAAAAGATAGTTATCATCTTCCTAATCCAAGGTAGGAGCTCAATCTCTTTCTCTAAAAGTTTCATGTTTTTCTTCTTCCCAAAAAGTTCTCTGTAAAATATTTTATGGGATGAATTGTTGATATACATGTATAACTTGGTATGGTACTTGATTATATAGTTATTTTATGAGTTTATGCATGATTATAGAGATTTTTAATTCATGTATATATGTGTTTTGTGGAAGAAATATATCACAGTGTTCATATGAAATATATATATGAGTATGGCTATTTTAAAATAGAAATTAAGGTTTTAATTGTTGTTAAATTGATAAATTGATTATAAGAATTGCTAGAGTATGAAAAATCATAATCATGATGCTTGGAAATTTCTGTTTTGATTGAATAACAAAATCACAGTGTTGAATTTCATGGAAAATATCAAAAAGTGGTGTTTTTGCCAAAAACATTAAAATTGGATGTTGTATAATTGATGTTTGTGTTAATTGATGGATAGAAACATGCTAGGAGTACTCACAATATGTTTATATGATGTCTATATGCAATTTTCATGATAATCAGTCTATTAGATTCGAGCTTTTTGGCCAATTCGGCTTTTTCTTTTATGGTTGCCGAAGCTGTCAGTCGACGCTGACAGTTTGCGCCGCGGCGCGGCCCAGCAGTTCATTGCTGGCGTCGCAGCGCCATCACCATGACGTAAGCGCGGCCTGTTGCACAATCACTGCGCCGCAGCGCCGGCTCATAGTATAATCGCTACGCCGCAGCGTCGACTCAGCGTCGAGCCACAGTACAAACTGTGGCGCCGCGGCGCGGCTTGGCAGAACTGTCTGACAGTTTTGTTTAAATGTATAAAACTTGAAAATAAATGTTATGTGTTTATCATAATAATGTTAAATGATAATTTCAGTATTATTAGACTGTGAACTATCATGTTATTAAGTATTATCTACTTGAAAAATAATTGATTATGTGAATGGGTAATTCAACCCATATGATGAATGTAATTGTTTATATAAATGTACAATGTTGGTTAGGACTAATTATGTCAATATGACATATGTTTAGGGTATCAATTCAAGTGGTAAAAGTGTAGCTTGTGCTAAAGGCAAGTTTCCTAAACCTACCTTTTACATTGAGCAAGTTTCTAAGCCTTAACTTTTGATATTTACCAAGTTCTTTATTGTATAAGTTTTCTAATCATTGGTGTTATTGAACTAATTATTGTTTCAATTTTGATTATCATATAATGGTGTAAATTTATTTGGAGCAAGTTATTCTTGTACTTAACTTGTGGCTTAGCATGTACAATTATATACATGTTGTGGGTGTTTATTATTCAATTAACCTTGTCTTATTATTGTTCAAGCAAGGTAGGTTATAATTATTCAAAGTGTATGCTATTAGATTATCCCTAAAGCATGATGTCAATTTATAAACATCAATTAAACTATGATTATTCCATAGTATACAGTTATGTCGTTTGTAATCAACTAAACCTTAGTTGATTACCGTTGAATTCTAAATTACCCCATGATGTATCCAAACCAAACTCACTTTGGTACAGACTTGTATTCTAAATACTAAGAAGAACAACTCTTTTATAAGAGGTTACGCTTAGCGTTAAAATGATTGTGCACAATACATTGTACGAAGGGTTGATCCCCCTAAGTACGTGAAGTCCTTATAGTCTTATGACTGTTAAAGTTTAAGTTGAAAAATTACTTATAACTGTGGACATGATTCGCGGTCATTAGACCCTCAGTAAAGGTTAAAGCTTTCCAAAAGTTAATAGAATATATTGTTAAATTCTATTGAGCTTAATGTTGACAAATGATGTAAAAGTTTAATGATTTAATTATTGTTATTTCAAGTGGGCCTTGTTTGCTCACTCTTGCCTGTAAAATTTCTTACAGCTAAGGTTGAAACTGGTGATGTACCTAGTACCAGTAAAGGGAAAGGAAATACGAAGCAATGCTGAAGACTTGTAATAGTTGAATAGTTTATTTTCAGACTTGGTTTAAAGATTGTAATGAAGTTTATTTTAATTTTCCGCTTGAATGATTGTTTGTAAAGGTTAGTTAACCTGGGAGATTTATTTAAGTTTAATCCTGTATGGGCAGGTTTTGTTATTCAATTTTATTATAATTGGGTAGTTAGAAATGAATGTTTTGATTACGTGAACACCAAATCCTGAGGAAATGAAGTACCGGGATTTGGGGGTGTCACAGGAATAATATAGTTTGATGAGTGGCAATGACCCAATATGCTGTCCATCTCTTCATGTGGCACACATCGTCGAATCATTTGATCTGCGCAGGCTTTAAACAAGAACGGTTCATCCCAATAGTACTGTTTCACGTCATGGAGGAATTTCTTTTGTAGTTACGAGTTCAAATCTGGTGGTGACACCTTAGCAACCACATAGTTCACATAATCAGCATACCAAGGCAGTGTTGTGGTTACTCGGAGAAGTTGTTCGTTTAGAAATTTCTCGTTAATCAGTGCATTGTCTTGGCTCTGTACCTCTGCATTTTCCAACCGCGAAAGATGATCCGCCACTTGGTTTTCTATACCCTTTCTATCCCGGATCTCCAAATCAAATTCTTGCAGTAGTAACACCCACCGTATTAACCTTGGTTTGGCATCCTTCTTTTCGATCAAATATTTGATTGCAGAATGATCTGTGTAGACAATGACCTTAGTCCCAATGAGATATGCTCTGAATTTATCGAAGGCAAACACAACTGCAAGTAGTTCTTTTTTGGTGGTTGTGTAGTTCAACTGAGCATCTGTCAACGTTTTGCTGGAGTAGTAGATTGTGTGAAAGATCTTGGCGTGACGTTGTCCCAATACTGCTCCCACTGCATAATCGCTTGTGTCGCACATCAATTCGAATGGTAAAGACCAATCGGGCGCCACAATGATCGGAGCAGATACCAACTTCTTCTTTAAAATCTCGAATGCCTCGATACATGACTGATCCAGTCTGAAAGGGACATCTTTCTCCAACAGGGAACATAAAGGTTTTGAAATTTGTGAAAAATCTTTGATGAAGCGTCTATAGAAACCTGCATGCCCCAAGAAGCTCCGGACTCCCTTTACTGATAATGGAGGAGGTAATTTTTCAATAGTCTCTATCTTTGCCTTATCCACCTCTAACCCTGCTACAGAAACCTTATGCCCTAGAATAATCCCTTCTTTTACCATAAAGTGACATTTTTTCCAATTGAGAACCATATTACTTTCCACGCAACGTTTCAACACTAAAGTTAGATTTTTAAGGCAAAGATCAAAGCTATCACCGAACACAGAAAAGTCATCCATAAATACCTCCAATTTTTTTTTGACCATATCGGAGAAGATTTCCATCATGCATCGTTGAAAGGTTGCCAGTGCGTTCCATAAACCAAAAGACATACGTCGAAATGCAAACGTACCGTATGGGCATGTGAATGTCGTTTTCTCTTGATCCTCCGGTGCTATAGCAATTTGATTATATCCAGAATAACCATCCAAGAGACAATAGAACTGATGTCCAGCTAGCCTATCCAACATCTGATCAATGAATGGCAAGGGGAAATGATCCTTGCGTGTGGCTTTATTTAGCTTGTGGTAGTCCATGCATACTCTCCATCCTGTAACTGTTCGAGTTGGGATGAGCTCATTAGCTTCATTCTTCACCACTGTCATACCCCCTTTCTTTGGTACACATTGTACAGGACTTACCCATGAACTATCTGAGATCGGGTAAATAATGTCAGCATCCAACCACTTTATAATTTCCTTTTTCACCACCTCCTTCATGATGTGGTTTAGCCTTCTTTGCATCTCAATGGTTGGTTTTTCCCCCTCTTCCATTAAGATTTTATGCATACAGAATGACGGGCTAATACCTCGAAGGTCCGCTATAGTCCACCCAATTGCTATTTTGAATTCTCGCAAGACTCGTAGCAGTTTCTCCTTTTGCGTATCAGTCAAATATGTCGAAACAATCACTGGTAGGGTATCGTCTTTTTCCAAATACGTATACTGCAGGTGGGATGGTAATGGCTTTAAGTCCAGCACCGGTAGCTCATCTATTGAGGGTTTAAACTTTTTACCTTCCGCTTCAGGCCTCTCTATGGTGTCGAAAGATTGAGTGCTCTTCCGAAAGACTGATGGTGTGTCTAGCCATTTGACATATTCGATATCCTCTTCACTACCATATTCCTCTGTCCCGTGCAAAATAGATTCAAGTGGGTCCTCCGAATAAGTTGTGCTGAATTTATGATTCACCCATTCCTCCATGACATCTATCCGCATACATTCACCTTTTTCTTTTGGGTAAGACATTGACTTGAAAATGTTAAAGGTGACCTGTTGATCTTCAACTCGCATTGTCAATTCACCTTTTTGAACATCAATCAATGTTCTACCTGTTGCCAAAAATGGTCGCCCAAGAATGATCGGGATTTCACTGTCCACTTCACAATCCAGAATAAAGAAATTCGCAGGAAAGATAAATTTATCCACTTTTACTAGTACATCTTCAATAATACCTCGTGGATATGTAACCGATCTATCTGCTAATTGTAAACTAATATTTGTTGGGCGTGGATCCTGAAGTCTGAACTGGCTGTAGACAGATAACGGCATTAGATTTATACTGGCCCCCAAATCACATAATGCTCGTCTCGAAAACTGATTCCAATCTCACATGGTATATTAAAGCTACCTGGATCCTTGAGCTTCGGCGGTAACTTATTCTAAATGATGGCACTGCATTCTTCGGTCAATGCTACTATTTCGAATTCACCCAAATTCCTCTTCTTCGACAAAACCTCCTTCATAAACTTTGCATAACTCGGAATCTATTCCAAAGCTTCGGCGAAGGGGATGTTGATATGCAACTTCTTGAAGATATCCAAAAATTATGAGAACTGCTTATCCAACATGGATTTCTAAAATCTATGCGGATACGGTATGGGAGGCATTGTACTGGTTGGTTCTGAATTTTTCTACTGTAAGGTCTCATCTTGACGCTTTTCGATCTCCACCACTTCCTCTGTTTCAATTGATGCCTTGTCCTCCTTTTCCCTATCCGTGACTGACTCTTGTAGTTCTTTTCCACTTCGTAGAGTTACCGCCTTACAATGCTCATCTCTGCCCTGGTTTTTCTCGGTGTCGCTCGGAATTGTTCCAAGTGGTCGGTTATTCAATGCATGTGCCATTTGTCCCATTTGATTTTCCAGATTTTTGATTGATGCAATCTGACTTTGTATACTTAGCTCCATTTGATTAAATCTCTTATCACTCTCATCACTCCTTTTTTCAGTTGCTTTAACAAATCTTTCCATGGCCTCTTCCCAACTTGCTTTCCGCACAGGTTGTTGTGTCTGGTTTTGAAACCCGTAATTGTTTTGTTGTCTTGGCTCTTGTTCTGCAGCTTGGTTGTTACTCCATGAAAAGCCCGGATGATTTTTCCACCCCGGATTATATACATTTTGATTCGGATAAGGCTGAGTGGACCGACTATAACTCCCCACATACTGTGCTGCTTCAGTATTTATGGCACATTGATCCGTAGTATGACCCCCAGCACATATTTCACAAACCATCGCTACTTGCTGAGTGGATTGTGGACGCAATAATTCTATCTGCTTAGTCATTGCAGTCATTTGCACTTGTAATGATTTTATCGTATCCACATCGTACTTTCCCGCTGTTTTTGGAGGTTTAGTCCTTGTCATGGGCCACTGATAGTTGTTGGTGGCCATCGTTTCTAACAACTGATATGCCTCGTTTAAATTTTTAGACATAATCGCTCCTCCTGCTGCTGCATCAATACTTGCCCTCGTGGATGCTTGTAAACCATCACAAAATATCCCCAATTGCATCCACTATGGAATTCCATGGTGTGGGCACTTGCGGAGCATATCCTTAAACCTTTCCCACGCCTCATACAACGATTCTGAATCAAACTGTGCGAAGGTATGTATATCATTCCGTAGTTTTACTGACTTTGCTGGTGGGAAAAACTTAGCTAGAAATTTTTGAGCTAAATCGTCCCAAGTGAGGATTGAGTCCGAAGGCTGAGAGTGTAACCAACTTCGTGCTTTATCTTTCAAGGTAAATGGGAACATTCTCAACCTTATAGCATCTTCTGACACGTTGTTGAATTTGAAGGTGTCGCAAACTTCCAAGAAACTTAAGATGTGCTCATTCGGATCATCTAATGAACTACCCCCAAACTGACATTGATTCTGAAGCATTTGAATGATTGTTGGTTTGATCTCAAAGGTGTTATCATTGAATGCCCACCTCCTAATACTCGACTGAATATCCGTGACATTCGACATGGCATAGTCCCGAAGTGATCATCTAATGAAGTGATCATCTAATGGATTGTCGGCCTCCTAATATTCGGATCATCTAATGAAGTGATTTCTGTGATCTCAAAGTTTTTCATTACTTTTATCACTGAGACTCAGCTTAATAAATAATCCACATGATCCCTGCACTACGGCCAAGGATATTCATTAGTATCACGACCACAAATTATCCATGCACTATGGGCCAAAGATATTTGTGTATTCATCAATGGTCATGATCATGCCAACAACTGTCCATCAATGCACTACGGGCTAATGAGGACTTTTACCACATCATTTGTAACATTGCGGTCATGATTACACCGAATAATCTCTGGTTATAATCATACCAAGTCCATCTATGCACTACATGCCACAGATGACTTTTAACAAAATATAAACATGAGGATGATGACAATGATATAAGAATTCAATAAAACAAGTTCAAGAATTAATTTATCTAGGAACCAACAACGTCCAAATTGTCAACATGATACTGCTTTGTAGAGTAAAATTTAAGAATGCTCAGAAGAAAATTTTCATAAAAAGATACTGGATAAATCGCAAATATCAAAGATATTTCACTAATTTCATGGAATATAAAAGCCAAAACTTTAACCAACTGAGTATAATAAAGAATGGAATAACAAAAGAATTCACCAAGCATGCGATAGACCGCACAGACAGGTTATTCCAATAGAAAAACAAATAATGGAACTAGGTCATGCATAAATGCACCGACAGGATATTCCGACAGAATAATAAATAATGGAACCAGGTCCGGCATAAACGCACAGACAGGATATTTCGACAAAATAATAAATAATAGAACCAGGTCCGGCGTACACGCACAGACAGGATATTCCGACAGAATAATAAGTAATGGAACCAGGTCCGGCGTAAACGCACAGACAGGATATTCCGTCAGAATAATAAAGAACGGAATATTAGAAGAATTTCACCATATATGCGGTACTTCGCATGAACTGGTTATTCCAACAGAATAATAAAGAATTGAATAACAGAAGTTCTCTTCATGAATATGAAAGAAATAATACCACTTACTGTAAAAGAAGAGTACTCCGACTGGTAGGGCGATGATATTCTTGAAGAAAACTTACACTATGCTCAAAGCTTCTTAAAACTCTAAAGAAATACGCTCAAGATTATAGAAGAATTCTCTGAACTTCTGGTGTGGTTTTCAATTCTAACTAAGCATCCTATTTATAGGAAAATAGAAATGATACTATGCTGCACTATACACTAAAATATAATATATTCTATTTATAATCAAATAAAACAAAACTTTATAAAAGTATTCTATTTTATATAAAAAGTTTTTACTATGCAAACATTATGCAGGCACTAAGCAAACACTATGCATAATAAAATATAATATATTCTATATAAAATCTAATAAAATAAATAACTTTATAAAAGTATTTTGTTTCATATAAAAAGATTTTACTATGCAAAATACTATGCATAATAAAATATAATATATTCTATTTATAGTCTAATAAAACAGATAACTTTATAAAAGTATTCTGTTTTATATAAAAAGTTTTTCTGTTTTATTACATTAATAATAAAAATAAAACAATATATATATATATATATATATGTGTGTGTGTGTGTGTGTGTGTGTGTGTGTGTGTGTGACTTCATAAAAAGACACTTCAACATAATTAACAACATCTATCATCATTATTATAATTCACAATATTAATCGACCAGGTCTTTCCCAAGAAAGAGGGGGCTTTCCAATAAGGATTTCTCCCTATTGGCGCGCAATTAGGTGACCAAACCTCTCCTTGACAGAACTTCTAGACATCGTTAATATTGCAAATAATAATTTTAATAACTTTGTCGTCTCAATTATTGATTATAAAATATTGACAATAATTGAATCAAATAACGTGAGA
The DNA here is from genome assembly GCA_016801055.1 of Panax notoginseng. Taxonomy (NCBI): domain Eukaryota; kingdom Viridiplantae; phylum Streptophyta; class Magnoliopsida; order Apiales; family Araliaceae; genus Panax; species Panax notoginseng. Next base: position 139,891,597 of record CM029020.1, read on the forward strand.
TACTATGCAGCAATTACTGTAACAATAATTGAATAAAACCGAGTGACTTCTTACGTAAGCATCAATAATCAATATCGTGTGCTACTATGCCACCACGCGTATTACTGTACTTTTAACACCGGGTGTTTCAACAGTTAACAGTAAAACTTCCACCGCTATTTTCATAAAGTATTTTTGTCGTTTTCTCAATCCGATAATAATTTTGTTGTGTGATCCACCAATGATTGTGCCGTCGTACGAATATTTCCTGTTAAAATGAATATTCCCCGACCATTCGAATATTATACAACAACTTGCGTACTTTGCAAAATTTATAAATATTACCCACAACTATAACATTATATCAAATTCATTCCATAATATTTAAAAATGATATTTATAGAAAACACATCTTTATAAAAAAAAATTGGGGTCTTACATTATCCCTCCTCAATAGACATGCTCCACCAATCTATGATTCTCTACGAGAAAGAAATCGAAAAGGATGAAGACTAGTGTTTACGAAATATTACCTTTTTCGTTCTTCGCGTTCTTGTTAAACTTCTTATGTTTTACTTCAAAGTAGATTGATCACTTATTTCTAGCACTTTCTCTCTCTCAATATATGTTGGCTAGTATTTGTAAACTCTCAAATGAACTAACCAAGCTTCTATTTATAGAAATCTCAAAGTGAGGGCTTAATGGTCAATAAGTCATTCCACCTCCTTAATCACCTCCTTACTATTCCAAGATTAACCATCAAGTTTTCTTGACCTCCACACTTACTTAGCTATCCAGTATACTTGTTAATCACCTAGCTTATCCAATACTTGCTCATTACTTTAAATACTTGTTCACCACAACACTTAGCCATCAAGTTACTTGATTATCATTTATAAGCACTTTGCTTACTCATCACATTCCTTAGCTATTAAGTATCTTGCTCATTACACAAATTACTTGGTCATCACACCAACTCCTTGTTCACCAAGATTAACCATATAATCAAGGGTTGCTCCATGGGTCACCCTAATCCATTGGATTCTTACTTTGGGCTTTTCGCTTAATTAGCTTATCTCATACTTTGGGCTTTCTTTTAACAAACACTTGGGCTTGTTCATTAAATCACTTTGGACCTTAACCATTCCTACCATTGGGCTTCACCATTCCTAATATATCCTACAACTCCAATCCATTTGCTTAAAGCCTTATAACGTATAATTCACGTATTAATCTCGTATTCCAACTCGTATACTAATTCATAATATACGATATAACGTCATTCATACATGCTCGTATTCATTACATCGTAGAATACCTACATTAATTCATTATATGCATTTCATTTCCTTCTCGGAAATCACTTTCCATAACCATTAGGTTATAAGTCCACAAGCAAAAAACTGCATTTGTCATAACTGAAATATTATTGGATATTCTATCTCACCTCGATATTCTATCGTTACGTATTTTTCGAAAGTTCAAAAATAACTCCCGAGCAGAATTGCGTGAATAGTATTTTTTAGAAAATTTCTCGGAAAGCTTTTATTTTCGTCTTGGAAATTTAAACACTTTAATTCTAGCACGTAGCCAAAATACTATGATGTTCTGACATATCTAGGTCATATAACGACATTCAATTAGCTTACTCCTATAAATAATCAATTAATTTTATTTAATTCACATAATCAAATAAAAATTTAATTCTCCTAAGAATTCGATTTTTCTCGGGCGTTACATTCTTCCCCCCTTATAAGGATTCTGTCCCTAGAATCTCTCTACAATTACACAACTAACTGAGAAAAAAAATTTCCATCATTTTAATCTCGAGTTCCCAGAATGCTTCTTTGACATTGTGGTTCCTCACCTTCACTAAAGATATTATCTTTTACTAATTCTTTCTTCCTTAACTCGTTCCATTTTTGTGGATTGAGTCTACATTGTAAATACCATTTGTACCTCTTCATTTCGTAATTTAACTTCTAACTCTGTTCTCGCAATCTCCGTTATTAACTCATTTTGAGTCGCTAATCATTGATAGCTTTTCCCTACCTCTATTACTTAATGTGTCGGCTACTACATTCACCTTCCCTGAATGATATAACATATCACAGTCGTGATCCTTTATCAATTCTAACCACTTTCTCTACCTCCTATACAACTCCTTTTGTGTGAAGATATATTTCAGACTCTTAGAGCCCGTGTATATGTCACACTTCTCCCCGTATAAATACTATCTTCAAATTTTTAATTCAAAACTACAGCTGCTAATTAGAGATCACAAGTAGGATAGACCTTCTCATAATCCTTTAACTAGCGTGATATATACACAATGACATTGCCATGCTACATGAGCACGCAATCTCGTCATCTATGCTAAACATTGAGATACACTACAAAATTCCCTGTATTATCTGATAAAGACAATATAGGCACCTCACTTAACCTTCCTTTTTAGTTCCTGAAAACATTTTTCTCCCTTCTCATTCCCATGATACTTATCAATAACAAATCTTCATATATTTTAAGCTAAAATTCACACTTCGTGGATTCTGTATCAAACTTCTCCCTCCGTAGTGATTCCAACACTATCTTCATATGTTCATCATGATCTTCTGGCATTTTAGAAAGACTAAAATATCACCAATGATCATTACAACCAACTCGTCCAAATATTACTCGAACACCCTGTGACGCTAATGGTACTTTCAACCATAGCACCTCACAAGGGTACCTATCAATTTGCCACCGACTTGCTCGGCGCCCCTTACAGAAAGTCTAACTTCAATGCATTAGTCAGCCCAAACTTACATAACCAGAAACTCGTGATAACCATAACAAGTTCTGAACATAGTCTTAGGTACCTCTTTCTTCCTTACTTTCAACCGACGATACCCATACACAAATCTATCTTAGAAAAATTTCTTTACCCCTTATACTGTTCAAATAGCTCATCGGTCCTGAGTAATGGATATTTATTCTTAACCACTAACCAATTAGTCATATATTTGACTTACGCATTGGTTTACTTACTTTACTTCTTAGGGTTCGCGTTCTTTCAACCTAAGTTTACGCGACCTACTTTCATTACCGGCTTACAGCTTCATGACATACGAAGATGTCTTACTTAATACGTTCATCATCTTTGATGATTTACATTCTTATCTTCTTCTTATTACTTCTTTAGGATTCAGCACACGTCGCTTCTCTGCTAGTAGTCCATATGGTACTCTGAGTGGTTTCCCACAAACAACCAACAAACAAGTTCCCGTCTTATCTACACTGCCATCACAGTGAGTTATATTGGTTGTCAGTTTTGTATGTACCTTCGCTCTCTGAACGAATTGTTTAGCCCAGCTCCCATATGTCAACAATTAAAGGTTATGATTGTACCACAACCTAAACTTTTCTTAACATCCTTCTAGATTGCGTCATGATTAGACAACAAGAATGTCTAGTGATTTATTACCGTAACTTACTAGCTTGGGTTTCTTAGAAAATTGAAGATTCATACTTTTCCTTAGATCATTTGTTAGGGTTCTATGGTTAATCAACCCATTCATACCCAGAATTACTTCAAATTCTCTCAACTTTATCAGTATTTATCTACCGATACTTACTTCCTCTTTTATTCATGAAACAATTTCCACTAATATCATCAACGAAAGTTATTTCCTCATTCTCTATCTTAACATTCAAAGGTATTTATTATCCTTTCGGGAATGAACTTAATCACTTAGCAAATTCATATGCTATAAAAGATCAAGTAGCACTCCAATCACACTGCACATAAGCATTCATTGTATTGACTGGAATGATACATGTTACTACATCCGCTGATGCAACCGCATCTTGGATAGTCATATTAAAAGTACGGACCATAGGTCTACCCGACGATGGTGGTTCAGTAATGGCTAACTTACCACTATTAACACCTTTACTTTCCTCCAATTCCTTCTTGGGCAATTCCTTACCATGTGGTCCAACGACCCACATACAAAACAATCATGGTTTTTCTTAAAATTAGGACAATTGGGTGATATATGACCATCATATCCACTGTTATAACAACCCAATTTCCCCTTCAGACAGACTCCTAAATGAGTCTTTCCACATATCTTACATGCTTTCATCCTACGTTTAGGATCCCCTTGTCCTACTCCAGTATTTCCAGAGTTAAAATTCTTTCTTTTCGGCATATCGCCGCTACCACCGGCATTCTCTGCCTTAGTTCCTCCCTCTTCCTTGCTTTTATTCTTCCTCTCTTTGTGGTATTAGGTCTATGCCTCACTATCACCTTCTGCTATAATCGCTTTCTCCAGAATTGTCCCATAGGAAGCACTCTGAAACACCGAAATTCTACTATAGAGCCAGGGTTTCAGGCCCTGCTCAAACCTATGAGCCTTTCTCTCCTCAGTGTCCACTTGGTGTGGAGCAAACCTTGCCAGTTCATTAAATTTGGCCACGTATTGGGGAACCATCATGTCCCCTTGCTTAGTTCTAAGAACTTAATCTCCATCCTCCCTTGCATACTTGTAGGGAAATAATTCTCGAAGAAAACCTTCTTGAATTGTTCCCACCTTACCGCATCTATTCTAGCCCCACCCTGGTGAGCCTCCCACCAAAAGTTGGCTCCTCCCTTCTTCATATTGGTCGCAAAAGAAGTCTTTTGCGCCCCAGCTACTTTCGTAATAACAAACGCCCTTTCTATTTCTTTTACCCATGTCTGGGCTTCTAATGGGTCCGTCGTTCCTTTGAACTCCGGTGGACCTACGCTCTTAAATTCTTTAAAGGTAGTCGTTCTGGCTACCCTAGGTCCCGTGGGTGCTCTTCCCCCCGGCTTGGTTAAATATAGCCGTTAATAAATTAACGAACTCTTGTATTAGGTTATTAGGACCCCCCTGGTTATCGTTATGCGATTCCGCCTCCTGATTACGTTGTCTTCTTCTTGGCGGCATAAATAAAGTTTTGTTATTACTTATTTTCTTACTTAGTTATTATTCGTCGAACAACTGAACAATAACTCATATACAACAAAACACATTAAATAAAAACCTCCTTATATTAATATGCTTCTTTATAGTCAAGACTATTTACAACTTGTTTTCCATAGCCAAAAGCTATTACATTTATATCCCGCGATTGACTTTCACAAAATTTGAGATTTACAAAAAGACTACCATTTAATTATACACAAGAGGGTTTTACGCCACTACACACATATCTATAACTCTAGACTTCCAATAATGCATAACAGCATCCTTAAGTTCTTCATTCGCAATCATTACTACAGTATCTCAACTAACAGTATGTCGAGTCTATCCCTACCCAATGGAATAACAAGCAATTTTTGAAATCCCTATGAGCACTCTCATGGATGTAAGACATCCGTGCTATCTTCTAGTCTTTCTCAACCAGTTTCTTACGAAGCTCATTGGCCTCTTCCTTATAGTCCCTATCCTGCTCTGACATAAGCACATGTTTATCGTGCTCTGACTCAAAATCTGCTTCTCCCGACATCTTAGCTTCATGGAGATAAGCAATCTCTTCATTCTGGTTCTGCACAACTGTACTCAGTTGCACATTTCTGTCAAGCACTGCCAGATACAATGCTCTTATTGCATCTGGAGATGTTGACTCTAGTGTAGGTACCACCGTATTAACCAATGTTACCTCTAATTACTCCTCATAGATCATAATATCAAGGTATGATGTCATATCCATATCTCCCTCGGAGTAGTCCTCCTTAGAAAAGTACTCCTCTGTCTCTGACTCCTCTAGGATCACTAATGGTACCTCCGCCACTGGCATAGGTACAGGCTCTACTCTGCTCACAAACTCTTCGTTCACCGCGTGTATGTCGCTATACATCAAGCTATCGATCGACATCCTTCAATAACACATAACATGTTGATTAGTACTTAACACACATTAATATAAGCACAAATCATATTTAGTTTATTTTGGGTTAATTTTCATCTTTTAAATCTTTTGGTAATGAGCTTCCTCAATACCTTATTAACTAATTTAACTTAGGTAAAGCTTGAGTTTACTTCCTTCGGACTTTTACTTCCTTAACGAGGTTATTAGCCTAAAGTTCTTCCCCCCTTAAGTTTTATAACCTAATGCTTTGATACCAACCTGTGACGTCCCCAAATCTGGGTATCTTCCAACCCGACAGATGGTACTACATGATACTACCATTTATACATTCATTCCATTGAGATAACAACAAAATGAGTGTACTTACTATATTCTTATTTACAATAGTAATAAATCATTTCCCAGGTTCATAAACCGAATACATTCTTTGTTATTCATAAGTATATTACATACAAATACTCTAGTCTATTACAGGATAATCAACTATCCATCTTAGCCTTGCTCTTATTTCTCTTAGAACTCTCAGTTCGTTCGGCTTTAGCTGCAATCATATGGTTCAAGCAAGAGTGAGCATAACTAGCTCAGTAAGCCTAACAATGTATAATATAAATACTACTTTTAGAAGCATATGATTCTTCCTCCATAACTGAACAATAGTTATGAAGTACTAGGAAACCTTGACTAGTACTTCTCATTTCTTAACAACAATTCCAAAGTATATATATTATAGCTTAGGAATTCTGAACCGGTCAAAAGACCAGGAACATACTCTTTCCGTTTTCATACTTGAAAAGGACTTCCGGCACTAAGGCCATCCATCCGACTTTACTTACGAGTACTTCTAGGTGATCAGCCTATAGTACCCTATGTTGATCAACACTCTTCCGTTAAACGTATTTATGTTTAAGTTTTGGCAACCTCGCGTGCCCATCGAATAATCGATGAAAATACTTTTATTTGTTCATAGACAAACTTATCTTCACATCCGTACCAAATACTTAGCATAGGATAACGTTAACAGTTCTATATCAAAAGACTTGTAAACAAATCACTCAATTCTTCAATACTAGTCTAGCTGAGTTAAAACAGGCATCGTCTCTTTCTTTAAAACCATTCATGCATCTTATAACATGAATCACAGAAAACCTGGCTAACACGAAGGTTAGACAAGCATTAAGAAAGACTTGCCTTCAGCGTCTGCTATAGTATAATTACTTTCCCTTTGAGTCTTTACAGTCTCTACAACACATAACCACATAATATACCACATTAGGTCATGAACGAACATAGATGGTTCCTAATGAATCTTACCCTTCTTCTCAATCTAATCGTATATTAGATTTACTTATTATTGGTTTCGGTTTTTCGTTTACAACTTTCTTACCAACTTCTTTCTCTTCTATGTTGTAAATGGATTTACTTCATTAATACCACTCGTTCTGAACTAATCATCCTTCCTCATAGTTTACTAACGTTCTTACATTGTTATTCGAAATTCGATCATCATTGGTTAAGTATACTTATTGCATACCGTTCACGTTCACGTACTATTTAACAATCTTTTAGTTGTAACTCTCAATGTTATTGTCATCATCGAAGATGCAACTTTAAGTTACTTAATTCATCATCAGTTAAATATCTTTCATTTTGCATGCTTAATCATACTTATTTCATTAATAAAGTCAAATCGACTTTCTATACTTCGTTACGGCTCATTAACGTTCTTGCATTATTAACCGACATTCGATCATTACTGGTGAAGTACCAACGTTTGAACATCATTCACGGTTCACTTATTACGTTCTTGCATTTTTCGTTTAATTCTTATTTAAACCATACTAAATCTTCTAACATTATCACTTCATTAGTGATTTAAGGTCATCTTTATTATGTACATTAAGTACCTTCATTTGTAACATTCTAGAATTTTAAATTATAATGTTAAATATTTATTGGATTATATAAGTATTTAAAGGATGTATTTATTGTTAAATAAATAATTGTTCAAATTTGATTCAATTTGGTTAACTATTTGTTAAATAAATAATTAAGGAAATTAATTATTTTTGCTAATTTAATTTAATTTAATTATTAAGTTAGAGAATTTTGATTAAATAAATTATTATATTTTAATTTGAATTTGTAAATTAAAAGGATGTGTTAGTGGATTAAATAAAGTTATGATTATAAAAGAAATTATAATTATGAGATAATGATTTATGTGTTAAAGTAATTTAATAGATTAATATTTAATTGATTAAATCGATTATTTAATTTAAATAGAAGTGTGACAAATAACCTTGCTATAAAGGAGTTATTAAAATAAATTAAAAGAGTTTAATTTTAGTTTTTGCCAAACATTTCTTAATGCATAATAAGTCTTTAATCTAATGATGTTTTATCAAACAAGGTATAAGGATTAATCCATTTGTTTTAATTAAGTTTACCAAACAAGGTGTAAGGGTTAATGGGCTATTTTATTTTGATTAGCCAAACAAGCCTTATGGCTTTTGATTTTCAAATAAAACATAACTGATATAATTATATCTATATTTATATTATATCATTAATATATATTATTACTATATACGTTATATTGTTAGTACATGTGTTAGAGAAGAAGACTCAGTTGAAGTTTACAGAGAGAAAAGAAGAGAGGAAGGAAGGCTAGATAAAGTGAGAAAGGAATTGGGGGAGAAGAAGCTTGATAATCAAAAGGATAATCTGACTCTAGGATATCATCTTTTTAATCAAAGGTAGGAGCTCAATCTCTTTCTTTAAAAGTTTAATTTTCCTCTTCCCAAAAAGTCTCTGTAAAATATTTGTATAAGATGAATTGTTGATATGTATATAGTTTTGTATGATTAGTAGTTATAAGGTTGTTTCATGAGTTTGTATGTGATTATAGAGAAATTAAGTGAGGTATGTATACAATTTGTGAAGAAAATATTACAGAGTGTTCATATAAAAAATATATGAGTATGACTAAGTTTAAAATGAAATTAAGGTTTGATTAATTGTTAATATATATAAATTGACTATCGAATTTGATAGAGTATGTATAATCATAACCATGGTATTTTGAATTAACTTTTTTGGTTGACAAACAAAATCACAGTGTTGATTTTCATTGAAAACATCAAAAGTGGAGTTTTTGCCAAAAATATTGAAATTGGGTGTAATAATTTTGATGTTTATGATATTTTATGGGTAGAATGTTAGAAGTCTTCACAATATGTTTACATGAAGTCTCTACATGAATTTCATGTTAATTAGTCTATTAGATTGGAGCTTGTAGGCCAAATTGGCTTTTTTCTTGTACTGTTGCCGAAGCTGTCAGTCGAAACTGCAGTTTTGCGCCGCGGCACGGCCCAGCAGTACGTTAGTGGAGCCGCAGCACCGGCACCACGCCGTAGCGTGGCCTTGTAGCTTTATTCTCGAGCCGCAGCGCCATGTCCGCGCCACAGCGCGACCCACAGTATAAACTGTGGCGCCGCAGCGCTGGTTAGCAGAATGGTCTGACAGTGTACTTTTTGTACTCAAAATTTGAAGGAATTGTTATGTGCTAATAGTAGGACTGTTAAATTATGATTTCAGTATTTCTATACCATGAATGAGCATGTTATTAGCAATTAACTTGTTTATAATTCGATTATGTGAATTGAAAATCAAACCTACATGATGTATATACTGTTGGTAAAGACTAATTATGTCATGATGACATATATATAGGGTATTGAGATTTAAGTTGTAAGGTTTATCTTGTGCTCAAGGTAAGTTCCCTAACCTTTGCTACTTTATTATTCAGTAAGGTTACTTTTCACTGTTATGTTATACTTGTGCAAGTTTTCTATTTCTAATCTCTTCTTTAATGATTTATTGTCATGCAAGTTCTCTAACTCGATCTCGAGTTGATATTTTTGAAATATGCTTGGGGTTAATCATTACTGATTATACCATGTCTATGAATTATTGATTCGCACTCTGTGCACATTGCATGTATTCATCAGGTATGAAAGGCTGATCACCTTCATTACCGTTTGGTTTAGTTGATTTATTCATGTTCATTATTCGCTCAGCTATGAAAATTTATGCATGCTCTTTTACAATGTATATATTGTAGAAAGTTAGTCAGCTTATTGTTTAATTCTTTTAATCATGATATATCCTTAATTGAACTTATACTTGCTGGGTAAAATTGTTGCTCATCCTTGCTATATCACGATAAACATTGCAGATTAGGATGAATACATCGGATACAGGAAAAGTCAAAAGACAAGTCAACTTTGAATTATGTGTGCTGATAAGATTGTAATAGTAATGTAGAATAATAACCTTGTATGTTTGATATGATATTGATTTAGGTAGTATATGAAGGTTCTCGACCTTGGGAATATTGTGTAATGTTTAATGTATAAAAGTTTTAAATATTCCGCATTTTTAGTGATTTTAATTTTGAATAATGATGTAAAATTAGAGGTTGAATGTATGGTTAATGATCAAAGTCGAGTTTTTAAATGGTATGAATTTTGGGGTCATTACAGTTTGTATCAAAGCTATAGGTTATAAACCTTTGGTAGGAGTACCATATGCTATAACCTTAGAGAAGAGATATGAAGATAGTGAATGAATAAGCTCAAATAGAGTTTGAACAATAAGGGATTAAAACTTGCGTGAAAGGATTCAAAGAAGAATCTCGCAGAGTTATAAGGAATATGAATGTGGAGTTACCCAACTCCAATAATAAGGATGTAAGGTGATAATGAATATACAATATCTATAAAAAAGAGGGTGAGAAAAAGTTAAGAATAGAGAGTTATATGTACGTGGTACAGTTGTACTCTTTAGTAGTTGATGTATGGTATCTGGGCTAAACGATTCCTTCATAGAGCAGAGGTATATACGAACTAGCAACTCGGAACCTAGTTTGTTGGTTGTTTGTGGGAAACCACTCAGCGTACCATATTGAAACTATTAGAGACTCGATGTGTACCAAGTGTGTAACTCGAATGAATGTTGAGTGATGTAAATGAAGTTAGAAATTCTTAAAGGAAGAATTGTTATATAAACAAGAAGATTCAAAGAAGAATCTTGAAGAGATATAAAGATAAGAAATGGGAGTTTCCTAACTCCAAAAGCCAAGATAACGAATAGTGTCGTAAATGAAAAAAAAAGGGGAAAGAATGAGGATCGTAAAACAAAACGATCACGAGTTAAGAAAAGAATTTTAAGGGAGATGATTATAGAATAAGATCACAATGTGGTCTGTTTAAGTTATAAAAGAAAGATGGTCTATAATGTTTGAATAATTATAGCTTAATGCTATGAATATGGTGTACTATGAAATAGTACGAGATAACTTATGAAGAGCTATAGATGATGTGATACGAGGAATTTGTATCGAGCAAAGAGCAAGTTATAAGCAAGATAGAGTTAGGAGGGATTTCAATTGAGGACTCAGGTGGTGGCTGAGTTGTACAAACCTTTGTACGGGCAAAGGTTTTGTGCTTGTACTCAATTTATCACATTGATAATCATTGGAATGTTTGTGTCGCGTTATTTGCTATATGCATATTGAGAAGGTGATTCTTTTCTCATGTGTATAACAGATAGGTAGAGTATAGTTAGAGAATATTATAAGCGAGTTCTTAAAACACATACTTATGGTAGGTTCGTGACTCATAATTATATGGTATGTTTTTGAATCCCTCAGCGAATGGACGCCTATGGTCTGACTAGGATAAGTTCTTAAACTCATATGATTGTGGCAAGTTCCTGAACTCATAACGTGTGGTAAGTTTGATGAACTAGGGTATAATTAATTTATGAATTGAGTATTGAGGATGATAGGAATAGATAGACCTTTTAAGCAATGGATCATTACAAAAAGTGGAGTTGATGGTGGAAGCATAGGTATTCTAAATCTACTAACTATGCTAGACTTTCGAAATTTATTGACTTCGTGCTGATGTTTACACTTTTATTTTCTTGAAAAATATTGGATCAAATGATGGAACCAATGAGTTTTAACAACAATGATGTTATTCGTATGTCTATGCTAATTGCTTCGGCTAGACAAAAATGATTTGCAATATATCAAAATGTATTTTATATATCATTAATGCATCATGTAACCTGGTGCAAAGATGATAAAAATGATGGAGTCATCAATGCAGTATTACTTAGTGTTGGATGTGATCTAAGGATCGTCAGCCCACTATGGTATGATGTAGTATGATAAAATCACCAAATGACAGAATCCTCAACGGACTGTAAATACAGTGCGGTATCATGACGTCATAAAAAGATTTTTGAGATTTCTTTGAGATATGAGAATACATATGTATGTATGTATATGTATATTTTGGTTGATGTCCGAATTGTTGTAGAGGTATATGCTATTTGATTCAGCTAGATAAATATTGAAAGATGTTCATGAAATTCAAGAGTTTCTTGAGACGTTATGCCAAACCAAATTGTTTTGGTGCGGATTCAGATGTTGAAAAGCTGAGATGAACAACTCTATTATTAGGGGTTGCGCTTAGTTTTATACTTTGCACTGAAATATTTGTATACAATACATGTACAATAGGTTGATCACCTAGAGTACATGTGGAGGGTGTTTTCAGTCTTTGTGATTGATAAACATTCTGCCAAAGAGGGTTTAAAGTGTGAAGAACCAGGGGTGAAGCATTATTAAACCTAGAAAATAGAGTTCATGGTCTTGTGACCCTCAGCATGATTTGGAATCTTTTTAATTCCTGAGTTATTCATATTGCTTCCCAGTTATTGAGCAATTGTGGAAGATTCTTTCTATTCTGAATGGTGAAAGTGGAAAAGATGAGAAAATTAAGCAAAACATAATAATGGAATTCCAAAAAGTAGAGGAATGTGAAACTCTTAGAAGAGGAAGAGGTGACGAATATGATGATTATAGAAAGATCTTTATGAAAAAAAAGTGGTTATAAAAAATGAATGAATAAAGTATTAACATAAAATCTACTTTGATAGATTGAATGAATGAGGATTAATAAATAAAATTTCGAGGGCGAAATTCTTAGAAGAATGGGTGAAAATGTAATATCCCAAGTGTTTATGATAACGATCCTTAGAAAATGAAATGAATTGGGTTAAAGAATATATAATATTTGATAGATGACTGTGTTTAATTGAAGGTTGTGTAATAAAACCTAAAAGTTATTGAAGAAATGAATGAAATATATATATATATATATATATATATATATATATATATATATATATATATATATATATATATATATGTAAAACCTTTTGCTAAGTTAATGTGTTGAAGTTATTCAACGATAATTGTGAAAGAAATTTTGCGAAAATCGAGTAAGGGAGGTTTCGTTGATTCCGAGGACGGAATCCTTATAAGGAGGGAAGGATGTGACATCCCGAATTTTTAAGAATTAATAGATGAGAATTTAATAAATAAAATTCTTATTTTAAGGTGTTTAAGTACGACTATGTGTATATGTGCTATATATTGCGAAATATGTGAATTGGTGTGAAGAGAATTTAAGTGTTAATTGGTGTTTGATTTGTGTTAATAGTCTGAGTTATATGTTTAATCTGTGTCTTCGATTCCGGGGACAAAATCTTTGTAAGTAGGGGAGAATGTGATGAATGAATTGTTTGAATTGTGATTCTGAGGACAAAATTCTTGTAAGGAGAGAATGATGTAACATTCCAGAATTTTAAATTATAATGTTAAATATTTATTGAATTATATAAGTATTTAAATGATGTGTTTATTGTTAAATAAATAATTGTTCAAATTTGATTCAATTTGGTTAACTATTTGTTAAATAAATAATTAAGGAAATTAATTATTTTTGCTAATTTAATTTAATTTAATTATTAAGTTAGAGAATTTTGATTAAATAAATTATTATATTTTAATTTGAATTTGTAAATTAAAAGGATGTGTTAGTGGATTAAATAAAGTTATGATTATAAAAGAAATTATAATTATGAGATAATGATTTATGTGTTAAAGTAATTTAATAGATTAATATTTAATTGATTAAATCGATTATTTAATTTAAATAGAAGTGTGACAAATAACCTTGCTATAAAGGAGTTATTAAAATAAATTAAAAGAATTTAATTTTAGTTTTTGCCAAACATTTCTTAATGCATAATAAGTCTTTAATCTAATGATGTTTTATCAAACAAGGTATAAGGATTAATCCATTTGTTTTAATTAAGTTTACCAAACAAGGTGTAAGGGTTAATGGGCTATTTTATTTTGATTAGCCAAACAAGCCTTATGGCTTTTGATTTTCAAATAAAACATAACTGATATAATTATATCTATATTTATATTATATCATTAATATATATTATTACTATATACGTTATATTGTTAGTACGTGTGTTAGAGAAGAAGACTCAGTTGAAGTTTACAGAGAGAAAAGAAGAGAGGAAGGAAGGCTAGATAAAGTGAGAAAGGAATTGGGGGAGAAGAAGCTTGATAATCAAAAGGATAATCTGACTCTAGGATATCATCTTTTTAATCAAAGGTAGGAGCTCAATCTCTTTCTTTAAAAGTTTAATTTTCCTCTTCCCAAAAAGTCTCTGTAAAATATTTGTATAAGATGAATTGTTGATATGTATATAGTTTTGTATTATTAGTAGTTATAAGGTTGTTTCATGAGTTTGTATGTGATTATAGAGAAATTAAGTGAGGTATGTATACAATTTGTGAAGAAAATATTACAGAGTGTTCATATAAAAAATATATGAGTATGACTAAGTTTAAAATGAAATTAAGGTTTGATTAATTGTTAATATATATAAATTGACTATCGAATTTGATAGAGTATGTATAATCATAACCATGGTATTTTGAATTAACTTTTTTGGTTGACAAACAAAATCACAGTGTTGATTTTCATTGAAAACATCAAAAGTGGAGTTTTTGCCAAAAATATTGAAATTGGGTGTAATAATTTTGATGTTTATGATATTTTATGGGTAGAATGTTAGAAGTCTTCACAATATGTTTACATGAAGTCTCTACATGAATTTCATGTTAATTAGTCTATTAGATTGGAGCTTGTAGGCCAAATTGGCTTTTTTCTTGTACTGTTGCCGAAGCTGTCAGTCGAAACTGCAGTTTCGCGCCGCGGCGCGGCCCAGCAGTACGTTAGTGGAGCCGCAGCACTGGCACCACGTCGTAGCGCGGCCTTGTAGCTTTATTCTCGAGCCGCAGCGCCATGTCCGTGCCACAGCACGACCCACAGTATAAACTGTGGCGCCGCAGCGCTGGTTAGCAGAATGGTCTGACAGTGTACTTTTTGTACTCAAAATTTGAAGGAATTGTTATGTGCTAATAATAGGACTGTTAAATTATGATTTCAGTATTTCTATACCATGAATGAGCATGTTATTAGCAATTCACTTGTTTGTAATTCGATTATGTGAATTGAAAATCAAACCTACATGATGTATATACTGTTGGTAAAGACTAATTATGTCATGATGACATATATATAGGGTATTGAGATTCAAGTTGTAAGGTTTATCTTGTGCTCAAGGCAAGTTCCCTAACCTTTGCTACTTTATTGTTTAGCAAGGTTACTTTTCACTGTTATGTTATACTTGTGCAAGTTTTCTATTTCTAATCTCTTCTTTAATGATTTATTGTCATGCAAGTTCTCTAACTCGATCTCGAGTTGATATTTTTGAAATATGCTTGGGGTTAATCATTACTGATTATACCATGTCTATGAATTATTGATTCGCATTCTATGCACATTGCATGTATTCATCAAGTATGAAAGGCTGATCACCTTCATTATCGTTTGGTTCAGTTGATTTATTCATGTTCATTATCCGTTCAGCTATGGAAATTTATTCATGCACTTTAACAATGTATATATTGTAGAAAGTTAGCCAGCTTATTGTTCAATTCTTTTAATCATGATATATCCTTAATTGAACTTATACTTGCTGGGCAAAATTGTTGCTCATCCTTGTTATATCACGATAAACATTGCAGATTAGGATGAATACATCGGATACATGAAAAAGTTAAAAGACATGTCCAGTTTGAATTATGTGTGCAGATAAGTTTGTAATAGTAATGTAGAATAATAACCTTGTATGTCTGATAGGATATTGATTTAGGTAGTATATGAAGGTTCTCGACCTTGGGGATATTGTGTAATGTTTAATGTATAAAAGTTTTAAATATTCCGCGTTTTTATTGATTTTAATATCGAATAATGATGTAAAATTAGAGGTTGAATGTATGGTTAATAATCGAAGGCGAGTTTTTAAATGGTATGAATTTTGGGTTCGTTACAATAAGAGTGGATCAGTTAGAGGTTGAGACGGAGACTGGATGGGTTAGGATGGAGTCCTTGGGACGGGCTTTGGATGCAGCGTATACCGGTCCCAAAGTAGGAGAATGGAGGTCATACCTCGAAATAGGCGAGTCGAGTCGATCTGTTAGACGTCGACTTATGGATGGACTCATTCCACCAGAGCAGGAGCATGCAGGCACACCCTCTCCAGACACGCAGTGATAGTTTAATAGCTCTGTATTGTATATAGATGCAGTAGAACCCCTTTTATTTATTAGGGTTTTATGCTTGATGTAAACCTCAGACTGTGCGAGGTAGTATGTAAATATGATGTATCCCCATCTTAGGTGTGTAGGGGAGTATGTCGATTACGTAAGTATATGACGCTAAAATTTGGTATATGAATATAAATGCAGTATTATAATTACTTGTTTAATCAAATAGAAAGGTATTAGGAATTAAAATGAGAAGATATCTGTTTGAAAAGTCAGTAAATCGAATATGTTAATTCAGCAAGCTGAATGTGTTATTCAACAAGCTGAATATGTTAATTCAGCAAGCTGAATGTGTTATTCAGCAAGCTGAATATGTGAATTCAGTAAGATGAATATGTTAATTCAGCAAGCTGAATTAGTCAATTCAGTAGGTTGAATTCGTTATTACAACATTATGATAATTTAATTGTTAAAGTTTAAATTACATGTTATATTTTAAACACTTAGAAGATATATCATATAATTAAACTCGATGTAATAAATTAAGGTTTTGTTTAATCAGATAATGCCGCCAAGATGTCAAAATCGTAAACAGAGGGAGGAAAGATCTATAAATAATGAAGAAGGTCAGGTAGACCTAATGCAGAACTTTGTTGATATGTTAGCTCAGGCTATGCAAAATTGAGCACCAGGTGGACACAGAGGCAAGAAAGGCACGCAGATTTGATAATGGATTGAAGCCTTGGATATACAGCAAGGTGGCAGTTTTGCAGATTAATACGTTTTCAACGTTGTTGGAAAAGGCTATCATTGCAGAAGGTGGTAGTGAAGCGGTGTCTAAGTACAATAGGGAAAAGAATAAGAAGAAGATGGAAGGTGGAAATCAGGGTGCCAACAGTGGTGGCAGTAACAGCAAGAAACACAAGTGGAACAAAAGTGGCAATGAATCAGGATCGCAACAAGGGAATACTCAGCAGAAGAAGCTAGCGTGTTCAAAGTGTGGAAAGAATCACTCAGGAGAGTGTATGAAAGGGAAAAACGTATGTTATAATTATGGTCATGAAGGACATATTTAACAGAATTGTCCTAAGCCGAAGAAAGGTGGTTGTTTTTCTTGTGGAGGAACGAGGCATCGATTCAAGGATTGTCCATTGAAGAAGAATACAGATGGAGGAAGTGGAAACAAGAGCAGTTCTACAAAGTTAACCATTGGAGGACCAGTTCAGCAGAGTAAGCCGACAGCAAGAACGTTCAACATGACTGTGCAAGACGCAGTTGCATCAAAGGAGGTGGTGTCAGATATTATTCCGATCAATAATATAAATGCCTACGTATTATTTGATTTGGGAGCTACATGTTCATTTGTGTGTGATGAATTTGCTAGAAGATTAAACTTACCATGTGAAAAGTTAAAGAACCCAATGAATATAAAAGTTACAAACAAAGAAGTGAACCTTGTAAAGTTTATCTATAACAACTGTGGTGTGGAAATAAGGGGACATAAGTTAAGCGTGAATTTGATTCTGATACGCTTAGGAGAATTTGATGTTATCTTAGGGATGGATTGGTTGTTTAACCATGAGGCAGTTATAGACTGTCAAAAGAAGAGTATACGCCTTAAGACACCAAATAAGTCTAAGGTTGTATTTTATGGTAGCAAGTCGCCAAGATAAACGAGTTTTCTGACGATGATGCAGGCCAAGAGAATGCTACGAAAAGGGTGTGAAGGTTATTTGGCTCATGCAGTGGATACACGAATGGTGAATTCGGACAAGGGACAGATACCTGTAGTTAATGAGTTTGGGGATGTCTTTCCAGAAGAACTTTCGGGACTTCCTCCAGACAGAGAAATAGAGTTTGTGATTGATTTATTACCGGGGACAGCACCGATATCGAAAGCACCATATAGGATGGCTCCGGTAGAAATGAAAGAGTTAATGATCTAGCTACAGGAGTTGTTGGATAAGAAATACATTCAACCTAGTGTATCTCCGTGGGGAGCACCAGTGTTGTTTGTAAAGAAGAAAGATGGTTCGATGAGATTATGTATGGATTATAGAGAACTGAATAAGGTGACAATAAAGAACAAGTATCTGTTATCAAGAATAGACGATCTGTTTGATCAACTTAAGGGAGCGAGATGTTTTTTGAAGATTGACCTGAGAACTGGTTATCATCAGTTGAAGGTGAGAACAGAAGATGTATCAAAGACAACATTTAGAACTCGTTACGGTCATTATGAGTTCTTAGTGATGTCGTTTGGACTGACGAATGTGCCAGCTACTTTTATGGACTTGATGTACAGAGTATTTAAACCGTATTTGGATAAATTTGTGGTGGTGTTCATTGACGACATTTTGTTGTATTCAAAGATTGAAGAGGAGCATGCTGAACATCTATGGATGGTGTTGGAAACGTTGAGAGGAGAGAAGCTATATGCAAAATATTCAAAGTGTGAGTTCTGGTTGAAGAGAGTTCAATTTTTAGGGCATGTCATCGATAACGAGGGAATTTCTGTTGATCCAGCGAAAGTAGAAGAGGTGAAAAATTGGGGACAACCGAAGACGCCAACAGAGATTAGAAGTTTCTTGGGATTGGTAGGATATTACCGAAGGTTTATTCAGGATTTCTCAAAGATAGCGATACCATTAACTAATCTAACAAGGAAGACTGTTAAGTATGTGTGGGCGAAAAAGTGTGAACAAAGTTTTCAGGAATTGAAGAAGCGACTAAGTGAAGCACATGTGTTATCTTTACCAGATAGTACGAGAGGTTTTACAGTGTATAGTAACGCATCACACAAAGGACTAGGTTACATATTAATGCAGAATGGTAAAGTCATTACGTACGCGTCACGACAAATAAAAGACTATGAGAAGGGATACCCTACCCATGACCTAGAATTGGTTGCTGTAGTATATGCCCTTTAGATTTGGAGACATTATCTCTACGGAGAAAAGTGTGAGATATACACAGACCACAAAAGCCTGAAGTATATCTTTACACAAAAGGAGTTAAACATGAGGTAGAGGAGATGGTTAGAATTGATCAAGGACTATGATTGTGATATTCTATATCATCTCGAAAAGGCCAATGTAGTAGCAGATGCTTTAAGCAGGAAAAGCAGAGAAAAGTTGTTTGTATTGACAGACCAGGAAGAATTAGTAAGAGAAATGGAGAAAATAGAGTTGGAGGTGAAAAATCCGAAGGATTCGGATAAAGTAATAGAAATGGAAGCAAGTCCGACTTTATTAGACAAGGTGAAAGATTCAGAAGGAAATGATGAAGAATGCGGTAACATAAAGAAGCGGTTGGCTGAAGGCGAAGAGCTGAAGTACAAGATCGACGACACTGGATTACTGAGATTTGAAGGAAGAATTTAGGTACCTGCAGTACCAGAGTTAAGAGAAGAGATTCTACAAGAAGCGCACAATACGAGATATTCGATACACTCAGGAAGTACGAAGATGTATCAAGAATTTCGTCAACATTATTGGTGGCCAAACATGAAGAGAGAGGTTGCTGAATGCGTCAGCCGCTGTTTAACTTATCAAAGAGTCAAGGCAGAGCATCAACGACCAAGTGGACTATTACAGCCGTTGGAAATTTCAGAATGGAAATGGGAGCACGTCACAATGGATTTTGTGGTAGGACTTTCAGTGACACAGAAGGGTTATGACGCTATATGGATGATTGTTGACCGTCTTACAAAGTTAACACACTTTTTGCCGATCAAGATCATGTATACTTTGGATCAGTTAGCCAAGTTGTATATCAAGAATATAATTTCGAGACATGGAGTGCCAGTATCAATCGTGTCAGATAGAGATCCGCGCTTTACGTCAAACTTTTGGAGGAGTCTTCAAGAAAGAATGGGGACACAATTAAGGTTAAGTACTGCGTATCATCCACAGACAGATGGGCAAAGCGAGAGAACGATTCAAACATTAGAAGACATGCTCAGAGCCTGTGTGATGGATTTCAAGGGATGCTGGGAAGATCATCTTCCATTGGTGGAGTTTGCGTATAACAACAGTTATCATGCAAGCATTGGAATGCCGCCGTATGAAGCCTTGTATAGGAGAAAGTGCAGAATGCCCTTATGTTGGGACGAGGTAGGTGAAAGAAGATTGTTGGGGCCAGAATTGGTGCAGCAGACTGTGGAGATTATCAAAGTGATAAGAGCTCGACTGGTAGCAGCTCAGGATCGACAAAAGAAGTACGTAGATATTCATCACAAGAAAAGAGATTTAGAAGTGGGAAGCTACGTATTTCTAAAGGTATCTCCTTGGAAGGGGAAGATAAGATTTGGGAAGAAAGGTAAACTGAGTCCAAGGTTTATTGGACTGTTTGAAATACTGAAGAAGATAGGGGAAGTGGTGTAACGACCCCAAAATTCATACGATATAATTCTCAACTTCGGTCGTTAATAACACATCTACCTTCTGATTTTACATCATTATTCGATGTTAAACTTTATAAAATACGAAATAATTTAAAGTTTTATGTGTTCTTACTTTAATTACCTAAATCAAAACTTTTATCATCTACATGTCTTTGAATCAATCTTATTTTATGATTCACTTTATCACTGTCATTCTATAAAATTTTACATTTCAATCCGATAACCTTTACATATCAGATAACTCTAACTTTAGCTTTACAACTCAACATAAAACTATACAACATAAAACATTTAATACATCTCATGAATTTTAATCATGTTATAAAGAAATAACAACTTTAGCTAAAATATTAATCTTCGTGTATTATGTCTGATCCACGTCATTCAAGTAGCACATAGTGTTGCCTTCAATCCTTAACCTGCAAAAATGGTTATTTGCAAGGTTGAGCTCGACAGTCCAGCAAAATCTAACAGTTTTCATGCATCACGTTGCACATAATAACATGCTCAACATATATCTCATAAACATTGGACTAACATAACATACATGTTACAGTTCATATAACAAGTATAATGATTGAGTTCCTTACCCAATCAACATGTTTTACTCAATTAACGTAGTCATAAGTTGACTTTAACATTTCATACATTTAACATATATATAACACATCATGCTCTTTGCAATAAAGATTTAAAACAGTTAATCACCAAGTTCACATAGTAAATAGGAACTGAAAGCCTTGCCTTGATCATTGTTTACCAATAACAGTATAACAGCTTACAGCTATCTGCACTTCACGTGTAACGATCGAGAAATTTATAATTTAATTTAAATATTTATGGAATTAAATAAATATATTGAATAATTTATTTATTGAGGAAAATAAATAATTGATGAATTGTGGTGAATTAATTTAGTAACTAAATGGATTAATGATAATTAAATTGAGTGTTGATAATTTTATCTGAAGGATTTAATTTAAGAAAAATAATTAAATTAAATCAATTGCTTAATATTTAAGAAAATAATTAAATTAAATGAATTGTTTAATTTAAAGGGAATAAATAAAATAAATAAAGTGATGTTTCTAATTTATTAATTAAATTAGATATATAATTATTTAATTATCTATTATAAGCATAATTATAATATGAATATAATTATTATAATTATAAAGTATAAGCTATTAAAAGGGGTTACATGTGTGACAAGTGTAACTATAAGATATAAATATTATTTAAATAATCTAGTATGGGGAATTAGCATGTAACCAAACGTAGCCTTATGGCTTTTGGGTTATTTTAACTGACGCAAACCTTTAGCTTATTTTACCTGACGTTAGTGGGGAAAGTGGGAGTCAGTTTATAATTCCTACCCGTCTATTGTTCTAATGCTAAGTTCAGAGAGAAGGAAACACATAGTGTTGAGAGAGAGCTTGGAATAGAGAATCACAGAGAATTTGAAGAAGAAAAGAGTTGTTCTGAGATTGTCAAGAGAAAGAGAAGGGTTGCTAATTGTTCTTTCTAATCAAGGTGTAACCTACTTTAATTTTAACTATTATGTTTTGATATTGTTGTTGATAATGGATTTATATGTATTTTTTTTTTGTAGAGTCTGTTATTAGCATGTATATAAAAGGGGTAGCAATCAAACACGTGAAATTGAATTGTAAGAAGGGAATATAACTAACAGTGTTCATATTTGAAAAAAATAGCCTTAGTAAGTACCAAATTTCATGCCTTATATAAGTTATAATCTGCGAATTGAAGTTGGATTGTGATAATATGTTAAGAAACGAAAGTGGCGTAGTTCGAATCGTGTCAAATGATTAAGAAACGAATTTGTGGTGATCGAAATCGTTAAAAGTATAAAAATGAGGAAATTTGGGGAAAAATATAGTTTTGATTCTTCAAAATGATGTTTATATAATGTGTTTGTATATAGAATGGTGTTTATCATGTGTAACTATAATATGACAAAGTGTTAGATGTTGAAGTTTGGAGATTTTCCGTAGAATTGGGATTTTTGGCCAAAGCAGAGTCTGATTTCGAGCTTCTGCAAAAACTGGAACTGAGGCATCGCGCGGGCGCGCTGTCTGGCACGCGGTTGTCGCTCGGGCGCGCTACATATGGGCGCGGGCGCGCGGTTACCCAGTGTATAACTGGCGCGGCCGTGCCAGTAGCCAGTCACAGACAGTGAAGTCTGCTACTTCTGCAGACTTTGGTCATTCGTTATAACATAGCTTAATGATTATGTTAACGTGTTAAATGTGTAAAAACAAGGTTAAAGCAGAAGTATATCTTGAGGTTAGTAATTCTAAAATGCAAAGTTAGTAAGAGGTGAAAATGATATGTATGATTTAAGGAACTTGGTGAGCAATGAATAAGTGTTGAGAAATGTACACCTGTGGTTATAAAATATGTATGGTAATAAAAGACTTGTGCTAAAATGATAAGATTAGCTAGAATTGTACATGTTATGGTATGTAAGCATAACTAATAGATATTGTGATTCCATTAAATGTGTAGGGTAATTGGCAAACATTATACTTGTGCAGCTTACGCTTGAGGCAAGTTTCTTACCCTAAACTTTTATTGAGCAAGTTTATTTACCCTATCTCAATTACAATTACGCCTATTTCATAGCTATGATATCTTTATGTTGAGCAATCTATTTATTCCTAAATGTTACATTGAAGTTAAGCAAACCTTTTGATTCTATCTAGTGTATGATTGTACAAGCTCTTGTAACCTAATTCATTACATCAAGCGAGTTATACTATCCTTGTTATCATTCGAAGCATATGATTGTTCTAATACATTGATTCAAAGGGGATTGTTCTAACTCTTTTGAATATAACACTTTGTATGTATATCGTGTTTATTCAATTATATATTGTTGTTATTCGATCCTTGATGTTGATAATCTTGTTCAATTCTATATTGATTATATTAAACCCTTATTGATTGAATTAGTCTACTATGGATTAGTTTTCTATATACCTATATACCGGAGACATAGTTCGTGGTCTTAAGACCCTCAGACATTGATTTTGAACATGTTATCTATATTTTTATTTGTAGAACAAGTTCCTTATTGTTCAACTTTCGTTGTTCACTCTCATGTTACTATCATTGCTACTTTCTATGTCAGTGAGCATTTGTTTGCTCACTCTTGCAATTAACACTGCAGCTAAAGTAGAGAAAGTTGATGAGCCGTCTACTAGCAAAGGAAATGGCAAATTGTCCAAGTGCTGAAGATTTACTAGAAATTATTTAAATATTTTATGTTTCAAGACTTATTTTATTTTAAGATGTATTCCGCAAACTGATGTGATAATTTTAAAGTTAGATTACCTGGGATTATTTTGAGATGATGATGTAACCCTTTAATGGGAAAGATTATTGTTCAAGTTATTTAAATTACGTCTTTATCCTTAATGATGGGTAGTTAGATGTAATGATTTTGGATAGTGAATGTAAGACCCCGAAATTTTTTTTTAATAAAATGGAATTTCCGTTATTTATTATTTTGAAATAGTAAGGGTTTATTTGATTAATGTGGTTAGTTATGGGAAAAATGCACAAATATTTTTAAATAAGCAAGTGGTTATAAAATATTCATTGTTGTCGGGGAATATTCGTTTGGTCGTGGAATATTCTTGCTGTCGGGGAATATTCGTACGACGGCGCAGCCTTTTGTGGGCCCTATAACGGAAAGCGGTTGGATGAAGAAAACGACAAGTATAAGTTATTTATAAATAACGGCGTAGTTGTTACCGTTAATACTATTGGAATACCCGGTGGTTAAAACACAGTAATACGCGTTGTTGCACAGTAACACACAGTATTGCACCAATTATTGATTCTTACGTAAGAAGGCACTACTCAATAATTGTTACAGTAGTTACTGTTCAATATTTTATTTTATTGATTCAATAATTGCTACGTTGATATTTTATATTATTGTTGTTTCAATAATTGTCACTACATAATATTTTCATTATCGGATCAATAATTCATATTATTTGAATAATATTATTAGATAGCAATATTGGCAATGTCTAAAAAGTTCTATCTAATGAGAGGTTTGGTCATCTAATTGCGCGCCATTAAGGAGAAATCCTTATTGAAAAGCCACATCTTTCCTGGGAATGGCTTGGTTGCCAGTATTGTAATTCTATAATATTATTTGTGAATAATTAATTATTAATTTATATGATAAGAAAAATATTCATTTTATGTGGATATAGATGGAGAAAATTTTAAAGTGACAATTGTTGAAAAATTGATATTTTATCTTTTTTGATAAATAATTTATTTTAATATATTATTATATTTTAATAATATAATAATAGTGATATTTTTATAATGAATGTGGGATATATGAGTATATGAGGAGGAGGAGTATTTTTGTTACTAAAAATATTTAAAACATATTTTTCATGTTTGTGGACCCCATTTCTTGACTGAAATTTGATTATAGCCTGTAAAATCGTCCATATGTGAATTTCGGTCAATTTTTGCTTGGAATTTGGAAAAATTTAAACTTATAAAGTTGTAGATAATGGAATTTCCTATGAAAAAAACATAACGTTCAAATTTTTCTGACAAAAGAGCTATTTATTATGAATTATTAAAGTTCCGACGTTCCTAAATAATTGATTTTTGGAAGTTTTAATTATGTTTATTAAGAAAAATATTTTTTTTTGTTTTGTGGGCTACACTAGCATGTGCATAATGAGCTGAGATCAGTTGTCTAAGGTGGGATTGAAAATTATATATATATATATATATATATATATATATATATATATATATATATATATATATATATATATATATATATATATTCTGCTTTGGTATTCTAAGCATTTTCCTATAAATAGGGTGTTTAGGTTAGAATTGAAAATCACATTAGAAACTGAAGTTTTCTCTCTCTTTCTCTATCTATATTATCGAGCCTATTCTTGTGAGTATTTTGATACTTTGAGTGTTGCTAAACGGTGTAAGTTCCCTTCAGCACTATATCCAGTATTTCAGTCAGAAGTACTATCTTTTCGAGGTAAGGGATGCTATTTTTTTTTAAAAAATGATATTATTTCTTTCAATATCATTATGCCAGAATATTGGTAAGATTTTTTTTGTAAAATTCTTATCTTTTCATGTCGGGGTTACTATTCATGAGTTACTATTCACGAGTTACTATTCATGAGTTATTATTCATGAGTTACTATTCACGAGTTACTATTCATGAGTACTATTCACGAAGTATGATGATTTTTCTTGTGGACTTTCTACCTTTTAGTGTCGGAGTTACTATTCACATATACAGTACTATTCCCGTATACGGCACTATTCACAAATACGACACTATTCACAAAAAAATTAAATTTTCTTTTATGCGTGCAAGATTGTTTTTTATGGTTCCTATCTTTGAGTGGATCTATGTTTTGATCTTCATTTTTGAATTCTGCTCCACAATAGTTTATTATGGAGTATTTTTGAACATGGATAAACCGAAGTACGAATCCTTAATATTTATTCTTTTGTCTCATTGGATTCGTTTTCTTTAAAATATATTTTTCATAATCCTCAGTCCTAAATGATGATATTACTGAATATCTTTGGCCTGTAGTGCAAAGATGAATGATTTCTTGATGAATATCTTTAGCCCATAGTGCAAAGATGAACATGTGCTGAGATGAACATGACCGACTGATTAATATATTTTGCCTGTAGTGCACAGATGACTATTTGATTCAAGATGTATATTGATTGATGTTACAGGGATAAAATATCGATGATGGACTTTTAAATTCATAGATGATAATAGATTTCATTCTCTACTTAACTCTTCTAATGAATTGTTGTTTCCGCTGCAGTTGTTGATCTAAAACTTGTTGTCTATTGTATTATATCAGATTTTTCCCTGTTGAAGACTAAGGATAATTTGTTGTACATTATCTTAGTCATAATATTCTTTACTGGGCTAGTGGAGCTCACCCTTTTTATTTTTGTTCTATTTTTCTTCTTAGGAGACGAGAATATAGCGGGAACTAGTCGGGGTGTGGAGTGATGGTTCAAGATAGTTGTTTTAGTAGTCCTCACTATTCTGTAAAATAGTGTATCAATAATTGTAATGAGGTCTTTATTTGGGTGTGGATATTATCTAGAAGACAATATTTGTATTTAAACTCACAGCATAAGTGTTGTCGTATTTTGCACGATAATTGTAATAATGAAGTTATAGTTGTTTCTGTACCATATATTTGGCGACTCAGAATAGGTTGGGTGGATTGGACCTATTTTGGGGGTGTCACAGTGAACACCAAATCCTGTGGGAATGGAGTACCAGGATTTAGGGGTGTCACAGGTTGGTATCAAAGCTTTAGGTTATGAACCTTAGGAAGTAGCCTTTAAGGAAACAGAAAACATAGAGGTGTTTAACTCTTATCAGGTTTTAAGGAATGGATTAAGACATCCATTGAAGCTAAACAATAAAAGACATTATGTGCTATGTGTTAATAACTTATGTGCTCGCGAGTATCGATAATGTTAAGTAAAACTTAAAATATTTTGTTGGCAGGATGTCTAATGAAGAAGGATCCAGTCCAACTAGGGAGGTGATACCTCAGGTACCTAGAGATGACGAACCCTAGGATATTCACGTTGTGTGGGAGTAGTTGATCCAGGAGGATGAGCCTGTAACCGATCCCGAGGAGGATAGTTCTGAGGAGATAGAGGAGGATGATGAGGAAGAGGATCCTAAGGAGTTTCCACCAAACTCCATATCGACTGAGATGTATGATTCTCTATATGACAGTAACTTAGAGTTACAGGACGAAGTTGAGGAGCTGAAGGAGATGGTTGAGATGCATCATGCTTCGATGGAGCAGAAGGATGCGGAGAAATAAACTAAGCGTGCAGAGCAGAGGACGTTTGGATGAAGGTGACTCAACGTGCAGACCGTGCTGAGGCTAAGGTCCAAGTGAAGAAAGCCAAGATTAAGGAGATGGATTACACTTTTAATTCTGCGATTGATAGGGCCCAGGATCGAGTCTATTATTACCCACCTCAGTTTAAGGACTCGTCGTAGTTCATGATGGATCGTAGAACAGCGTATCGTATTATGGAGGAGGAACGTCGAGAAGCCTTACGACGTCTTAATATGCGTAGATAGAAATAAGAGTGATAATAATATGTGGTTATTTATATGGATAAATAAAATTTTAAATCCCTTATTTGAGATGGATAAAGGGATAGTATGAGAATGTAATCCTGAAACTTATCTAGTTCAGGAAAGCGGATGTTTATAGCAAATATGTTATCTTTAATATGTTTTAAAACTTTATGAATGAATAAAAGTTTATTTGAAATGTTATGTGTTAAAGCTTTAATCTTGGAATGTTTAAGTTAAACTTCAAATACCCAAGAAGTTGAGTAATGAACTGATAAGCGCATATTTTAACAGAAAATGCCTCCTAGAAGAAGACAATCACGTCAGCAACCACCTCCTGAGGGGTATACTAATAATAATAATGAGGCCAATGCTAACCCGGTTCAGCAGTTGGTAACCTTGTTGACAGGTGCACTTTCGAATCAACCGCAAGCTCAAGTCATGACCTTTAAAGAATTCAAAGCGGTTGGACCGCCAGAGTTTCAAGGGTCTATGAATCCAGTGGAAGCCCAAAACTGGATTATAGAAATGGAAAAGGTGTTCGATGTTGCTAGAGTTAACGAAGATCAGAAGACTGTGTTCGCAACATTCACGTTGAAGTCTGAAGCTAGCTACTGGTGGCAGGCAAATAAGGTTCGTGGGGGACAAGGAGTGATAGCGTGGGAAAGATTTAAGGAGATGTTCTTTGAAATGTACTTTCCAGCGAGTTCTCGGAATCAGTTGGAAGTGCAATTTCTGGAGTTAAAGCAAGGAACGATGATGGTGCCAGAATATGGTGCGAAGTTTAACGAGTTGGCAAGGTTTGCCACATATCAAGTCAATACCGACGAGCGTAAAGCAAGAAGATTCGAACAAGGATTAAAACACTGGCTTTATAGCAAGGTTTCAATGTTCCAGCTGAAGACATTTGCTGCTGTTTTGGAAAAGGCAATTATTGCGGAAGGTGGAAGCGATGCCTTGACCAAGTACAATCAAGAATAGAAGAAGAGGAAGAATGAAAATGAGAATAAGGTGGGTGGAAGTAACGTCGGAAGTAACAGTCAGAAGAGGAAGTGGAGCGATAATTCGACTGCTAGAGGACAGCAAGGAAGTCAGCAGAAGAAAAAGTTTGAGGGTTGCGCAACTTGTGGGAAGAACCATATTGGGATATGTTTGAAAGGAAAGCGAGTGTGTTTCAACTATAGTCAGGAGGGACACATTGCACTGAACTATTTTAGTTCGAAGAAATGAGCATGTTTTACCTGCGGTTCAAAGGATCACATGGCTCGTGATTGCCCTAAGAAGCCAGCGGGAAGTGCAAGTGGCAGAAAGGGAAACAACAACGGTGGTGGTGCATTGACTATAACTGGATCAGCACAGTCAAGCCGACCTGTTGCGAGGACTTTCAATATGACCGTGCAGGATGCTGTTCAGTCTAAGGATGTGGTGTCAGGTATCATTCCGATTAATGGTATTAATGCTTATGTACTATTTGATTCGGGTGCTACTTGTTCATTTATATCCGATGAATTTGCTCAGAACTTAGATTTGCCTCAAGAAGAATTAGATTATCCTTTGAGCATAGAGATTGCAAATGGGGAAGTGATTCATGTTAGATTCATATTTAAGAATTGTAGAGTGGTTATAAAGGGTCAAGAGATGAGGGTTGATTTGATACCAATTAGACTTGGTGAATTCGATGTTATACTGGGAATGGATTGGTTATTAAATTACAGAGCAGTAATTGATTGCCAAAGGAAATGTGTTAACCTTATGACTCCGTAAAAGGTTGTGTTCTTTGGCAGCAAGTGTGACACCCCCAAATCCGGTACTTAAATTTTCACATGATTTGGTGTTCACTATTCAAATATCATATATCTATCTACCCATAATAAATGAAAACATTAATAGATATAAATCAATCCTCTCCTTAAGGAGTTACATCATCTGAATTACATCAATCCCAGGTCATACTAACCTTAAATCTTAACTGCGTAAATATAAACAATTTATAGTCTTACACAACATCAACATAAGTCTTAACACATAAGTTCAACATCACATAAAACAACAAGTCTTCATCAATTGTTAATCTTTCCATTGCCCTTGCTAGTAGAAGGCTCGTCAAATCTTTCGTTCTTAACTGCAATGTTATTATTACGTAAGAGTGAGCACGATTGCCACAAGTATAACAATGAAATAACAATATAATAGCATGTGAATGAATCAAAGACTTCTGAAATAAAACTCAACTTTTGAATCAAGAATGAATAACAAGAATCAAAAGAATTTTGAGGGTCATAAGACCTTGTACTATGTCCTAGGTATCAAGGGTTATACTTGAAACCTTTAACAGTCATGAGACTATGGACTCTTCTTCTCGTACTTAGGGGGATCAGCCCTTAATATCATACTGTGCACAATATCTTAATGCTAACGCATAAGAAATCCCTATACAGGGTTGTTCATCTCAGTTTGACATTAGAGTCCGCACCAAAGGAAGTTTGGTTTGGATAATTCAATAAGAGTTCTGAAATTTAGAACGTACATCAACTATGGACTAGTCGAATCAATAAGGGTTCATTAGTCTAACAAGGTTCAACAATAAATGATATTTAAATTGAATAACAATATCGAGAGGTATACAATAGGACAAGTATTATATAACAAAATCATACTCTGAAAGATAACTAATCTTTAATATAACAAATTGAACTTGATTTAATAATAACGAGAGTTGCTCGAAGTAATTTATAAGCTTGAATAATGATAACAAGTGGGGTTAGAAAACTTGCCTCGTGCGTAGATTACATGTTAATTATACACGTTCCTTAAATTAATCCTACATATCATTTTCAGTCACAATACCAGCCAATTATAATGTAACTAGTCATCACAAGTTCATTCTTTTGTCTAAAATTTGGTTACGACTATACTAGTCAAATTACCACACTTATTGTCACATAATATACACTTCGCGAACAATAAGTTAACTATGCATTTAATAATTCAATTCACACGTAAATGCGTTATTGACATGTTAAGAATCTATTTTAACATCACATTATACTTCCAACATATTTTTATGTTCATTAATTTAGGTTACTACCACATTCATGGACTTAAACACTTTAAAACTTCTACTTCTAGACATTCTAGAGAGTGGTGCTGCGGCACCACTGTCACGCTTACTTTCGGCACTATGGCGTGGCCCGCGCTACTGCCAGGTTATTGGCGCTGTGGGGTGGCTCGCTCTACGGCGCGGTTCTTGTGCCTCCAGCCGGCGCTGCGGCACGACGAACCAGACTCAGAACCTGCAGTTCGTGAAAATTGCAGAACATGCCAATTTCTACCAATTTCTTAAATCAATACATGAAATTAAGCATATTCAGGCATTATTTTATACACATAACTATTACTTAACCCTTTTAGCATGATTTTAACATGTTAAAACACATAAATTGCAGAATTAAAACATGTAATTTACTGTTCTTGATGTTTTTGAAACTTTTGAACCCAAAAACAAGAAAATCAACACTGCAGTTTCGTTATAACACCGAATCCGTTCATTTGAGGTTTGTTCTCTTTGTTTTAGCATACATAATTACATACAAGTATAAATTTATGATACTACATATGATTAACGCATCAAATTTGTTACGTAAGGCCATATGGCCATATTTTATACTCTGTAATTTGGAGAAAGTATATATACGACATATATTTTTATGAAATTGATGATATGGAATATACGATATATAGTAAAACATGTTATATTAAACATCTTATCACATATATCACATAATCATACCCTTTTTCCATTTATAGAGGTTTTAACAAAACGTGAAGCCATTTTCTTATAAAACTTAAACAACGTAATTAAAAATTGGGTTGAAGAAATTACCCAAAGTGTAGATGAGTAGAGATGAAAACCCTTTTTCAAGTACTTTTTCAATCACAGAGTTTGTCACAAAAATCCTTTGAATTCTCTCTGAAAATTCTCAAATTCTCTCTAACTAGTTTCCATACTTAGCAAAAAAATCAAAATAAAGAAGACGTATACGATTTTTATAAAAAGAAACTGAGCGCAGAGTAGTGGTCAGTTACCCAGTAATGGTTAACTGCTCTCAACCTCCACTAAGGCCTCGTTTGGCAAGTCTTAAATGGTTCAAAACCATTTAATTTAATAAATCTTTTATACCATAATTTAATAATGTCACACCCATTTATACAATAAATCAAATATCTTATTTATTTTAATTTAAATAAAATATTATAATTTCTCATTAATTCACATAATCACATAATTAATTTTTTTCATTTATTAATTATGTCAATTATTAAATCTCTAATTAATTATTAAATTAATTAAGATAACATTATGCTTATTAAATATTTTATTTAATTCAATCAGCTCACATAAATACATAATCTGAGTAATAAATATTCTTCATATTAATTTAATAAATATCACTCATATAATTAAATTAATCTATCACAACTTCATCAATTAATTATTTAATCTAATAATTAAATCATCGAGAAATATTTATTTAATTCAATAAATATTAAAATTAAATTACAAAATCTTGTTCGTCACATCTTTTCCCCCTTAAAAGGATTCTGTCCCCAGAATCACGACTCAATATTTTTGACCCGTTACATTCTCCCCCCTTACAAAGATTCTGTCCCCAGAATCGCTTACACATAATTTAAGGAAATAAATGAAGGTAATTCTTCATCATATTCTCTTCGAGTTCCCACGTAGCTTCTTCAACATTGTGGTTCCTCCAAATTACCTTAACAGAAGGTATTACTTTATTTCTGAGAACTTGTTCTTTTCTGTCAACAATCTGAACAGGAATTTCTTCGTAAGATAAGTTTTTTTCAAAATGTAGGGGTTCGTATTCAATTACATGTTTGTAATCGGGTTTGTAGGGTCGTAATACAGAAACATGAAAGACGTTGTGGACATTCTCGAGTGCTGGAGGTAAGGTTACCTCATACGCAACTTCTCCGATTCTTCGCAGTACTTCAAATGGTCCAATGAATCTTGGGCTTAATTTTCCTTTCTTTCCGAACTTGATCTTACCCTTCCAGGGAGAGACCTTCAAGAATGCATAACTACCCGATTCAAACTCAATATTTTTATGGTGTGGATCGGCGTATTTCTTTTGCCTATCTTGGGCTGCTACCAGTCTTGTTCGGATCACTTGAATTATTTCGGCTCTCTGCTGCACTAATTTCGGGCCTAATAATTGTCTTTCGCCAACTTCATCCCAGTATAGCGGACTTCTGCACTTTCTGCCATATAACACTTCATAAGGCGGCACGCCAATACTAGCGTGGTAACTGTTGTTGTAGCCGAACACAAGCTCTTAACATATCTTCTAATGTCTGAATCGTTCTTTCACTCTACCCATCGGTCTGAGGGTGATAAGCCGTACTCATCCTCAACTGCGTACCCATGCATTCCTGTAGACGTTTCTAGAAGTTCGATGTAAAGCATGGATCCCTATCGAAAACAATTGACACCGGAACTCCGTGTCGCGAAATAATCTCTTTCATATATAACCCCGCCAACTGATCTAAATTGAGTCTAATTTTAATCAGAAGGAAGTGTGTAGATTTCGTCAGTCGGTCAACAATAACCCATACTACGTCATAGCCTTTCTGAGTTGTCGAAAGGCTAACCACGAAGTCCATTATAATATGTTCCCAATTCCATTCTGGGATCTCCAGCGGTTGTAGCAACCCACTCGGTCTCTGATGTTCTGCTTTCACTTTCTGACAGTTTGGACATTTGGCAACACACTCTGCAACATCTCATTTCAGATTAGGCCACTAGAAATATTGTCGAAGATCTTGGTACATCTTGGTACTACCAGGGTGAATCGAATATCGTGAGCTATGAGTCTCGCTCAAAATGTCTTCCTTAATCTCTGGTACTGGCGGTACCCAAATTCTACTCTCAAATCTCAGTATTCCTTCCTTGTCCATCTTAAATCTCAGTTCCGTTCCTTCAGATATCTTCTCTATCACCTTTTTGCATTCATCGTCCCGAAGTTGAGCCTCCTTAACTTTATTCAGTAGGGTTGTACCAGATTGCATCTGAAACAGTTTCTCATCTATTTCCATAGGATAATTCACTTCTAACTCCAACTTCTCCATTGCTGAAATAAATTCCTTCTGAGCGGTTAACATCATCAATTTCTCCCAACCCTTTCTACTTAAGTTGTCGGCAACCACATTTGTCTTACCCGGATGGTATAAAATCTCACAGTCATAGTCCTTAATTAGCTCCAACCACCTTCTCTGGTGCATATTCAAGTCCTTCTCTGTACAAATATATTTCAGACTCTTATGGTCTGTATATATATTTCACACTTCTCTCCATAGAGATAGTGCCTCCAGATTTTCAAAGCAAAAACCACTACAGCTAACTCCAAGTCGTGGGTCGGATACCCCTTCTCATAATCCTTCAAATGTCGTGATGCATACGTAATAACTCTGCTGTTTTCCATAAGCACACAACTAAGTCCTTTATGCGATGCATCACTATAAATAACAAAATTTCCTGTATCATCCGGAAGAGATAACACAGGTGATGTACTCAACCTTTTCTTTAGTTCCTGAAAGCTTTCCTCACACTTCTCTGTCCAAACAAATTTCACAACTTTTTGAGTCAAATTTGTTAACGTAGTTGCGATCTTGGAAAAGCCTGGAATGAAACTTCTGTAATATCCTGTCAATCCAAGAAAACTTCGTACTTCCGACGGTGTTCTCGGCTGATCCCAGTTTATCACGGCTTCGACTTTGGATGGATCCACCGAAATTCTGTCTTTATCGATGACATGCCCAAGAAATTGTACCCGCTTGATCCAAAATTCGCATTTTGAAAACTTGGCATACAACTTCTCCCTTCTTAAAGCCTCTAATGCTAACTTCAAATGCTCTTTATGTTCTTCCTTGGTCTTCGAATATACCAAAATATCATCTATAAATACCACTACAAATTTGTCCAAAAATGGCTTGAACACTTCATTCATTAAGCCCATAAATGATGCAGGAGCATTCGTTAGACCGAATGACATTACCAAAAATTCGTAGTGACCATATCGTGTTCTGAATGTTATCTTCGGTACATCTTCTAGTCTTCCCTTCAGTTGATGATAACCACTCTTTAAGTCTATCTTTGAAAAGTATCTTGCTCCCTTCAATTGATCGAACAGGTCGTCGATCCTCGGTAATGGATATTTATTCTTAATTGTGGCCTTATTCAGTTCTCTATAATCGATGCAAAGCGCATCGTCTCGTCCTTTTTCTTCACAAACAACACCGGTGCTCCCCACGGCGATACGCTTGGTTGAATGTACTTCTTGTCCAGTAATTCTTGTAGTTGTACCATCAATTCTTTCATCTCAACTGGTGCCATTCGATACGGTGCCTTCGATATTGGAGCCGTTCCTGGAGCCAAATCAATCACAAATTCGACTTCTCTATCTGGCAGAAGTCCTGGCAAATTATCTGGGAATACGTCTGCAAAGTTCCTCACTACTGGTATCTCCTCTACTTTCAGGTTCTCTTTACGACTGTCGACTATGTAAGCTAGATATCATACATAGCCTTGTCTTAACAACTTCATGGCCTACATCATCGTCAGACAACTTGCTTGTCTAGGCGACTTGCTACCATAAAACACAACCTTTGACAGAGTCATAAGGTTAATACGCTTCTTCTGGCAATTAATTACAGCCCCGTAATTGAATAACCAGTCCATACCCAAAATAACGTCAAATTCCCCAAGTCGAATAGGGATAAGATCTACGTTCCTGATATTACCCTTAATGTCCACTCTACAGTTCTTATGCACGTACTTAACAGAGATTATTTCTCTATTCGCAATTTCTATGTTCATGGGGTGTTCCAACTCATCCTTAGGCAATTCTAAATTATTAGCAAAGTCATCGGATATAAATGAACAAGTAGTACCCGAATTAAATAATACATAAGCATTAACTCTATTGATCGGAATGATACCTGACACCACATCACGCGACTGTACTGCATCCTGCACCGTCATATTGAAAGTCTTGGCGGGCTGGCGGTTGGTTGCGGTTGGTCCTGTGATGGTCAGAGCGCTTCCACCGCTATTTCCACGGTTTCCTCCTGATCCTGCCCCTCCAGATCCCTTCTTAGGACAATCCCTTGCAAGATGATCCTTTGAGCCACAAGTAAAGCAGGCACCCTTCTTTGGGTTAGGACAGTTAGGTGCTATGTGGCCTTCCTGACCACAATTGTAGCACACTCATTTACCATTCATACAAACTCCCAAATGAGCTTTCCCACAGGTCGGGCATGCTTCGATCCTTTTCTTCTGACCTCCATGTTGATTTCCAGATGATGAGTTGTCAGACCACCTTCTCTTATGATTATTACTACCTCCTGTGTTGCTTCCACTAGCCTTGTTGATTCCTTCATTTTCATTCTTCTTCTTCTTCTAATCCTGATTATATTTGGTTACCGCATCGCTTCCACCTTCAGCGAGTATGGCTTTCTCTAGTACCTCGGCGAATGTCTTCAACTGAAACATCGACACCTTACTATACAACCACGGCTACAGTCCTTGTTCGAACCTTCTTGCTTTCCTCTCATCCGTGTGCACTTGATATGTGGCAAACCTAGCCAACTCATTAAATCTTAACGTATAGTCTGGTACGAACATATTCCCATGTTTCAACTCTAGAAACTGAACCTCCATTTGGTTCTGCGAACTGGTCGAGAAATACATCTCGAAAAACATTTCCTTGAATCACTCCCATGTGATCATACCTTCTCCTCCACGGACCTTGTTTGCTTGCCACCAATAACTGGCTTCGGATTTCAGCATAAACGTTGCAAAAGCGGTCTTTTGGTCCTCTCTGACTCTAGCGACATAGAAAACCTTCTCCATCTCCATAACCCAAGTCTGAGCTTCTATAGGGTTCAAGGAACCTTTAAATTCTGGCAGTCCCATCGCCTTCAAATCTTTGAACGTTGTATTCGGTGGAGCTTGAGGTTGATTATTCATCGCTCCCACTAGTAAATTTACCAATTGCTGAACGGGATTAGCATTAGCGTTGTTGTTGTTCGTTGATTCCTCCTGAGCCGGTTGACAGTTTTATCTTCTTCTTGGCGGCATATTTCTGTTAAAATATACGCTTGTTAGATCTTTATTAAATTCTCTAAATATGTAAAAGGCTTAACTCAACAATTTAACATAATCACTTAGCACACTTTCTTAAACAAATTGATATATTAATTTAATCAAAAGTTTTAACAACAAATGATAGCATCACTGCTATTTACATCAACTATCCCGAGATTGGAATCTACAGGATTTAAAACATTAAAATATTCCTTCATTCATAAACACATCGGAATTTTCATCTAAATACCAGATAAGTTTTTTCACATAATTAAACAAATCCTATCACTGCCTGTTAAGACGCTGAATAGCCCTGCTATATTCCTCTTCCATGATGCGAGACATCGTCCTGCGATCCAACATGTATGATGGTAGTCCTTTAAATTGGATTGGGTACCTCAAAACTCGATCCTGGGCCTCATCCATTGTATTATTGAGTGTAGAGTACGTCTCTCTAAGCTTAGTCTTCTTTACACGACAATCCTCTTCTGCAAGATCAGCACGACGTGATTCTCTGACCCAGCCCTCCTCGGCTATGGTCAGCCTTTCTGAGCTTTCCTTTAGTTCCTTCTTCAACTTCTCTATCTCTTTGGACTTTTCCTTGGTTTGACCCTTCTCGTGGACCAAATCCCATTCTACATTTCCTAGTCTTGTGTGGAGAGTCACAACTTCCCTATCTTTCTGCTCGATGGTAATCTGCTGAATAATCGCCCGCTCAGTCAGATCCTGGACAGTATCACGTAACTCTACATTATGGTCATATAGCTCATCGTACATCTCAGCATCAATGGAGTTCAGTGGGAACTGCTCTTCTTCCTCTTCGTCTTCCTCCTCAAGATCATCCTCTAGATCAGTCTCAGGTTCATGCTCCTAACCAACAACAGTGATCAACGGAGATGGCTCCCTCTGTACTAATTGCTCCCTAACAACATGATTATCTCGGGGCTCCTCCTCAGTAGGTACTCGGGGTTCCTCCTCCCCAGCTCGACTAGCTCCTCCAACATTCGATATCCTGACAACACATTTCAAGTTTTAGTTACTAAGTCGTACTAATGAGCACATAATTTATCACATATGCACACAAAGTCTTTTATTATCTTCAATGAATTAAGAAATTCATTTCTTAGAACTCGATAAGAGTTTTCCATCATTATATTCCTCCTATAAGGCTACTACCTAAGGTTGTTCCCCCACCTAAGGTTCATAACCTACAGCTATGATACCAACCTGTGACACCCCCAAATCCGGTACTTAAATTTCCACATGATTTGGTGTTCACCATTGAAATATCATATATCTATCTACCCATAATAAATGAAAACATTAATAGATAGAAATCAATCCTCTCCTTAAGGAGTTACATCATCTGAATTAAATACATCAATCCCAGGTCATACTAACCTTATATATTAACTGTGGAAACATAAATAATTTATAGTCTTACACAACATCAACATAAGTCTTAACACATAAGTTCAACATCACATAAAATAACAAGTCTTCATCACTTGTTAATCTTTCCCTTGCCATTACTAGTAGAAGGCTCGTCGGATCTTTCGTTCTTAACTGCAATGTTATTATTACGCAAGAGTGAGCACGATTTTCCACAAGTATAACAATGAATTAACAATATAATAACATGCGAGTGAATCAAAGACTTTTGAAATAAAACTCAACTTTTGAATCAAGAATGAATAACAAGAATCAAAAGAATTTTGAGGGTTATAAGACCTTGTACTATGTCCAAGGTATCAAGGGTTATACTTGAAACCTTTAACAGTCATAAGACTATGGGCTCTTCTTCTCGTACTTAGGGGGATCAGCCCTTAGTACCATACTATGCACAATATCTTAACGCTAACGCATAAGAAATTCCTATACAGGGTTGTTCATCTCAGTTTGACATTAGAGTCTGCACCAAAGGAAGTTTGGTTTGGATAATTTAATAAGAGTTCTGAAATTTAGAACGTACATCAACTATGGACTAGTCGAATCAATAAGGGTTCATTAGTCTAACAAGGTTCAACAATAAATGATATTTAAATTGAATAACAATATCGAGAGGTATACAATAGAACAAGTATTGTATAACAAAATCATACTCTGAAAGATAACTAATCTTTAATATAACAAATTGAACTTGATTTAATAATAACGAGAGTTGCTCGAAGTAATTTATAAGCTTGAATAATGATAACAAGTGGGGTTAGAAAACTTGCCTCGTGCATAGATTACATGTTAATTATACACGTTCCTTGAATTAATCCTACATATCATTTTCATTCACAATACCAGCCAATTATAATGTAACTAGTCATCACAAGTTCATTCTTTTGTCTAAATTTTGGTTACGACTATACTAGTCAAATTACCACACTTATTGTCACATAATACACACTTCGCGAACAATAAGTTAACTATGCATTTAATAATTCAATTCACACATAAATGCGTTATTGACATGTTAAGAATCAATTTTAACATCCCATTATACTTCCAACATATTTTTATGTTCATTAATTTAGGTTACTATCACATTCATGGACTTAAACATTTTAAAACTTCTACTTCTGGACATTCTGGAGAGTGGCGCTACGGCGCCACTTTCACGCTTACTTTCGGTGCTGCGGCATGGCCCGGGCTACGGCCAGGTTACTAGCGCTGCAGCGTGGCTCGCGCTGCGGCGTGGTTCTTGTGCCTGCAGCCGGCGCTGCTGCGTGGCGAACCAGACCCAGAACCTGCAATTCGTACAAATTGCAGAACATGTCAATTTCTACCAATTTCTTAAATCAATACATGAAATTAAGCATACTCAGGCATTATTTTATACACATAACTATTACTTAACCCTTCTAGCATGATTTTAACATGTTAAAACACATAAATTGCAG
Source organism: Panax notoginseng (assembly GCA_016801055.1). Lineage (NCBI taxonomy): Eukaryota > Viridiplantae > Streptophyta > Magnoliopsida > Apiales > Araliaceae > Panax > Panax notoginseng. Next base: position 139,931,653 of record CM029020.1, read on the forward strand.
AATTAAAACTTGTAATTTACTCTTCTTGATGTTTTTGAAACTTTTGAACCCAAAAACATGAAAATCAACACTGCGGTTTCGTTATAACACCGAAGCCGTTCATTTGAAGGTTGTTCTCTTTGTTTTATCATACATAATTACATACAAGTATAAATTTATGATACTACATATGATTAACGCATCAAATTTGGTACGTAAGGCCATATGGCCATATTTTATACTCTGTAATTTGGAGAAAGTATATATACGACATATATTTTTATGAAATTGATGATATGGAATATACGATATATAGTAAAACATGTTATATTAAACATCTTATCACATATATCACATAATCATACCCTTTTCCCATTTATAAAGGTTTTAACAAAACGTGAAGCTATTTTCTTATAAACTTAAACAACGTAATTAAAAATTGGGTTGAAAAAATTACCCAAAGCGTAGATGAATAGAGATGAAAACCCTTTTTCAAGTACTTCTTCAATCACAGAGTTTCTCACAAAAATCCTTTGAATTCTCTGTGAAAATTCTCAAATTATCTCTAACTATTTTCCAGACTTAGCAAAAAAAATGAAAATAAAGAAGATGTATACGATTTTTATAAAAAGAAACTGAGCGCAGAGTGGTGGTCAGTTACCTAGTAATGGTTAACTGCTCTCAACCTCCACTAAGGCCTCGTTTGGCAAGCCTTAAATGGTTCAAAACCATTTAATTTAATAAATCCTTTATATCATAGTTTAATAATGTCACACCCATTTATACAATAAATCAAATATCTTATTTATTTTAATTTAAATAAAATATTATAATTTCTCATTAATTCACATAAGCACATAATTAATTTTTTCATTTATTAATTATGTCAATTATTAAATATCTAATTAATTATTAAATAAATTAAGATAACATTATGCTTATTAAATATTTCATTTAATTCAATCAACTCACATAAATACATAATCTAAGTAATAAATATTCTCCACATTAATTTAATAAATATCACTCATTTAATTAAATTAATCTATCACAACTTCATCAATTAATTATTTAATCTAATAATTAAATCATCGAGAAATATTTATTTAATTCAATAAATATTAAAATTAAAGTACAAAATCTCGTTCGTCACAGCAAGTCACCTCGACAAGCAAGTTGTCTGACGGTGATGCAAGCCAAAAAGTTATTGAGACAAAGATGTGTAGGATACTTGGTCTACATTGTCGATACACAGAAGAAGAGTGCGAAGTTGGAAGAGATACCGATCATAAGAGATTTTGCAGACGTATTTCCAGATAATTTGTCCGGTCTTCCACCGGATCGACAAATCGAGTTTGTGATTGATTTACTACTAGGAACGGCCCCGATATCTAAAGCACCATACAGAATGGCCACGGTAGAGATGAAAGTGTTGATGGTATAATTGTAAGAATTGCTTGACAAGATGTATATTCAACCGAGTGCTTCGCCATGGGGAGCACCGGTCTTGTTTGTTAAGAAGAAAGACGGATCGATGCGGCTTTGCATTGATTACCGAGAATTGAATAAGGTCACGATTAAAAATAGGTATCCATTGCCTAGGATCGATGACCTGTTCGATCAGTTAAAGGGAGCGAGATATTTCTCGAAGATAGATTTGAGAAGTGGTTATCATCAGCTAAAGGTGAAGTCGGAGGATGTACCAAAAACATCGTTCAGGACTCAATGCGGTCATTACAAGTTTCTGGTAATGTCTTTTGGTTTAACCAATGCACCTGCAGCGTTCATGAATTTGATGAACATAGTGTTTAAACCATTCTTAGATAAATTTATGGTGGTGTTTATTGATGATATATTGGTATTTTCCAAAACCAAGGAGGAACATGTTGAACACTTAAGAGTGACATTGGAGACATTGAGAAAAGAGAAGTTGTACGCTAAGTTCTCAAAATGTGAGTTTTGGTTGGAACGTGTACAGTTTCTCGGTCACGTTATTGATAAGGACGGAATTTCGATAGATCCATCAAAGGTTGAAGCTGTAATAAATTGGGATCAGACGAAGACACCGTCAGAAGTGAGGAGTTTCTTAGGATTGGCAGGTTATTACAGACGTTTTATTCAAGACCTTTCCAAGATCGCGACTCTGTTGATGAATTTAACTAGGAAAGCGGTAAAGTTTGTTTGGATAGAGAAGTTTGAGGAAAGTTTTCGAGAATTGAAAAAGAGGTTGAGTTCAGCACCTGTGTTGTCATTACCTGATGATACGGGAAATTTTGTGGTGTATAGTGACGCATCGCATAAAGGACTAGCCTGTGTACTTATGCAGAACGGCAGAGTTATTGAGTATGCATCACAATAGTTGAAAGATTATGAAAAAGGGTATCCGACTTATGACTTATAGTTAGCGGCGGTGATGTTTGCCCTGAAGATTTGGAGACATTATCTTTATGGAGAGAGGTGTGAGATATATACCGACCATAAAAGTCTGAAGTATATCTTTACACAAAAAGACTTGAATAAGAGGCAGAGAAGATGGTTGGAGCTGATCAAAGACTATGACTACGAGATTTTCTATCATCCTAGAAAGGCGAATGTTGTTGCTGATGATTTGAGTATGAAAGGATGAAAGAAGTTAATGATGTTAACTGCTCAAGAGAAGCTAGTGTCGAAAATGGCTAAAATGGAGTTGGAAATTAAATATCCGACAGAAGCCGACAAAAAATTATTCCAGTTGGGGAACAGTTCAACGTTGGTGAATAAGGTGAAAAATGCACAACTTCAGGATGAAGACTGCAAAAAAATAAAACAGAAAATATCTGAACGTGAGGAAAATAAATTCAAAGTCGATTCGGAAGGGTTACTTCAATTCGATGGGAGAATTTGGGTTCCGCCAGTACTAGAAGTTAAAGAGAAAATTCTGAGTGAAGCTCACAACTCAAGATATTCGATTCACCTTAGGAGTACAAAGATGTATCAGGATCTTAGACATCATTTTTGGTGGCCGAATATGAAGAGGGATGTGACTGAATGAGTGGCAAAATGCTTAATGTGTCAGAAAGTTAAAGCTGAACATCAAAGGCCAAGTGGATTGTTACAACCGTTAGAGATACCAGAGTGGAAATGGGAGCATATCACAATGGATTTTGTGGTAAGTTTTCCAATGACCTAACAAGGTTATGATGCCATTTGGGTGATTGTCGACCGACTGACGAAGTCAGCACACTTTTTGCCGATCAAGCTTCGATTTACCCTAGATTGGTTAGCAAAACTGTACGTGAAGGAAATCGTTTCAAGACACGATGTACCTGTGTCCATTGTATCAGACAAAGATCCACATTTCACATCCAATTTCTGGAGACGATTACAAGAATGTTTGGGAACACAGCTGAGAATGAGCACAGCGTACCATCCTCAAACCGACAGACAGAGTGAGAGAACCATCCAAACACTAGAGGATATGCTCATAGCATGTATTATGGATTTCAAGGGAAATTGGGATGACCATCTACCTTTGGTGGAATTTGCTTATAATAATAGTTATCATGCTAGTATTGGCATGCCGCCTTACGAAGCGCTATACGGTAGGAAGTGCAGAACTCCTTTATGCTGGGATGAGGTAGGCGAACATCAGTTATTGGGTCCAGAATTAGTACAATAGAGTGTCGAGATCATCAAAGTGATTCGAGCAAGATTGATAGCTGTATAGGATAGACAGAAGAAATATGCCGATCAACATCGACAGAATCGAAAATTCGATGTCGGTAGTTATATTTTCTTAAAAGTGTCTCCCTGGAAGGGGAAAATTAGATTTGGTAAGAAGGGAAAATTAAGCCCTAGGTTTATAGGACCTTTTGAAGTGCTTCGAAGAGTTGGTGAAGTAGCGTACGAGGTAGCTTTACCTCCAGAGTTAGAGCATATTCATAATATTTTCCATGTATCAGTATTGAGGCCATATAAGCCTGATTATAAGCATGTTATTGAATATGAGCCCTTACAGTTTGAGAAGGTTTGTTATATGAAGAAGTCCATATTCAAATTGTTGACAGAAAAGTGCAAGTACTGAGGAATAAAGTGATACCTTCTTTTAAGGTAATCTGGAGGAACCACAATGTTGAGGAAGCTACGTGGGAACTTGAAACTGTTATAATGAAGAATTATCCTCAGTTGTTTGCTTGATTTTGCATAGCAATTCTGGGGACAGAATCTTGTTAACGAGGGAAGAATGTAACGAATAAATATTTTGAGTTGTGATTATGGGGACAAAATTCTTTTAAGGAGGGAAGGATGTAACGATCGAGAAATTTGTAATTTAATTTAAATATTTATGGAATTAAATAAATATTTTAAGTAATTTATTTATTGAGGAAAATAAATAATTGATGAATTGTGCTGAATTAATTTAGTAACTAAATGGATTAATGATAATTAAATTGAGTGTTGATAATTTTATCTGAAGGATTTAATTTAAGGAAAATAATTAAATTAAATCAATTGCTTAATATTTAAGAAAATAATTAAATTAAATGAATTGTTTAATTTAAAGGAAATAAATAAAATAAATAAAGTGATGTTTCTAATTTATTAATTAAATTAGATATATAATTATTTAATTATCTATTATAAGCATAATTATAATAAGAATATAATTATTATAATTATAAATTATAAGCTATTAAAATGGATTACATGTGTGACAAGTGTAACTATATGATATAAATATTATTTAAATAATCTAGTATGGGGAATTAGTGTATAACCAAACGTAGCCTTATGGCTTTTGGGTTATTTTAGCTGACGCAAACCTTTGGCTTATTTTACCTGACGTTAGTGGGGGAAGTGGGAGTCAGTTTATAATTCCTACACGTCTATTGTTCTAAGGCTAAGTTCAGAGAGAAGGAAACATAGAGTGTTGAGAGAGAGCTTGGAAGAGAGAATCACAGAGAATTTGGAGAAGAAAAGAGTTGTTCTGAGATTGTCAAGAGAAAGAGAAGGGTTGCTAATTGTTCTTTCTAATCAAGGTATAACCTACTTTAATTTTAACTATTAAGTTTTGATATTGTTGTTGAAAATGGATTTATATGTATTATTATTTTTATAGAGTCTATTATTGGTATGTATATAAAAGGGGTTGCAATCAAACACGTGAAATTGAATTGTAAGAAGGGAATATAACTAACAGTGTTCATATTTGAAAAAAATAGTCTTAGTAAGTACCCAATTTCATGCCTTATATGAGTTGTAATATGTGAATTGAAGTTAGATTGTGATAATATGTTAAGAAACGAAAGCGGCGTAGTTCGAATCGTGTCAAATGATTAAGAAACGAATTCGTGGAGATCGAATTCGTTAAAAGTATAAAAATGAGGAAATTTGGGGAAAAAATATAGTTTTAATTCTTCAAAATGATGTTTATATAATGTTTTTATATATAGAATGGTGTTTAGCATGTGTAACTATAATATGACAAAGTGTTAGATGCTGAAGTTGGGAGATTTTCTCTAGAATTGGGATTTTTGGCCAAAGCAGAGTCTGATTTCGAGCTTCTGCAAATACTGGAATTGAGGCATCGCGCGGGTGCGCTGTCTGTCGCGCGGGCGCGCTGCATATGGGCGCGGGCACGGGCTCGCGGTTACCCAGTGTATTATTGACACGGCCGCGCCAGTAGCGAGTCACAGATAGTGAAGTCTGCTACTTCTGCAGACTTTGGTCATTCGTTATAACATGGCTTAATGATTATGTTAACGTGTTAAATGTGTAAAAACAAGGTTAAAGCAGAAGTATATCTTGTGGTTAGTAATTCTAAAATGCAAAGTTAGTAAGAGGTGAAAATGATATGTATGATTTAAGGAACTTGGTGAGCAATGAATAAGTGTTGAGAAATGTACACCAGTGGTTCTAAAATATGTATGGTAATAAAAGACTGTGCTAAAATGATAAGATTAGCTAGAATTGTACATGTTATGGTATGTAAACATATCTAATAGATATTGTGATTCCACTAAATGTGTAGGGTAATTGGCGAACATTATACTTGTGTGGCTTACGCTTGAGGCAAGTTTTTTACCCTAAACTTTTATTGAGCAAGTTTATTTACCCTATCTTAATTACAATTACGGATGTTTCATAGCTATGCTATCTTTAAGTTGAGCAATCTATTCATTCCTAAATTTTACATTGAAGTTAAGCAAGCCTTTTAATTCTATCTAGTGTATGATTGTACAACCTCTTGTAACCTAATTCGTTACATCGAGCGAGCTGTACTGTCCTTGTTATCATTCGAAGCATATGATTGTTCTAATACATTGATTCAAAGGGGATTGTTCTAACTCTTTTGAATATAGCACTTTGTATGTATATCGTGTTTATTCAATTATATATTGTTGTTATTCGATCTTTGATCTTGATAATCTTGTTCAATTCTATATTGATTATATTAAGCCCTTATTGATTGAATTAGTCTACTATGGAATAATGTTCTAAAATTCTAGAACCACTGATAAGTTAGTTCCGAGCTAAACTTTCGTTAGTGCGGAAATTCTAAATTCAAGCTGAGACGAACAACCCTAATATAGGGGATTTTCGTACGTGTAACGTTTAGATGTTTGTTCACAATACATGGTACAAAGGGTTGATCCCCCTAAGTACGCTAAGCAGGGTCTATACAGTCTAATGACTGCTAAGGTTAAGGTAATAATACCTATATACCGGAGACATAGTTCGTGGTCATAAGACCCTCAGACATTGATTTCGAACTTGTTATCTATATTTTTATTTGTAGAACAAGTTCCTTATTGTTCAACTTTCGTTGTTCACTCTCATGTTACTATCATTGCAACTTTCTATGTCAGTGAGCATTTGTTTGCTCACTCTTGCAATTAACACTGCAGCTAAAGTGGAGAAAGTTGATGAGCCGTCTACTAGCAAAGGAAAGGGCAAATTGTCTAAGTGCTGAAGATTTATGAGAAATTATTTAAATATTTTATGTTTCAAGACTTGTTTTATTTTAAGATGTATTCCGTAAACTAATGTAATAATTTTAAGGTTAGATTACTTGGGATTATTTTGAGATGATGATGTAACCCTTTAATGGGGAAGATTATTGTTAAAGTTATTTAAATTATGTCTTTATCCTTTATGATGGGTAGTTACATGTAATGGTTTTGGATAGTGAACACCAAATCCTGTGGGAATGGAATACCTAGATTTGGGGGTGTCACATCACGTGCCCTACACAATTATATAACCATACACATCAACTATTAGTCACATAGCAACGCATGATAATTGTAATGTAAACTTTACTTTACCTCCCATAACCTTTCTTATTAATCAATACACAATGTTCAATTTGATTGTGTTAACTTTCGATTTATATCTCACTATATTTCATACTCGAAGTTCATTTAAGTGTTTAAGTATTTCTAGGAATCATTATTGGTTTTATATTAACCCCATTTTATATCTTATAATATTCATTTCATTTGACTTAAAACACTTTTTACGTTCATTAACACTTGTCACGGCATTTTGACGTTTATTCGTCACACGCCCGATTTATCTCTCTTGTGTATGCTTAGTATGCTTATACAACTTATCTAATACATCATTTATCAACGTTAAGCATCATTATATTTACTAATATTCATGTTTTATAACTTAGAACAACATCTTTTATTATCAGAAACACTTCACTTGCATACATGCATGCCTGACGCCCTCCGATTGCCTCCGAAAATACAATAGTCCCACAAATGACCATTTTGACCCTTTCTAGTGACCTCAAATTTAAAACCTTAAAGAACAAAAGTTGTAGGTCTATTCGTCCTCGTTCCAGATCATCTTGAATCGCCTCAATCGGAGTTCGTATGAAAAAGTTATGACCGTTTTACCAAAACAGGTCAAAGCAGTCACACTTGACCTACTTTGGGCGCGCTCGCGCTCCTGAGTGGAGCACCCACGCTCGGCCTCGCCCAGTTTACAGTTTTTGCCATAACTTTCTCGTTTTAAGTCTGAATTAGTTGGTTTTTTATTCTATAGACTCGTAATCCATAGAACTACAACATACTAAAATTATAACGATTTATAAAAACATTAACCAACCTAAAATTTGACCCAAAACACATGTTCATACTCTATTTTCATGTTTTAAACACATTTAGCGAATTCGATCGCCACGGCTTCGTTACTTAACCGATTAACATGATTTAAACTACGCCACTTTCGTTTCTTAACATGCTAACATAATCCAACATCAATTTACAGATTATAACAAGAATTGACCACGAAATTTTGTACTTTCTAAAGCCAATTTTCATGTAAAAACACTGTTATATAATTTTCTTCCTACAAACCAAATTACATGAATTTTTATCATCAAACAACACTCACATGTGATAATTAACAGAGTATAAACCCTTCATACATATATATGTATCAATTCAACACAATTATCAATAGAAATTTCAAAAACAAGGGTTAACATTAGAGTAGGTTATACCTTGTTCCTTTGATTGTTTGCTAGCAAAGAGATGATGATTAGGTTTAAAAATTCTCCTTCAATCACAGTGATTCCTCTCTTGCTCTCTCTCCAAACTCTCTGTGTTTCACTATGTTCCTCTCTTCCAAACTCTCTGACTATAGTCTTAGGAAGAAAAGAACGTGTAAAAATAAACTGAAGCTACCCACGTACTTCAGTTATAAAATAATACGCCTTCATCAGTTAAATTAGACCAAAGGCCACAAGGCCTTGTTTCGCCACACACCAACTCCCCCAAACTAGATTATTTTAATAATATTATATTATATAGTTTCATGTGTCACAACTTTAGTTAATTTAAATAACACATAATAATAGTAATTAATAATAATTATAATCTCATTATAATTATACTTATAATTAATAAATAATTACATATATCAAATTTAATTAATAAATTAGATTTAAATATTACTTTATTTAATTTATTTATTCCCTTTAATATTAAACAATTCATTTAATTTAATTATTTCATTAAATTAAATCTTCAAAGAATAAAATTTCCCTTTGCTTTAACTTAATTATCATACAAACGTAACTAAATTATTATACAATAATTTCATAAATTATTTATTTTTCTCAATAAATAAATTATTTAAAATATTTATTTAATTCAATAAATATTTAAAATAATTACCAAATTCATTTAATTTCTTCAATAGTTAACTTAACTATTAAACCTCACTTTCCTAATATATATATATATATATATATATATATATATATATATATATATATATATATATATATATTCATACCAGATCACATATTTCAAAGTATATAGCACGTATATATACATATTCAAACTCAAAACATCTCATAATAAAAATTTTAATTATTAAATTCATATTTTAATAACTTATAAAAATTTGGGTTGTCACAAGTGGCGTATGAGGTAGCTCTACCTCCTGAACTGGAACATATTCACAATGTGTTTCATGTGTCAGTGTTGCGTCTGTACAAGCCAGATTACAAGCATGTGATATCCTATGAGCCGATTCAAGTCGAGAAGGACTTATCGTACGAGGAGGTTCCTGTAGAAATTTTGGATAGGAAAGAGTAGAAATTGAGAAATAAGGTTATACATTCTGTCAAAGTCCTATGGAGAAACCACAATGCTGAAGAAGCTACGTGAGAGATTGAAGAAAAAATGAGGAAGAATTATCCGAATCTTTTTGAGTAACCTTAATGAAATTCCGGGGACGGAATTCTTATAAGGAGGGGAGAATGTAATAACCAAGAATTTCTGTGGTACATTGTAAATAAATATATTAAATAATTTATAATATATTATGTATGATTATGTGAATAATGTGCTATAATATTTATAGGAAGTCTCACTAGTAAGTTAAATAAGTTAGTCAACTAACCTAAGTATTTTAATAAACTAGAAAATAGATTTAAGGTGTTAAACCCTAATTAAACACTCAATAAACTTGAATAAGACAAGTCTATTTGTGTTATGTAAGTTAATTAACATTATTGATTGATGAGAATGTGTAAATATCAATAATAATGAGTAATAGTTCGTGTGATAATAGGATTAATATTACTAAGGATGACATGTAATTTAAACAAGCCCAATAATTTATTTAAGCATTTGACTTGTAGATAATTTGATTGTTAAGCTAGTCCAATATTAAATTTAATGGGCAAGTATGCTAGTAGCACAATTATTTAATTGTGGAAGCCCAAGTTCATGTTAATTAGTAAGCCAAACTAGTTAATTTCAAGCCCAAGACATCTAATATTATGGCCCAACTTATAGTCCAATTAATGAGGGACATGTTGGACTTTTAATTTATTAAATAAAGAATTAAAAAGAAAACAAATTTAGTGCAAAGAGTGGCCGCATGGCCGGCCAAGCAAGGAGGGGAAAAGGGGGGATGAATGTCATCATTGCATACTCCTAATTTTCCAAAGATAAGTACAAGATGGGCTAGGTGTCAACTTTAGTATGGAGCCACCCTATTTTGCCAAGATTAAAAGTTATATGGAGAGAGAAGGGAAGAGATATGCTAGTAAATAATGTATAGATATACTAATGTATCTATAGATATTTTTTTCTCCAACACTTAATCCCATTCTCTTTCATCTATTATTTTATTTTATCTTACTTTCTCTTAAGCTAGCAAAGCAAAAACATAAGAGAGAGAGGGAGGGAGAGAAATTCGGTGGAGAGGAGGAGAGAGAGGAAGGAGATACACCATTGATGCACCCAAAGTTTACCTTCTACTTTGGAAGAGAAAGAAAGTGTGCTCAAGATGAAAACTACACTAGCTTATTTTATTATTTTGTTTAATTTTGGTTAGTTAAGGTTTAGGATATTGAGGTCTAAAACCCTCTATCTACGTGTTTTATATGGTTTCATATATGGTTCTAACATATTTGAGTGTTGGAAAGTAAATCAAAAGGAATGAAATGAAACTAGTTTTGTTTTGCTAGAAAACTATAGTTTTTTTCACTTCCTTTGATCGACTACCATTTTTGATCTACACCTTCTTTTTGTGATCCGTCAAAAAGGGGTGATAGATATATAAGTTAACTACTAAACTCAAGTGGTAGCATTCAAAAATGTTGACTACACAAGTTGTAGCAGTTGTTTTAGCAAAAACAGTTTTGTCTTTAGAATGAAAAACAAACTATTTTTGGACAGTCAATGCTAGGGGTATTTTTGTCATTTTTTTTGGTATTTAAAAATTTTGAAAAAATTTGGGATGATAATATGATGAGTTATCTTTCAAATCCAAGTGGAATCACCGAAAAAGGAGTTGTAGATTTTCGTATGAACTGATTTTAACAAAGTAGGTAAAAGAGGAAAAGTCCAAAAACAAACTGCCCAAGATTTTGCAAAGGCAGTTTCAGCCACTTAATTTATGGACTAAATTCCGGCCTTTTGGGATAAGAAAATATATGACATAAAGTAGCTTCTGTCCAAAAAAATGAGCTCATTCCGACTTAAAATGACCTAGTTATGACCATTTCAATATTTGGGTTTTTCGGACGAAAATTGCTATAACCGGAGTTCTATAACTCCGATGGCCACGAAATTTAAACTGGAGCGTCATGTTAACATGTAGAAGATTATGCCAAGAGATGAGAATTTCTGGAGTTGAGCATGATGGGCTAATTTCTTAAGCCACTCACTAAAAATGATTTTTTAAAAATACTAAAAGAAATTGAAAAATTACGAAACAATACTTTGGTGTATGAAATACATGTATATAGGTATGGCCAAAAGATAGAAAAATAATAAGTTAATTTGGTATTTTTGTAAAGTAGATATGGAATCCAGCTTGCTGGATTGAAAAATAATTGAATCCAGGCTTGCTGGATTGAAGGATTTGAAATCCAGGCTTGCTGGATTTAAGGATTTAGAATCCAGGCATACTGGATTGGAAGTTTGTTGAATCCAGTTTGCTGGATTAGCCAATCCAGGTGGCTGGATTGCATGTTTTAATAATCTAAACTATGATGTTAGTATTCAGCTTACCAGATTATAAGGAAGAGCTAATAAAAGGAAAAGTGCAGGAACAGAGAATAAAAATGCTTATGTATTATATTATATTATGTACATTGGTAATGTAAACCTTTTGTATTACTGAGGGTAACTTAATTAAGGTATGTATAAGTTAAGGTTAATAGACCTTGGGATAATGTTGAAAGACTTTATTATAATGAACAATGTATGTTTTTTATTCCGAAATAGTTTATAGAATGCTTATGATGATGATGGATTGTGAGCACCAAATTCGGGGTTTGAGAACTCGGATTTGGGGGTGTCACAGCTTGTCCCAAGGAACGTACATTGAATCGATACTAAAGAGGTTTAGCATAAAAAATTCCAAGAGAGGTCTCATGCCGATGAGCCATGGAATACATCTCTCCAAGAAACAGTCCCCAAAGACACCTAAGGAGAGAGACTGTATAAGTAAGATTCCTTACGCTTCAGCAATAGGATCTATCATGTACAGTATGATATGCACTAGACCGAATGTCGCTCATGCACCTAGTGTAACAAGCAGATATCAGTCGAGTCCAAGAGAATAGCACTAGAAGACAGTGAAAAATATCCTAAAGTACTTAAGAAGAACTAACGATGTATTTCTTGTCTACAGTGGGTTTGAATTGAAACTAGAGGGCTTCACAGACTCAAGTTTTCAAATAGACCAATATGACAATAAATCCATTTTAGGGTATAAGTTTACCTTGAAAGGTGGCGCGGTGAGTTGAAAAAGTTTCAAACAACAAATAGTTGCTGATTCAGTGATTGTGACGCCCCCAAATTCAGACACTCGTATCTTGAATTTAGTTTGTCACGTACTAATTCTAAAATCACACTAAAATTATCAACAACGAAAGTAATAGAATAATTTACATTGATATAATATAAAAATTCGCGTCCCAAGGTACCGTAACCATTACTACAACAATCCAGTGATTAAACTTAAACATATATTAATCAGCCTTAATACATCATAATTAGCATAAAAATAATAATACTACTACTCTTAAAGGACTAAGCTATTCTATAACCTTGCTATTTCCCTTGTTCTTTCCCAATGTACCGCCTTGCTCTGCCTTAACTATAATGGTTTTAGGGAAGCGAGAATGAGTAACAAATTAGCCCAGCAAGTAATATAGCAATAAGAATAAGTAGTTATAACGTTTGAATCTTCCAAAGTATAACAGTAAATGATAGTTCAAGGATATCAAGAAATGTCAAGAGTGTTCAATAAGTGTTGCTATAGGCTGAAGGATAACAACAATATTTCAAGGTTTATTAAGAATGAACACTGAGCAATCACTAAGGACTAAGAACTCTTACTAGAATAAACAGTATTATACTGTAAACCCAATATAAACGAGTACAACAGGTGATCAGCCTAAAGTACCCTACATTATGCATAACATTTAATCATACTCATGTGCGCACGTCGATTCCCCGACAATATAAAATTTCCCCTTTTTAAGAGGGTTGTTCATCTCAGTAGATTTACAAGAGTCTGCACCAAGTCAATTGGTTTGGATAGCTTTCTAACATATGATAATAGTCTAACTGAATCAAAAGCTTAGACAACTTTTATAATGCATTTAAGAACAATAAGTTCAATGCTCGCAATAATGTCAAGGTATACAAATGATTTCCAAATAATAATAGATATTTACTCAATATAAGTATGGCAACAATTCGGATTATACAATATACAATGTAAAGAATTTAGAAAAACTTGTATCCAACATGAGAATCAAACGAAGTTAGAGAACTCGCACAAAATCCAAAGTTGTGGGAGTTAGAAGACTTGCCTTTAGCGTTGATTATCACTTATAGCATAAAATCACTTCAATGAACTATGTTATCCTATTTATGTATGTATAGGTATTCATTAGTCATACACCTTGACGTACATATCCACATACATTTATCACACATATTTAAACTCATGTAGTTTATACATAGTCAAACTCATAAATGTATAATTCACACTGTTCTTACTTTTGAAAATCTTTAGTACTATATGCTCATCTTTTATTTGTATTTGAAAAATATCCCTTACTTCATGTATTTTTAAGTCGTTTCACATATTAAAGAACCTTTAAGCTAGTTTTGGCTCTTTATTAAAGTTACTCATACATTTTCATTTTTCAAAGTTAAAAGAGCTAGTTATATCAATTACTAACTATAGTATTCATTAAACCACATAATATTTCTGAACAACTTCTTTCTACACATGCTTGTATATATTAGATTTGGTTGTATAACTTTCTACTTAAAACTCTTTTAGTTCATGTTTGCGTTAGTTTATAAAGTGTCTAACTAGATGTGTGCACATGTTGATTATCTCTAGAGGCATAAAACATCTTATCATAGTTGTTCAAAAGTTCACAATATATGTCGTAGAGTTCTCAACTCAATTGGTTTTCAATTATCAAGATTTCATGACAAACAACTACACATGCACAGCACGTTGAGTCTACATTTCATATGTATTTACGAGACTAACTAAACTATAAACATATGCTTAAAAGGTTAGATTCGAAAAGGTTATGATTCAAACTCTAAACCTACTAAAACATCTTGCAATATGCACTGACACATGTTTAAGAAGTATGTATGTTGTTGAAGTTAAGTGACGTTAAGACTTCTTGCATCAAATAATCAAAACAAAACAACAACAAAAATCAGTTACTGCAGCACCCCCCCCCCCCGCCGGGGCGGGCATTTACACTACAAGACCCCCCGCTGGGGCGGGTATGTCCCCTGCTAAACATCTCCCCCCCCCCCGCTGGGGGAGGGGCATTATACACAGCATGACCCCCGTCGGGGCGGGTATGATTGATGCTTTAAGAACACAGGCATTCCCTATTCGAGCTATTATGCAATTTTTAACCCAACGACCGTCCAAACAACAATGTAATGATGTATAATTGATATAAACTTGCTACAAAACATCCCTAGCATGCTTCTAACAATCCTAAACATATAAACAATTAAATTCAAGGACCAATTCAAGATTTTTGCCATTTTTTCAGAGTTTAACATATTTAGCAATTCTCTTCACTACGGATTCATTACTTGACCAATTTACTTCGTTTAACTTTCGTTGATTTCGCATTTAACCATATTAACAATGTCTAACATTAATTCACACATTCTAGCATGCTTCAACCATAAACTTTTCAACTCAAAACAAGTGTTTTTGTACTTTTGGAAGAACTTTGCAAAACTTGAATGTACGAACATATAGAGGAATGTTACCTTCTCTAAAGTTGAATTGCTACTCTAGCTTCAATTTGCAGATAATATAAGCTCAACCCAACCACACTCACACACAATGGCCTATTATGTGAAGAAGAAAATAGAGTGACACTCAATTTGGGACACTACCAATACTCAGCATTTGCAAGTCATTACTTAGCATACTTAGGTTTATTTGATATATGTCCATAATTAAGCACACATATATTCCCACTCCTCAATTACACATAGAATTATATAATCCATGTACATTGGTTTATTTCAAATAATATCTACCCTAGACTAGGATATAATTTAATTTGGTACCAATATTACTTCTTATTCCAATTTTACATAGATATTAAAATAATTACTTATTATTAATTATTTATTTAATCAAAGTTATTTTCTCTCATAGGTTTAAAATACCCATTTAATTATTCCCACACATATCTTGATGTCACATAAAACTTTTTCACACAACTTAATAATTTACATAAGTTAAGCTTACTTTTATCACACATAATCCTTATTTACATTCCAATGTCACACCTCATTTTATACTTGAACGAAAAACCTTATTATATATGATTTCTCCATACATGTTATTGTTCATGATATTAGGAATTAGTCAATCACATTATTTAATTATTTGTTTATTACTAGTACCAATTAATTTAATTCATTTCATCATTAATTAAATTAGTACTTTCTCATTTCACCACCTTGCCACACTAGGCATAATTTCACAAGCTTAAACTAAGTTTCTCATCGCTTCTGCTGCATTGCTTAATTAACACATGCTTAGTTAATTAAATTAATTACCACAACTCATGCAAATATTATATATATTTATATTCAAATAAATATGCAAACAATCTTTATTCTCAATATTATAATTTATTAAAATTCGCGAGTATTACATCTTTCCCCCCCTTATAAGAATTATGTCCTCGGAATTGTACAAGGTTACACAAATAAATAGGGATAATCCCTTCGCATCTTATCTTCTAATTCCCACGTGGCCTCTTCGGTATCGTGGTTTCGCCAAACCACTTTTACAGAAGATATAATTTTATTCCTCAACGTTTGCTCTTTCCTATCTAGTATTTGAATAGGAATTTCCTCATACGTTAAATTTTTCTCAACTTGAATGGGCTCGTAGGAGATCACTTGTCTATAGTCTGGCTTGTATAGACGTAACACCGAAATGTGAAACACGTTGTGGATGCGTTCTAATTCGGGTGGTAATGCAACTTTGTATGCCACTTCGCCCACTTTTTTTAAACTTTTGAACGGTCCTATGAACCTCAGACTCAATTTCCCTTTCTTTCCGAATCTGATCTTTCTCTTCCAGGGAGACACCTTCAAAAACATAAAACTTCCAACTTCAAAGTCTCGGTTCTAACGATGCAAATCGGCGTACTTCTTTTGGCAATCTTGAGCTATTACTAATCCGGCCCTTATCGTTGTTACCACGTCAACCGTTTGTTGAACTAATTCTAGTCCCAAAAGTCATCGTTCTCCGACTTCGTCCCAACACAGTGGTGTTCTGCATTTTCTCCCGTAAAGAGCTTTATATGGCGGCATACCAATACTCGCATGATAGCTATTATTGTAAGCGAATTCTATCAATGGTAAATGGTCATCCCAATTGCCCTTGAAGTCCATCACGCAAGCTCTAAGCATATCCTCCAACATTTGTATGGTTCGTTCACTTTGCACGTCAGTTTGAGGGTGATACGCAGTACTTAATCTCAACTGAGTTCCCATTCGTTCCTGCAAACTTTTCCAAAATTTTGACGTGAAATGCAAATCTCGATCGAAGACAATCGACACCGGCACTCCATGTCGCGATACAATTTCCTTTACATATAAATTTGCTAACTGGTTCAAATTGAATCGGATCTTGATGGGTAGAAAATGAGCTGTCTTTGTTAGTCGGTCCACGATAACCCAAATAGCATCATAACTCTTCTGTGTAATCGAAAGTCCAACCACGAAGTCCATCGTAATGTGCTCCCATTCTCATTCTGGTATTTTCAGTGGTTGAAGTAATCCACTTGGCCTTTGATTTTCTGATTTGACCCTTTGACAAGTAAGACATCTACTAACGCATTCTGCAACTTCCCTTTTCAAATTAGGCCACCAAAAGTGGTGTCGAAGATCCCGGTACATCTTTGTGCCTCTTGGATGAACAGAGTACGTAGTATTATGCGCTTCGTGCAAGATTTCCTCTCTCAGCTCGGTTACAACCGGCACCCATACTCGACCCTCAAATCTTAATATACCATCCTTATCTACTTTGAACTTTTCTTCCTCATTTCCTACTATTCTCTTCCTTATCTTCTCACATTCTTCATCTTTCTCTTGTGCTTCCTTTATTCTATCCAATAATATCGGGTGAGCTTCCATCACGAATAATTTTCCTTCTGCTTCTTTCGGTTCTTCCACCTCTATTTCTAACTTTTCCATTTCTCTTATTAATTCCTCTTGAGTTGTCAATCTAAATAACTTCTCCCTTCCTTTTCTACTCAAATCGTCGGCTACTACGTTTGCTTTCCTCGGATGATAAAGAATTTTGCAGTCGTAATCCTTGCTTAATTCCAACCACCTTCTTTGTCGCATATTCAACTCCTTCTGTGTGAAGATATATTTCAGACTCTTGTGGTCTGTGTATATCTCACAATTTTCTCCATACAAATAATGCCTCTAAATCTTTAAAGCAAATACTACCGCTGCTAACTCCAAGTCATGGGTAGGGTATCATTTTTTAAAATCTTTCAACTGTCGTGACGTATATGCAATGACCTTGCCATATTGCATTACCACAAAACCAAGTCATCTATGCGACGCATCACTATACACTACAAATCCTCTTGTATCATCCGATAATGATAATACAGGCACTTCACTCAACCTCCTCTTCAATTCTTGAAAACTCTCCTCGCATTTGTCCGTCCACACGAACTTCACCGTCTTCCTCGTTAGATTGGTCAGCGGGGTTGCTATCTTAAAAAAATCTTGGATAAATCTCTGATAGTACCCAGCTAAACCTAAGAAACTTCTTACTTCTGTTGGCATCCTTGGTTGTTCCCAGTTACTTATCACCTCCACTTTTGCAGGATCCACGAAAATTCCATTTTGATCTATCACGTGTCCTAAAAACTGAACCTTCTCCATCCAAAATTCACATTTCAAAAATTTAGCGTACATCTTTTCCTTTCTCAAGGCTTCCAATACCATCTTCAGATGTTCGACATGCTCTTCTTTAGTTTTTGAATAAATCAAAATGTCGTCAATAAACACTACTACGAACTTATCTAAGTATGGCTTGAAAACTCGGTTCATCAAGTCCGTGAATGCTACCGGAGCATTAGTTAACCCAAATGACATCACTAGAAATTCGTAATGTCCGTAACGTATTCGAAACGTCATCTTTGGTACGTCCTCCTCTCGCACTTTCAACTGATGATAACCCGTTCATAAGTCTATCTTGGAAAACCACTTTGCTTCCTTCAGTTGATAGAAAAGGTCGTCTATCCTCGGCAATGGATATCTATTCTTAATCATGACTCGGTTCAACTCCTAATAGTCAATACAGAGCCTCATCGATCCATCCTTTTTCTTTACAAACAACATCGGTGCTTCTCAAGGAGACACACTTGGCCGAATGTAACCCTTATCTAGCAACTCTTGCAATTGTATCATCAATTCCTTCATTTCCACTGGTGTCATACGATATGGGGCTTTCAAAATCGATGTCGTTCCTAGTGCTAAGTCTATTACGAATTTGATTTCTCTGTCTGGCGGAAGACCAGGCAGATCGTCTGGAAACACATCTTGAAAATCTTTGACTATTGATATATTCTTCATTTCTACTCCCTTTTTTTGAGTATCTACTATATAGGCTAAATAACCTACACATCCTTTCTTTAACAATTTCTTACCCTACATCATTATAAGGCAACACGATTGCTTGAGCAATGAGCTACCATAAAACACTGCCTTAGACTGATTTGAAGTCTAAAGGTTCACACTCTTCTCCTGACAATTGATTATCGCAGCGTGGTTGGATAACCAATTCATTCCTAATATCACATCAAACTCTCGCAGTCTAATCGAAATTAAGTCTACCTTTAGTTCGTTACCTCTAATGTTTGCACAATAGTTTCGGTAAACGAACTCTACGGGAATCACTTCTTTATTCGCAATCTCTATGTTCAACGAATTTTTTAAGCATTTATAGGGTATGTTTAGTTGTCTAGCAAATTCTTCCGACACAAAGGAATACGTAGCACCCGAATCAAATAATACATATGCATTTATATTATTGATTGGGAGAATACCTGACACCACGTCCTTTGTAGTCACTGCGTCTTGGACAGTCATGTTAAAGGTTCGGGCAGTTGGTCGGTTGGATTGTGTTGGTCCACCGATCATCAGCTTGTAGCCCCCTCCTTGTCGGGCGCTTCCTCCGCTGCCCCCCTTCTTTTGGCAATCCTTGATTTGATGCTTAGTTGAGCCACACGTGAAACATCCTTTGATCTTTTTCAGTTTTGGGCAGTTAGTTGAAATGTGCCCTTCCTGGCCGCAGTTGTAGCAGACGCTGCGTCCCTTCCAGCACTCCCCTTGATGGTTCCTCCCACATTTCGAGCAAGCTTCACTTCTTTTCTTAAACCCTCCTTGATAACCTTCTGATTGACTGATGTTTTGATTGTTGGTATTGTTGTTGTTGTTGTTGCGGTTATCCCATTTCCTCTTTCCCAGATGACTTCCACCACTACTACTCCATCCACGAGTTTGTCCCCTAACATTCTTGTTCTTCTTCTCCTTGTTGTATTGGCTCAAGGCCTCGCTACCTCCCTCAGCAATTATTGCCTTCTCTAACAATGTGGCGAACGAGTTGATTTGAAGGACCGACACCTTGTTGAACAAGTTTTAGTCTGAGTTCAAAGCGTCGAGCTTTCCTTTCTTCGATGTCGACTTGATGTGTTGCAAATCGTGCGAGTTCATTGAATTTGGCCGCATACTGCACCACCGTCATCTCCCCTTGTTTCAGATCTAGAAACTTTACCTCCATCCTATTCTTCATGCTCTTCGAGAAGTAATTCTCAAAGAACAAAGTCTTAAACCTTTCCCAGGTTATAGTCCCTTCTCCCGCCCTCTATTGATTTGCTTCCCACCAGTAGTTTGCTTCACCCCTCATCATATATGTAGCAAACACGATTTTCTGGTCTTCACCCACACGAGCAATGGCAAAGGCTTTCTCCATTTCCTTGATCCACGTTTGTGCTATGATAGGATCGGTAGTGCCCATGAATTTCAGAGGTCCTACGCTCTTAAAGTCCTTGAAGTTTGTGACCGGAGCTACTTGGGGAATGGGTGGTACTGGTTCATTTCTTCCCCTAAGAGCTTCTCCTAACAAATCTACAAGCCTCTGTACCAGATCAACTGGTCCTCTCTCATCATTAA
Organism: Panax notoginseng; assembly: GCA_016801055.1. NCBI lineage: Eukaryota > Viridiplantae > Streptophyta > Magnoliopsida > Apiales > Araliaceae > Panax > Panax notoginseng. The sequence goes on from CM029020.1 coordinate 139,952,382, forward strand.
CCGAAAATAAGATCATTTATATTTATATGCCAAATTGTTACAATTACATGATCCTCCCTAGTATACTGCTATAAATGATAACACATATCCCCTATTATCATAAAAGATGGGGAAAACACCAGCTTACTACCCCTCTAACATTTTTCAAAAGTTGGGGTTATTACTATCTCACATCTTACACAAAAGACTGAGATTTTAACGACAAATTAAACAACACATAAAAATATATACTACAACTACGAAATTCTAACACCTAGACTCGATCCAACATCCCGCGCTCCACGGCGCTCTGGTACTCCCTCTAGGTAATGTGCACCACCAAATCTCGGCTTATGGTGTGTCGAGTTTGTCCCTGCTCTGCCGGGTAATGATTTACCCCATCAATCAACCTTCCTATGGCCGTGCATACCGCATAGCCCATCTTGTTCATCTTCCTTCTCTTGCACCTCACCTCATCATCTAGATCGTTAGCCCTATCATTAGCTTCTTTCCACTTATCTTCGAAGTGGATCCTATCCATTACTTCCATCTCTAACTGAGTACGAAGAGCTTCCCTCTCAGCCTTCTCACTAAGTTCCCTCTGCTCAGACTCTTCTAGTTTCCCTGCCAGTTCCACATTCCTAGCCACCGACCTATGAAACAAGGTTCTCATCTGGATCCCTACCTCTTCGCGTTGAGCTATTTCCACCTCCATCTCTTGTATCATTAACTTCCTCTGATGGTCCTCCTCCCTCAATTTTTTGAACTCAGACTCCCTCTCCCTAGCCTCAGCCTCTAGCTCCTCCACTTTACTTCCTAATTCCAGAATCTGCTCCTCATATTCCCCCAACATTCGATCCTCAAAAGTAGCCTCGTCGGAGTTCTCTACGGGCTCAGGCTCCTCCTCCTCTGGATCAGACTCCTTGGGTAATAGCTCCATGTCCTCCTCTGCATCATCATCATCATCGATAGGGGCTACTGCCGATATAGGCTCCGCTATCAATGGTGCCTCATATACCACATGTATATCATGCGGCTCCTCCTCTACCACTCGGTTGGGTCCTCCCATGTCAATCATCCTACAATCACCAACATAATATAAAACAACCAACAACTCCATTAGAATGTTAAATAACATATGTTCATTGTATAGAATGAAGTTATAATCTATAACACACTAAGTCTCTCTATACAAAAACTATAAATGAGTTTCATCCCTCTCTAACTTCTAAGTTCTCTAAAGTTATAATCTAAGGACTCTTACTCCTAAGATTTATAACTATAGCTTTGATACCAACCTGTGACGCCCCCAAATTCAGACACTCATATCTTGAATTTAGTTTGACACATACTAATTCTAAAATCACACTAAAATTATCAACAACGAAAATAATAGAATAATTTACATTGATATAATATAAATATTCTCGTCCTAAGGTACCGTAAACATTACGACAACAATCCAGTGATTAAACTTAAACATATTTTAATTAGCCTTAATACATCATAATAAGCATAACAATAATAATACTACTACTTTTAAAGGACTAATCTATTCTATAACCTTGCCCTTTCCCTTGTCCTTTCTCGATGTACCGCCTTGCTCTGCCTTAACTATAATGGTTTTAGGGAAGCAAGAATGAGCAACAAATTTGCCCAACAAGTAATATAGCAATAAGAATAAGCAATTATAACGTTTGAATCTTCCAAAGTATAACAGTAAATGATAGTTCAAAGATATCAAGAAATGTCAAGAGTGTTCAATAAGTGTTGCTATAGGCTGAAGGATAACAACAATATTTCAAGGTTTATTAAGAATGAACACTGAGCAGTCACTAAGGACTAAGAACTCTTACTAGAATAAATAGTATTATGCTGTAAACCCAATATAAACGAGTACAACAGGTGATTAGCCTAAAGTACCCTACGTTATGCATAACATTTAATCATACTCATGTGCGCACATCGGTTCCCCGATAATATAAAATTTTCCCTTTTTAAGAGGGTTGTTCATCTCAGTAGATTTACAAGAGTCCGCACCAAGTCAATTGGTTTGGATAGCTTCCTAACATATGATAATAGTCTAACCGAATCAAAGGCTTAGACAACTTTTATAATGCATTTAAGAACAATAAGTTTAATGCTCGCAATAATGTCAAGGTATATAAATGATTTCCGAATAATAATAGATATTTGCTCAATATAAGTATGGCAACAATTCGGATTATACAATATACAATGTAAATAATTTAGAAAAACTTGCATTCAACATGAGAATCAAATGAAGTTAGAGAACTCGCACAAAATCCAAAGTTGTGGGAGTTAGGAGACTTGCCTTTAGCGTTGATTACCACTTATAGCGTAAAATCACTTCAATGAACTATGTTATCCTATTTATGTATGTATAGGTATTCATTAGTCATACACCTTGACGTACATATCCACATACATTTATCACATATATTTAAACTCATGTAGCTTATACATAGTCAAACTCATAAATGTATAATTCACATTGTTCTTACTTTTGAAAATCTTTAGTACTATATGCTCATCTTTTATTTGTATTTGCAAAATATCCCTTACTTCAAGTATTTTTAAGTCGTTTCACATATTAAAGAACCTTTAAGCTAGTTTTGGCTCTTTATTAAAGTTACTCATGCATTTCCATTTTTCAAAGTTAAAAGAGCCAGTTATATCAATTACTAACTATAGTATTCATTAAACCACATAATATTTCCAAATAACTTCTTTCTACGCATACTTGTATGTATTAGATTTGGTTGTATAACTTTCTACTTAAAACTCTTTTAGTTCATGTTTGTGTTAGTTTATAAAGTGTCTAACTAGACGTGTGCACATGTTGATTATCTCTAGAGGCATAAAACATCTTATCATAGTTGTTCAAAAGTTCACAATACAAGTCGTAGAGTTCTCAACTCAATTGGTTTTCAATTATCAAGATTTCATGACAAACAACTACACATGCACAGTACGTTGAGTCCACATTTCATATGTATTTGTGAGACTAACTAAACTATAAACATATGCTCAAAAGGTTAGATTCGAAAAGGCGTAAGGTTTTCTAAACATGGTTTTCGTCTTTTAACTTTTCATTCAAAAGGTTATGATTCAAACTCCAAACCTACTAAAACATCTTACAATATGCACTGACACATGTTTAAGAAGTATGTATGTTCTTAAAGTTAAGTGAAGTTAAGACTTCTTGCATCAAATAATCAAAACAACAACAACAACAAAAATCAGTCACAACAGCACCCCCCCCCCCCCGTCGGGGCGGGCATTTACACTACATGGCCCCCCGTCGGGGCGAGCATGTCCCCTGCTAAACATTTCCCCCCCCCCCAACGCCGGGGCGGGCATTATACACAGTATGACCCTTGCCGGGGCGGGCATGACTGATGCCTTAAGAACACAGGCATCCCCTGTTCGAGCTATTATGTAATTTTCAACCCAACAACAATCCAAACAACAATGCAATGATGCATAATTGATATAAACTTGCTACAAAACATCCCTAGCATGCTTCTAACAATCCCAAACATACAAACAATTAAATTCAATGACCAATTCAAGATTTTTGCCATTTTTCCAAAGTTTAACACATTTAGCGATTCTCTTCACTATGGATTCGTTAGTTGACCAATTTACTTCGTTTAACTTTCGTTGATTTCGTATAACCATATTAACAATGTCTAGCATCAATTCACACATTCTAGTATGCTTCAACCATAAACTTTTTAACTCAAAACAAGTGTTTTTGTACTTTTCTAAGAACTTTGTAAAACTTGAACGTAAGAACATATAGAGGAATGTTACCTTCTCTGAAGTTGTATTGCTACTCTAGCTTCAATTTGCAGATAATATAAGCTCAACCCAACCACACTCACACACAACTTAAAGTTTTAACAAAGAATTTAACAACATACCTGTGATTGAGAAGGGCTTCATTTATAGGAAAGCTTGTGACCAAATTTAGTTTTACTCAATGAATTAAACCATTGGAACGGGGAAGAAGCTGATGGTTATGAAGGATTTGGTGGAAGAGCACTATGTAGACCACTCCCCTCTTCATGATTTGCTAGCTATGTGGTTGGTAATGAGGGAGTAGGCCAATGGCCTATTACATGAAGAAGAAAATAGAGTGACACTCAATTTGGGACACTACCAATACTCAGCATTTGCAAGCCATTACTTAGCATACTTAAGTTTATTTGATATATGTCCACAATTAAGCACACATATACTCCCACTCCTAAATTACGCATAGAATTATATAATTCATGTACATTGGTTTATTTCAAATAATATCTACCCTAGACTAGGATATAATTTAATTGGGTACCAATATTACTTCTTATTCCAATTCTACATAGATATTAAAATAATTACTTATTATTAATTATTTATTTAAGCAAAGTTATTTTCTCTCATAGGTTTGAAATACCCATTTAATTATTTCCACACATATCTTGATATCACATAAGACTTTTCGCACAACTTAATAATTTACATAAGTTAAGCTTACTTTTATCACATATAATGATTATTTACATTCCAATGTCACACCTCATTTTATACTTGAATGAAAAACCTTATTATATATGATTTCTATTGTTCATGATATTAGGAATTAGTCAATCACATTATGTAATTATTTGTTTATTACTAGTACCAAATAATTTAATTCATTTCATCAATAATTAAATTGGTACTTTCTCATTTCACCACCTTGCCACACTAGGCATAATTTCACAAGCTTAAACTAAGCTTCTCATCGCTTCTACTACGTTGCTTAATTAACACATGCTTAATCAATTAAATTAATTACCACAACTTATGTCAATACTACATATATTTATATTCAAATAAATATGCAAACAATCTTTATTCTCAATATTATAATTTATTAAAATTTACGGGTATTACAGTGATGGAGGCAAAGTACATAGCTCTAAGTGAAACTGCAAAGGAAGTTGTTTGGATGAAGAAGTTATTACCGAACTTGATGCGGTTCCTAGCATTAAAGGACCAGTACCTTTATTCTATGACAACACCGGAGCTGTTGCGCATGCTAAGGAACCGAGGTCTCATCAAAAATCCAAACACGTGTTGCGGCGCTTTCATTTGATTAGAGAGATCATTTAAAGAGGAGACGTTATCCTAGAGCGAGTGGACTCTCAAGACAACATTGCAGATCCATTTACTAAAGCGTTAACACAACAACAGTTTGATCGTCACTTAGAGAAGATGAATATGAGATACCATTGCGATTGGCTTTAGTGCAAGTGGGAGATTGAAAGTAGTATGCATACAAGCCAATCATGTATGATGATACAACATATACTTTGTAATCAATCATATTTATTTATTAATAAAAGTATTAATTTACTAAATGCATTTAGTTTATCTACATGGTGCTATTTTAATATATGTGATAAACCATAGTTTTAATCAATGCTTTTAGAATCATGATAAGATCATTCTAATGAGATCTAAATTCTTAGATAGCTTTAAAACTAAAATGTTCCCAATCAATGGATTACTAAAAAGGGGATTAGTGAATCCGGATAGATTGGTACATACTTGCTCATTGGATGAGGATGGTTGATATCATGATCATTTGTGTGGAGACACTAAAGCAAATATGTTGGTGCTTATTGGAGAATAAGTTCACTGAACGTGATTCGCTAAGGAATACTTAATGGAGTTTTACTTGCCTGTCAATAGAAATTCTTGAAGTGATAGTAGTACAAGTAATCCTTAGACTTGAGATTATCATTGTATCTTGTATATAATGATTTACACTTTGACTTATTCCTTATGACCCTTATAGTATATATGTGACGCCCCCCAAAATTAGGTATACATCACCCATCTTGGGTCGTCAGATACATAGTACAGAATACAAATACAACTGAATAATACAACTGTCGTGTACAATACGACAAAACATAAACTGTGAGTTTGAATACAAATATTATCTTCTAGAGAGTATTCATACTCAAAAGGAGTCCTCATTACATTTATTAACACACCATTACATAGAATAGTGAGGACTACTAACTAATACTATCATTCGGACCATCACTCCGTACCCCGACTTGTCCCAGCTACGTTCTCATTTCCTGAAGAGAACAGTGAAAGAAAGGGTGAGCTCAACTAGCCCAGTAAGAAATATTAGGACTAAGATAATGCAGAATAAATTATCATTAGCCTTCAACAATGTTAAACTGATAAAATATAATAGACATCAAGTTTAACTGTAGCGGAACAAGCAATCCATTAAAAGAGTCAAGTAGAAAATAAACTCTACTATCTTTTATGATTTAAAAAGTTTTTCAACACTGTGATCGCTGAGACTCAGCTTAATAAAATAATCCACATCATCGAATCACCCCTGCACTACGGCCAAGGATATTCGTGTATTCATTAATGGTCATGATCATGCCAACAACTGTCCATCAATGCACTACGGGCCAATGAGGACTTTTACCACATCATTTGTAACATTACGGTCATGAATAATCCCTGGTCATAATCATACCAAGTCCATCTATGCACTACAGGCCACAGATGACTTTCAACATTTTATAAACATGAGGATGATGACAATGATATAAGAATTCAATAAAACAAGTTCAAGAATTAATTTATCCAGGAATTAACAACGTCCAAATTGTCAACATGATACTGCATTGTGGAGTAAAATTCAAGAATGCTTAGAAGAATATTTTCTTGAAAAGATACTGGATGAAACGCAACTATCAAGGATATTCCACAAATTTCATGGAGTATAGAAGTCAAAACTTAACCAACTGAGTACAATAAAGAATGGAATAACAAAAGAAATCACCATGCATGCGATAGACCGCACAGACAGGTTATTCCAACAGAATAATAAATAATGGAACCAGGTCCGGCGTAAACGCACAGACAGGATATTCCGACAGGATAATAAATAATGGAACCAGGTCCGGTGTAAAACACACAGACAGGATATTCCAACAGAATAATAATAAAACGGAACCAGGTCCGGTGTAAAACACACAGACAGGATGTTCCAACAGAATAATAAACGGAACCAGGTCCGGTGTAAAACACACAGACAGGATGTTCCAACAGAATAATAGAAGAATGTCACCAAGTATAGGGTAGACCGCGTATACTGGTTATTCTAACAGAATAATAACAAATGGAATAACAGAAGTTTTCTTCATGAATATAAAAGAAATAATATTCCCTACCTTAAAAGAACTGGATATTGGAAAAGTGATGTAGCAGAATACTTTTATTCTCTCTCTCTTATTCTCTCTATACTTTCTCTCTCTATAGCTTGAATGAATTCGTGAAAAATAATGAAGCCCTAGGCCTCTATTTATAGAAAAACTGAGGGTGGCTCTTGGTCTTAACGAAGGGTCAAATGACTCTTGGTCTTAACGAAGGGTCAAATGACTCTTGGTAATATTGAAGGGACAACTACTATTGACGAAAGTAATTACTATTGACCAAGGTAAATACTATTGACGAAGGTAATTACTATTGACCAAGGTAAATACTATTGACGAAGGTAATTACTATTGACCAAGGTAAATACTATTGACGAAGGTAATTACTATTGACCAAGGTAAATACTATTGACGACGGTAATTACTATTGACGACGGTAATTACTATTGACGAAGAGACTCTTAGATGATGACATATGGCCCCCCATAAAATAACCAAACTTACCACAACGTCTCAATTATTGATTTAATAATATAACATATTATACAGATGATACTATGACAATAATTTAAGAGATATGATGCAGCAATTACTGTAGCAATAATTGAGTATAGCTGAGTGACTTCTCACGTAAGCATCAATAATCAATACCGTGTGCTACTATGCAACCACGCGTATTACTGTACTTTTACTACCGAGTAGTTCAACAGTTTTAACGGTTTTAACGGTAACACCTCAGCCGTTATTTTTATAGAAAGATAATTCTGTCGTTTTCTCAATCCGACAATAATTCCGTTGTGGGGTCCACCAATGATTGTGCCGTCGTACGAATATTTCCCGACAAAAAGAATATTCCCCGACCAAACGAATATTTTATAACAACTTGCTTACTTTGCAAAATTTATAAATATTACCCACAACTATAACATTATATCAAATTAACTCCATAATATTCAAAAATGATATTTATAGAAAATTCATCTTTATTTATAAAAATTGGGGTCTTACAACCTCCCCTTCTTATGAAATTTCGCCCTCGAAATTAGGGTACGTACCTGGTATGTCGAAGAGGTAAGGATACCTTGATTTCATTTCTGATTCTAACTCCCAAGTCATTTCCTCAACATCGTGATTTCTCCACAAAACTTTGACTTGAGGTATAACCTTGGAGCGTAGAATATGTTCCTTCTTATCCAAGATTTGAACAGGAACTTCTTCATACGTCAAATCCTCCGCTATTTCGTCCGGTTCTAACTCAATAATGTGGTTCGGGTCTTCCACATATTTGCGTAACATGGATATGTGGAAAACGTTATGAACACGAGACATACTTGGCGGTAAAGCGAGTCTATAAGCCACAGTTCCTACTCGATCGAGGATTAAAAATGGACCGATGAATCGAGGATTTAGCTTTCCTCTCTTTCCAAATCTCGTAACTCCTTTCCATGGAGCAACACGTAAGAACACATGATCTCCTACATCAAATTCCACGTCCTTTCGATGAAGATCAGCATAACTCTTTTGTCGATCTTGTGAGGTTTTTATACGTTGTCGGATCGTTTGAATCTTTTCTGTAGTCATACGTACCAACTCCGGTCCCAACAACGTTGCTTCGCCCACCTCATCCCAGCATACTGGAGAACGACATTTTCTTCCATACAATGCTTCGAATGGAGCCATGCCAATACTTGCTTGATAACTGTTGTTGTAGGAAAACTCCACCAATGGTAAGAACTTGTCCCAACTTCCCTTGAAGTCAAAGACACAGAGTCTTAATAGATCTTCAAGAGTTTGAATAGTCCTCTCTGATTGTCCGTCCGTCTGAGGATGATATGCTGAACTAAATCGTAACTCCGTGCCCATAGCTTTTTGTAAACTAACCCAAAATCGTGAAGTGAATCTTGGGTCTCGATCAGAAATTATGGATACTGGCATACCATGCAGTCTTACAATCTCGTTTATGTACATACGAGCAAGACGTTCAAGTGTATAAGTTTCTCGTATCGGTAAGAAATGAGCAGACTTGGTCAATCTATCAACAATGACCCAAATCGCATCAATACCTTGAGAAACCCTAGGAAGACCGGTAACGAAATCCATGGTAATGTGCTCCCACTTCCATTCTGGAATTTCAAGTGGTTGCAATGGACCTTTTGGTACTTGATGCTCCGCTTTGACTCGTTGACAAGTTAGACACCTTGAGATAAACAACGCTATCTCTCTCTTCATATTGCTCCACCAAAATGTATGACGAAGATCATGATACATTTTGGTACTTCCAGGATGGATTGCAAACGGTGTGTTGTGCGCCTCCATCATGATTTCATACTTTAAATCAGGGTTGTTAGGAACACAAAGTCTGGAGTTGACTCGAAGTATTCCTTCTCATCGATTCTTGCTTCCGGCATAACACCTTCTTGCACTTTCTTCCTCATACGCATCAGCTCCAGGTCTGTAGCTTGAGCAGCTTTAACTTTATCGATTAAAGTCGGTTCTACTCGTATATTCGCCATCATCACATGGGTCCCTGGAGTCTTCAACTCTATCTCCATCCTTTGCAAGTCACACAAAATGGGCCTTTGCGTTGTTAATATTGCACTTGTACCCGCATATGATCTTCTACTCAATGCGTCAGCTACCACGTTCGCTTTTCCAGGATGGTATTGAATGGTATGATCATAATCTTTCAACAGTTCAAGCCAACGTCGTTGTCGCATGTTGAGTTCCTTTTGAGTGAAGAAATATTTGAGGCTTTTATGATCCGTAAAGATCTCCACTTTCTCCCCATACAAGTAATGCCTCCAAATTTTAAGTGCAAAGACAACAGCTGCCAACTCTAGATCATGAGTAGGATAATTCCTCTCATATTCCTTGAGTTGTCTTGATGCATAGGCTATGACTTTTCCATGTTGCATGAGAACGCATCCCAACCCTTTGCTCGAAGCATCACTGTAGATGACAAATCCCTCCGAGCCAGATGGTATTGTTAGAACAGGTGCTGAAATGAGTCTCCTCTTGAGTTCTTGAAAACTCTGCTCACATTCTTCGCTCCAACCAAACTTTGTATCTTTCCGAGTCAGCTGAGTTAATGGAGTAGCGATTCGAGAAAATCCTTCCACGAATCTCCGATAATAACCAGCTAAACCAAGAAAGCTACGTACCTCGGTCACTGATTTAGGTTGCTCCCAGCTTTGAATAGCTTCAATCTTTGTCGGGTCAACCGATATTCCACGACTTGATACTACGTGCCCAAGGAATGCTACCTCCTCCAGCCAGAACTCGCATTTCTTCAACTTGGCATAAAGCTTGTATTCACGAAGCTTTTGGAGTACCAGCCTCAAGTGTTGCTCATGATCTTCACGGCTTTTGGAATAAATAAGGATGTCATCAATAAAGACGACCACAAAGTGATCCAAATATTCCTTGAATACCCGGTTCATCATATCCATGAAGGCAGCAGGAGCATTAGTCAATCCAAAGGACATGACTAGGAATTCATAATGCCCGTACCGAGTTCTAAAAGCCGTCTTTGGAATATCCTCAGTTCTAACCTTCAGCTGATGATATCCAGAACGAAGATCGATCTTTGAAAAGAATTGTGCTCCTTGCAACTGGTCAAACAGGTCATCAATACGTGGCAATGGGTACCTGTTTTTGATGGTGACATGATTCAACTCCCGATAATCAATACAAAGTCGCATACTTCCATCTTTCTTCTTCACGAACAGAACAGGAGCACCCCAAGGAGAAGTACTAGGACGAATAAAACCAATGTCTAACAATTCCTGCAGTTGGGTCTTTAACTCCTGAAGTTCAATAGGAGCCATTCGATATGGAGCTTTGGAAATGGGTTTTGTACCGGGTTCAAGATCGATACAAAATTCAATTTCACGCTCTGGGGGTAGGCCAGGAAGTTCTTCGGGAAATACGTCAGGAAATTTATTAACAACAGAAATATCATTCAAAGCTGACGTATTTTTGTTTAGATCTGTGACATGAGCTAAGAAAGCTTGACATCCGTTTTTCAATAAACGAATAGTTTTATGGCTTGAGATGACAGCGATTGATTTTAATGGTTTGGTTGCTTGAATTCGCATAATAGGTCGATTAGGAATATGAAAACTAACAACCTTACGAAAACAATCAATTTTTGCATAATGAGTAGTTAACCAATCAATCCCTAGAATCACGTCAAATGCAAGTATTTTTAATGAAATCAGATCGATAGGTAATGTGTGGGTACCAACTTGAACCAAACAAGACTTATAAACAGTGGAGGTAATGAAGGTTTCTCCCAACGGAGTTTCCACAGATAAGTCAAAGTCTAATTTCTCCGGAATCAAATTTAATCGATGAGCGCAAGTAGGAGAAATAAAAGAATGGGTTGAACCGGTATCAAATAAAGTATAAACTTCTTTAGAGTTTATAATAAGCTTACCCGTGATGACCTCATTCGGGTTCCTTGCTCTCTGGGAGTTCACAACAAACGCTCTCCCTTGCACAACCGGTTTTGACTTTTCTGGGACGGCTTTTGGTGCCTCCATCCTAGCTGAATTTGTTTTCGGTAAACGACAAAATCGGGCTAAATGACCTTCTCTTCCACAATTATAACATGCTTTGGACGGCATCGCGCAGTTTGGACTGATGTGCCCCTCCCCTCCGCATTTGAAACATATGATAGGTGGTCGTTCTCCTTCCTTAACGACAGGTGCTGGTGCTGACGTCTTTCCATCATTGTTGAATCTCCTCTTCTTGAAATGTCCATTCTTATTGTTTTGGCCCTGATTACCACCGAAGTGGTTACCATTTCTGGCCTGTTGATTCCCTCCACGCTTGTTGTCACCGCTTCGATGACTGCTCTCACTGGTATTATCATTTTGCCGGCTGCTCTCTTTTGGTTGCGTTGTCTCGTTATCGCGCTCCACCAACTGAGCCCTATTTACAACATCTGAATACAAACACAGTTTATGAGAAACAAGATGTTGACGTATCTCCGGCTTCAAACCTCTTAAAAACATCCGCGTCATTCTTTCTTCATTATCCACCAGGTGGGACGCAAACCGGGATAACTCCGCAAATTTTGCCTCGTACTGCGACACGGTCATATTATTCTGCTCCAATTTGATGAACTCCACCTCCTTCATGTGACGAATACTCTCGGGAAAGTATTTGTCGTTAAACAGATCTTGAAACTTCTCCCAAGACATCTTCAGTGCGGCAGGTTGAGTACGCTTTATCGATTCCCACCAGTAATCTGCCTCTCCTCGCAACATAAAGGCGGCAAAGGGAACCTTTTGCTCCTCGGAGCAACTCAAGACATCAAATATCTTGGTGATCTGCTTTATCCATGTTTCAGCTACAAGTGGTTTGGGTTCTCCCTTAAACTCCGGTGGTCCCAGCTCCTTAAACTGTTTAGCGGTGACCGCCAGAGAGTTTCCAGTATTTCCACCTACGTTGTGGACAGGAGCCGCTTTCACCTGTTGTTGCATGAATTGCATAAAGCCTCTGAACATTTGATCATTCATCATTTGGTCAGTGTTGTTGTTTGCATGAGGATTGACACCTTCCTGATGCACATTATCCTGATTATTGATATGTGGTGAATCAACAGTCGTCTGTGCTCCATTGCTATTCTCAACGTTCTCAGATGCCATTTTCAGATACTGCCACAAAATAAAAATTAATTGATATGTCATATATTATCCTTATATTATGACCGACCAATTAAATACCATGCAAATAAACTTAGGTATGTCATACTAGCGAAGGAATTCCCCGTCTCTCCCCTCCTAGTTCTATTCTCACATCTTAGCCAGGGATCATATCCCTAAGCTCTGATACCAACTGTGACGCCCCCCAAAATTAGGTATACATCACCCATCTTGGGTCGTCAGATACATAGTACAGAATACAAATACAACTGAATAATACAACTGTCGTGTACAATACGACAAAACATAAACTGTGAGTTTGAATACAAATATTATCTTCTAGAGAGTATTCATACTCAAAAGGAGTCCTCATTACATTTATTAACACACCATTACATAGAATAGTGAGGACTACTAACTAATACTATCATTCGGACCATCACTCCGTACCCCGACTTGTCCCAGCTACGTTCTCATTTCCTGAAGAGAACAGTGAAAGAAAGGGTGAGCTCAACTAGCCCAGTAAGAAATATTAGGACTAAGATAATGCAGAATAAATTATCATTAGCCTTCAACAATGTTAAACTGATAAAATATAATAGACATCAAGTTTAACTGTAGCGGAACAAGCAATCCATTAAAAGAGTCAAGTAGAAAATAAACTCTACTATCTTTTATGATTTAAAAAGTTTTTCAACACTGTGATCGCTGAGACTCAGCTTAATAAAATAATCCACATCATCGAATCACCCCTGCACTACGGCCAAGGATATTCGTGTATTCATTAATGGTCATGATCATGCCAACAACTGTCCATCAATGCACTACGGGCCAATGAGGACTTTTACCACATCATTTGTAACATTACGGTCATGAATAATCCCTGGTCATAATCATACCAAGTCCATCTATGCACTACAGGCCACAGATGACTT